>JARHVA010002878.1:345000-1545000 GCA_037957365.1 Torreya grandis | reverse complement strand
CATTGATCCAATATTTGTTACCTTGCAATAACAGATTCAATCCATCCCCTTGCTAGATCCAAATCATATGAGTGTTCATCATTTGTTTGCTTGTGGCTTTCTGTGGCTCATGCACTTCCTTGTAAACACGAGTGCATTTTCTTGACGATGTCCTTTGCTTTTTGATGTCCTTCGTTGTTTTGTTGGTACGATAATCAAAAATTGATTTGGAGATGAGTGTATATTTGTTTGGAGCTAGGATATTTTAAAGAAGATTAGACTACACGCATAGGGGAATGAGGGTACGTCCAATTAGTTTTAAAAAATTAGGTGTCATTTTTCATAGTCTAGATTATATTGTATTGGAGTGAAAAGGATTACTCTATTATATGTTAAAGTTAAATGCTTAAAGTATTTAGGTATGGGAAGTCTCGTAGTGATGTCTTAGTCTTTAGATTAATTGAGGTTCAAAGTTTTATCTAGTTGTCTTTCATTAAAAATCAAAATAAAGTATGTTATATGGTAGAATAAATTGATGGTTTCATAAGTTTGAGTGCCATTTAATTCAAAAGATTAGATCCAAAATACTAGTCATTGGTCTTGTCTTGAGTCTTTACAATAGTAGTTTTATGGATTGAGAATATAAAAAGTTGTATCTGTTGAGTTATTAAAGTTGTATCCGTTGAGTTACATTGGGTAAAATACTATTTACATTGGTTGATTATTTACCATAGGGTAAATAATACTTATTGTTTGTAAGTTATCGTATGGGTAAATATGGTAATATAGTTAGTAGCATTATTATTATAAAACAATAATGTATATTTGGTTAGTATAATATATTATGAATAGAATTTGTAATGTATTATTGTTATTACGGGTTTAATCACATGAGCTATCATGAATAGAAGTTGTAATATATTATTGTTATTACGGATTAGTATAATATATTATGAATAAAAGTTGTAATATATATTAAGATATTCCATTAATGCCACTTGAGCTAGTGTTGCAGTTTGATCAGATAATATATCTTTATTTATTGATATATCATATCCATTCTCAGTATTTTTAAATGTAGCACTATCATCTTCCTCATATGTTAGCAACATATTATGCAATATTCAACATGCTAGAATAGTTTTTGGTAACATTTGCAAATTGGGTTGAGAAACTTTAGAATGTAGAATTTGCCATATCTAATTTGACCAAGGGTCCATAAACAAGTTATGCCAAAAAGGCGGACATTACATACAAAAACAAATTGCCATAACATTAATTGGGATCGCAATTGCTTAGGTTAAGCAATCTTTGTGAATGATGCACTGTCATGACCTCTTTTCCAAATAAAGTAAGAATAATGAAGTTAATATTTTTAAGTTGTCAAGTGACTTTTTATTAAAAAGTGACAATTTAATATTATTTTATTATTATAAATAAAAAATAAAGGTTACTTTCTAAATGGAGCAAGTCAACATCAAATTACAAAATAACAAGTTATTTTGAGGCTTTTCCTAGGGGAAAGTGTCAAGTGAACTTATAAAAAGGCATTGGGGGATCATTTGGAAATCATCTTTTGCCGTTATCTATTTTTACATTGAGAGTTTGATTAGTTGTTTCAACTTATGCTTTTGAAGACGAAAACTCTCCATTGCAACCAGATTTGGGGATAAAAACTTTCCAATTTTTAGTGGTGACTCCATTCAAGAGTTGCATTTGTGCATGCAGGTAGAGATTTGTAGTTTTTAGTTCAATTTTATCAGCTATGACATGTTTTTGGTGTCATTGTCAGGATTCTTGCATCGGGCATTATCTACAACAATTAGGGCATCATCTCAAGTGCTGATGTCATCATTCCAAGGGTTGATATGATCATCCCAAGAGTTCATATCACCATTAAGGGCAATATTTTAGGGCTAATGCCACCCATATTAGTTTGTTGTCACTTTTTTTAGTTTGTAGAGCCTTCATTTGATCTATTCCGTCTATTTAGGATGACATTGGTCAGAAAATTGATGTATACATCCAATTGGTGTTTTTTTGATTTTCAGTGTTGAAAAAAAAATGATTTCAGTGTTTATGTTACAAATGTTATTGTTTGCAATAAATTTGGATTTTCTTAGGGTTTAAAAATTATTTCCAACATTTTTCAGCATTTGCATTTTTTGTTGCAAGGGTTTTGCAATAAAATCAAAATTTTAATTAATTTTGCCTTTAAGATTTTTGGTGAATTTGGAATTATTTAAAAATGTCCATTTAAGGACATTACAGTGGTAATGGAGATGTGATTTTGCCAGCTTGTGAATCATGAGGACAATGTAAGAATCCACGTTAGAGATGTTGCAAAGTATTTCATCTTTTGGTAAGCAACATGGTCTTTATGTTGCTATTCAAATGCTTCCAAAACAACATAATATAGTGTTCAATAATGTCCTTAAGATAGCTATCAGATAGAGGTTTTCAACATGCCATAGCTATTATATATCCTCATTTCTCAAAGATTGATTTGAGATCAAGCCACCATCAAATCTTTGTTTGTAAGGGAGGTGTGCACAAGACAACTTTCAAATGCCTTACTAGACACATTGAGTTCTTGATCATGCCATTCAATTTGACTAGTGCTCTTGCTACATTCCAATTCGTGGTGAATCAGGTATTCAATGGTCAATTGAGATGGTTTGTTTTGATAAACTTTTATGATATTTTGATGTGTAGCACAGGATGGAAGGATCATACAAGACACCTAGTTTTGATCCTTGGGATTCTAGAGAAACAAACTCTATTTGTAAAAGAATTTAAGTGTGAGTTTGGGATCACAAATATTTTATACTCGGGTCATGACATTATTGCTCAAGGTAGTCAAGGGGAACAAAAGAGGATTCATAATTTTTTAGGTTGGGCACTCTCTACCACACTAACTCTATTGATGTGATTCTATAGTTTATGCAGCCATGATAGAAGTTTTGTTAAGGGATCTTCACATATAGCAACACTCTTAACCAACATGACAAAGAAATGAGCTTTTGCATGGATGGATAGAATACTAGAAGTTTTCGATAAGATCAAGAGGGTAATCATCACATGTCTTGTATTTTCCATTTCAAATTTCTCATAACCATTTGTGGTGTGCCATATTAATTCAAAAGTGTGATTCCACTAAGCTGGAGAGCATATCATGAAATTGAAAGATTTAGAAAATAGTTTCTCTATTTATGACAAGGAGATTCTTGCCATCAAACATGATTTATCAATTGGTTTATGGTAGATGTGTGGTTGAGACAGATTGCAATGGCTTGAAGTTATTCTTGGATCAACATAATTTGAATGATGAACCACAAAAGTGGGAAAGAAAAATTCAAGGTTATGATGTTGATATAAAAGGGAAAAAGCATGTAGTTGTTGATGTCTTTTCTAGAATGGTTTTTCTTTGTTCTATTTTTGCCATTTATGGTGATTGGAAGTTTTCAATCATGGTAGATTATGCCAAAAATACATTTGTTGTTAACATTTTAGATGGAAATGTGAAGGATGAAAAAAATGTGCTAGTAGATGGTCTCATTTTGAACAAAGATAGAATCTTTTCAGTACTTGAATTTGAGATAAAACAAAGGATTTTGAAAGCTTTTGCATGATACATTAATTTGGTACACTCTAGATCCTACAATATTTGATAAGAAAGATTCTCATGGTGGAGCTTTGAGGAGGATGATATCAAAATGTTTGCTAAGTTCTTAGCAGTGTGGTCTTATGAGGAGGGAGAGGGCTGTTTTTATAAGTTCTTAGCAGTGTTTTAGGCTAAGTCACAAGGTTTGAGTTCGAGTATGAATTCGATGAGGTTAAAATTTGGTTTGAATTCAAGTTTGAGTAAAAATTGAAAAAAAATCGCCATTAAATTCGAATGTTAGAAAAATATAAAAACATAACATATTAAAAAATATAATATTTTTTTAAATATACATAATTAGAAAAATGAATAAATCATATAAATAAATTAAAAAATTATAAATATAAAACATAAAACAAAATTATAAATTATTAAAAAAATATAAAATAAAATAAATTAAAACCAAATTTAAAAAAATAAAAAACTTAATAAGACAAAAATAAATTATAAATATAAAACGTAAAATAAAATTATAAATTATTAGAAAAAACATAAAATAACAAATAAAAAATTATAAAAAGAATAAAAAAACAAAATGTAAAATTAAAAAAAAAACAAAAACAAATCATAAACTAATGATAATACAAGTGAATTTTTATTTTTTTTGCGAATCGTTCTTGCCCTCGTCGAAAACGCTGGGGCATGTTCGAAGATGTCTTGGCTAGGCCCGAAGGTGTTTGGAACATTGTTGGAAACTTTGGGCACTGTTCCAGACACCTCGAAGCATGGTCGAGACATCCCCGTGTTGGAGGTGTCTCTAGACAAGAGACGTTGGGGGGGGCATTTCCTACAACACAAATTGATTATCTATTTCCAGCCTCTAAGTTATTGATAACGATGATTTATGCAAACAATTTTCAGCATTGTTGCTGTTATATCATTTTCACATTGTTGATTTGCCCATTAAATTCGAATGTTAGAAAAATATAAAAACATAACATATTAAAAAATATAATATTTTTTTAAATATACATAATTAGAAAAATGAATAAATCATATAAATAAATTAAAAAATTATAAATATAAAACATAAAACAAAATTATAAATTATTAAAAAAATATAAAATAAAATAAATTAAAACCAAATTTAAAAAAATAAAAAACTTAATAAGACATAAAAATAAATTATAAATATAAAACGTAAAATAAATGTTAGGTTGTGGAGCTAAAAGCTTCACTGATACAAACAGGAGAGGAGGTTGCTGAAGGTTGCTGAGTTGCAGAGAAGCTGGGGTCGGTCTGATCAGTCGACGTCGGCAGGACAGCAGAGAGAAGCAACCGACGTCGGTCATATATCGGCCGACGTCGGTCATCTCCAGGGAGACAGGGACCGACGTCGGTCGCCTGTGTGGTTTGACTGCGAGCTAATTACGGGCAGTTAGCTAACGAACCAAGTGTTTGCATGATGAGTGCTAATTTTAGATTCATAGCTGCGGATCTAATTATTGTAATTAGATGTCTAATTATTGTTTGGATGAGATCTATATAATAGACTCATGGTTGTATTGGAAAAGTGGGCTAGTTTGAGTTGAGCAAAGTTTGCTCCTTCTATGTGTGAGGTGAGCAAGGGTGTTCCTCCTAGTTCCACAGCAGTACCAGGCGTGTTGGTGCTGGTTTGGAGAGTCAGCTGGATTCTTCAGGAGTGTAGGATCTTGGTCACAGTTGCATGGCCTATATAAGAGATCTACATGGTAAGTAAGATCGTTGATCTGCAGGGGTATGTGTGTGCAAGGTCAAGGTTCACAGGTGAGCAGAACCGTTGTTTGATTTGCAGGTGTGCAAGATCATATAGACAGCAACACAACAGGGAGCAGTATCAGGCAGGATCTACTTGGAGTACAGGTGTGTATTCGGATAGAACAAGACAGGAAGGCAAGGGAGTTCCTTCCATAAGTATGGTCTGTTGAATTGCAGGTTGTTGCAGATTCATGGGAGATTTACTTGAAGTACCTTGAGTACTTGTTGAGTACGTGGAGCACTTGTGGAGTGCGTGGAGCACTTGTGGTGTGCGTGGAGCACGGGAGGTGAACACCAACTCTGTATTTGAGTTGGGTGTTGGGACCTGAGAGGGAGAGCTTTGGGGAGAAGAATTACTGTTCACTTGAGGTGTAGCGAGCTTCTGAAGAGGTGGTGGAGAAGAAGTGGCATCTTCTTTATTGTATTCTTTTCTGTATAAAGTATTAATACAATTGGTGTATTGTCTCTCATATGCTGTGTTATTCTGAATTCTAGTTACTTGGTGAATCTGGTTAATTTTCGCATATTAAGTTGCTTGGTTTGGTAATCAAATTGTCTGCTTTCGGTTTATCTTCCAACAAGTGGTATCAGAGCTTTGGTTGTAGGTTCTTGAGCTTGATACCAACAAGTGGTATCAGAGCTAAGGTTGCAGGAAGCAGGTTTTGTGTTTTGGTTACAGGGCACTCTCAGGGGTTTCTGATTGAGTGAGAGTAGAGCAACGGCAGATCATAGTAAGCTAAGCATGGAGGAGTTGAAAAGCACAGATGGTCACTCACGGTCCTATGGAAAGAAAGAGCAGGGAAAAGGATATTGTTGGTTGGTAGCAGATCAGCATGAAGAAACTGAAAAAATAGATGTTGTAGGTGTTGTTGCACATGATGCTCTGGGAGGTTTCTTGGATAAAGTTGAATCTTGGATAAAAGATTCGGTTGCCTCTTTCCATGCAGCCCCAGGTAGAGGAGCTGGTGAGCCTTGCCAAAGAATTGGCAAAGGGGAAGTGAAGCTGAAATTGCAGGCGACCAACACACAGGTGTTGATGAAGGTCATGCAGGTCCCAGGTCTGGAGATATGGTTAATTTCTTCAGAAAGATTGGGTGATGAGAGATGCACAAGAACTCTCACAGCGGTAGCACCTGAATTAGCTGGTGGTAAGAAAACAAGTATACTTTATCTACTTGTTTATATTACTGATTCTTCTTTTATTGCGGAGACGTGGCTTCG
Source organism: Torreya grandis (assembly GCA_037957365.1). Taxonomy (NCBI): domain Eukaryota; kingdom Viridiplantae; phylum Streptophyta; class Pinopsida; order Cupressales; family Taxaceae; genus Torreya; species Torreya grandis. The sequence continues at coordinate 1,538,399 of JARHVA010002878.1, read as the reverse complement.
TAGGCTTGGTCACATGAGCAGGAAAGAGATGCATGTTCTTAAGCGAAAGACAGATATATTTGACAGGCTTAAGAACTGGAAAGCCTTGGTGTTCTTGGAGGAGATGGCGGACAAAAATCAGTGGATGGTGTTGGATACATCTGAGCAGGGCAGTTTGGACATGGGGATTGATTCAAAGGAGCTCGCGGGTAAAAAGTCATCACTCACAGGTGAACACAGGTATCGGCGTCGGTTAGGAGGAACCGGCGTCGAACAGACAGGTGCCGATGTCGGTCATGTGCAAATCGAAGCCGGCGATGTCGGGCAGGGTAAGACCGACATCGGTCATGGGACCGACGTCGGCAGTATGTAAGACCGATGTCGGTCAGGAGGACCGACGTCGGCAGAAGGGACACCAGCGGTTGCAGGTTGGTAGTCAGGTACAGGTGCATGGGAACCGACGTCGGTCGGATGCAGACTGTGGGGTGGCCGAGGTCGGTCACTGTAACGAATTTTGGGTGGACAACATGTTGTCAAGGAGTCTCAAACACCCATACGGAGGACTGAAGGTGTAAGTAGGCCCTCAAATTCGTTGTTCCTCTTCTTTATACTTGTTGCTGATTGTAGAGCAGGAAGGATCCAGGAAACAGGTGGGAGCTAGGCAGGGATATGATGCAGAACCAAACGGGAGTTTTGGTAGGTTTGCCAGCTGGATGAAAGCACAGAGACGAATAGATTCCTTAGTAGAAGAATAGAGAGAACGGATACGTGAGACGGAAGACTAGGTATATGGTCTTGAGGATGCTGCAGAACAGTGGTACAGAGTTTGACAGGTGGAAGACGAAGCATGGCTTCAGTCAGTGTCAAGTAACTACTGTGGTTTGCCTTACCAGGTGGATGATGAGTCATGACATCATTCTGTTGCTGTATGTGGATAGTATGCTAGCTAGCAGGGGTGTACATACAGGGTTTTGCTGAGCTAAGGGTAAGATTAGTTCAGTGTCATGTCATGAGGAGTTTGGAGCAGCGAAATTCTTTGACATGGGAGGCATGGAGATCACAGGTTGATTTTGTTTCGAGTGGGAGCTGATATGAATCAGGGGTTGGCGAGGTTTGGGATGCAGAGCCGGAGCACACTAAGGGCTAGACAGGTACAGTGTTCGAAATCACATGAGGTCTGGTATAGACCTGAGTATTCCCATGCAGTGGAAGCTGTCAGAGTTAGGAGCCAATTCGGGAAAGTGGGTTCTCAGGTTTTTGAGAGGGACCGGCAGCAGGTGTTGCTATGCAGGGTTAGGACTTCACTACAGGTGTTGTAGGTTCGGATGTGGCAGGGTACTCGGATGACAGGGGGTACACCACGGGATGTGTGGTGGGTTGTCTTCGGGTGGGAGCTTGAAGAGGGATACAAACCAGAAAACAGATTAGACGGAGTACAGGTACAGGTACAGTGCAGCTGTTTATCTCCAAGTGGGAGATTGTTAGGTTGTGGAGCTAAAAGCTTCACTGATGCAAACAGGAGAGGAGGTTGCTGAAGGTTGCTGAGTTGCAGAGAAGCTGGGGTCGGTCTGATCAGCCGACGTCGGCAGGATAGCAGAGAGAAGCAACCGACGTCGGTCATATATCGGCCGACGTCGGTCACTTCCAGGCAGACAGGGACCGACATCGGTCTCCTGTGTGGTTCGATTGCGAGCTAATTACGGGCAGTTAGCTAACGAACCAAGTGTTTGCATGATGAGTGCTAATTTTAGACTCATCGCTGCGGATTTAATTATTGTAATTAGATGTCTAATTATTGTTTGGATGAGATCTATATAATAGACTCATGGTTGTATTGGAAAAGTGCGCTAGTTTGAGTTGAGCAAAGTTTGCTCTTTCTGTGTGTGAGGTGAGCAAGGGTGTTTCTCCTAGTTCCACAGCAGTACCAGGCGTGTTGGTGCTGGTTTGGAGAGTTAGCTGGATTCTTCAGGAGTGTAGGATCTTGGTCACAGTTGCATGGCCTATATAGGAGATCTACATGGTAAGTAAGATCGTTGATCTGCAGGTGTATGTGTGTGCAAGGTCAAGGTTCACAGGTGAGCAGAACCGTTGTTTGATTTGCAGGTGTGCAAGATCATATAGACAGCAACACAACAGAGAGCAGTATCAGGCAGGATCTACTTGGAGTACAGGTGTGTATTCGGATAGAGCAAGACAGGAAGGCAAGGGAGTTCCTTCCATACGTATGGTCTGTTGAATTGCAGGTTGTTGCAGATTCATGGGAGATCTACTTGAAGTACCTTGAGTACTTGTTGAGTACGTGGAGTACTTGTGGAGTGCGTGGAGCACTTGTGGTGTGCGTGGAGCACGGGAGGTGAACACCAACTCTGTATTTGAGTTGGGTGTTGGGACCTGAGAGGGAGAGCTTTGGGGAGAAGAATTACTGTTCACTTGAGGTGTAGCGAGCCTCTGAAGAGGTGGTGGAGAAGAAGTGGCATCTTCTTTATTGTATTCTTTTCTGTATAAAGTATTAATACAATTGGTGTATTGTCTCTCATATGCTGTGTTATTCTGAATTCTAGTTACTTGGTGAATCTGGTTAATTTTTGCATATTAAGTTGCTTGGTTTGGTAATCAAATTGTCTGCTTCCGGTTTATCTCCCAACAATAAAATTATAAATTATTAGAAAAAACATAAAATAACAAATAAAAAATTATAAAAAGAATAAAAAAACAAAATGTAAAATTAAAAAATAAAATAAAACAAATCATAAACTAATGATAATACAAGTGAATTTTTATTTTTTTTGCGAATCGTTCTTGCCCTCGTCGAAAACGCTGGGGCATGTTCGAAGATGTCTTGGCTAGGCCCGAAGGTGTTTGGAACATTGTTGGAAACTTTGGGCACTGTTCCAGACACCTCGAAGCATGGTCGAGACATCCCCGTGTTGGAGGTGTCTCTAGACAAGAGACGTTGGGGGGGGCATTTCCTACAACACAAATTGATTGTCTATTTCCAGCCTCTAAGTTATTGATAACGATGATTTATGCAAACAATTTTCAGCATTGTTACTGTTATATCATTTTCACATTGTTGATTTGCCCATTAAATTCGAATGTTAGAAAAATATAAAAACATAACATATTAAAAAATATAATATTTTTTTAAATATACATAATTAGAAAAATGAATAAATCATATAAATAAATTAAAAAATTATAAATATAAAACATAAAACAAAATTATAAATTATTAAAAAAATATAAAATAAAATAAATTAAAACCAAATTTAAAAAAATAAAAAACTTAATAAGACAAAAATAAATTATAAATATAAAACGTAAAATAAAATTATAAATTATTAGAAAAAACATAAAATAACAAATAAAAAATTATAAAAAGAATAAAAAAACAAAATGTAAAATTAAAAAAAAAAATAAAACAAATCATAAACTAATGATAATACAAGTGAATTTTTATTTTTTTTGCGAATCGTTCTTGCCCTCGTCGAAAACGCTGGGGCATGTTCGAAGATGTCTTGGCTAGGCCCGAAGGTGTTTGGAACATTGTTGGAAACTTTGGGCACTGTTCCAGACACCTCGAAGCATGGTCGAGACATCCCCGTGTTGGAGGTGTCTCTAGACAAGAGACGTTGGGGGGGGCATTTCCTACAACACAAATTGATTATCTGTTTCCAGCCTCTAAGTTATTGATAACGATGATTTATGCAAACAATTTTCAGCATTGTTGCTGTTATATCATTTTCACATTGTTGATTTGCAAAATTTCAAACTTTGGATTGTTGTTAGCGACCAAATACAACTTTAGGTTTGTAGGATTTGAGAAACTTTCCTTACACCATATTGTTTCTAAAGGATTTCAGCCATGAGATTTGTTGGAAACAATCTTGCCCATTGCCATTGTGTTTCATAATTTAAGGAAGGATCCAGACTTTTATAATTCATAAGTATATCAAAGTGGTGCAATAGAAGCCAACTACATCACAAAAAGGTAATAGTAACTTGTTATGTTTGCATCTTCATGATCCACTATTTGTGGTCAAAGGTCAAGAAGATAGTTCACTAAATAGATCAATATATAATCTTGCACATGCTTGTGACCATCATGGGGAACAATTTTATAATAATTTACAGTCAAACAACTTGGTGAGGCTGACATCACATAAAGAGTAGTATTTTAGGGTTGATGTCACCCATAGTTGGTTGTTGTCCCTTTTTTCAATATGCAAGGCCATCATTTGGTCTATTCCATCTATTTGGAATGCTGTTGGTAAAAAAATGATGTATACATCTAGCTTGTATTTTTTTGATTATCAATGTCGAAAAAAAAATCTGATTTCATTGTCTATGTCACGGTTGTCATTATTTGCACCAAATTTGAATTTTTCTTAGGGCTTGTAAATTATTTCCATTGTTTTCCTACATTTTTAATTTTTGCCATAAGGGTTTTGCAATAAAAATCAGTTTTTTATTAATTTTGCACTAAGGTTTTTGGTGAGCTCGGAATTATTGAAAAATATCCATTTAGAGACATTACATTTTATGTACCATTCACCATGAATCCTTCCTTCCCACTAAGAATTGAGTAAATATATTTCCATGATTATATTTTTTCCTTAGCAATGATTGTAGGGAATTCTATATTTGTTTCTTCCTCCATGTCAACATTTGAAGATATTCGTCTTGTACAGGGACATATCTTATACTTCTTTGATTTGTGTTGCATATTTTATTAAATATTGAAGATTGTTTGCAATTTACAATGCTAACTGGATGATAAGAGATGCACTTGCAAGGATAAGTTTAATTGCTACTCTTGTAGTTGAATCCATTATACGAGAGAGGTTGTTGTTGAAGACCAATATTTTGAATATAAAAAACTCCTTCCTACAACACAAATTATCAATGAATAACAACTTCAAGAATGTATTAAAAAAGTGGCTTAAGGATGCCCAAATACTTACTGAATTAACAAGTATCAAACAAGGAGATAATATTTTAACAAAGACTACAATAGGAAATGTTGAATTTAGTCCACATGTTGGACAAACCCATTGGAGATGATTTAAACAATATTTCATTATATCATTAAAAGTTTTGAAAAAGTCAAACATTTCAAAGCTTTAAGGAAGCTCATTTAACAATGATGGACACTTCAAACAATCACGAGGTAAACACTGAATATTATATTACAAAGACAATGTTATTATAATCTTTAACAACTTGCTCCCTTGGGCATTATGGTCAAGAAGCCAAAAGCATGATTTGATTAAAAATAAAAGTACTATTCCTCCTTTGACAAGGTGTCTAAGATACTTCTCATGCATAGGCATGATTCTATTAAAAAAGAAATTACAACAAAACCAACAATCACTCAATTTGACATCATATTATTCCAAAAAGTTGTCCACAAGTAATAATTTCAAGTCCGAGTTAATGTTATTATATTGGCAACACAATTTTGAGATTTTTTGATGCAAGAAATCAACAAACAGGCTGCTCAAAGTTTCCAACGTGGCCTAACATCTAGAAAACAAATCATGTATTGATAATTTTGAACACGAGCTGTTCAAAGGTCATTTGTTGGTAGAAAATCACTCACTTATCTTCAATATGGCTTGTCTAATGGTATTTAGAGTTGAAACCAGACTTGGTTGTACATTTATCTTTTGCTCTTCAATTTTTGAATATCTTTTTTTCATGCATATCTTCCTTCACACGTTCAATCATAACACAATCTTTTTCATGGCGTTTCATACGTCCTTCCTCAACTTTCTACATGGTAGAGGCCACCGACCTATTGTTCTCAACAATATCTTTTATATATGATGTTTTAGGCACTATTTTTCATTTTTTCCCTATTAATTGACTTTTACATGCCACTTTAGGTGTTTGAAATCCGTTGGATGGTTTATTTTCATTAGAAGTAAATTCCTCAAAAATGTGATGGTTTGTGTCAGAAGTGTCAATAGATATATTTTTGGGATTGATGGCTCGAGCTTGAACCAAGTTTGACATCCATTGTTTCCAAAAGTTTTTTTGCAAATTTTATAGGGAGCTTCTTTTCAATTCTCTGTTAGGATGTCATACTTTAAAACTGTCATGCCTCGAGGAATTTTTTTTTCATTTTTTATCTTTTTGTAATCAGGGTGAAGATGAACGTTCCCACCTATCTCGGGATTGATTTGTTGTACGGGTTGACACCATGATTGGCACAATATTCTTGCACAATCTCCACTTTTCAGAGGATGATACAATCTTTTTCATTGCACCACCACTACTACACTATGTATTCCTCTCAATACATTTTGCATCAATCAAGACAAGAATTTCTGCGACGTTTTAACAAGCCTTACCTTTTTGTGAAAGAAGAAAAACAGATTTTTTTTGGGTAATTTCTGTTTCTTTGGTAACCACATGCCCTTGGTGAAAAGGAGAATCAACGTGTGACATAAACTGATCTTCATGGTTGATCCTTTCAACGAAAATGCTTTCACCTATAGTGATGTTAGCTTCTTCATTGTTTATTTGTGTACTTGGAACAAAGTACGAAAAAGTATCATTATTTAAGGAGTATGCATCATCATTATCAATATCATCTTGTAAAACCATTGGAGTATATCTCAAGAAACTGGGCTTTTTAGGAGTTGGGTGGTCCACAGATTTATCCATTGTTGTTAAAAGAGTTTGGCTATACACAGATTTATTCATTGTTGTTAAGAGAGTTTTTATCCTTGCAGAAAAACAGTGTATAAATAAAAAAGGTTATTTTTTTCTCGACTCTAATATAAATCTATGTTGTTTTGATACTTATACTAGTACAGGGACATTTCGGAAATGTGGAAACACCATTTTTCAAAAACCTTGATTTGGAAATGTTGTGAAAATGTTCATACATTTTATTATATATATAGTTACCAAAAGATACATAGTGTGAGAATATTTGTCTATAAAAGATAAAACACTTAAAAATATGTAGTATTCATTCGTTCATTACTTTGACGACAAAATGTACATTCAAATATAGAAAAAATCATCTAGATTGCCCTCAAAATAATGAATGCCACGCCCACTATTTTTCAACTTTATCATTTATTAATGCTTTCTTTGAAGGGGTTCACCGGTGCATTGAATCTCCCAGTGTATGCCTTAAGGGGTGCACAGGGAAGGGGTGGGATCGGCTTGTGGCACTTTGCGAGAGATGTTCTCATACTATTCTATCATACCTACATCCCTTCATGCAGCCTTCATACCTTCTATGATGTCTCCTTGAAATCATGAAACCTTGAAATTTGGCTAAGTCTGAGACCCTGAATCTGACTAAGTCTGAAATACGATAGGATCGTCCAAAAACTTGAATTTGCGTTATAGCTCCCAGTGGTCCGAAACCACAATCAAACAACTTGAAAGTATATAAATAAAATATAATTTACATATAAGAAACTAGATGTCCCTATCTAAAGGTAAACTTATACTTAAATGTTTATTTTATTTATATAATATTTAGTTTCGGCTGGTTTTACATTAAATTTTTTTGTTGACTTTGATTGTCTTTTCTTGTCAGAATCCCTTCAAAATGTCCAGGATGTTTCACTGTTTGGTTCAGGTGGGTTTTACATTTTTAAAAAGTTTTTGTTGACTTTGACTGTTTTCTCCTGTCGGAAACCCTTGGAAACATCTCAGATGTTCCCAGGGCATTTTTGGGGCATTTCTGTTTTGGAAATGTTTTCGGACAGGAAATGTGGGGGGGAATGTTTCCTGCAACACATATATAAATCGGATGTCTCTGGGCATTTCCATACCAAAAATGTTTCCAGATAGGAAATGTGGGGGGGAGGGGGAACGCTTCCTGCAACCCAGATATAAACCATTTAGCCTTATTTTGTAAAAAAAGAAAATAAAACTTTGTACAGAGATAAGTATAAGACAAAGTAAAGGGGGAGTTTGTGCATTTATTTGATAGAAAATGGACCGTAGAGTACTAAAATTCAGAGAGAATAAAAACATCAGAGTTAAATTTAAACAAACAAATTTTCAAGTTGGTACATATTTCAGTTCCGTCATCCTATCATTTTCCTTTTCTTGGTTCTGAAGTCTCGATAAATTCTCATTGTTTTCTGTCAATTCCTTTTTTACATTCTTATTCTGTTGTTTAGTTTGCGTATTCCCCATGTTCTGACTCATTATAACCATTTCTTAGATCACACATTTAATACAATCATTTTAGAACTTCATCCGTAAAGCTTTCCCTTTGTATATATACTATATATGAGAAGAGAGATGATTTTCGTTTTCATAGGCAAAAATTACCTTGCATATTCCCTTTCACAAATATAGTTTTCCCATTATTAAAAGTTTTCTAATTGTTTTTTTACTTTCCCAAACTCTTTGACATGTACAAGTTTAAACTTCTTTGCATTGTTTAACATCTGCAAGTTTAATGCCATAAAATGTAGCCAGTGTGGAAATAATAATACTCTCTCTAAATTGTTTGTAGTGGATATGAATCACAACTTTTTTGGTCAAACTGAACATATTCGTGAACCCTGTGCTATTTATATGTTTTGAATTCTTTGCTTCACACTGTTCACTCCATGCAAAGAGTTCTTTTTTGGCTTTATGATTGTATTGCATTTTCACTGCTTCACACTATTATAACTGAGACTAATTTTGGAGAAGATTGAATTAAAATAGGGCAGGCTGGGCAATCTAGGTGGTTTGCCAGGAAGCTGGACTAATTATTTATCATCTTTATCACAAGTTTTATAAATGAATACAGGGTTTATGCTTTATAGAATTTCACTGCAGTTTTGCGCTGAAAATAAAATAAATCTGTAATGTATTTCAAATCTTTGAAAAAATAGTACCTCAAACAAGAAACCAAGGGAGGCCCCCTTTATGGTGTTGTGGGATTTTGCCTAAATTCAGACCTTGAAAACTGCTCAAAATTGCCCTGTGCCATCCTTTGGTAGACGAAGAAAGTGCTGCTGTAATCATGCCCAAAACTTGCATGTGTAGAGCTTTGTGTAGCATGTTAGATAATTATCGATATATTGAAGCTTTCTCTCCATCATCACCACCAAATTATTGAAGCTTTCCCTCCAGAGTCGCCACAAAATTTTTTTTTGGAGGGAAGGAGCAAGAGGTTGCCATGGTGCAGAAAAATGAAGTTTGTGGGTATTGAGATGCAGCAGCCCCCAAGTGCTACTAGGGGCATAAACTGATCACCCTAAACAGCTGCGGCTCCATGTTTTTAGCTGCTGACTGTGGTTCATGCAGTTTTGGAACTGTTAAATATGCATGAGACCATCTGTGCCACAAAAACAGGCTTAGTTGCCCCTTCCATGGGACTACACAGTAAGCTTTGAGTAGTTTTTTTTTTTCTATAAAATTATTTGGGGTTGAAAAGGGAGTCAGCAACATCTTTATCATTATTTTGCCACAGGTTTTGGGTTTGATTTTAGAAAACTACCACTCTAATTTACTTTTCTTTATTTAAAAGCTTGACTTACAATGAGGGAGATGCAGAAGACTCAACTTTTGAACCATTGAAATCAAAAAGTAGGAAGGGCTGTTTGAATGTTTTGGGAGTGATATAGATGTCAAACAAGGTAGCCCTCTATCCTCGACTTTATTTGGTCTTTACATTGATAAGCTAGAGGATTGGATAAACAAATTTGGAGGAAATGGGGTCCACTTGGAAAATTATGCAATAAAACTTTTGCTTTAAGCCGATGACTTAATCCTAATGGTAGAGACAATCCAAGATTTAAGAGACCATTTCCGAGCTCTTTTGCAAAGTTGGGATGCAGGGAAACATTGATAAAACCAAAATTATAATTTTTCCATCAAAAAGGAAGGAGCAACAACATGATTTTCAGTTTGCAAAGGATATTTTGAAGTGGTGTCAGAATACAAGTATTTCGGCTTTGACTTTCACAACAAGTTCAAATGGGATACATGTAGGATGAAAAGAATACAATGTGGCTAGAGAGCTTTTTATGAGCTTCAAAATTGATGTAGGAATGCTGAGTTATGGGATTGCAAGACCACTAGGGTTTAATTTGGGTTACTTGTCACACCAACGGTATTCTATGGTTGTGAGGTGTGGGCTAGTGGAACAATGAGTTTGAAATGGAGGCAAATAGAAAAGATTCAAAAGCATCTAATTACAAACAATTTCAGAATCAAGTACTCAGCGCAATATTAAATTATTTTTGTCGAAACAGGTACTTTTCCTTTAAGGGCAATTGCTAATTCTAGGCTATTTTGTTATTTGAAAAAAAATAGAAAGCATGAAGAACTACATATGGCCAAGGGCAGCAAGAGAGGAAGAGTTGTGTAGGAGGAAGAACGCTTGGATGAAATAGAACCACAAGTTGATGAATAGATGGGATATCAGCCTAAACGAATGTCCAAAATGTAACAAAGACAAAATTACGTGAATGAAAAGTTCAAAATGGTAATGTGGAGGAAGGGGACAAGCAAAAAAAAACAACACCATATTTCAATGTTCAACCCGACTTATGAACATAATGAAAAAGTATATATAGGGGCTGAAATCAGTTGTAGAGAAAAGATCCTTATTGCCCAATTACAAATTGGCTTTCAGAGGGTTTGATGTGAGACATGGAGATGAATGATTTCGAAAGAGCAGTGGGGCAAGAGCACCACAAGAGCAATCGAAACAGAAGAGCAATTCATCCTTGAATGTCCTCAATACACATACATATGAGCCAAATATGTGAAAAATTTAAAAGTTGGCTGCATGGTAGATATATTCGAGGAAAAAAGATTAAAAATGTCGGGGGAGATGCTAATCTAGTTCAGTAAAATGTGAAGCAGTGTTCTAAAAGACACCTCAGGGTTTGGGAATTTTTGAGTAGTTGGAGCAATCGGTGGTCCCATAGATTGTTCGTTTTCATGGATGTAATCAAAACCATTTCATTTCATTTCAAACATAGACTACATTTTAAAGATACTAAAACATAAGTCTCAATAATCCATTTATGGACTGCTTCGTTTTCCCCCAATCATTGTTATACTACACCTCTTGGACATAATGGATAAATTTATTATTGATTTGAATTTTTTATTTGCCCTTAGGATTTACAACTGATTTGTGCTCTTGAAAATTAAAAATATCACGTGCAATAGTATCCAGAAATTTCCTCCACAATGCTTTTGTGTTTGCTCCATTACCATTATATGGCAACCCTCGACCACTTGGCCATAGAGGAAGGATGTATTTTTTTGGTTGTTCTTGGGACTTTTGGATCTTCTCAAATATCCAAATTCTCAATTAAAAGCTCCAATATCTAGATTGCTCTTTTTGGTTTAGAACTTTTTGTTCGGTATATTTTATTTTTACCTGGAATCAAACAATTACAAAAAATTGTAAATATGAGTGTCACAAGAATGTAGCCTTTTGACCAATAACACTCCCCACATATTTGCTTATCTGTTACGGGCCTCGTTATTGCATTGCCAGGATTTGAACTTGCGTCATGCCTTTATGAGTGTTTGCATTACTATAATACTACATTCCCTTGGGCAGATTTGTGAACTAAACCTTTATTTTCTTGTCAAATTTATTTTAATCTAATTTTTATTTTAAAGCAGATGCAATTTCCATTGTTGTATCCCTGTTGGGGTTGAAATGAACACTGTTTATTTTATTTTTGAATGGTTTATCCATTGGGAATTATGATCTTTGGCGCTAAAAAGTTAACTATATATTTAAATCTGCGGTCATTGTAAAGTTAAACAGGGGTTATTATGTATGTGTGGTGCTAAATCTTAACAAAAATATTGAAGTTTCATTGCATGCTCAACCTAAACAAAATATTGAAATTTCATTGCATTCAAACCAAACAAAATATTGAAGTTTCATTGCATGCTTAACCTCTGTGTAGGCACACGTTATCGTCCTTTACTTGAGGGTAGTCTTGCAGTTACTTAAATCTCTAAGCTATAAGTTTATTCTTATTATTAAACAATGGTATTATTGCAGTTACTTATATTTCTAAGCTATAACTTTATTCCTTTTCTTAAACAAGTGGTATGGTGCTTGGTTCATGCCTATGTCTTCAGTTTTTTTTGTTCTGGTCTTTAGTTTTTTTCCTTTATTTTTTCTCCTAATTATTAGCTGTCAATCCTGTTTTTTTCTTCTAATTGTAATATTTTGAATAGGAAGATGAAATATTGATACTCCCCTTATCCCTTTTTTTAAGTTTTCCAGACTCCCTGTGGCCACAACTTCTGCTTGAAGTGTTTTCAGAAGTGGATGGCACAAGGAAAGAAAAACTGTGCAAAATGCAGATCTACTATTCCTCCCAAGATGGCCTCTCAGCCCAGAATTAATGCAACCCTTGTAATGGCTATTCGTATGGCAAAAGCTCAAGCAGCCAATGCAGGTGACTCTTCACGAACTCCCAAGGTTTATATCACTACTGAGAATCAAAACAAGCCTGATAAGGCCTTCACGACTGAGCGTGCAAAAAAGACTGGCATGGCAAATGCAGCTAGTGGGCGTATATTTGTCACTGTTCCACCAGATCACTTCGGACCTATTCTTGCAGACAATGATCCGGAACGAAATCAAGGTGTTCTTGTTGGTGAGTGCTGGGGAGACAGAATGGAATGCAGGCAATGGGGAGTTCATCTTCCTCATGTAGCTGGTATTTCTGGGCAGTCTGACTATGGGGCCCAGTCTGTGGCTCTATCTGGTGGTTATGAAGATGACGAGGATCATGGTGAATGGTTCCTTTATACTGGGAGGTATTTGATTGTAGATTTTGTTTTGTTCACGGTTGATTGTTTTCTGATTGTGGTTGGTCCATGACAAAATTTACCTTTTATCGTTTGGAAGTACCTCGAGTTGTTTGGAATGAAATAGGTCCTTTTGTATCAGCTCGTTTTTTAACCGTCTGAAACATAAGTTGTATCATCTTTGTTGTTTTTTGTAAAAATGTATGCTATTGCTTTGTTTTTGACAGTGGTGGAAGAGATCTTAGTGGGAACAAGCGAACAAATAAAGATCAGTCCTTTGATCAAACATTCGATAAATATAACGAAGCATTGAGGGTTAGTTGTAAGATGGGCTATCCGGTCCGTGTTGTCAGGTACTCTATTGTCTTGAATTTGTAACTGTGATGGTTTCTGTCATTTATATTTATGCTCATTATAAATGTTACCATAAGCCTATAATCTAATAGTTAAACTGTGAGAAATATGAAATAAATTTGATTTCCGTTAGTTGGTTTCAGGTCTCACAAGGAAAAACGTTCATCATATGCACCAGAAAATGGTGTTCGGTACGATGGCATATATAGGATTGAAAAATGCTGGCGTAAGAAAGGGATTCAGGTATTCATTATTATCTATATGGAAGCCATTACTGGGTGTTTGGTTTAGAAGTTGGTTTCCAATCTGAGTAAAAAGGGTTGACGTTATATGTAGGTTGTTTGTGGGGTTTTTTAGCCTTGATCGTGATTTATATCTGTGTCTACGGGGAAGTCAGTTATTTGGTTTGTGCTATAATGTTCTATATGCCTGGTCTGATTTCGATCCATCTTTAGAATTGAGGGCGCTTGTGTATTTCTCATGTCTTTGCCAGATTAATGCTAGCTTCTACTCAAATGGTGTCAAGATTGCTTGCAGTTCCAGTTGTGTCCTAATGTTTGAGTAGATCTTATATGTATTTGAAATTATTTTACAGGGATTTAAGGTTTGCCGGTACTTGTTTGTTCGCTGTGACAATGAACCTGCTCCTTGGACCAGGTTTAATGCTGTTGCCTCTCCTGTATGTGTGAGAATAAGTTTCCAACTTGTTTGTACGAGGTTTTGTGTTACTTTCTGATTGTATGTGCTTAATGCCCTGGTAGCGATGAACGAGGGGATCAGCCACGCCCCTTACCTAAGATAGACGAGCTTAAGAATGCATCTGATATCACTGACAGAAAGAGAGAGCCAGCATGGGATTGGAAGGTTATCTTTAAAACTCGTGTTCAGCTTATTTGCTTTTACTTTTAAGTTCTCATGGTTTTGTATTTTGTGAAATCGGAAAGGTCCACACATTCTTAGTGAAATGCTTTAAATAGCGTGTTTTTTTTTTCAGGATGAACGGTGGGGGTGGACACGAGACCCTCCTGCAAGTAGAAAACTTGGTTCAAGATCGGTTTCTGATGGAAGTAGGAGAAAGGATAGACCTAAGCTATTTTTGACAATACAGGAGAGACTGCTTAAAGGTTTTCACTCACGTCAGCCTTGGTTTTTTTATTTTTTTATAATCCATTATTTTTATATGATTAGCTGGACGAGTAGCTGTGTGCCTGCATCTGCATGTTGGTTTGTACATATACTTACACATGCATATTGCATGTGGATTTTATATTCTTTTCGAGACTGATATTTACAATATGTTTATTTTTAGATGTATTACTATTAACTGTTCTTTGTGTGCTTGCAGAGTTCAGTTGCAGTCTCTGCAAAAATGTTTTGACCCTTCCAATTTCTACTCCATGCGGACATAGTTTTTGTAAGAATTGTTTGGAAGACTTGTTTGCTGGGAAGCAAGATATACGAGAGCGTACTACTATTGGTGGACGTTCCTTGAGAGCACAGAAGATAGTCAAGAAGTGCCCATCTTGCCAGGGAGACATTACAGACTTTCTTGTCAAACCACAGGTACTTTTGCAGTGTCTATATGATGTCTCAGGTGCTTATTTAAAATTTGCACATTACAAATTCTGTAGATGATTTAATAATAATAGATTCAATTACAGGGTTAAGCCAGATTGTAGCTTTCAAGCTAGCTAGTTAGGGTGGGTAGTTATTTGAAACAGCCCAGGTGGGGGGAATTTGTAATGACTTTGATGCTTGCCAGTGCACCGTTAAACAATATGAGAGAGAGAGCACACTTCATACTCTAAATAAGGGTGAATATTCCAGATGAATAGACAAATGGAGGATGTAATATGGTCTTTCAATCGTAAGCACAAAGAGGGGTCTGAGAGTGACGGTGATGTGAAAGAAGATGGAGATAAGTGGGAAACCACTGAGAATGAAGATACAGAAATGGATAAGTGTGAGAAAATTTTCAATGCATAGTCTTCTACAATCTCACAGCTCTTAACACAAACAAGGTCCCAAAGATAGCTTTGATAGCACGTGTTGGAATGAAGAGACATTTTATTTTGAAAATAAGGTTTATATATTAATAAGAGGTAAAATGTGCAAAAATCCATACCAATGTATGTTCCAAGTTATGTGATCATAACTTGGGCTAGTCATCCTCAAAGGCATCATCAATGAGCAACACAGTATTAGTATTTAGACTTTGACTAGCAGACTTCCGTAGAGCATAATTACAGCTGTCCATATAAACCGAGAAAGTAAACACTAGATAAAAATCTAAATAAATGTTAACGGACAACAATCCCATGGATAAAATTTACACATTTATAATCTTTCATGTGCTCCATAAGATTTTAAAAAAATAGAATAAAGGAAAGCAAATAGCCAAGTACAAAGTCTTTCTTGCCATCTAGTGTGATGCTTATTGCCTTTTATTTTTTTGACCATTAGATGTTGATTTATGTGTCACTAGAGTCTTAATTTGAATTCAAGTCATTTATAAATATACAAGCATCCTCTTGCATTTGAGCATCTATTATTAATCTCAAAATATTTACAAAGATTCAAGTAAAAGTTAGAGAATTCATTTATTATTCAAGAATTTCATTATTTAGAATATATAATTCAAATATTAGAACATTTGCCATAGTATCAAAGATCATATTAGCGGCACATTGCATTACATTAATTTACTTCGTTTATGAATTAATGTAATTATTGGAGTGGTGTTTGATATTGTACACCATTGAAGGACTTGACAAATATCAAAATAACTTAGTGATTCTATGGTGTAATGTATGCCCCAATTTTTTTTCTTATGGTTTCCAAAATTAATTGCTATATTAGGGCAAAAAAAGTTCATTTTCCTAGTGATTTGAGCGAAGCTATGAAAAACTGAGCAAGGTTTTTTGGAACCTCAAATCAGACAAACATAGTTACCAAAACAGATATCACATGTCAGATATTCCAAAAATGGAACTTAATAGTTTGAACATTTATAAAACAGAACTCAAGAGTTTGGTGTAATGACCCTTACTAATAGGATCACTAAAACACTGACATCTCGTTATGGAATTTTGTCAAACAGTTGGTGAGATCACCAAGAATACAAATATTGCTTTATGGATTTCCATCAAACAGTTGTCAAGCATTTAAACTATACCGCTGTAGGTGTAGACTAAATATGAAATTAATCCATTTAGCTCAATGATTCAAAAAATAGTGCCACTATATTTATTTGAAGAAATATAGATTATTTTAACAATAGAATTCAACCTTCATAGGGATAGAATAATATCTTTTCTAAACTGAATATCAAACTTGGCACATACAATAATCTTTATTATAGATATGCAGGGGTAATTAGAACCTAACGATGACAAAAACCTGGTCTGTATGTTGCATCCAGAATGTTGGCTGTATACTGCTGCAAATACAGGTTGTACGGACTGGTGCGACTTGCATTAATTCTGGTCTCCAATCGCATACACTATTTGCCCTACCAAAAGGGTCTGTGCAGCTTCCAGTAGATGAAGACTTTAATTCCTCCCTTGAGGCATGGATGTGCAACACAGCGGCACCTAGGTCCAATGATCTTTTGCTCAGAACAACCTGTATCCCGCGACAATATGCCCGAGACACAAGCTCGCACCGTGTTCACGGGGCAGTCACAGGGTCGACTCTCCGCGTATCTTTTGTGCTTGAAACCTTACCGCTGAATCTGACCGAAATGGATTTGACGGGAAAAGGGTATATACACAGTGAATCCGTCCAATGTCCTCCACTACCGCCCGCTGTATATATGTCCAAATTGTTTAGCTCGCGAGCTGTCAATATTAGGTCTGCGGTCTCCTCTTTAGCTAAAGTTTATTCCAGCAAATACAACCGCACGAAATATACAAGTGACTAATTCTGCTCCCAAAAACCCAGCCGTACTTTACTGCAGGTATAGGCCGTACCTGTACGGACTGCCACAGAATAAGTCGATGCTGAATTCGCCCCTGCTAGTGGATTCAAAATTAGCAAAACTGTACCTGAATGCTCGGCAAAATTAAATTTCTGATCGTAGTTTTAAATGTCTTTGTTCAATGCATTGGAAAGCTTGGATCATAATCTTGGATCATGTACTACATTATGAAGGTGTGTTAAAATCTGTTTGCCATAGTTTGATCCCCAAAATCCACTTTGAAAGGCCCAGAAATTGCAAAATAAAATTTAGATCCCAATTCAGGTATAACTGCCAACATCATTTATCCATATCAACCAACCTGAAATGTCCTCATTCATGAATAATTGATAATTCTTTGGATTCCCAAGGTGGAATGCTTCATCTTTTATGTTGAGACTTTTCATTTTTTGATGTAGTTGGTTGCATATAATGAGTTTCTTCCCTTGAAAGAGGGTAGAGTAGTTTCATAGCAAGACATCTCTTCATAGATATTTCTACTGATCTGTAAGTAACACTCATAATCCGTGTTGCAGGAAACCCCCCCTCCCTCCAGACTCCTCCCTGGGCATGTCTCTGATATGGGGACATCTTGGGCATGCCCGAAGATGTCCCAAACAATGTCGGAAATGCTAGACACTGTTTCAGACATCTTTGAGATGTCTTTGGGCATGCTTGAGATGTTTTTGACGGGGTTGCGACGACTTGAAGGCAAAAAATAAAAAAATTACTCAAAAAACTTAAAAAAAAAAAACCTTGAATCATTGCAAACTCTTTATACACCAAAGTTTGAACAATATGTAAATAAAATAAACATTTAAGAATAAGTTTACATTTAAATATGGACATCTAGTTTCTTATACTTTAAGTTATATTTTATTTATATACTTTCAAGATGTTTGATACATCTAGTTTCTTATACTTTAAGTTATATTTTATTTATATACTTTCAGAATGTTTGAGAGTGGTTTCGAACCTCAAGGAGCTATAATGCAAATTTTAGGTTTTGGAGGATTCTATCATATTTCAGACTTGTTAGATTCCAGGGTTTCAGATTTAGCCATATTTTAGGGTTTAAAGATTTCAAGGAGACATCATAGGAGGTATGAAGGCTGCATGAAGGGATGTAGGTATGATAAAATAGTATAAGAACATCTCTCACAAAGTTCTCCAAGCCGATCCCACCCTGTTTCCTATGCACCCCTTAAGGCATACACTCTAGGAGATTCAATGAACTGGTGAGCCCTTGTGAGAGAAAGCATCAATAAATGATAAAGTTGAAAAATAATGGGAGTGGCATTCATGATTTTGAGGGCAATTGAGATGATTTATTCTAGATTCGAATATACATTGTCTTTGAAGTAATGAATGAATGAATATTATATACGTGTACACACACACACGTACCCACGACGTATCCAAATCAAGGTTTTTGCAAAATGGCGTACCCATGTATTCGAGACGTCCTCGTACCCAAACAACATAGCTCATGATTCATTTTCCTTGGTTTATTGCTTTCATAACACATTAAGTTTTTGCAGTTAAGGGTGTAATCCACCAAATTTTCAATTAAATCATGATTATATTGGCACCCATTTTGCTCTATATTGTCCTTTCTCTAAATACTGATTTCCCATGGTGCAGTCAATTTGGATTTTCTTTGCTCATAAATAGAAAATCTTTCTCTTTAAGACATGTAAATGTTGGAATGGAAGTAGTTGTATATAGCCAGTGGGTATTATTTGAACAAAATCTACATGAGAGTGTTGCCATGAACTTGTATGATGAACGAAAAAGGTTAAGTCATCTTCTGCAAGGCAGACCCAATGATATTGCATGTGTCTTTACGTTGTTATGTGGTTGCAAATCCACATTATTTGTAGTGAGCTCATGCCCTAGGACATGTTTTGACAATGTCGTTCAACATGAATGAGAAATATAAGTGGAGGAAAAAAAAAAGAAATGAAAAGATATATTTATATGCTTTCAAATGTAAGGAAATAAAAGAGTCAATGAGGGATATGTCAAGTGTAGGGAAGGAATGTCTAGTTAGGAATTTATACTCAAAACTCTTAGTTAAGAAATGAGCCTTTGTAGGAAGACCTAGGCAGTGGTTGAAAGGATGGAGAAAATCAAATAGTCCAAAAAGACTTTTAATTAACAAGAAGTCGATGGGAGAAATGTTTGTAGGCATGAAAGGGATTACAAGGTTAGATGTGATTGCCTAATGGATTGCAAGTGGGGACTAACTTTAGAAAACGTTTATCACTCACAATAACAAAATATTGGGATTGGTGTATGGTTTCTCCAAGGTCGCCAAGGACCAGATAGAAGTAGGTATATTGTCAATCCCTATGTAAATGGTTGTTAGTGTGTGAGAGAGCAAAGTTGGCCAAGTTGTTTGCTACTCCATTTTGATGTTGCTTTCAGTGTTGGAGACTTACCTTAGTCATCTATTGTAATAGGTGATATTCCCTGTCAAGCTATGTTTGCCAATTTTCAATTATAAGGTTTTGAGGAGTTTATGACGAGGATCCACTCATGGTTGATGGATTGGATAATTGTGTGAGACACCTATTTGTAGTTCGAGAGGACCATGCTCAATTTCAATCCAAAAGTTAAACAACATTATTTGTTTGGGTGCCAATATGTTGTGGGCAATTGACGATTGGATCGCTTATTGTGTTTTGTATGATACCCCTAGTACTTGCTTGTCTCAAGTTTTTCTTTGAGGCCATATCAAGATTTAATTTGTAAAGGCAAAGTGGTGGTGGGTCCCAAGTATGTTTTGGATTTTTTTTGAAAATCTTGAATTTGTGATAAACTATTTGTATCCATCAATTTTTTTGTCAGGGTTGTAATGGGCATCCCTACAATCCAAATCATAAATTCCATACCCTTTTAAACCAACATTATGAAGTTCTTTACAACCCGAATTGATAAGAGTTTAATGCAAAAGCATTAAGTGATGAATATCCCTCTTCCAAGATTC
Organism: Torreya grandis; assembly: GCA_037957365.1. NCBI lineage: Eukaryota > Viridiplantae > Streptophyta > Pinopsida > Cupressales > Taxaceae > Torreya > Torreya grandis. Next base: position 1,518,345 of record JARHVA010002878.1, on the reverse strand, counting down.
AAAAGTATTAGAGGAACTTCCATCTAGGTTGAACTTTTTAAAAACATGACTATAAATTTTAATAACATGCACTAACGTTGGTAATATATGGTTTAATGGCAAGATTTTGGATTTCTTGCACAATAACAATTCGGAAGTTTTACAACAATCAAACAAATGCAGAGTTTAATTGCCCCCCCTCCATTTCATCCATGTTGGGCTTATTTTAATGATGTTAGGTGTTCAATTCCTAGTAATATTGTTGCTTAAAAAAATGAAAATAATTGGCATAACACGTTTAATCCCGAGTTGCAGTTTTTACATATTTTTGGACATTCTATTCCTTTACTTTGCATGGATCTTTTATGCCTTTCAAGAAAAAACCTTAGAAAGATATAACATCATAAATTGTAGGATAATCAAAACGATAGAAATATGGCCTGGCTTGAAAGTTCCTTGTAAGGATTTTGAAAATGGAAGAGAATGGAGTTTTAAGTAAACTTATGGATTGATTATATAAAGCATAAATTAAATTTTCACTTCCCTTGCATGGTAAACTTATGGATTGATTATATAAAGCATAACTTAAATTTTCACTTCCCTTGCATTCCTTGCCTACATGATTCATGGATCTCCACCAAGTAGAGTTGAGCCATTAGTTCTAAGGGCACCAAGAAGAAAAGGCCAATTCATTTGATTGATTCATGCCAACTAACTCGACAATTTGTGCAAATAGAGTGCCTAAAGCTTTGTCTTTGAAGTCTATCAAAGAAGAGGCATTCTAAATCTCAGATGAGATAATGGGGGCATGTTACTACATAAGGTTGAAGGTGTTATCATTATATTATATTACTATATAAGGGCAAGGGTGCTCGAGAAAGGCACTTTTGATTATTGGTGTGGTGACAAGGAACTATGGAATCTAGTAAGATAAAGATATAGATAGTGATCCTAGTCATGTAGCTAAAATATAGATATCACTCTTATTGTGTGTGTGTGTGTGTGTTTAAGCCTCGACCCTTCTTTTTATGACCAGTTAGTTAGATTCTTGATTAGATGGTTAGACAATTCTTTCCTTGATTGAATTGGAGATTATAAATTGGAATCTTCGAATTGGAATTTTGGTTGGATAGGGATATTACTCGAACATATCATGATTGGATTAGACTTGAGACCCCATTGGCATTAGCTCCATTGCCATTGGGCGATTATGGCTAAGCTAAGCCAAGTTATGGCATTAACCCCATTGCCATTGTTTTACTATAGTTGAGCTAAGCTAAGTTAAGCTATATGTGTTATTGTTGCCAAGCTAGGTTGGATGAGTCGATAACCAAACCCACCTCAATAGCAGCCTACAAGATTTGCGCTACTAGAGGAAGTGCTAGATTGCATTGTAGTAAATAAACATAGGCTTGCAATTGTATAAGACTCTTTTTTTTTGCCAAAATTTATATAAATTGTGCAAGCATAGTTTTCATACCTACTTGACTCGGACTCGGTAGATCAATTTTTTTTTTTGCTAGACAAAAACTCAATAAAACTTGGCAACTTAAAAAAATTCTTAAAGTTCTTAAAAAACATAAATTTTATACAAAATATAGTTACAAAATGTATCAAATCAATGTAAAACATTGGGGAAGTGTTTTTTATTAGATTTGAATACAAATAGAGTATGAAATTGCATTAACATGCAAATACAATAGTTAGTTGATAACTTATGAATTTATGATGATTATTATTGAAAATAATCATCATAAATTGTATATCCATGCAAGTTACAAAATACAAGAATTTACATTTTTCTCTTCTTTGTTTTGGTGAAAAATTGGAGAGATTGAGAAGGTTTAGTCTTTTCACTTTGTTGCAGCTCCTCGCTTTGCTTAAAAGGTTTTGCTTGCGGCTCCACTTTGGTACAAGATGGCAATGATTCCTCCTCTGCGTTATGTTAGACATCATCCACAAGGATGTCATTCAATCCAATCTCTTTTGTTTTTGTTGTACCCTTCCATAGCTTGCTACTTGAAACCAACAATCTTGTCCTTTGTGAACAAGGGTGTCTCTTTATTCTGTACAGTACAATTATTGTAGGGATCAATCACATATAATTCAATAGGGTCTTGTGATGTCCACCTTTTTTGTGTGAAGCCAAGTGTTGTATTGCATAAAAATTAAGTCATGGAGGTGTTGCCGAGTCAATTTATTGTGCTTCTTTGTGTGAAAGACCTTAAACAAACTTTAATTGCATTTACATTTAGAAGCGCTACAAGGGTGAGATAAATTTTGGATGGTTAGTTTTTGAATATTTTGGGTTATTTTCACCTCAATTTTTTCCCGAAGAACCTACAAGCAATATATTCAAAAGTTTGTAAGTAATTCATAATTGTAAATTTGTAATTTGTTAGATATAAGTAAAGACTCTAATTTTTGTTATTTGGGGGTTGGGAGGATTTCCCTCAAAGGCTAATGGCGAATAAAGAGCTTCCTCTAGCTTGCTTAAAATTTGGTAACTTTGAAATATTGAGATCTCTCTCTTGGTTCTTTCTTAGGGATCATCCTCGTGCTCCTGATGTTTACAGATTCTTGGAGATTGCTCATTTCTTTTGCTCCTTTCTTTGACCCTGAGCATGGTTGGGTCCTTTGGTGGTTTGGCTTTGAACGTGGTCACTTTTTGCCATGTTTTATATTATTTTATACTATTTCTTTCAGTGTTGTTTTTCTTGTTTTCGGAAACCTTTTTTGGTCTTCTATTTTTATTGACACATTTTTGTAATCTGCAGTCCCTTTGACCTACTTTTGTGGTCATTAGTTGGACATTAATATATTTATCTCCTTAACCTCGTGCGTTTTTCTCTCAATGCATGTTGAGAGGTCCCCCATAACTTTCCCATTAACATTTATGAATTTATTAGATAATAAAACTTGGGGTTGAGGTAGTACTTTGAAGGTTTTGCATGGATGGAGTGTAAATTAGCTCTTAATTAATTTTAAATTGAAGCTATGTATCAACCAATTTGTCATGAAATCTCTAGCTATTAAACTAGTTGTGTTACAAGTGATGTCGTTGATAAAACCTTGCAATGAATAATTTCAAAATAAAAAACATTTGCTTGTTAGTTTTTTTTTGTGAATACCTACAATAAAAAATCAGAGATAACAATATGTAATACAAATTTTTAAAACGAATTGCCTTAAATACACTTTAATTTCACTTAAATAACACTAAAAGTACATCTCGGTTTTTGGGAACTCATTTGAGTACTCAGACAATGAATTGAAGTTAACTTGTAGTTTTAATTAATTTATAAGAAATTTTCAAAAAATGTGCAAAATTGATCAAACAATTAATATATGATATAAATGAATCAAATAACCTTTTTTAAAGTAATAAAATATCAAATAAATTAATTTTAAAAATTGATCAAACAATTAATATATGATATAAATGAATCAAATAACCTTTTTTAAAGTAATAAAATATCAAATAAATTAATTTTAAAAATTGAACTCAAGTGTCCATATTGGCATTATACTCAACATTCGTCCATTTGATGCAAAGAGGTGAAATGTTTATTATTTTTAAAAATTTTCCATGCATTTGTTTATCTAATCATTTGGTGAGAACATCAACAAATTGATTTTCACTTCTCACATAATGACAATTTATCATTTACTAAGTCTTTGACAAAATGATGTTTGAGTTCAATGTACTTAGTTTTAACATGGAAAACTATTTTTTTGACAATTGTATTGCTTCATTGTTATCACAAAAAATGTGTTGGTTTAAGTTGAGTTTCTTTAAAATTAGTGAAGAGTTTTTTCAGTGATTGTAGACACTTAAATTTGGGCACCAATAACCTTCAATCAAGCTTTTGACCAATTTTCATCAAAATGCACAATTTGATATAAAAACATATTAAATGAATTGAAATTGATATATTGAAGTGCCGATTTTGGCAAGAATGTCATTAAATGAGGCAATGCAATTTATGGACCAACTAATTTTGATTAGATCATTCCGAGTTAAAATGATATTTTTGCACTTGGGTGCGTTAGATTGCTCTTTTCTATCAAATTTTTTGTACGAAACACATGTTTTTGTTATTTTGTGTTGACAACATCCTAAATGGGATAACGGTTCCAACGCATCTAAAATTGACTTCCAATTTCAATCCAATCAAATTTTGAGTCAATAATACAATATTTTGACCAATTTTAATTTGTGCACAAATTGTCAAGGTTTTGCATCAAAATTAATTATAGTTAAGGCTAATTAAACCAAATAAGAGCTTAAGTTAATTTTTCATGGAATTTGTTGAATAATTTTTTTTAGAAATTGATTGTCATTAATTGCATCATCAAATGACATTATCTTATGGCATGGCATTCATAAGCCATAAATGCTACAAATATTTGAATTAATGTCTTTCATATTTCATTAAGACCCTCCATGCTTAGTTAATGCCTCTCTACCTTAAATACTGATGAGTCTATTTATGAATTTTAATTACATAATTAAATTAATCTTTAGCCACATATCTTCATTTTGAGATGGACGGTTTAGATTGATTTTAAATCATTCTAAAAATCTATAAATAAGAAGCTTTGCCTATTGAATTTTAAGTTCGTTTATGTCAAACTTATAATGCCTAAATGCATTCAAAAATCCATTGCAATTAGTGTTATAATGCCAAATTATTGAGCCAAGCCAACGCTGAACATGGTGCCAAAAAGAGATGAAAATAACCACACTTATTGATGCAGACTTCACTAGCATAAATTGAGCAAACCATTTCAACAAGCTATTTGGAGCATCCAAGGAAGGTGAAAGAAAGTTTTTTTTGTATTTTAGTTGTGTTTTCCATTCTAATCTTGTTTTCTAAGCTCTCCCATTGAAATATGCTTAAGGCATTAGCTATTAGTGTGTTATTTTGATTTCATATACTAACACAATACTGATCTCCCTTTATTGCAATTCAATGTTCTGCATAATGTGTGGGCTAGCAATTAACATGATATTTTGATTTGGGGGCAACCCTTTTACCATTTTTTTCCCAATCTATCAAAAACCATCATTCCATTTCTATCTAGATCAAAGCTTATTTTTAGTCGTCCTACCTGATCTTGTTTTGATTTTGGTTGCATTTTTTATGAGAGGATCTTGATCAAGTTTCAATAATCAATCAAATCCGTGTTTAAATGACAGTGTATGAAAGTAGTGTGACAGTTGATTTAGCAAGATATCTTTCATTTTTCATCTTATATCAAGTTTGTTTATGTGACTTTAATTATAACCCTCTGTGGGCAAATTAGTATCATTGATCTATGCCATTGTATCCTAGTTATAACTGCTTATGGGTAAACTAGGGGCAACATTTGTTTCATGCATTGTCATATCACTTTGTTATTTTTGTTTTCATTTGACTGGCCATTTGTCGGATTTGAAAATTTATTGGGACCTAGTTGGATTTTTTTCACTTTTGTGGATGGAATTACTATGACTTGAGGTCATTTTCGGACTATGTAGGTCATGCTCAATTCATGTTGAGGTCACTTAAGTCCCCCTAAGCCACGCTCTCACTGTTTTGCGTGTAGGTATTTTTTTATTTTTTAATGAGTTAAGTTACCTCGAAATACCAAAAAGATTCAAATATTTCAAAATCTAAAAACATTTGTCTTGTCTAAGCCTACTCAGTTATCTTCGATTCACTTTATCGAGGAAAAGTCATTGTTAGGATGTTTTTTTTTGCTTTTGTTTTTAGGGTTTCTGTTTATTTGTTTATTTCAGGGTGTTTGTTTTTCTGTTTTTTTGTTTGTTTGTTTGTTCGCTTGTTTGTTTTTAGCATTGTTGCTTCGACTTAGTCTATATGTGTTTGTTGAGTGATTCCTCAAGCACATTATTCTTGAGTCTATCTATATTTATACGTAAACATTATTATCATGGTGTTTATTATTGGTGCATTGTTTTCAAGTGTTTATTGGATCGAGAGTTAGTTCTTAACTTATATTTTGGGATAGTCTTCATGATGTTTACATCAAAATTCAGCTTTAAGAAGGTCTACAAGCAATGGAGTCGCAGAAGTTTCTCTTTGGCACCTTGGCAAATCCTTCCATCTCACTCTTGATCAACTCAACCCATTGACCATTCTAGTTGTATCATTGCTAACAAGGATGGGCATCTCCGCATTAACAGGGACAACTGAATTTTTTTCAATGATCAAATGTTATTCTTTTATTCATCTCTTTCATCATTTTGCGCCTGCTCATATTTAATATGTATTTCAGGGTATATCTTTGAGTTATGCTTGCTAATCAGTTTTAATTGGGGTATAATCATCTTTATAAAACAATTCAAGTCTCCCTAATGATTATAACCATTTATGGGCAAATCATTATTTTGACTTTTATTCTTGATTATAATCGTGTTTGGGCAAATCAATATCTTTTGTAAATCAATGCATGTAAGCATTTTTTTATTTGGATTAATCTCAACCATGGGTTAATTTTATTTTTCTTTTTGCTTCTTTTTCGAGGGATCGTCCATCAACAAATGTGATGGCCACTCTCTTGAGGGGGCATCATCATAGGCTTCCCAAACACTCTTTGGAGTTTTTTTTCAACCATCTTTTTGGCATACATGTCATATCTTATTATTTGAAAAGACATTGTTTTGCCTATGGTTTGTAGCATCTTTGCAAATAGGAGTAAACTATAGACACTTAAATTTGATCACCAATAACCTTCAATCAGGGTTTTGATTAATTTTCATTAAAATGTACAATTTGGCATAAAAACATTAAATGAGTTGAAATTAATATATTCAAGTGCCGATTTTGGCTAGAATGTCATTGAATGGGGCAATGCAATTTATGGGCCAATTAATTTTGATTAAATCATTTTGAATCAAAATGACATTTTCGCACTCGGGTGCTTAGGATTGCTTTTTTCTATCAAATTTCTTGTACGAGACACGTGTTTTTGTTATTTTGCGTTGACAATATCTTAAATGGGATAATGGTTTCAACACATCTAAAATCAACTTTTAATTTCAATTCAATCAAATTTCGAGCCAATAATGATATTTTGATCAATTTGATTAATTTGTGCACAAATTGCCAAGATTTTGCATTAACGTTGATTAATCATGTTTAAGGTTAATTAAATCAAATCAAGAGCTTAAGTTAATTTTTCATGGAATTTGAATAATTTAAAAAAAAAATTGTTTGTCATTAATTGCATTATCAAATGACATCATTTTATGGGATGGCATCCACAAGTCATAAATGCCACAAATATCTGAATTAATGCCTCCCATGCTTCATTAAAACTTTTTATGCTTAGTTAATGTCTCTCTGTCCCAAATATTGATGAGCTTATTTATGAATTTTAATTGCATAATTGAATTAATTCTTAGACACATATTTTCATCTTGAGATGGATGGTTCAAGTTGATTCTAAACCATTCTAAAAATATATAAATAGGCCTTGCTTATTGAATTTGAAGCTCTTTTATGCCAAATTTATAATGCCCAAATGCATTCAAAAATTCATTGCAATTAGTGTTATAATGTCAAATTATTGAGACAAGCCAAGCCAAGCCAAACCAAAGCCAAACATGGTGCCAATGAGAGATGAAGGTAGTCACACTTCATTGATGCAAATTTCATGAGCACAAACCGAGCAAGCCACTTCAACAAGGGATTTGGAACATTCAAGGAAGGTGAAAGAATGTTTTTTGTGCATTTTAATTGTGTTTTTCATACTAATCTTGTTAAGTAAGCTCCCCCATAAAGATAGGCTTAAGGTGTTAGCTATTAGTGTGTTATTTTGATTTTGATTTTATATACTAACACAATACTAATCTCTCCTTATTGCAATCCTACGTTCACAGTTATAATCTTTATGTGCACGTTGATTTAAGGGTTGTATATTCAATTTCAATAAAAGATAATGACATTATAATCTATTTTTTTGAAGACCAAGTAATCAACACACTTTCTAGTGTGAAGTAATAACCTAAAGTTGACTACTTGTCATCAAAAAGTTCTCTCCAATTTGAATTTGTATAATCAATTAGACATAATCAATTTGTTGGACTGAAATGAATACTATTATCATAAGTATTTTTTACATATCTAATTTTTTTTCATTGTTTGCAAATGCTTGAGTGATAGTTTATCCATAAATCTAGAAATAATTGAAACCCCATAACTAACATCAAGGCTTGTTAGAGTGATATATATCAAATCTCTTTCAATGGTGTTAAAAATCTTTTCATTAGCTGAAAGATTTCATCCTCCTTCATAAGCTCTTCTCCACTTGCAATTGCATTGTACGTGTGTTTCGAATTTTGAAAATTATACTTCTTTTGCATGCCTTGGGCATACATGACTTGACAAATGAATACTTTTTTTTCTTTTGAAGGATTTCCATGTCAACAAATTACATCAGAAGTCTTAGATCAGTCATCTCAAATTTTTATTTCATAGCTTTTTTGAAGCTCTTCAACATCTCCATAGAGTTATCTGTAAAGATAAAGTCATTTACATAGAGACAAACATAAAACATTATAATTGAATGTTTGTATGTAAAGAGTTGGTTCATTTTGAATTCTTATGAAATCTTGATCTAATAACTCATTATAAATTCTAAGTACCAAGCTTTTGTAGCTTGCTTCAGTCGATAAAGAGTCTTTTTCAACTTATATACCTAGTTTTTTACTTTTTACTTCAAAACTTTATGGTTGACTCACATATACTTTTAAATCACTCCATTTAAGAATGCACTCTTAACATCTATTTTATAGATTTTCTATCTTTTATGGGTAGTTACAACAAACATTAGCGTTATAGTATCTTGATGTGCCATATGTGCATAGGTTTCTTTATAACCCCATTCGTTTGTGCAAATTTTTTTGCAACTAGTTTAGTTTTTAGCTTGTGAACTATGTCATGACTTTTAACTTTAGTCTTTAGACCTACTTTGTACCAATGACATCTTTATTCAAAGAAGGTTCAATTAAAATCCATCTCTCATTCTTCTCAATGGAATCTATCTCTATTTGCGTATCAACATATTCTTTCTCTAGTATAGTTTGTTCATAACTTCTAGGTTCACTAGTTATAGATGATGGTTACAGATGTTGAAGCCTTGTGATCTTCCTCTCATAATTTTGATCCAACATTTGATTCGTTGGATGAAGATTCAACAAACGCTTGTTCTTGCTTGGTGTTGATGTAAATGAATGACTTGTCTCTTGCAAAGAGTTAGTATTGTTTCTTGTTAAATTAGAACCTTGTGTAGAATTTTGTAAACCTTCAAAATCAACTTCAAGAAGTTCTCTTTTACTCATGATTTTAGTAGCTACATGATCAAAATCAACATACACTTATTTTTGAAAAAAATTATAATTTTCAAAAACAATTATGGATTTATTAGTAGGATCATAAAACTTGTATGCCTTACTTTTATCACTATAACATGTAAAATTGTTATCAATACTTTTAAGATCCTCTATATCACCCTTACCTTGATTTATGGTAATATTCATGTTGCCATTTCTTTTAATTTGGATGCAGTTTACATCTCTTAATTGGATTTGGGTTTTTAAAGGAATTATCAAACTTTTCGAAACTATCTTTGTGTTTGTCATGTGATTTGAGCAATTTGAATTAAGAGAAATTAAATTTTTTCCATCTTCTATTCCCACAACACATGTGAGATGATAATTTGAGAGATCTTGAAACTCATTTTGTTTAGCTTGAAATGTTTTTCATTCCTCTTTATTAACTTGACTGTTAGTTGTTAGTATTTTTCAATCTTTTATCATATGTTTGATTTTTAGTTGCAATAATGACCAGTTTATTTTTTCTTGTGAAGTTAACTTTAGCTTTTTCCTTTGAATTTAAGTTTTGTAAACGCATTTGATTCTGATTTTTTTTTTTGGTTTTTGAAACCTTTGCTTTGATTTCAAGTTTTTGTCTTAGACCATGTTCTAAATCACCTGTAGATAGTCTTATCTTGTTTTCATGAGACAAAAGAGAACTTACCAACTCATCAACACTTACAATGTTCAAGGCTTTACACTTTTCAAGAGTGATCACAATATGTAACTATATTTGGTTTAAAAATTTCAAAATTTGTATTATATAACACTATCTTGGATAAATTTTCTATAAAACTCTCTTAAGCACTAAATCATTTACTTTTATACAATAAGCCTCTATTGATCCAAATGGATCCATGTACCGTTCTATTTTGCAAAAATCTTCAAAATCAGTTCAAATCATTTGCACATTGTAGTACTCGTTGAAAGCTTTTCGACGCTTTTTGCTGTTCGAAAAACGGACACCGTATGCAAAAGTTATAGGCCGCTGAAGTTTTGGTTCAACATGTAAAAATTTGTTTTGACGTGGCACAATTGTGGAATGCCAAGTGGAGTAATCTCCATTTGACACATGGCAAATATTTAGGGGGCAAAAATTTGGTTAGGTGTTATTTATCACATGTTATTTGAAATTTTCAAGCATGCCACGCCTCTTTGCCATACCTATCACGCCACCCAAGGGAATTTCAAAGTCTAAGGCGCCAAAAAAGAGGGAAGAAGTCAAAGCGTTCAAATTGCATGCTTGGCGCCTAGGGAGGAGAGCTAGGCGCCTAGAAAAGAGGAGACAATTTTGAACTTGAAACCTGGAGTCTAAAAAGTTAAGGTCTTGACCGCTTCAGCGACAGTGGCTGAAACATTATAAAAGAGAGTTATTTTTACTTGTATTGACACGGATTTTTGATTGTGTAAAGAGAATTAAGAAGATTATAGCTTTGTTTTTGTCTTGGACGGCTTTGGGTTTTGTTTTCAGGTCAAAGAGGAATATTTGCAGGGATATAAAAAAATCAGAGAAAGTGAAATTGAAGATTTGTAAAAGTTTTGAAGCCATTTGTTGCAGCATTTTAATAGAAAGGTCCTCACCATTGGGCTGCCCGGAGATGCAGGCTGTTGAAGTCGAACTCCGTTATCAACTTGTTGGTGTTATCTTTGATTTTCTATGATTATTATTGCATTTTAATCTTCATTTTAATTTTGATTTTACTTTCTTTATGCAAATTAAACACAAAAAAGTAAAAATTTGAAAGATCTCATAAACATGAACAAGTGATTTTCGAATGTAATGCACTTGTATTTTTTAGGTTACAGATCACCTATTCCTTTAGAATTTGTTATTCTCAAATTTTCAAAATTCTTTTTTGGGTTTGAAGTTTTGCTTCTCTTATTTTAGTAGAGCCTTGATATGAAGTCTTTAAAGTATTTCATGTCTCATTCATGCATTTTGCAATTCTTGGATAAATGCTTGGGTCTATGACACTTTAAAGATAGAAGAAAGCTTGTGCATTTGTTTTTTTTTCATTTTTTATTTTTGATCTTGAGTCAACGTATTTCAATCTTGAGGTGTTATGTATCTATGGAAAATATTTTTTCAAATTCTTTTTCATACAAGAATTCTTTTTCATTGATCTCTCCAATACTAAAAAATGTCACATTTGAAAACAAAAATATTCATTGAAATATAATTCTTTGAAGCTATTGTTTCTTTTGATAATGGTCTGAAACCCTTCTGAACTTCTTTTGAATGTGGCTTTAATATCAAATGAAAGTTTTGAATGTATGGAAGGAGTGGAAATCAGATTTTAATTAATTTAAAATTAAAGTTATGTATCAACCAATTTGTCATAGAATTATTAGTTGTTAAACTAGTTGTGTTATAAGTAAGATTGTTGATAAAAAAAAATGTACTAAATAATTTCAAAACCAAAAAATTTTGCTTGTTGGTTTTTTTTTGTGAATACTTTCAACAAAAAATAAAAAATAACAATATGCAACACAAATTTTTAAAAAGAAATGACTTAAATACACTTTAATATCACTTAAATAACACTAAAAGTGTGTCCCACCTCTTAAGAACTCATTTGAGTACTCAAACAATGAACATGAGTTAATTCAAAATTTTAATTATTTTTTAAGAAATTTTCAAAAAATGTTCAAAATTGATCAAACAACTAACATATGACATAAATGAATCAAATACTTTTTCCTAAAATAATAAAACATTAAATAAACTAATTTTAAAAATAGAACGCAAGTGTCCATATTGACATCATTTTTAACAATACTTTGTATGAATGGGTTGTGGAGTTGATTGTTCCACTTTTGATCAGTGATTTTTCAAATGAGATCAAATTTTTTTTACACTCCTAATAGTTTTATATGGCTTCTTTGGCCCTATCCATGACTTCAAATGTATCCCATTGAGTTTTGTTCCTTATCCATCAAGTGCAAAATCCTTACCAAATGTTTTAACACCTAGAAACAAATCAAAGGTACAAACTTAAAATTAAAAATAAATACTTTTAAAAATTGAAAATAAATATTTTTAAAAATTTAAAATAAAAGAATCAACTTGAAATTTCAATTGAATTTTGAAGTTACCTTGAAGATCTCTTTGTCTCTCTTTGCAAAGGCATCATAAAAAAACGTCTTTGCAGTCCTCTGTCCAACGTTATTTGAATATGTTGAGTCTAGCCATATTTGACTCAAATATTTGTTTCAATAAACTACAAATACTGTCATGTCCCCTTTTTAGTTGACATGATCAGAGTTCATGGTTAGCTTATTATACGACTCTCGTAGGCTGAGAAGATGGTTAGAGGGTCTTGATGGAGATTGGCTTGGCTTCGTTTAGCAGAATTTATCCAGTTGGCTTTCGTTTGGGCTCGATTGGACATGTATTGAAGGAGATATTAATATTTGATTGATTTAATTAAATATTAATTATTTGGTTTAATTTTAATTTAGAAACCCTAATTCTAATTTAAGAAACCTTAATTAGGGCAATCACATTTTTTTGAGGGTATAAGGGTTTTTCATAGAGGCTATTATTGATTATGCATTGATTATTGATTTTTGATATTGAAGAATTTCTGTGAACACTGAGCCAAGGGTTTCAGGATTCCATCTGCATTGGAGAACGCCAACTCTTCAGTGTGTGCAATTCAGACGCTGTGAAATATCAGTTGATCTATTGTCAAATTGAGAGATAGCTTCATACAGAAGTTATCACAGAGGTTTACAGATTTGAGAGGTAACTTCATACAGAAGTTGTCATAGAGCTTTTCAAGGATTTATTTTATTAGGTTTTTGAATTCAATAAGTTATACAGATAGAGATTTTTTGTATTAGAGCCTTATATCTTCAGATCAGGGGTTGAAAACAAACAGGTTGTGCTTTATTGGCGGCCGTACGAAGTCCGTACAGGGCCGTACAGATCCACGCAGATATCGACTTCGGCAGATAGAGATCTCCAGTGATCAACATCGGCCGATTGAAGACCGACGTCGGCAGAGAAAGACTGACAGAGACCGACATTGGCAGTATATCGACTGACGCCGGTGACTGTGTTCGACACAGAAAATTCGAGCCGTCCCAGAATTCAGGTTTCATTTCCAGATTTGTAGAAGATCAGGGTTTTAAGACCATATTTTAATATTCATTTATATGTATGACAGAAGACTGTAATTGTAATCACCTGAACAAGTGATAAGATATTCGATTTGCTATTGAGAGATTATATTGTGATTTATTTATTTATTTTGAAATTATTTTGCAAAATCGTATCTTTGTTCAGAGCTTTTGTCTATATAGAGTCCCTATTGATTGGGGATATTACAGTGGTATCAGAGCTTTTGACGAAAAAAGGAGCCCCTAAGTAAGGGACATCACAGTGGTATCAGAGCTAAATCCTGTCATCCTGAGGGTTTGACAATCTTATGCAGCGACAAGAGTTGGGACCACACAAGTATAACACACGTAGCAGAGCCTTGCTTGAAGGTACCCAGGGGTTAGATCAGCGACCGATCATCATGAGTGACAGACGTGAGGGCAGCGCACTCAGGGGTCACATGTATGATGTTGATCAGGACACCAGAGAATTCCATCGTGCTATGATGACAGGGCAACAACAGATGAATTAGACACTACATGTACTTACTACTATGATAAGGGGGATGAACGCACCTGATAGACAGAATGGAGAACAAGGAGATAACAAGAGTGCTACTATTAATCAGAGACCCCAGCAGGGCACTCCAGAACAGCGGATAGATCTACATGTCCTACGTTTGTTCAAGAGGAACCAGAAGTTTTAGCAGAGGAGGCAGGGGATTCCCCATTTGCAAATGTTTACCTCGCTGCAAATGATGGTGGGACTTATTACCTCCTCATGTTCGAGAGAGGACGTCTTTTGATCGTTTTGTTATTCTGAGGAGAGAGCACTACAGATTGGTTAGACAAGACAGAGGACCTAGACACTAGAACAATGATTTGAAGCATGCTACGAGCAAGCTCACACTAGCGATGTTTGACGGTAGTGGTAAGGTGACAGCACAGGCTTGGGTTAGTAAGCTAGACACATTTCTCACATTGCGACCGATGGCTGAGGGAGATGCTATCAAATATGGGACACTGCATCTTGAGGGAGTAGCTCACGATTGGTGGCACCACGGAATGGTGACACTCCATCATGATCGGATCACATCATATCAGGAGTTTGTGGATAGGCTGGTATAGCGTTTTGACAGGAGGGAACCAGAGTCCTATTTTCGAGAGTTGGCACAGTTGTGCCAGAGTGGCAGTCTAGAGTCTTACATTGGTGACTTTCAGAAGTTATCAGTTATGGTTCTTGACATTTCAGAGAGGCGATTTGTAGTACTCTTCATGGAGGGATTGACAGAATCATTGAGAGGTTGGATCAAAGGCTTTGATCCTCCTTCATTACCGGTAGCTATGAAGAAGGCACGTAGTATGGAGATGGCAGCCCCATCCAATAAATTTTAACTCCAGAGGTACTTCTTCATCTAGAGACCATAAGTGCTCCAACGGAGATACAGAGAGACCGGATTTCAGCATAGATAAATTAGGTGTAAAGAATGATTCAAAGGCCAATCTAGCAGCACCACTTTTGGATCGTGAGGCGCTTAACGATCTATGCAAGAAGAAGCTTTGCTTCTACTGCAAAGGTCCATATGATATCCATCACGATTGCCCTTTGAGGCCTAAGGGCAAGGCAAATCGTGTGATGTGGGCATATTATGAGGATTCGGATTCAGAGGATTTTGAACAGCAGAATAGTTTTGAGGGGGTAGAGGCAGAGGCTTCAGAGCCTAAGGCAGAGACAGAGTTAGAGCTTCACATACAGAAGGCACGCCTATCCAGCATTCAGTCAGATGAGTCATTCAGGCTCCTTGGAGTTTTGGCAGGGCAGAAGGTCATCACCCTTCTTGATACAGGAGCCACACATAATTTCATAGATGCTAGATTTGTGGAGAAGCGTGGACTCACTATCGAAGATTTCGAGGGCATCAGAGTTAAGGTAGCCGATGGTCACACTCTTAGGTGTGAGCGTATGATTAGAGACCTCCCATTGCGCTTGAACAACTATGAGTTCAAGGCTGATTATTGTGTGGTAGACATGGGGGATATAGATTTAGTCTTGGGTATGAAGTGGCTTCATTCATTTGAGGAAGTTACTCTTCGTCTCAAGGACATGGAGGTTCGTTTTGAGGTTGATGGGAAAACACATATTCTTAAGGCAATACGGGGCAGCAGCGTCAAACATATGTTTTTTCATCGAATGGAAATGACTATACCACATGACATGATAGAGTGCTTTGCCGAGTGCACATCAGCGCCAACACAGGAGAGATATGAGGACGAGCTTTGTCTTGAGGTGAGTTCAGTGCAAGACTTATCACATATGGTAGGGACTCAACTTTCTGTTACAGTCGGGTCACAAGTAAATGATGATATGACTATTTCTAGAATTCACATTCCAGATTTAGATGTTATTCAGGTAAGGAGTTTACTTGCGTTGTCGGCTGATTTTCATTTATGGATTGGATATTGGAGTGTTTATCTTAGTACTAGGGATGATGTGACGCCATTAGATGAGATTTGGGATGGACATAGCATGGAGTTCGTGTTGATTGACAGCAGTGGAGATCATGACTACATTTGGGATCCAGGTGGATTGATTGGTTTCTCATTCAACAATTGCTTGAGGGCAAGCAATTTCAGGAGGGGCGGATTGTCATGTCCCCTTTTTAGTTGACATGATCAGAGTTGATGGTTAGCCTATTATACGACTCTCGTAGGCTGATAAGATGGTTAGAGGATCTTGATGGAGATTGGCTTGGCTTCGTTTAGCAGAATTTATCCAGTTGGCTTTCGTTTGAGCTCGATCGGACATGTATTGAGGGAGATATTAATATTTGATTGATTTAATCAAATATTAATTATTTAGTCTAATTTTAATTTAGAAACCCTAATTCTAATTTAAGAAACCCTAATTAGGGCAAGCACATCTTTTTGAGGGTATAAGGGTTTTTCATAGAGGCCATTATTGATTATGCATTGATTATTGATTTTTGATATTGAAGAATTTTTCTGTGAAGACTAAGCCAAGGGTTCCAAGGTTCCATCTGCATTGGAGAACGTCAGCTCTTCAGTGTGTGCAATTCAAACGCTATGAAATATCAGCTGATTTATTGTCAAATTGAGAGATAGCTTCATACAGAAGTTATTACAGAGGAGATTTGAGAGGTAATTTCATACAGAAGTTGTCATAGAGCTTTTCAGGGATTTATTTTATTAGGTTTTTGAATTCAATAAGTTACATAGATAGAGATTTTTTGTATTACAGCCATATATCTTCAGATCAGGGGTTGAAAACAGACAGGTGTGCTTTATTGGCGGCCGTACGAAGTCCGTACAGGTTCGTACAGATCCACGCAGATATCGACCTCGACAGACAGAGATTTCCAGTGACTGACATCGATCGACTGAAGACCGACGTCGGCAGAGAAACACTGATAGAGACCGACGTTGGCAGTATATCGACTGACGTCGGCGACTGTGTGTTTGACACAGAAAACCCGAGCCGTCTCAGAATTCAGGTTTCATTTTCAGATTTGCAGAAGATCAGGGTTTTGAGGCCATATTTTAATATTCATTTATATGTATGACAGAAGACTGTGATTGTAATCACCTGAACAAGTGATAAGATATTCGATTTGCTATTGAGAGATTATATTGTGATTTATTTATTTATTTTGAAATTATTCTGCAAAATCATATCTTTGTTCAGAGCTTTTGTCTATATAGAGTCCCTATTGATTGGGGATATTACA
This sequence comes from Torreya grandis, assembly GCA_037957365.1. Lineage (NCBI taxonomy): Eukaryota > Viridiplantae > Streptophyta > Pinopsida > Cupressales > Taxaceae > Torreya > Torreya grandis. Next base: position 1,501,134 of record JARHVA010002878.1, on the reverse strand, counting down.
GTGGTATCAGAGTTTTTGACGAAAAAAGGAGCCCCTAAGTAAGGGACATCACAAATACTTTGTAACATTCGGAAGTTAGTTGCAAATCTTGTGACACTTGTTCGTACAAATTTTATCCATTTGGTGTATTTTCTCATCTATTGAGAACTTAAGGGTGATTATAAATGTATTTTGTGATGTTTTTAGCATTTTTTACAATTGGTCTCATTTAATCAATTTTGCTTATGTTTTTCAAAATAAGGTCAAGGCAATGAGTTGTACAAGGGGTTTAAAAGAGTGATAAGTCTCTTTAAGTAATTCTCTAGTTGCCGCCTATTGTATTCTCAATGACAACTTTGCACAACATTTTCGATGGCCACTTTCAAGTTCACTTTCTCTAGTATCAAGGTCAATTTCTACATTATTTATTATGTTAGACACATCAATTGATTTTAACAAAATTAACTCACCATTTGAAGTTGCTATAAAATTGATGAGGGTGCACTTCCTTCCATTTGTACATCATCTGAAATAATTGCGCATCTGAATTTTTGCCATTGTTTTTTTTGTTGTTTCAAAATTGACTTTGTATTTGTGACAATATTTTGGAGCAACCTCAGACTTAAGTATTTTAGAGCAACCTTGTACTTTTTTTTTTTGCCATTGTCAATGACATTATTAATTTTTTTTAATATGGGCTCTTCATCATGTTGAAGGGAAAGTGGTTGTAGTACTATATATTTACACACTTTATACACGCCTTATTTGTTTTTTGTACCTTATTGTTCCACCTTATACCTTGTAAAAAAAGTTGTGCCCTAGGGATATTTCTAAGTATTAAAAAGTGATGTGACTTGGCTTTGTTTGAATTGGATGACATGGATGTGTATCCTATGTGTGGACCATAGCTAGAGTCCACAATTTCTATAATATCTATTTATGTTTTTGTTGTCAAGTCGATATTAATAGTGGCTGTTATGGTTGCTTGTACCTTTGTTTTATATGGTTTCTTTTCATCCAACAATGCAAGTGTTGCGTGTATCACATTTTGTCTTTTTTGTGGTATCGGGACAAGATGTGACATTGTGGCAAGGAATGCTTGCATTATGGTACTTGAGAGGATTGATGCTTATAAAAATATTCTTTGAACAAAACGTGCAAATCACACTCCCTTGGGACGATTCAACTATGACATACTTTCAAGCAAGACGACTTCCACTTGTTAATGTTGATTTAGATACGGCATTGGATGTCATTATATATTAATTTGCACGACGTTCAAATGCAAAAAATAGAATTAAAAAAATAAAATAAAATTAAATCTAAAATTCTATGTACAAGAAAAAACCAACAATTTAGTTCACAAATTATGAAAGACTAGCATAAATCATGAATACAAATTATGAGAATTGAATGGAATGCATATTAATTCGTATATCATATTTAGAAATTTAATATTAATATTTTAGAAAGAATTTATATATTTGGAAAAATAAAAAATAATTAATTTTGAAATAATTTCTTTTCAAATCTTCCCTACAAATCCCCACTATTATTCCCTACAATTTACTCAAAAGATGTTCAAATGTTGTGTGATAAAAATATGTAAACGTGTAGGTTTAAAAAAGACAAATGTAATGTTGAAACTGTATAACTGTGCTTGATAAGTTACAATATCAAACTTGCCAAATATTCACAAGTACTTGAGATCTCCATTAAAACTTACCAAAACTTGTGCAAGTTAAAGCAGAAAAATCTTCCCAAGCAATAAAAAAGGTGAATACCCTCTGAATGGTTAAATTATAAATATAATTATTAAATATTTAAAAAAAATCAAAGTTAATAAAAAATGGTTCAATTTTTACAATCTTGGCTTTTTCATGCTTTCTTGTAAAAGGTCTCTTCCAAGTATTTATATGGGTCCTTTATAATGGATATTTTGAACGGGTGATCATGGTTTGTCAACCAATAATATTGAAAAGTGGTGTGGCTTTGTAACTTTGTATCAAACATCAATTTGATTATATTGATATCATACCAAAATGTTTTCACAATTTTTTTTTTCTTTACTTTATTGGATAATAAGAAAGTTTCAAGCATTTTTGCATTGTAAAGTTATTTGCATCAATGTTTTGATGGTTCTATTCACTTAGAGAATTTAAAAAAATATATTTTAATATTAAAAATAAATTTTAATTATAATATTGATTTTTTTGATATTTAATTTTATTTTTTATATTAAATATTAATTTTTAATAAATTTTTTATTAGTATATATTTTAATTATGACTTCCACAAATAATGATTTATTCAAACAACTTTTTTTATTTATATTTATGATGATAATCATAAAATAATGAAACTCACTTTAATTAACACAACACCAATTGATTTTTAAAAATATAATAACTTCCATATGCTTACCGGCCATTCACAAACACCTTTGGTGACGTTCCCAGTTAAAAATAATATATTCAAATACAGGGGTAAGCCAGAGTGTAGCTTTTAAGGTGGGCAAGTTAGGGTGGGGGACTTTGTACTTCGACTTAGTTAAACAATACGAGAGAAAACAATTCATACTCATAAAATAAAGGGTGAATGTTCCAGGTGAATAGACAAATGGAGGATGTAATACAGTCGCTCAAACATAAGCACGATGGGTCTGAGAGTGATGGTGATGTGAAAGAAGATGGAGATCAGTGCGAGGCCGCCGAGAATGAAGATACAGAAATGGAAAAGTGTGAATGGCAGCCCATGGAAGGTTCTGAGGAACCTATAGCTACACCAGTTGACACATCTAAATCCTCCAAAGTTATAGATGGCGAAGGAAGTATTGAGGTTCAAGAAATTAGTGTTTCTGATGGTAAGACGCCTTTAAATGCAGAGCAAGAAAAGGCCATCAAGGAGCTTCACGGCAAGTATGCTCGCTACTCAGAAGAGCTTTTGCAGAGTATGCTGGTAAGATGTTTCATGCTTTAGAGTGTTATAGTCCGTAATCATTGAATGTCAGAGTTGACTGAAATTGTTTGGGTATGAATACTGTTTATATCTGCAGGTTGACCAAGATGGTGATGTAAATGAGCTTGAATCACTCTTGAAAGCATTGCAACGCCAAGAGACCAGGGCCAATCGTGGGGTGTCAGATTCATCAGCTGCCAAGCGTAAGAGCAGCCATACATCTCTCGATAGCACACCTGTGAAGGAAATTGACACTGATGTTTTCAAGGCAAATGACAGGAAGAGGATTGCTGCAACAAAAAAATCACCACCTGTAAAGCTACAGAAGTTATCCAACAACAAAAGCAAAGGCATGACATCCAAATGTAGAGGAACTGATGCATGTAGTGTGAAGGACATGGATGCCAATGTGTCTGAGGAGGGTTGCAGTAAAAAGGAAAACATTGATTCTGTGGAATCATCACCCTTAAGGCAACAGAATGAATGCAGTGGTGAAACAAAAGAAAAGGGTTCTAGGAAGAGAGGAAGCCAAGCACGCCCACCTGCAGTCAAAGTTTATCGAACACGGCACAGGGTTTCTTCTGACGATATTGATACGAGGTTTGCTGCTGTTTCAGAAACACCAACAAAAAATAACTTACATTCAGCATCTCCTTCAAGTCCACTTGTGGTTGTATCAGATAGCGACTTTGAGTAGTCAATTCCCAAGGGATCGTTTGTCTAAAAGAACGACGCAGAGGCCTCCAATATGGAAAAATATTTGATATTCTGCTATGGTGCTGTTGCTGATATACTACATTCTAATTGCAAAATTTTTGGTTGCCTTTTTTAATATTTTATTAACTTTTTTAACAAATTGCTTGTTTTGATACCCATTCGATAAATTTTTTAATTACATGGTCAATGAGCATTTTGATGGTTAATTTTGTGCGGAATCTTTATGATTGCAAATGTGTTTCTGAATCACGAGTGGCTTTTCGTGAAGAAATTCAACCTTTGATGACAAGGTTACATTGGTCCATGGGGATAGCTAAAATTACTTGTATAGCATGTGACATTGCAGGTGATAAAACAAAAAGTCTAAACATGCAGCATCCGACTTGAGGTTTTTTATCATTCCATTTTATTATTTTTCAAAAAGCTTTGGTCAATCTCATTGGTTTATGTACGTTAGAAATTTAATCGCTCCAGCTGGATTTTGAAATTTAATTACATTTAACTGTATTTTATTGAGAATATCCAGTTTATGCAGAGCACCCATGCCATGTAAGTGCTTCTGTTGCATTTTGTGTACAAACATGTGTATGGAAAATGTATTCCAGGTACAAAACAGTGAATCTGGATCATGTAGTTTGATGGTAAACATGTTGATTTTTCCAATAGCAAGTTTGGATGGATTGGGGAGTTTATTTTGTTTTAGATATAGCCTGTTGCTCACCATGGCTAACTTCAAGCCTGTTACATGCCCACCATTTTCTTCACGTCATTGAGTTTTGAGCAGCATCTTAAAGACATGCAAATCATGGATCCATGGACAAACTGTTCAATTTTTTAGATTAAGAAAATTTATGCTTTTTTAGAGTAAGTTAGCCTGTTATTCTGTTATTTCACCATCTCCTTTAAGGTGTTGAGTTTTTAGTAGCATTTTAGAGATGCAAATCATAGATTTAGAGATCTGCTGTACAATTTCTTAGGTTCAGAGATTTTATGCTTTCACAGTTCATAATATGTGTTATGTAAGGAGGTAAGTTACCTTGTTAGTGTTCACCATCTACTTTAAGATGTTGAGTTTTGAGTAGCATTTTAGAAATATGCAAATCATAAATTTAGGGATTAGTTGTACACTCTTCTAAGATCAGAGATTTTATGCTTTCACAATCAATTATATATAAAAATATTTTGGAAGCAGTGAAGAATTTTATATTCTAATAAAGAACCACCATTCAAAGGCATTGCTATGTTTTTTTATTGTTTTCAATTCTAAATAGATTGGGGATTAAATAAAATAATAAATTTTTAATTTTAAGAAAATTGTAAAATATTTTGACAATTTTTTATATGATATGAAAATTTAAAATTTCTTATAACAAATTGCATAATAAATATAAAATGAAACATCAGAATTAAAATTTTTTATACAGTTTTATATAAAAACTTCTTATAATTTCAATGAAATTGAGAATCAATTAAAATAATTTTTTTGAAAATAAATAAATTTTAAAATATGAATTATAATGAAATATTTAAAATAATAATAAATTAAAAAATATTTTTAATTATAAATTTAGATATAAATGAAATTAATTTTAAATTTTTTCATATAAATATTTTTTAATGATAATATCAATTAAATATAAATTAATATATATATTTTAAATAAAGTTATATAATAATTTTCAAAAATATATGTTTTACATATATTTACTTCAGATATTTTAATTTATTATTTAAATTTAAATAAAATTAAAAAATGATAAAATTATTTGATTCATAAATAATTTTACAAAAAATAATTTTATAAGAACTACCATCATAAAAAGTGAGGCCCATACAAAAATAATTACTTGCTTCACTCTTGTCTAAACTTCTTTCTTTATTACTTTGTTTTGACATTTTATAATTTTAATTATATAAATTATAATATATATATTTTATAATTTTAATTATGTAGATTATGGTTAATCCCCCAATAATTTTGCCTTTGTCCATTACCAATAATCATCATTTTTCGTTGTCGATTCCCAATCATTATTTTCGGGGGATCCAAATCCAAATTTAAAGTTTAACATAAAACCGTGTAGTAATATTTTTTTTTAATTGATTTCATTTTCATTTTTAAATAATTAATATATATTTTTTAAATAAAATTTGATTTATTATACAAAAGCATTAAATCATCTAAATTAGTATGACTTTTTCAATTTTTTTTTTTTGGTTTAATAAGTACTTAAAAATTCAAGGTAATTCAGTGTATTAAACCATTAAGTTTGTTGGCTTTTGTATACTTTTAATTTTATAATTATTTATACGTACTTTTAATTTTATAATTATTTATATGTACTTTTAATTTAAAATATATAAAAATGATTAAAATTTATTCTTATTATTATATGTTTTAATGTTACGAAAGATTTATTTTTATATATATTTAGACATGTATTAAAATGTTTCGGATATCTGTATTTGTAGGATATTAGATTTGAAAATGTACTTAAAATGTTTTGGATATTTCTATCACATGTCTATGTATTTGTAAGACATTCTTAAATATTTTCGAACATTTTTATAGGAAAAAAATAAAACAATAAAACATAAAACTTATTCTTCTATCTAAAAAATATATAAAAACACTCAACATAAAGTTAAAATATACATACTCATCTTTTGATGAGTTGTAAATAAGAGCAAGGAGAAATTTAAGAGACAACATTTATAAGGACTCTAATACACCCATTGTAAGGAGGCAACAATTGTAAGAAGAAAGAGCTTGGAAGCAGTGAGTGCTAGTGGGAATGGCATTCATGATTTTTTGAGGATAATCTAGATGATTCATTATATATTTGAATGTACATTTTGTCTTTGAAGTAATGATTGAATGAATACAAATATATAAATGTTTTATGTTTTATAGATTAAAAATGAGTATTATGCAAGATTTATATATATATAATTTATTTATTTTAATATATTTTACGAACATTTTCATGACAGTCTAAAATTAAGTGTTTTTGAAAATTTAAATTGTAAAAATATTTTGATTTTCATTGATTAACAATAAAAATAAATTGGTAATAATTGTTAAGATATTATTCATTAAAAATAAAGTTTTAAAATGATATATATTATATAAATTAAGAAAATTTAAACAAAATAAAAATTTTTACTTAAAAATTATGTGCAACATATTTTTATTAAAAAAAAAGTTATATATTTTTTTAATAAATAATCAAAATTTTAGGATAATATTAAAGATACAAGAAAACTATCTTATTACAAACATTTATAATGATAAAAATATCAAAGATAAAATAAAATTATTTTATTACAAAGATATCATCAATTTCAAATTTCAATATCCATCATATTTATATAATATTGCAATTCAAAAATAAAGTAATGATTATAAAATTAAGAACTAACTTAAATACTACAATAAAATTGATAGATGGACACTTTTCAAAACACCTTGAGAAATAAAGACAAACTATGTAATTCAAATAGAATTGACGATGAAACTCATTTTTTCTAGGCATGCCATCCCACTATATAGTGATAGAAGACACATTTATAATGATACCTAAAATCATAACTTGGTCATGAACTCTTAAAACTGTACAACCAAATAAAACTTGTTAATTAAAAAAAAAATATTTAATATAAAATTGTAAAACAATTTTTAATAAATAGTTAAAATTTTAAAACATCCATCATAAATAACACTTCCATGTGATGTGAAATTATTTGCAAATGTTTGAAATGATGAAATATCAAAGATAATATAAAACTATTTTATTATAATGATATCATCAAACCAAACTTAACATCCATCATACCTATACAGAAAACAATCACAAACTTTTAAATCAGAGCAATGAAACAAAACTTAATAATTTTATTTTGAATATAAATGTTCGTCGAATCAATTGTCTAAAATATTTAGATAATTATTAATTATGCATCAATAAAAATAATTATAAATTATACTTTACATAGAATATTTAAATTTCATTTTCTAAATCTAAAACTGACTAATAATTATTATAGATATTTTAATTTAAATATCTTTAACATTTTTTTTTCTAAAATAAAATACAATTAAAATACATAATCTATGAAATATGAGTTTATTTTTCTATAAAAATATATTTTTCAAATATTTTTTTAACAATACAATTTTTAAATAAAAAATAATTAAAATTAATAATCTATAAAATGTGAAATTTATTTTTATATAAAAATATATATTTTTTCAAAATAAAAATATATTAATATAAAAAAAAAATTCAGGTTACATTTTATTTTTACATTCAATCTTTAATTTTTTAAAAAGATACTTTTTATTTCTTTCATACTTTTTAATCTTCACATCCTAACTTTACATATTTTTTAAAAAGAACATGCATGATTTTATTTTTATCATGCATGTTTTTTTACTAACAAGCATAGAGATATTATATTTACATTTTAAAATTATTTAAAATTTAATAATTTTTACAAATAATTTTAAAGTAAATTGAAAAAATAAAAATATCATTTTTAAGGTGAAATTGTTTTTATTAGAATATTATAACACATTCCAAAATACAATAAATTTTAATGTAAAAAGGATTTTTTAAAAAGTATATATTAAATTATGTTTAGAATAAATTATTTTTATATAATAATGATATATTTTAATGTTCTTTAAATTAAATTAGTTTATAAGATTTAATAAATACGTAAAAATAATAATTTCTTTTCTCAATCAATATGTTTTTTTAATTCGTAAAATCTTCACAAATAAAATATTAAAAAATAAATAAATTGAAACAAATAATTAATCGAAATAGAATAAAAAAAGTAATATAATTTTTTATTTTTTGAAATAAAATGTGAGAGAAACTAGTTCTTGTGTAAACAATTGGCTCAATAAACGTTTAGATTCAATGTAAATGTTTGTAACAACCTACACCAATTCACATATTAGCCTTCAAATATCTTAATTATTAGTGCATCTAATAAATTTGTATTGCATACATAAAAAAATAAATAAAACATTAACTACAATTAATGTAGATGGGCTAACGTTTTCATTATAGATATTACATATGAGGCAATACTTTAATTAATTGCTCAATCAAATATGTAAAGAGATAAAGGGATCTTACCTTTTAAAATTAATGTTTTAGGGTTTTAGGTTATTTATAAAATTGTAATCACAATCTAAGTATATTTGCATTAATTTGAAACTGTCTGACTTGTTACCACCTAAATTTAGATAACAGAATGTGATTGTGTTGGAATTGTATAGACAATGATGGTCAACCTATACACTCCTTGTTAGGACCTACAAATAAAAAATATGAAGATTTGATCATGTATGGATGTTTCTAATCTATTGCCTCATCTCTTGAGTTCATGCACTTTGACTTTTGGCTCTTTGTTAGTTGAAAATCCTACAAAATTGAAAATGGATAAGGATTTGATTTGGGGGTCTACGTAGCTAGGGTTATCTAAGCCATTCTAATTTGTTAGACCCTTAAAATTACACAAAAAATTATAAGACGATAAACAAACATTGCATAACAATAATAGTGCCAACGAAGTGATCCAAGAGTATGTTAGTTGAGTACTTGATAATGCTTCATGATAAATTGAACATATTATATTTTTTATTTATTGATGACTTGAATTCAAACTTCAACAAAATTGGGACGCGTGACTGGTTTCTAAGCGCTATGAAAAGGAGAAAAAGATAGATGGACCCATCCGATTTAAAAAGTGGCATAAAAAAACATGTCAAGACCGTAATAGCATTTTTGACAGTTGTCAGGATAATATTAGCAATGGAACATGATCACAAGGCTGATACTAAGGTTACATGGGGATGCACAAAATAAGTTTCAAGTTTCAAAAATGAATATTACAATTCAATATCGCCAAATTTAGATCATTCACCTATATAAAAATAAATGTACAAAACAAATACATAAGGGCCATTTTTTGGTGTTTACATTTTACCCCACTTTGATGTGTGTGCTTAACCACAAAGTAGGTGATGTGAGAACCACAACTCAAATTAGAAAAAAAAGGGTACAAGAATTACTGTAAATTTAGGTGTGAGTATTGCAATGTTGAGCCTTGGAACTTACCTTTCTTGCACACACATAGGTGAGTATAAAAAGCAATACTAATCACAAATTAATATACCTTATTTGTCCCACATATGCAATGAAATTTCCATGGGAACATCATATTGTTGAGGGAGATAGAAGATAAAGTGCACTTAAAACTATTTTACCTTATTTTGATTCTAAACAAGTGTTTAATTATGAATTATTCATATTGTATAAAATATAATAATTAACATGAATCTATATAATAATTAACATGAATCTAAATGAAAGGTAGAATATGATTTAAACTTGCTGTAGACACCTAAATTCTGTTAATTTAATGTTGTAATTAACTTTACTTAATATTGACACACTAACTCAACTACCACCCTACATTCAATTTTCATTCTAACATTACTTCCTTTTCTTTTTCAAATAGTTGATTAATCTAATCAATTAGTTAAATCATGCACACAAAATCCACAAAACTAATTAAAATCTAGAATTTCCACATCATCCAAATATCTTCCACACTTCTTCTAACTAAGTGTCGAGTCACCCAACCAACTCCTTAACTTCCTCAACCAATTGTTGAGTCACCTTTGAACATTTCAACTACCATGGGGAGTCACTCAACTACCTTGACCCAGTCATGATGAGTCATTCAACTACCAACTAATTCTCCCCTTCTCTCATGAGCACACCTAAAAATTAGTCATCATCCATTAAGACGATGACTCAAATCCAACCGTTGGTAATAAATTTATCTAATAAATTTGGATTTATCCCAACTATTCATCTTCTCACTTGAAAACCTATAAATGAAAGTGTCATCTTCTATTTTCAGCATCCACTTTCAAGCTATTGAATGACTATCGAATTCAACCTACGCATCCATTAAGAATCCAAAATATTTGCATCCATATGCTACCTAATTCACCTTTGTTTGGAGAAACAAATTGAGCATCCACATCCAATGAAGCAAGGGCAAATCATATGTTCACAATGGAGAAGGTGATGAGTATATTGTACATGTTTTGTAAGTATCTTATTGTTTAGCTTTATTTTATTGTTGTTGCTCAATCTAAGGTTTTAGTTTAGATTTAGAATATTTTTGCATCAATTTCATTCCCTAACTTGCATTAGAATTCTAGATTTTTAGCTATCACATTCTGACATGCCTGATGGGACCTTTCCCACATCTTGTTCATCATAATTACATTTTTAGGGTTTTTTTTAGTTGTTTCTATTCTATTTTAGATTGCATTTTTATTTAATATTAGTCTTGAAAGTTGATTTTATAGTTTTCAAGTGCATTTTTAGAGTTTTTTGTGTGGTTGTACGTGTTCTTACATAACGACTATTTTGTCTTGTAGAATGATGAGTTTGCAAAAAATTTTAATGATTTTATTCTTAGTAGTTTTTGGGTTTTTATTGACCATTTTTTGGCTTTCTGTCTAGATTTTATGACTTTTTTTGACCTATTAACATTAGGTTTTTATCATTTTTCTATTTTTGTGTCTATTTTTCTAGGTTCTGTAGAATGACAATTTTGTAGAATATGTCGGTAGGTTCATTATGCATAAAGGTAGGTTTGTAGCATATTTCATTGGGTTAGGTGTAGATCGTAGCATTTTTTTAAAACTATTTGGTGATTTCATTTTTTGTGTTTTTTTGCTTATCATTTTGCTAACTTTTCCCTATTGTTTGTAGTTTTTTTTGGTTTTTTAGCTTGTTATATTTGACTTTTCCTAATTTTCTTGTTTTTGGACTAGTCTTTCTCTATTTTAATGTGCATGCCAAATGATGATTTTGTGCAACATTTTGGTAGTTTCATTGGTTAGAACAATGGTTTTGGAAAAAAATTCAACAATTTTATCTAACATTTTAGTGGTTTTGCTTAACATTTTAGTGGTTTTATTCTCTGCACTTTTATTTGGTTTTCTATGTTTTTATTTGCTTTCTAAATTATCTTTCATTTTCATTATTTTCTATATTTGCGTAACAACAATTTTATTTCAGAAAGTTTTTTTGCTTTATATTTATTTTTTGTTGTCATTTTGGCTAACTTGCAAGTTCTTTGGGTTGTTTAGCTCTTCACAAACAAAATACTAACTATTTTTTGTAGGATGCTTGCCAAAGAAAAAAATCAAAACCAATTTTTTTTATTGTTGTTAACCTTGCTTGTTTCAAGTATTTTGATTGTGACAAGTTAATTAATTAAACCACATTTTCATTTATTATAAAACTTCCTATTTGTATCACATAGAGTTATGTATGCTCTTTGTTTGGTATCACATTGGTGACGATACTTTAAAAAAAAAAAAAAAACAACTATTGTGATCTTTTGTTACCTAGGTTACACTTGTGTGTATGCTCTTTCCTTTATGTCATATTGGTGATGATACTTGTAAATTAGAGATAAGTGCCAACCTCTTTTTATTACTTTCTAAGGGATCTATTGATTGTGGATTTTACCACCACATAGTAGGCCAAACCTATGTACTGATAGGGTATACAAATTGAGAATCCATTATTTTAATTACCTACGCAATTATGTGTTTCAAGCACACTATGATGTGAGGGGATTTCATGCTCCAATACCTAGGGTTTCAACAGCATCCTCGAAGTTTAAATTTTCTGACATCAATCTATTGAAATCTTAGGACTAGGTTGGACACATTGGACTAGACCCATTTGTGTTCGTCTATTAAATCAACTTCTTCCATGGTTTTGGGCATTAACTTACTGAAAGGTATATAAAAGAATCCCTTTTAAATAAGATTGTGCAAATCTTAATCCTAGGATAGGCTTTTCAACTGTTTGAATTATAGTGCACCAACAAATGGTAAGCTCCATAAAGGTACTCTCAACTTAACTTTGACATTGGGTTAAGTGGGCTATGGGTATGGTTCTACCTTCATAGTTAATGCTCTGTAATATTAGGCCAAATTTTTTGAATAGATGAGTCTGCATATATGAGAGCCTACAAGCCATTCAAGTCCTTTTGCCTAGTTTTTATCCTTTTATGTGACTTGCATGTTTATTTTGGTTAAAATAGATTTTACTTGTTCTTTTTGTTTCATTTTAACTTTTTGTGAATACCACATACTTGAAGTTTTTTTGTTTGAAAACCAAGATTAAAGCCTTTAAAAAACTAAAATAATAAAATCAATAAAGAGAGTCTAAAAGCCACAAAGTTATTGTCAAATATTCAATCTCATTCAATCAATTGCATAACTGAGTTATACTATGCTATTCCTCCCTATTTTCAATCAAATTTAACACTTGGGTTAAGCATATGGTTCATAATTTTTCTTACATCTCCATCATTGGGACCCATGTATCATATATGCCACAAAAATATAAATCCTTGAATACTAAGAGAAAATCATCAGCACCTAGCAAGATTAAGTGAATACCTAAAATAAAGATCATTTTGTTTCTATCTTTCCATACATAACCAAAAAATAGAAAAGATTCTTCTAAAGTTTTAGGTCTGATTAGTGTGTGATAAATACCACCAGAACTTAAAACTGTAGAAGAGATTAAGTGAAGTACCCAAAATATAAAATAGGAAAAGTATCCATACCATCTCTCTCTCTCTCTCTCTCTCTCTCTATATATATATATATATATATATATATAAAATCAGTTTAGGATTATCATTGTCAATAATTTTCTGGCTTAATTTATCTATGAATATAAAAATTAATTTCCTTTGAATCATAGGTGCAATGATTTACTTCATGGGTGAGGCCTCTGGTTCAAGTATAAGATAACCCACTCTAAATCCACAATGTAACATGTTGATTTTTAGCCTACTCCATTTGGCCTAAATATGGGGATAAAGCTCAATTGGTATAGCTATATGGGCTGGATGTTAGATTGTCTAGATGATAATTGATAATATTTTTAATCTGAACCAATGGCTCAATTTTTATTATTAATCGGTAAAAATACCTCAAAATTCCATTGAATTTTTTTATTAAGATGAATATAGACTCTCATCTCAAGAATGTAGAGAAGGTATGACGGGTAGTTGGTTAGATCTAATATTTAGGAATTGGGTTTTTATGATCTAATGAATAAGGATAAAACTCACTTAATTCATGATGTTATTGTTAATTTCCTCGAATTAGGAGTTCAACCTATGGAAATCGTTCATGGTATTTTTATCAGGGTTTTTTTTTCATTTAAACACACTTTAATTTTTTTTAAAGGGATATAAGTCATGCATCTACGTCTAGTTCCAATATATTTATCAATAAATTGCAACTACATGAGATTTATTTATTAATCACATTTTATGTCATGCTTTTTTTATTATTATCAAATTTTTTCCTCTTATGTTTTTCATGGATATAAGTAGGCTAATATTATAATCGATCATATGTAAATATAACTCGCTAATTAAATTACTATTTAGAATTTGTATAGATATTTGTACAACATAGTGAAAAATTTATTGTTGGAATTGTTTAATTGCTCTTTGTTGTTCAAAATGAATAATCTCAATCTTGAAATTGTATGATTATTCAAAATTAGCAGAAGTAACATTAATGGGATCATATTTTTCTTGTTTTATTTGAAGGTATCCATTTACCTAAGTTTTGTGCGCTCTCATTTCTACTTCCATAAATGATGTTGAGCTTGCTCGAGTTGATAGTCATCTCCTTTACATAATTCTTTAGAATTATAAATAGTACTAAATATTTTATGTTTATGTTTATATAATACATTAATTGATTAAATTAGATTATAATTTAATTCAAATTATGAATTAACAATCTCTTCCAAAACTAAACACGAACTTTTCAATTCATTCGACTCTCCTGCTCAGAGTTTTTGGGACAATCCCATTTTTTCCGCCAAGCCCGCCCTTTCCATTAATATTATGAAAGAGTAAGATAACTCTATGAAAGAGTGAAATATAAAATGGGCTCTTTTCACAAAGTGGATTTTTGATTATCAATAGAGTTTTTATTCTTTTATTTTTTATTTTTTTTATTTTTTCTCTTTTTTTATTTTCATTCATGTTTCCTATTTACCTTTTCTTAAATAAATTTTCTTTTGTGTAGGTCTTCGGTTCCACATTGAAACCAAAAAAATTGGATGGGAGATCATGATTTTTTTTGGATCGAATAAACTCCATTCATATTAATTTTATATATCACATCAATCTCTAACTATGCCTTTGAACCCATCTCATATTGGCATAACAGTGGAAAGAGTACCTATTTGTGCTTAGATTTCAAGCAATTTTTCTTTAACCATTCTAAATATTTTCTCTTATTGATCGGTAGAAGAAATTATTTATTTAATTTTCAATCAATTAATAAATTATATAGTTCTTCCATATTTATTATTTGCCATTTAGAAGCAATTCATTGAGATCATACACTTTTATATCTATAAAGTGCAATTGATTGGATCCAACTATATTATTTAATATATACAAATCGAACACACTCCCTTTCTAAAATAGATCAGTACACCAAGCACCACACCAAGATTTATTATATTTGTTTCTAAAAAATTGGCATCTAACCCAAAAACCTTAGCGAAGGGAAAATAAACTAGGGAAATGAAAGAATCATTTATATTTTTCATATGCTTTCCCCTTAGAGATAAGGATATTGAAATTTTACAATTTTTTTTATCTGACTTGACTCTATTATTTTAGTTATAAATAAGGATATTTTAAGTGCTTAGTCAATCTCAAGTCCCATATAACTTTAAATAAGTATACAAGTACAATTAGAAAATAAGAATCTTTACTTAATCTATACAATTCTTCAAGTATTACAAATCTTTTTGATAAAAATAAGTGAAGTACAAGACCATTGTTTGTTCATTATTTGGACTAACCCCTCCTCTATTGACTCAACTAGGAAATTATTAGAGGAGGGTACTTAGAATCACAAAGGATATAGATTTTTGTTTCTGAGATCAAACAAATGAATTAAAAAATAAAAGTGTTAAGGCTAAAACTAATCCATAAATAGTTAAAGCTTCCATAAAAGCTAAACTTGGTAGTAAGGTACCTCATATTTTACCCTCCACTTTTGGTTGTCTTGCAATACCATTAAAAATATCTCGTAGCTGTGCCTTGACTAATTCCAGGTCTAATAGACATGAGGCCTTTGGATAATCTAGTAATAATAATATAAGTAACATAAATCTTGAGGGATTCAAGGTAATATCCTCTTACTAAGGTTTATAAATGGTTGATAATACAATAGTTTTATCTATTAGTTTGATTGTTCACATCTAATTAGAGAACAATTTATTTGGAACAACTAAATCCCAATGTAATGATATTAAAATAACAATATGATCAAATAGAAAATATTAAAATAAATAAATAGATAAAACAAATATTCACTTTGTTTTATACATTATTATATAGGAAATTTTTTATTCTTTTACATATTGTTAGCCTATTTTGAAGAGTATTTATTCTATAGATATATTGATATATTTAGATCATATATGCATATAAATATAGACATAATATAAATATATACATAAGTTATATGTATCCCTTCAAGGTCAATTTATTATTCTACACCAAGGTACATATTTTACTCAACTAGCTCACATTAGTGAAATTGTTTCATTTTATTTATAGATATGAATGGAATAAATATGATTTAGTCTATCAATCAATTTAAATTAGTTCATTGATTCTAAATATTTATCGCTAAGACCTTAAAGGTTAGGTATTTTAATCCTTTTATCCAAGGTATAATGAAAATGGAAAAAACATTCCACATCCCAACTCATATATAATATCTAGATAATTATATATGAGTTGGAAGGTTAGAAAAGATTGAGTTCAATCTAATTGGATCAATGATGATCCTCCATGGATTTGCCTATATAAGTTGTAGTTAGAGTTGAAAAAACTAGAGCTTGAATACCACTTTTAAATAATACTAAAAACATTACAAGTATATAAACCACTAAAGGTATTAAAAAAATAGGAATGACAACTACCAATTCATCAACTAATATATTCTAAAAAAGTAAAAAACTAAGTGATAAAGGTTTTTAAAAATCTTATAAAATGTTAACTCGTAAAAGCATTGAGGTTGGTCAAATATATCTACCAAAATAGCCTAAACCCTTCTTTGTAAGACCTACATAAAATAGGCTACTAATGGGAGCAAAGATAGAGCCACTGTAGTATTAATATAATTTGTAGGTGCAGAGTTATGAATATTCTATTCTAGTGTGTTTTTTTTTTTTAAATTTTTTTTTGTATTGTGTTATTTATTACTCAATGGCCATTGAGAAGTCATATGAAATATAAATTTCACATATGGTTTTGGATTAAAGATAAAAATAATGATGTCTCTATCGATTATAATTAGCTAATAGTTTAAGTATAATATATATATGGTTTTTTAGGATGGAATTTGTGGCATCAACATATAGGTTTTGTAGATTTTTCATCTTGATTCTAGCAGAATGTGAGAGATTTCCCTTTGATCTACCGGAAATGAAAGAATAATTGGTATCAAGTTATCAAAATGAATATTCAGGTATCAAATTTAGTTTATTCTACATTACATCTTACCTAAATATATTAGTTTATTCATTCTTTTCAATAGTTCTTTACTTGGGTGAATGAAACTTATCAATTTCATTCATACCCATTTTGGAAAATTTTGAATGGGATTCTTTTTTTGGAATTAATGAGATCATTAATATAATGATAGGGATCCTAATTATATTAGCTAAAACTTATATTTTATTATTTATTTCTATCATAGAAAGGTGGACATTGTCTAAGATATGGATCAATTATTGAATCTTGGTTGGAAATTTATTTTACCTATTGCTTTGGTAATCTATTACCTACAACTTCTTTTCAACTTATTTTATTGTGACCAACTGAAGAGGTTATGCATTTTAAAATACATAAAAATTTAATATATAAAATCTATGAAGAGAAAGAAATATCTATGATAATGATTACTTAAGGAGATTTTCCACATGTTCTCCATGGTGACTCAATTGATGAATTATAGTCAACAAGGAATATAGGATGTGAGATACATTTCTCAATGTTTTATGGTTATATTATATCATGAATCATTTACCTATTACTATTCAATATCCCTATGAAAATTTGATCCCATTAGAATAATTTCATGGTTAGATACACTTTGACTTTGATAAATGTATTGCTTGTGAAGTATACATCCATGTATGCCCAATCAATCTACCCATTCTGGATTGGAAAGTAAAAATAGATATTTTAAAAAATGATTGAAAAATTATAGTGTTGGGCCCTAAATCCTTCAAAGTATAGATCTATGCTAACATAATAGACATTTGGGCATGAGGCAATCACTTGGTATGATTGTTGTTTTGTCATTTTATGGTGCTAGTTGGCAGGGGGCTAACCGACTCCCTTATGACTTAGTCATCATCAAGAAGTGGGCACGTATGGTAATCATAGCTCAATGGGAGTAGGGTAATGAAGCTGGTGGAATGATTACATCTAATGCCAACTCAGAAACTAATTTGCTTCATTTAATATGGCACTAAGATGCCCCAAAACACTATAAATTTGAGCTAAATCCAGTTAGAGAGGAGGAGGAGATTGGAGTAGTGAAGCCTTGTAGGATTGATTCCAGATGTGAGGTTTACCATCAAAACTTATATTTTAGTTTGGGATGCCTTTGAGGCTCCCCATAATAGTACCCAAGCTCACCTATGAGCCCCTAGGCCTTTAGCAACTTTAAGATGACATTTGCTCATTTTCTATTGATATATATATAAGCTATGTGTTTGAACTTTGTTAATGATGGATGGTATTGCATCTAATGAGTGTTAATCTAGTTTACATGGTTGTGACTATAGGATTAGAATAATAATGGTTTACAATTGTTTCAATAGATTGAATGCTCAGATTGATATTATGTATGTTGGATCCCCTTAAGCTCTCGATCTAGCCCGTTCATGATGTTTTGGTAGTGTTTGATGGCATTAATACCCTATATAGAAATGATTTAAGTATAGGAATGGCCATGTGCCTTGTGATGATACTTATAATAAATCATGAGCCTACGCTTAAGTCCTTTAACCAAGCAGTCCATTGAAACCCCCTTAGCGCCTGACTGACGCTAAGTTAAGGAAACCAAAGGCTTATGCCCATGAAGCTATAAAACCATGTCATATAGGTTTGTGCCTAATATATATTCATATCCTCCATAGAGTGGCTTGTGCCCATGAATGTACCACTGCCATTGTACTAACTAAAGCCCCTAAAATATAGAGTTGTACCATGGCACAACTAGCTCAATATAGGCCATGATCCTTTCTTTTCTCTGCTTTAGGTGAGTGCATAAGGCTTGTGCCTTATGTGAAGTGATGCTAACATGGTCAAGTGATAAATGTTGAGCACTAAAATATTAGTCAAGGCTAGCACCACATTGTAACAAGTCTAGATCTGACTTAGACAACTAGATAAGCACTGAACAAGGTCGATGACTTAAGACCCCAAATTTTCTACAAAATTTTAGCTCCATTTTTGGGACCCATGTTGAATTTTATTTCCATAATGGTGCACCAAAATAATGCTCCCACTCTCCATCGAGAACATTGAGCACTAGCTGGAACAAGTGGAGGAAAGCTTTACATTGAGGCACCCAACCTGTAGAGGATAAAAACTAAGGAAGTGGGTCCAAGACCATCTGTATGATGTTTTGTATGTGGTTTTCTTTTGAGAACTACTTGAGCAGGTGTACTAATTATTGGGTGATCATATGACACACAAAAGTTAAAGCTATAGACAACACCTTGAGTGGATGAAAGAATGCCTAAAAAGGCTTGAGAACTTAGATGCCACTTGGACTAGATCCATAGATAAATGGTGGTAGGGGACATTGAACAACTACATGCTTGAGTTTGTAGTATCAACATACTCTTACCTTGAAGAAGCAAAATATCAATTCTTGCACGAACCCAGAGGCACATTTGTGAGAGAGTTTGGCACCAAACTCAAGAAGTTAATGGTAGATTATGGCTTTGAAATTGTGAGAATGGAGGGCTAAAGTCCTCTCATGTATGAGTAGTGCAATAGGGAAGAAGGGGATGTAGAGGTGAGGCACAATGGAAGGGGATGAGCAAATTGACACCTAAGAGCTCAAAAGATAGGCTTATAATAAGAGAAGGCACAGGCTGATGGAAAATATTGAACCTAGAAGTGTCGAGGGGAGGAGAAGGGCATGGGGAAGGATATATTGAATTATAACAATGCTTATAAGAGGAAAAACTTGAAGACATAAAATAAACTCCACAATTTATAGATGAAGAATACTTGGGGTCCCTAAAGAAGTTGACCATTAGAGATGCACTTGATACACCTACCCTATTTGAACCTGGGATATGAGATCATGCACTAGATCCCTCATAGGAAGATAAAAAATTAATAACTAAACCCATTGTCAACCTAGACTTTGATCATTTTGTAGACTTGGACTATAATTTTGTGATTGAATAAGTTGTTCCTTATGAGGAGCTAAGTGAAGATACCTCTAGATCTTGGGGTACTAGCCCAACCAAATAGAACATACTTGTAAGCCTTCCAATCCAACCAATGTCAGTTGTGTAGCCTAGGAAACAACCTAGAGAAAGTGGTTTGGCACCACTAGTAGGTAGTATAGTGCCATCATCATACATGGTGCCAGTGGTAATAACAGGACTAGTGCCTGGCCCAATGGTTGGAGGTGTTGGAGGACCATTGCCAAGATAAGTACTAGGGGGATAAGTGCCTCAGATACTAGTTACTCTCCTACCCTATATTTATTATGATATGGCCATGTATCTACCCAATTATCAAGGCATAGCGAATGCTATAGAGTATGTGCTCAAGTGTGAATTATAATGACACACTCAGGGTATAACCTAGTTTGAGTGTAAGGCAACCTAGTTTGTGATAAATTTGCTTAATCACACCCATACTTGGTATAATAATTTTGATCCTAATTAGGTTATGGTTGATTAAGACACCCTAAAGGAAGCATTCTTGAAGGAGTTTGACAAACCTAAGGTTGAACAACAGAACATCACCACACTCAAAGAGATTAACCATGAATTGTCAGAGAGCATGTACTTGTATGATGCTAGATTCAAAACCCTTATTTCCAAGATAAATTATGATATTCACCCCTCCCAACATACACAGTGGTTCATTAGGGGATGACTCGTACCATTTATAAAGGTGATGTCTATGAAAACATTAATAGACCCTTAGGAAGTGCTTGGGAGCATCGGCATAGGAATCAACATTTTCAAGGAGGTACAAATTGCATATATGGCCTCCCAATTATAGAAGTTGACTGCTAGTTCATCACAAGACACTCAAAGTGGGTTGTGGTGCATTGAATATAAAATAGAAGGCCATAATAGGAATAACTATGCTTGAAGGAATGTGCGCACATTACTTCTTAGCTATGAGGTTTATCGTGAGGTACATGATGTTCACAACTAACCTTTATTGTAATGTACCAATTAGGTTAGTACAACCACCTATTGTTGATTATGTGATGCCTATACCCATACCATGGCTGATTACTGCATAATTGATGAAATGTACAAGAGTATGGGAATAGGTACATGACAAATAATGGTAATAGTAAGAGGGAAGGGGGTCAAAGTAAATGAGGGATATGGTTAGTATAATACAAGCTATGGGATGTAAAGAGGCACCCAAGGGTGAGGTGGTGGATGTGGTGGAAAAAGGTTCCCACCATTGTCATGTTATAAGTGCAGTTTGACAGAGCACTATCAGTGTGATTGCCCTACACATCTAGCATGTGGGTATTGTCTAGGAACACACAAGGTTGAAAAATGCCTCAAATTGTACAAAAAATTAACCCAAGGTAGGCTTAACATAGATAAGGGTGCAGGGATGATTAGGTGTAACCATAAACTAGATAAATAGATTCTAAAAGAGTAATTAATTCATATGGAGCCAATCAAAGTACATACTACTACTTAGAGTGGACTCACCACTCAACTTCTAGTTGTGCCAGTAATAAAATCATGCCTAGAATATGGGGAGCTGAGATGCACTAAGCGCATAATGTAGCCTGAACCTAAAGCTACACCTTATCTAGGCTTTGCATGCCAAAAAGATGTATAACAACATACTATGAGTATAATCCATAACCTACAAGGAGAACTCTAACTAGAATGAGACCTAGAGGGGCAGGCTATCACTTCTTACAATAAGAAGGATGATCATAAGGTTGAAGTAAAATAATTAATGAAGATATTACACCTCTTATAAATAGAAGGGATGCTACCTCTATTAAAAAACTTGCTTTTAGAACATGTAGAATAACAATCAGTTGAAGTTGCTGCATCATGTATAGAAAGGGCACACAAGGTTACGCATACCCAAAATGTGGAGTATGACCAAGAAATCTTGGTGAATGCCACCATTAATGGATGGTCCATTTGTAAGGTCCTTATCAACACAAACACTGAGGTCACTATATTAACCAAGAATGCATAGGAAAAGATGGGTAGGCTAGCCTTAAGGCCTTCTCCCCATGTACTCTTCATGGCTAATAAGATCTGAGCATAGTTGATCAAAGTTTTGAAGGGTACACCATTTTAGATATTATGGGCACTAAATTCTATGTTCACTTCAAGTTAATTGATTTGGTTGAACAAGATGACTATCTAGTACTTCTACGAAGGCCATGATGTTATGTGAATAATGTTGATATATGCTTTAAGAAGTGATATATGACCTTCAAAAATGGAAAGGAAAGGGTAATGATTTCCATATCAAGTGACCAAGAACCCCCCTATGTAGAGAGCATTGATCTTGAAGATGAAATCAACCATATATACAATGTCATGATGCAAGGCACTGATAATCTCAAACCCACTAATTAAGGAGTGCTTTCTCGGGAAGATGGACAATCAGCCTCGGACACCACTGATGTCACTTGTGACCAATGGGTTGAATAAGCTTATGAAGCCACTAGTAATAGGTGCTACTTGGTGTGCATAAAGGTTTCAAAACCTATCGGGATCAGTTAGGTCCAGGTTGATCACACTCCAAAATGATGGATCCCTTATGATGAGAAGAAAGGAAAGAAGGTACTCTACCTAAGTAAAGGTAAACTTATGACACTCCCAAAATTCAAAGGGAATAACCCAATGGAAAATTATGTTCATGATCTCGAATCATGCATCCCCAAATAAATAGATAGAATGGGTGCACTAGTGTATACATTGAAAAACACTACTGCTCATTGGTGGGCAACACAAAAGTCTAACTTACCAACCTAATAAGATGTGAAACCAACCATTTAAACTAGATTTGGGAGAAGTAAAGAGGACTTAGATATATCATCATACTCTAGTGACTTTGATCCCATAACACATGTGCACTTATGTGAATATACATGGAATGATTACAGTGTAACCACCCCAAAGAACCTATGGGTACACACATTCTATAAAACTCTAAAGACATGGACATGAGCATGGTATGTGGTCAAAAAGATGCATGATGAAATGACTAAATGGGATGACCTTAAGGAGAAGTTTTTGCACACCTTCTCCTTTTCCTCATAGAACTTGGGGTTGATCAATCCATTATAAGTAATTTAGAGGGTAGTGTTTGAGGACACCATAACCCTTGAGGAGTGCCTGAAAGACATGTTTGAGGAAAAAGGGATGGTGTTCCCAAATTTATTTGAGGAATAAATTATCAATAGTGAATCAAGAGAGGAAGATTATGAAACTTGGAAGGAGCACTACTAGAAAAATCTGACAGACAAAATAAAGTTCATACACCAAATAAATGACAATGCTTCTGACGAAGAAGACCCAACTCATCTCTTCATAGAGATAATTAAGTAAACTTGACAAGTTGAGGACTCATACTGGGTAAAGAATGAACCCTATTTTTCACCACTAAAGACCATCACTTTGGACATTAGTGTAGAAGGAGAGCCAAAGATGGATACTTTGGGTGCCTATTATTCTAATGAAAAATTGGCATGCATTGTGGAACTCTTGAAGGAGTTATAAGACTTATTCCCCAAGAATTATCAAGATATGAAGGGCACCCACCCATCCCTTGGGAAGATGAGCATAAAGCTAATTGATAATGTAAGACCAGTCAAGAAATTCCCCTATAGGATGAATCCCAACCTCCACGCTAAGGTTAAGATAGAGATCAATGCAATATTAGCTGCATGGGTCATTTACCTTATGTAGGAGTCTGAATGGATAAGCTCGATGGTGATCAACATCAATAAAGATGGGTACATTTACATTTGAATCATTTATAAAATGCTGAACATTGCTTATGTTATTGACCCCTTCCTGATTCCATTCAATGATGAAGTTCTGGATGATGTTGTAGGCTATGAGATCTACACTTTCACTGATGGGTTATTTAGATACCATCAAGTCTAGATTGAGGAGGACAAGCCCAAAAAAAATTTTGAAATTGAATGGGGTTATTTTTATTATAACATGATGCCCTTTGGACTCAATAATATGCCAATTGTTTTCTCTAGAGTGGTGATCACCATGTTTAAAGACTTCATCCATAAGTTCCTCTAGGTATACCTAGATGATTGGATGGTGTATGGCCTCATGAAGGACCATTGTGATAGCCTTCACCTAATTTTTGAAAGGTGTAGATAGATTTAGATATCATTGAACCTAAAAAATTGCATCTTTGTGACACCTTTTGGAACCCTATTTAGGTACATCATCTATAAAGATGGTCTGCTCATTGATCCCATGAATATTATGATAATTATTGATCTAAAGACTCCTTATACATAGAAATATGTTCATGACTTTCTTATCCACTGTGGACATTATATAAAATTCATAAAGATCTATACAAAGATTATGGCACCACTAAAGGAGCTCTTACATAAGGATGACCCATTCTATTAGGGCAAAAACACAAGAGGCTACCTTTGAAACTTTGAAACTCAAGTTGGCTAATGTGTCTATTTTATAATTCCCTGACTAGAGGACCCTATTCCACATCCATGTTGACACATCTGGATCTATAGTTGGAGCCATTCTGGAGAATCTTAGTGAAGGAAAAAAGAATCAACCCATCTCCTTCACTAGAAGAAAATTAATGAAGGTAGAGTAGAACTATACCACAACCAAGCGTGAGGTGCTCGCCATGGTCTACACCCTACAAAAATTTAGATAATACTTGTTAGTGACCCCATTCATCTTGTTCATAGACCATGAGGCACTTAAGTACCTCATGAATAAGCTCATTCTCTATGGGCATATTTGTAGATGGATAGTTCTTTTTTAATAATTTTAGTTCTTCATTATTATCAAGCCAAAACAAAAGAGCTCAGGGTCTGACTATTTATCTCATATACACTCTTACGATATAGTAGTTCCTATTGAGAATGACATGCTGGATGCACAACTCTATAGAGTCTAGTGTGACCTTAAGGACTTGATGGAGATAGCTACTTTTTTAAGATCTAGATTTGTACCTCAAATAATGACAACCAAATAAAAGAAATAGCTCACAATTTATGCTACCCCTTTTCAGCTCATTAGCGGGGAACTATAAAAACAAGGCTAAGATGAAGTCCTACATTGATGTGTCTTGGAACATGAAATGGACTCCATTTTACATGATGCACATGAGGGGATAGTAGGAGGCCATTATACAAGAGACACAATGATGTGAAGGGTATTGTAATCATGCTTGTGGTGGCCAAGTCTGTTTCAAGATGTGAAATATTACACCAAGGCATGCTACATATGCCAACACATAGGGAATCCCAACCAATAAGATGAGATGCCTTTCATCCCCATTCTCTCTCAGGTGTCATTTGAAAAATGGGCCATTTATTTTTTTGGACTAATTACTTTGGCAACTTGATGCATAGGCATGAGATACATTCTAGCAACCACTGACTATTTCACCAAGTGGGCCAAGGCCATGCCAACCAAAAATTGCATAGCCACCACAACTACAGAGGTTCATATGGGAGAAAATCATAAGCCACTATGGGTGCTCACTTAGCTTGACTAGCAATAGGGGTACATACTTCATTAATGAAATTATGTAGATCCTATTGATAGAATACATGGTGGCACACCATAAGACAATGCCTTATCATCTCAAAGTGAATGGCATATTTGAGACATTTGATAATATCTTGGGGACATGCCTCATAAATATATGAAACATTGGAAGCAAAGATTCAAATGATCAAGTATTGGTAGTGCTATGGGCATATCACACAACCTACATGCATATAAATAAGGTTACACCATTTTAACTGGTGTTTGGTGCTGAGGTGATTCTATCGATGGAGTTCTTGGTTCCATAATTATGAATTATGTGAATTAATCAATTAGATGACCAAAAATCAATGAATACAAGACTAAAGGACTTAGAGTGTTTAGATGAGTTATATTCCTAGACAAGGTGGAGCCTGTAGATAGATAAGGCACACCAAAAGCTCTAGCATGATAAGCATATCAAGCATAAAGTACTAACTAAGGGAGCATTATTTTTTATCTATGAATTCAAGTACCTCAATCACCCTAGTAATCTATAGATAAGGTGGATGGGTCCTTATGCCATTCATAATATATTAGAGACTGACACATGTAAGCTACACACATTATCAGGTGAGATGCTCCCTAGGTATTTCAATGACAATTGATTAAAGCCTTATACATAGTAAGATTTCACTTATAACATGAAACACCAGATCCCAAATCATGAGTCAATGATGTTGTACAACCAGAATAAAGTTTGGTACAAACCAAATGGTTATTGATGAATCAAGTTATGGGAATAAGTGAATAAGCGATGTTTTGAGGCCTATTGATAACACTCTTCTGGCACTTTCACATATAATTATAGCTAGATGAGTTGAGCATAGATGATTTATAAGCATATGAGTCTAGACAACTAAGTTATGGGTACATGAAGTTCATCAGATTCAAACATAAGACATACCAGATCTTTGCGCACAAGATTCATAAAGTGAAGCACCCTGAGGCCTGTGAGAGAATTGTTATAGTGATTCCACACATAATACCAGTCATGTGAATTGAGCAAGGTTTCTTATTAAGAACCTAAAACCAAACACCTAAGTCTTTGGGTGCATGGAACTCGTCAGACTTAGGAAATAGGAATACCAAGTGACAAAGAAAGATATACAAGATACTCCTATGCATACAATGAAATAAAGATGCACATGATGATAAGAACACAAGACACCTATAAAGTGAAGCACTAAAGGGAAAATTCAAGGGATTTGTATGGGGTAGGATAGGCCAACTAAGAGATGAAAGGGTAGATAAATTGACCAAGACAAGAAAGCATGCATGGTATGGAAGCACAATAGAAAGAGGAAATGGGACCATAGAGGTTGAATCATGCACATGTGAGGTGATTCATCCAAGTTTCCATAAGGAAGGCAAAGGTCATGCCAAGTAAACAAAAGTGTAGAAGAAACATTGTTAGGACAAGCTGACATCCACCCAAAGCAAGGTAAGAAGTGATTGTTTGAAGGACAGGCCAACCAAAAGATGAAAGTGCAGAGAAATCAACTAAGACATGAAAGTGCACATGGAATGGAAGTGCAAAAGAAAAAGGAAATGGGATTGTGGAGGCTGAATTGTGTGCATGTGAGGTGTTGCACCTAGGTTACCATAAGGAAGGTGAAGGTTGTGCCAAGTAAACAAAAGTATAGGAAAAACATTGTCAGGATAAGCTGGCATCCACCTAGAGTAAGGTGGTGAATAATCATTTGAACTACATGTCACTTCACCAAAATACCATTAAGAGATTAATTGAGTTGATGGTAGAGACATAAATATCCATATTAATTACATGCATGATAATAATTTTCATGGATTTCTCAGGTTTTGGTAAATCCCAAGAATTCTAGGTGTTACCCCACTATTAAACACCTGCAATTAAGATGGCAACTAAAATTAACTAGTTGAGGTTAAATACTTTCTACAGTGAGACTTGAAACACCCCGAGATGCCAAAAGTGAATGATTATGTAAAGAAATGAATTACACTCCCTTTAAGATTGGCATAGAAAAGTAAGGGGCATGAATTGGGTGAGAACCAAGCAGCATAAAAGTAAAGTGATGCTGAGGTCACAATTAATGACATACAAAGTTTGAGAGCTAAAGACACAATCATAGACCTTGTGACTGTGAAAAGTGCTAATAAAAATTGAAGGTTTTGACAAGATAAACATACCATGCTTCAACACTAGCCGATTCATGATGGGGAAGAAATACATTATAACTAGCTTACAATAGTCATAAAAAGATGCTAACAGGGCACATATAGAAGAAGAAACTACAATGAAAAAAATGGCATAGCCAATAGAGGGAGTTTAATCATCGAGGTTAATTTGGAGGCACTTGCAAAGATGTCCTTTTTTGAAATGTAGTTTTCA
This sequence comes from Torreya grandis, assembly GCA_037957365.1. NCBI lineage: Eukaryota > Viridiplantae > Streptophyta > Pinopsida > Cupressales > Taxaceae > Torreya > Torreya grandis. Next base: position 1,472,901 of record JARHVA010002878.1, on the reverse strand, counting down.
AAAGAGGTTTTGATAGGAGAGAGCTGGGCATCCTTCATGCATAACTGATGGCTCAAGGAATATAAACACTACACTATGAGCAATGTGTAAGATCTAGCACAATACTAGATGGTAGACATAGGGACAAAGACTAAAGTAGGCATGTCGCTATTTGATATCTCCATTCAAGACAAATTGGCATCCACTAACATAACTCAACTCTATGAATTGTAGTGTTTTGGAAAAATGGAAGAACTTGTATAATTCCTCCTCTCGCACATCAACAAGGATTGATTCTATTTTTTGGGTAGGTGCATGAGGTTGTCATCTAGAATCATTAGGCAAATCATCAGACTCCCAAAATCTAGTGAAGACATTCACCAGATGATGGTGAATGATGCAAAATTTGAAAGGGTCACAAAGCTTCTAAGATACTATAAGGGAGGTTTTGCATTCCCAATCAAAGATATCAAGGACCCAGGGATGAGGGTAACTGCACACCTAGTGAGTTTGAAATTTTGTCCCAGTGGTGGTAGGTAGATATCACAAAGACCTACCTATGCATTGCCTACCACGTGGTGCATGGGGTCAAATTTAACATCACCAAGTTCATAGTAGAGGAGATGGTGAAGAACATGCTTGAGTGCTATACAACATAGGAGACCTTATGGTGGGGGTTGATTCTAATTTTCATTGTCAGAAGGGAAATTAAAGTGCCAAATGGTGATGAAGATAACCTTTGGGTCTTTTCAATATACAAGGACTCCCCAACAATAAAATATCAAGACTTCACCTACCCCTAGCCTTCTCCTAAAAATATAAGACTCAATGGGGTGGTACACCCAATACATTGAGTCATTTGAAGAAGAATGGTACATTCCTGAAGAGCTCCCTCAGAACCTATTTGACATGACAACCTTTGCTATAATGAAACACTTCTATGTAGTATGATTGACACTCATGGATGGAAATAGATCTAGTTGGCTGAATCTTCCCTATGAATTCTCAGCTAAATACTTCAGAGATGCACTTCAAAGAATCCCCAATGTGTAATAATTATACATCCTAGTAAAGACCATAGATTTATAACAAAGCTAGTTGTAGTACTAATATGTGTGCCCAAGGGAAAAAGAAACCAAGGATGAGGAAGATGACTTAGATCACACCAACACACATCCCTTCCAAAAGGAGGTCATACTCAAGCACATCCAAATGATGCACTATGAGATGAATCCAAGGAAGAAGGGTTCACACCCTAAAAAAGATGATGAACTCCCCCTCAGATTGGTGATGAAGGGAAGCTAGAATTGGTAGCAGTGAATAAATCTCTCAAAAAGAAGAAAGGGGAGATAATTAAGGAGATGTAGGAGTGCATCAGATTGAATATTACCTATGATGATGAAGCTACCTTCTCTGCACCAAATAAAAATTGCATGGCCTTCACATCAGATATTTCCTTACCTAAGCCAAGGGAGAAGAAAAAGAAGTCCAAGGGGCTAGTGGTAATGCCCATGATAACCTTGGTATAGATGGAGGAGAAAGAAGCACATGAGGAAGTAGAGGTAAATGAGGTGTGTAAAGAGATGGAAGAGGAATAAGAGGAAGAAGATGAAGGGAGGAAGGTACATATATCATCCAATAATAAAGAATATGGGAAGAGCCTAGTGCTACAAAAATTCATGAGGCTCTCTAAGGCAGCACTGCTGTTGCACTTAGGGAAACAAAAAATCCTTCAAACACCCCACCTATTTAACCTACTACACAACCTCCATAAATTGAGGAGGAAAAGAGGCATTAGTGGATGAAAATGGGATTTAGCAAGGAACATATATAGGCAGTGCTAGATCTAGATTGGAAAATAGAGGACATGAAAGCCAAGGGCATGAAACTAGAGCAAATTGCACAAGTAGAGGCAAAAGAATATAAGGCCTTAGCATAGGCCAAGAAGAGAAAGGCAAAAAAGAAGGCCCAGGAGGAAAGGGATAGGAGAGAAATGGAAGACAAAAAGGTTACCACAAGTGTGAAACCCATGAAGGAGAAAGCAACATAGGTGTTTAACGCCCCCACCATCACAACGAAAGAAGCAACAACACAGGCATGCCCAAGCATTAGAGGGATGCATGGAGATAAGGAAGGTGATACTATCACCTTAAAAGATCAAACAAAGAGTGTGGAAGAAACCCAACTGATATAGGAGGGCAAAGATGGTGCCAATGAAGAAGAAGCAGATAAAGGGGACAAGTTTGAGGAAGAGCCCCTATTAGAGAAAGAAAAAATCTTAGAGGAGGGCACTGGGGAAATCATTTTTGCCAAAGAGGGAGAATAGATGGATCTTTCCATCACCAAAGAAGAGGATACCAAGCCAAGCTTGTGTGAGAAGGTGTAAAAGGGGTTTACTGATGAGAATTATTATATGATGGAGTACATGCCCTCTAGATCTACCATGATAAGGACATGTCAGAAACTATCCTTTGCCTTTGATAGTTATATGGATGAGCCTCATTTTAAGGTGCGATAAAAGGAAATTGTAAGTGCAGATCAATTAGAGGAAGGGAATGACTCCCTTATTATCAACCCCTACATAATGAATCTAATAAGCTTAGCCAATGCTCTCATCTGAATGTCCTTTGAAGTAGTGTGAAAGAGCATCACTAATGATGTTAGAGCCATAAATTGAAACAAGATCATACTAGAGGTAGAGGAGGATATCAAGGCCATGAAATTTAAGTTGAAATAATTGGATGAGCACATAGAGGAAGCTGATTTATCCCTCCTAGATAGAGTCAACATTTCAATTTTTTTGGAGGTTGATAGGGTGTGTGCACTAGTGGAGCAAATGCTCCCAAGATTTAAGGTAGAATCAATGCCAAAAGAAGAGGAGGACCCTTGCACTACCATAAAATAAGAGATTGACATAAAGATTGAAGAGGTGGAATACCTCTTCACAAAGCTTGAAGAGGGCATAAAAGTGGTTGACACAATATTTTAAAACTTCTCCACCTAGGTGCTAGTCATCGATGTGCACCTCAAAAAGGCAAAAGTGGAGAATTAGGCACTAATAACATAGGAATACACTATGAGTATGGATAAAAGCACATAGATAATGGCATAAGTAAATAATTTGAGCACCCAAATAAAGATCTAGGAATAAGACTTGGAGGAACTCTTTTCTGCCTTGAAAATAAAGGCACGTGAACAAGGAGCTATCTTGGATAGAGGCATAACAAAGGCAAAAGAAAGGCTATAGGCCTTTAGGAAAGAGTTGGAGAAAATTGACGTGCTCACCCTCGTCAATACCTCCATAAAAATAGATGGTATTGTAGATGAAATCAATCTTGTAATTTAGGGCTTTGAGGACTTTAGAGTAGAACTAAAGGAGCATGCACCCAATTTTTATGCACCACAAGCACTAGAAGACTAGTCAAAAGGAGGAATAACAGTTTTATATGGGGTAATATTGGGTCCAAAAAATATATATGTATATATCTAATCCAATATAATATACACTTGGGCATGAGGCAATCACTTGGTATGATTGTTGTTTTGTCATTTTATAGTGCTAGCTGGTAGGGGATAATCGGCTCCCTTATGACTTAGTCATCATCAAGAATCGATCATATAGGATGATCATATCTCAATGAGAGAAGGGTAGTGAATCTAGTGGAATGATTACATATAGTGCTAACTTTTCAACTAGCATGATATATTCACTATGGCACTAAGATGCCCTGAAACACTATAAAGTCGAGAGCTGAATCCAGTTAGAGAAGAGGAGATTAGAGTAGTGAATCCTAATAGGATTGATTCTAGATGTTAGGTTTTACATTAGAGATTAGATTTTAGTTTGGGATTCCTTTTAATCTCCCCATCATAGTGCCCAAGCTCACTTGTGAGCCCCTGGGGCTTTACCAGCTTTAAGATGAACATTTGCTTAGTTTATATATATATATATATATATATATATATATATATATATATATATATATATATATAAGCTATGTTTGAACTTTATTAATGATGGATGGTGTTGCATATAATGAGTATTAATATGGTTTATGTGGTTGTGAATATAGGATTAGAATAATAAAGGTTTGTGTAATGTTTCAATAGATTGAATGCTCAGATTGATATTATGTATGTTGGGTTCCCTTGAGCTTTTAGCCTGGCCTATTCATGACATTCCTATAGTGTTTGATGGCATCAATACCCTGTATAGAAATGATATTAGTATAGGAATTACCCTACACCTTGAGATGATAATTATGCTAAAGCACAAGCCTAAGATGAAGTCCTTCAACCAAGTACTCCATTAAAACCCCCTTAGTGCCGGAGTGATGCTAAGTTAAGGAAACCAAAGGCTTGCACCCATGAAGATATAAAACCATGTCATATAGGTTTGTGCCTAACACAAAGTTGGATCCTCCCTAGAGTTCTTTAACTCATGAATGTACCACTACCATTTCACTAACCAAAGCCCCTAGAATATAGAGTTGTGCCATGGCACAACTAGCCAAACTATTTCACTTTGATTGAGCGCATAAGGCTTACACCTTATGTGAAGTGATGTCAGCATGGTCAAGTGATAAATGTTGAGCACTACAATATTATTCAAGGCTTGTGCCACATTGTAATAAGTCTAGATCTGACTTTGACATCTAGATAAGCACCAGACAAAGTTGATGACTTAAGACCCCAAATTTTCTACAACATATAATATTGATTTTGGAATTGTAACAGAACTATGGGAAAATTTTCCTCTCATAATATGAGTTATCGCTCCATGATCACTTATACTACCCCAAACATCAGACTACATTTTCCATCTAAAATGGACTAATAGTACCAAAATTACATTATCCATCCAAAATAATCCTATAAAGACATGATCTTAAGTAGGTAGTTGACATATTCATCCTCTTCTAGGCCCATCACAAATAAAACAAAAACCAAGATTCACTTTATTGGGTATTAAATGGGAGTTATGAGAAAATAATACACCTTTAAGTAATATTAATAAAGTCACATGAATAATAAACAAATGAACATGGCACACTAGAAAATATGCAATTTCTAATGGGATAGGAACAAAGCCACTTTTTCACCTACTATTACCAAATCACCACCTCCCCAAGTTAAATTGGTGTGTTTTGTTGCATCATGAGTTATCAAACTAGGTTTTAAGGCACGAGTGTTATGTATCTAGTAAGCAAAGATAGGCTGTAATTTTATAGGAGTATCTAAGAACATACCTTGAGGCTGTCTTAAATAACTCATAGTATCATTATGAATATAAAAATGAAAACTATGGAAATGAATAATATACATGCCCAATTGAGGTGTGATATAATTGCATCATGATGTCTCATAACATGATCTAAAATATTTTTGTATTAAGTAGTAAGATCACTATCTATTACAATAAAAATAGCTACATGTGTAGTAACACCAACTATTAAGTGGTAATGTTATGCACTAGAAGGGATGGTGACAACTCTAGTCTCTAAAATTTTGCATTTGACTTGTGGGACCTCAAAAGGTGGCAAATTCAAGAAGGCTAAAATTGAGAAGGATAAGAAGCCTAAGCATTCTTGGGTGGATGTTCTAGTCAAGATCAATGGACTCCAAATCCATGACTGGTTAGAATCTCAAACCAATTAGACAAAAGAATTAAAATATTTTGGATATCCTAGATGTTATTATGGAAAACACTAAATCCTCACTAGAGAACTCTCTGCTAACACAAACCTATGATTATAGGCCAAGAATTGATACATTTAGAGAATGTGTGGGCATAAAATGTAAGTCTTTGGGAATTATAGAAGTAGTGGCCATGAAAAAAAATATTTTTTTGGTCTCCTTATCCTCATTGGAAAACTATGACAAGGCCTTAGAAAGAAGGATCGTGGTACTTGGGAAAATCTTCTCTCCCCTAGGAAATGGAAGCCTGGATTGAATATAGATAGTGAAACTCTTATGGAAATTTTGATGTGGGTTGCCTTGTTGGGACTCCCCTTAGAATTATTAGAAGTGGTTGTCCTCGGTATTTCATGGACCATTGGACAATGATGTCCATTGACTCGGTTAGTAAGTCTAAAATAAGATTGGTCAAAACTAGGCTCAAAATCCACATTTAAATGAATAAACCAGTTCTAAGAAGTATCCAACATAACTCAAAATTTGGGAAATGGACTCTAAAGATCATTTATGAAAGGGATGATAATATATTTAAAGGATGTGATTCAATAGGCCACAATGAAATTTTTTCCCAATTCTTATGAAGAAGCCAAAAAAGGAGGCGACTAAAATTCTTGTTGAGTCTTGGAAAAATCCTTTGGCCCCCCTGACAATCAAGGATAACTCCATTGTAGAAGCTTAGGATTTGAGGTTGGAAAACTATCAGGATATCCTATATGGGGAAAAAAGGTTTTTAATGAATTTTAGGGAGGTGAATCTCTCTCTTGGGTCCTCAAGAAAGTGCCTAGAATTGACGTAATCAATTTTAGAAGAACCCTAAAACTATTAAGCTTGAAAGAGAAAGGTAAAAGTATTTATTCCAAGGGTGTTGGGTCCATTCATGATTCCTAATTTCATAATGTTAAATACCTATTGATGGATAAACCATCTCTGGGCTCCCCTAAGATGACTTGCATGACCCCCACCCCAAAAATTAATAATACTCGTATTTCTCAACAATAAGGATCGCCTATTTATCATATTTTATCTGACAACATTAATGTTCCCTAGAATTATAAAGACATTAAGGGAAATCCTCTACCCTAGAAGGAGAATTAGATTGAGGCAAAGACTTTAAAAAATGAAAGGAAAAAATGGCTTCAGGTGCCACTACAAGAGGAAGGAAAATAGTAAGGAAAAACCCCCAAAATCTAGCAAAAGGAAATCTCAGGGATCAAAGAGGATCTTGAGATAGTCCAAGATTCTATAATCTTCATGAAACCTATTTTTATAGATTGGGGGTTTTTAGGACCTACATGCACTTTAAGGATTTTTGGGGACTCTAAGTCTTGGAAGTTTGTTAATTTTACAAGTACCCTTGAAAGGCTCTTGTGTAATGTTGACTTTTTGGTCGATGATCATTGTTTTAGGATGAGAAGTAACATACACCTACCTTCATTTCCCAAGAATGTTCTTAGTTCAAACCATGAAAGAATTAATTGCATCTCTTTTATGGCCATTTTAGTTTTGAAACACTGGAGGATTGTTCTCTCCAAAAATATTGGTGGATAGAGCATTTATTGTCTTACCTACACAAGAATAAATTTAAACATTCACGTATAGATTTTATGGTAATTAATTCAAAGAGGTAGGTTCAACCCTTTGAAGATTTGGATACTGCTAAATGAATGGAAGAGGAATCTGTGAGTGATGATAATAAGTATCTGACTATTAGATCTATTTGTAGGATTCCAATTTTGTATGTTCCTAATATTGTTCTAGAATAAGTTAAAGAAAATCACAATAACTCCTTGGTGGGAAAACTTGTCAGAGCAAGGCATGGAATTGAAACAATAAGGAATTGGACAAAAAGGAAGTGGATGGAGCTTGAAGAAGTTAAAATTCTTGCTCTTGCTAACAAATGTTGTTTTTTTAATTTATAGAAAAGATTACACAAAAATCTTGAATGATGGACCATGGTTGATGGGAAGGATAATCCTCATGATTCAACTTTAGAAATTGAGTTGGTCTCATTTGAATTTAAAAACTAATCAAATTGCCCTATGGCCAAAATTTCCTACCCTCCCTCCCACTTTCTAGGTGGATTGAACCTTAAAAAGTAGTATGGAACTTTTTGGTTTGCTTGTGACCATTGACCTTGATACTTGCCTTTGAAAAAGGCTGATTTTGGCTAGACTTTATGTGCTAGTTGCTATGGACTAGATTATTCATAGATATATTAGGTTCAAGTTCAATCTGGGATCTTAGAACTAATAAATTATATTTATTAGGGATAATAAAATTTGTTAAAGTTATAGGAAATTTGGTCATTTAAAGAACTCATACACAGAGGCTTATGGAGTTCCGAATTGTATCCTCAATTAGGAGGATGATAATGATCCTTAGAGGACCTAAAAGTATGATGCATAAATTATGGATCTTCCCCCTAATGAAACTTTAAGAAAGGTTAGGATCCATGATGATTTGTAATACATCTTAAGTTTGAATAATTTATGGAACTTATCATGACTGGATTTGTTGGTTAATGCTTCTAGATGATGGTCCTCCTTTTTTATTTTGGATTATTTTGTGTTATTTAATGACCTATTTATGGGTTTGGGACTAGGTCCCATCTATTCTTGGATGTATCCCTTCTCTCTTTTGGTTATTGTGGGGGACTTTTGTTTGGATGGTTCCTTTTATTTTGTGTCTTTGGTTCTTTTGTGTGCTTGGTTTGGGTTACTTTATTACTCTATTGTCTCTATTGGTTCTTTTTTGCTATTTTTTGGGGAGAACCAGACCTCCCATTATGATTGGTCTAGGTTCCACACCAGTCAAAGGTGGGTTTACCTTAATCAAAATAATGATAAATCCTCCAATCCATAGATGGTGCATGAATGAAGAGAGCTAGGACCCATAATCAATAGTTAGATATGGTTAGGGGGTATAAAATACATGTGGTGATTTATGAAAATGGTTAAAGATCCTAACATATCTAGGTTAAGAGCTAATTAAGCATGCCCTAAAGCAGTTAAATTATCATTAAGACTTGTATGACCCTCTATAATGAAATTACTTCACAATTAAAGTAATAGATCATAATATAATTGAAATATAGTAGAATATATGAATATATGATCAAAAACTTCAAGGGGGAACCTACACAACCTTAAAATAAGAATATAATTCATAAATATGATAAATTAAGTAAGATATTTTCATCCATATATATAGAAATAATAGGTAGAGACAACCATTCATCCCACCCTAGATCTTAATAAGTTGGTCTAAAGTAATAAGTAACTAATAAATGTAAAAAAAAAATGAAGAGTGTGCCACAGGTCAGTCCACACATATCCTTATGGATTATATAGGTTAAGGGTATAACATGTCCCCTATTCCAAACAACATTAACCTTAATGTTGAACAACTCTCGATGTTGTTGCATAAATGTGGTATCCTCCCATGTTGCATCCTGACTAGGTAGATTCTTCCACTTGGTCAAATACTCCTTAATCAATGTTTTAATATATGTCTAAAGGGTCTGATTAGGGTCAAGAATAACCCAACCTTCCTCATCTAGTTCAAAAACATAACTGATGCAAATATTTTATGTCTAATTACCTTCTTTAAGCAAGAAACATGAAATATTGGATATATGCTAGTATATTAGGGTAGCTCAATTTATATGTAACCTTGCCAATCTTCTACAAGATCTGATAAAGACTATAATACTTTGGAGAGTTTGTTGTCATTTTTTTATTACTTTAGAGGAAAATTTATTATATGGATATATATATCTACACACTGAATCACCCACTTTAAAATGTCTCTCACTATAGTGTTGATCTACTTGTTGCTTCATTTGATTTTGGGTTATTGTTAAATCCTCTTTGATACTAGCAAGGACTTATTTTTAGTGTCGAATGTATTTTCTTCTTCTTATTATTATTGTTGTTGTTATTGTTATTATTATTGGTAATTATTTTTTAGCTAGAGCTATGAACTATAAATGAGGTGTTGACAAGTCCCACAACAATAAATGATATTATAATGAAGGCTCATACAAAATGCCTCTACCACTAGAAAACATGAAATAAATAAAAGAATCTAAAAATATCTAACATAGCACAACCTCTAGTGATTTTGATAGAGTCCTACCAACCTGTAATACATATAGTATGGCATGCAAGCTTGCACAATGAAGCAATAGTTAGACCATAATAAGGAAACAACTAAGTCATAACACCAAGCAAAACACATAAAACTAGTCCTTACTTTGGAAGTCAAAAATAGAGCAATAAATAGGCATTTTAAATCATACCCCATAAACTATAAGACATAATGGTTTTAATCTAAACCCTAAAGATAGAAAAACATAAAGCTAGTCCACTTAGCTGTGGAATGATCCCATCACTTAACCAATAATAAATATTCAAATCACAAGCTTGAACTTGGTCCTTTCCTAGGAAGACATGAATACTGCTAAACAAGGAAATATTCCTCACCCCAAAGAACCAAAATGAAACAACATGAAGTTGGGCCTTGAGGCTAATTTATGAGGAATCCTAAGGTAGTCCCCTCACAACCAAGTAAATTTGAAGTAAACTAGAGAGTGTGGTCCTCCCACCAAGGCCATAAGACAATCCATAAATCCTAACTTGAGCAAACTTAGAATTGGTCTAAACTCTCTTTAGACCAAGATGCACCAACCACCAGAGATGGGACCAAAAGGGCCTTAAAACACCAAATAAAATGGCTTAATGAAATTCAACAAATTTGAAGACACAACCTCCAATTCTGTCCCCTTGGTAAAGGTCAAACCCTAGATTCGAGGTAAGTTTTATGCTTCCAACACAAGAATTTTTTCTGACAAAAAAACATGGGGGTTATTTGTCATCCTTTCTAATATTTTCTAAAAAAATCTAAAACTTGTCTTCTATTTTGAGATCTAGATCTAGTAACCATTTCACTAAAAGTCAAAGATATGTCCAAATTAAGAGAGGATTGGTTGATCGGGTCCTGAGCCATATTATTAATGAATAGCAACATGGATTCCTCATTAAGCTAAAATTATGGGTATAAAATGGGATTTACCTCATCTTTAGACCACAATAAACCCAAACTATAACCCTCTAAAATTCTCCATCTAGAATAACTTGGCCCACCAAGGGATGGGGCCTTACACTGATAATATATCGATTCAAAACAAGACCATGGAAATAAATTATTATAAAAAAAACCAAAAAAAAGACATGAGCTAAATTCTTACACAAAACACCATCCATATTAAACAACAAACATACAACACCACATGGTCACCCCTAACAAAGGTAAGACTGAACATCTCTATCACTTCACCCCTAGGATATTTTTCAACCCACCAACTGAAACATGAGATCATGATGGAAACCAACAATAGTGTCTAGGAAAATAATCCCTAAGTATAGATAGAGTAATAAAACCTAAACATTAGATCAATGAAAAACTAATCAAAACCTTCTTCATTTTCATAGGAAAAGTAGGGGTCTGTAGAAAGAGACACCTGTTCGCTCACTGAAAGTCATAATGAAACCTAGACCATACTTAGAAAAGAGACACAAGATTTAAAGGATTGTATAGGCTAGCTTCATCCTCCTCTAACCCACTCAAATTTGGGTCCTCTTCTCCTCCTCTCTCCTAATCATACCCTTTCTTCTCAAACCCCATTTGAGTGCTCTTTCCCCTCCCCATTGCACCATGTTGAATGTGTACTTGCACAACATGAACCTTGATCTAGACCCATAAGGATGAGGTGATGGATGGGGTTTATACCCATATAGTCCATAAATGAAGACATTTTTTAAGAGACATGAAAGGAAGTGTTATACCATAATTTTTCTATTGGAAGCCAATGAACATATTTTTATTATTTATTCATTGTGAAACAATAAAGATAATGATCTAGGCATATGTTGACCACCTCTATTTTCCAATAAACTGAAGATGATAGGATGAAATATGATCAAAATGAATACCAAAAATGAAAACAAATTAGTCCAAAAATTATTTATAAAAATTGGATCACAATCACTCACTATGATCTTGGGGATACGATATAGCTTTTGAACTATCCCAAAAATAAATAGCTACTGTACGTGTAGTAAATGGTTGTGATAAAGAAAAAAAATAGACATATTTTATGAGACTATCAATTATAAACATGATGAAATTTTTACCTTTTGACCTAGCTAAATCTATTATGAATTCATAGAGACTCCTCCCACTATTGGCTAGGAATTGGTAAAGGTTGTAAAAGACATGATGTCTTCATTATTTCACCCTTATTTTTCTAAAACACCATGCATTCAACCATACATATTTTTATATCCCCTTTGATTCCTTCCCAAAATAAATTCTTCTTGATTTGATGATAATTTAAAAAAAATAGAAAATTACCTCCTATTGGAGATGCATGAAGCTATGTAAGTATCTTGTGTTTGATAGAAGAATCCTTGCATAAGTATAACCAATATTTATACCATAAGGTATTCACTTTCTACTCAAATTAATTTGAGAAATTAGAATATTTCGATATATTTAAATCAAAGTGTGTGTATCCAAGTTATTTTCCCATTTATATCATGCCTCATCCACCTAATCAGCCTGTCAAATGGTCATTGCACATAACAATGCCTTTGTGGATTCATCTCTCCTAGATAATGTATTTGTTACAACATTATATTTTCCTTTATTTTATATTATTTTAAAGTTATATCCTAACATTTTAGTCACCTATTTTTGTTGTTATTCAGATGAATTTTTTTATTCTAAAATCTATTTGAAACTATCATGATCAGTTTTTACCTTATTTGACTACATGAAAAATAACCATCCTCTCATTCTCATAGATTAAATTTAACAAATTATTAAATGCAATGGGTATTCATTCCTTCATGAGTAATAACTCAATAATAAATCATGATGTATCACTTTCAATAATGAAAGTGTAGATGATATTTTGTGATTATATAGCACTTCAGTCTTGTATATTTGGCAAACTCAGACCTTGGCTATTATTCTTAGTTATCTACCTTTCCAACTTCCACAAGTCTCACATTTTCTCTATCCTTATACCTCTTGCCCTATTATTTTATTCTAACCAATCTTATATTTATGATGTAGGTCTTTTATATCACCTAGAATGCTTAAAATGTACTTATCTTCCATATCTACAAGTTTATAACATGTACATGTTTTCCTACTCCTTAGACACTAATGTCTGGGTTAGACAATAACATCAACACTACTGTCCTATCCCAATGCAAGTGTCCAGTTCCTTAAAGTCATCAAATTTACAAATGAAATGTATCCTAATGGTTGGCCTAAGTGATTTAATATGATTTATTTCTCCAAAAGAATTGACATAAATACAAGATCAACCCTCATTCATTCCTTACCTACGAATACCTAGCAACACCTAGAAAAAGACCAAAGATACCAAGACATTTATAAAAATCACTCTATCAAGCATTCAATTGAATAAAGATTCCATATTTCCATACCAATTATCTTAACCTTTTAGGACTTAGATAAAGAGTTGAGTATAGAAAATTAGGGTAGAAATATGCAATAAATATAGCCATTGATTTGTTACAAAAGTGACCAAATTTGACATTTCTAAAAATAATAATAAATAATGTAAATAAGTACTTAGATACATAGCAACTGAGACAAATGATCTAAGGGATAAAAACTAAGGCAAAGGTTAGTTTGAATGTCCCAAATAGGATCTAGGTATCAAAACCCCTCCTAAATAGTAATGCCCTAATTGGATAACAATTCCATGTGGTGTTATTGTCCCTATTTAGGTGGTAATGTCTTTTGTGCAAGACTATTTTGAGATTCTAGATGCACCTATGTCTAGGTCTATCAAGCCTATTCCTATGTGCATGAGTTCTAAAACCCTATAGATGACTTATTTTGACTGATTTTATGAGCAAACCTTAATATTCCATGTTTCTAGGGCATCCAATTGATACAAGTAGTAAAGTGTGTTTATTAGTGGGGTAGGCTAGACATCCTCAACACCCCATTGTGATGAGGGTTGCCTACATACAAATAGTCTAAAGAGGGATCAAGCTTGATGTAGTTCTCCCCACCTAAGTGCTAGTGCAAGTGTAAGTGAAGATAATATGATTGCAGACCTAAGTTCTTTGAATATGCTTGAGACTATAAATCTGAGTAATCTAAGTTTAGGAATGTTATAGATGGTAGTATATATAAGTTGGGTAGAATGGGGATTTATAACCTTAATTATACACAACTTGTTCTGAGTTTGTATGTGTAATTTGCATATAATTTCCATCCAGTGGTTAGAGGGCTAAAAATCACATATATATATATATATATATATATATATATATTGCTTTGATGCTTGTGCAGATGCTAAAAGAGGTCTAGGATAACCTTATGAGGTATAAAATTTGAAAAGATATCCATTTGTGAAAAAATAAGGGAAATGATAGTATCATTAAAATTGGGATACTAGTGCCATGTAGTATTATTGTCCCTATTATGGTGCTAATGTCTAGGTGGTATAACCTAAAGAATAAAGGGCTAGGCTACAATAATGAGGGTCTGGGAGTGATTTAGGGATGACAAGGGATGCTTATGTCATGCATTAAGGTTGGCTAAGTGTCAAAATAGGCCATAAGATAGGTATAGGGAAAATCTAGGGATAAGTGGTATCAAGTAGCACTCTTAGCACTCAAGTGTCATTTTTAGGTGAATATATTTGCCCTAATTTTATTCTATAAATGTATCAAAGTGAAATCACTAGGATAAAGGAAAAATAAGTGTACTTAGACTTACCCAAAAGGTGAAACTCATGAGTCTGGATCTAAGTATGTGAATCATGATCCATTATGTGTCCTGCAAGTGAAACATGCATAGATCAGTCCTTACGTAAGAGATATCAAAAGCAAATACAAAAATAAGTGATTAAAATTGGGCAAAGGGATACGAGAGAAGAAAACAAAAAATACACCTCACTAGGTATGTGAACCAATACATAAACGTGGTGATAACTTGTGTGTTTACATGCATATAATGATCAATCAGTGAATATCTTGGACTGAGTTGATGGATTACTCAATCCTCATATGTGGGTGGCTTAAGAAATTAATCTAGTTTTGAATCCATCATTTCCCACCCTTGCTTGGTGGTACATGAATTATGAATATCTTGGATTAGACTAATGGTGTGTCTAACCCTCTCATGTAGGTGGCTCAAGAACTCAAGTAGACTATGACTCCATCTTTGCCTACCCATGTGTAGTAAATGTGTCTAAAATTGAAACTATGAGATGTAACTATAAATGTCTAACTAGAGATATCTAATTGGAGATGTTGGCTATGTGGCCACTTAAGTTTATTAGATGGATCTAGTCCACTTAGGAATGCTAACCACTGTAGATAGAGTAAGACATGAAATTAGTGTATAAATTTGAATATGATGTTTGATGTATACATCATAGAGAATGACATGAAGCTTGTCATTCCATTTTATCAACCAATGTGTAAGTGAGCATACAAAAATAATATTCCATGTACATGCCCTCAAATTTTATATCTGAGCATATGGATTTTGGACTAAGTTGTAATAATATATATTTGAGTATCTGAACTAAAAATGGGAATGATCATGCCCAAATCTAAGTAAATTGGTATGAATGTAAGCTAAACTAAGCTAAAAGTGGTAATTTACAACTAAACGTATGCAAACCTAGATTGTACATAATGTAGTTTTCTAGACAATCTAGATTTTTCTAAAACTATGACTTCTGGACAGTAACATCATATCTTGGCACTCATTTCCCAATTTGGGTGTTAATGTCTGACTATTTTAATTTTTTTGCAACCATAATTGATCTCTACATCATTATTTTCCATTATGTTTACTTGAGTCTGATTTCTATAATTTGAACTTGTGTGATGAAAATTATACTCTAAGTATATTCCTATAGCTTGATCTCTATGACAAACCCCTATAAATTCCCCCTCTTTTGAGGGGATTTGTTGAACATGTGTAATAACTATCCTCAAAGTAAAAATCTTTGTAAGATATGTGTTAATCAAAGCATATATAATATCTACATAATAATTCAATATAATGTACATACATAACATCAAAATATAAGATAATCTGAGCAAAAATTTATAATGTGCAATGTATGTTATGTAGAACATTCACAAGGCTGTCAAAATAGATATAACAATGTATGTAATAATAAATCAGAGTAAAAACTGAGTAGCTACTTAGGGGGATGGGGCATGATATCCATCATGACACCCAAGTAGGAAGGGGAGATGCATGAGGTCCCTCATGACATCTGAAACTAAAGTGTGTAACAAGCAAGAGACAAGTGTCATGGCCATGATGAATACATGAAAGCATACATACAACTCACATGGGGCCACAATACAAGGGACATGGGCACGTGTTACTAAATCTGAGAAAGTAAGACATATAATGACATATTCAAATGTCTACATACACAAATATCAAGTAAGTTGGATTAGAGCCATATGAAATGACATGTTTAAATGTCCATATACATAATCAAGAAATCACACACAAGAACATGGGCACATGTCCAAAGCATACATACAGTGAAAATAAGTGGCATAGAGCTAAAGAGCAATGACATATTCAAATGCCCTCAAATAGAAGAAGCATAGAGTCATAATCAAATCTAAACTAAGAAAGCTATAAATGAAAGTATGCATGAACATGTAATACAAATTTGTGTAAGATCCAAGATGTTCATATACTGAGTCTAAAGTAGTGGTAGATGACAAAAAATATGGGTGAGTGTAGCATGATTAATATCAAAATATAACAATGCTAAATTTATTATGTAGATTTTAAAAAGATGTAACTTGGTAATTGAAATTGTGTATACGGTTCCCCTAAATGGGTGAATGTGTCAAATGAAGACCCTGGGTATCTATGTATATTGCCCTAGTGCGTAGATAATAAAAAATCTAGATTGGTGTAGTGGACTTGAATCATGTAGAAATTTTCAAGTACTCGACAAGAACAAGTGCCACATGTATGTATGATAAAACTGACTCTATTAAGATAGTTAGCATATGTAGTGTCTAGAAAATACAAGAGATGTAAACATGGCAGTGCATACAATCTATAATTTTATGTTTTATGAGTAAATATTTGAATGTTTTTATATTTTTTAAATATTAAATTATTTTTATATTTTATGGATATAAGCTATGTAAAAGCAACATGAAAATGAAACTTTGTACAAGGAGCAAGAGAGAAGGAAAGTATGTACAAGAAGGGAGGAACAATACTAATTGATGAGTCCCATGGGAAATTCACTATCAATGTGGCCTATGTCAAATAAAGGAACAATGATCATGCATGATGTATGAAAAGGTAGCTGTGGTCCCAAAACTTACTGTACTGAGTTCACCCTATAATAGAAGATACTATAAATTAATAGTAGGGTGGAAAAAATGAATGAAACAAAATGGAATGAATGGTATAGGTTGTAAAAAGAGCTGAAAGATGCATTTTAGGAATCAACATATAGGGAAACCATGCACATGTGGGCTAATATATTATCTTTAAAGATGTGTTGATGATGAACAATGCTACATTGTCTATGGAAATTTCTTCTCTAATTTTTGTCAGCTAAAACTATCTATTGAACTGATGAACTAGAATCAAAATTAGGATTAGTAATAGGATGGTAGAATAAATACTAGGATGGAATGACTCAACTAGAAGTGGGATGAGGGTAAGGTACAAGACCATTCCCCAAATTAGGGATCCTCATAGACAATGTTCAAAAAAATCAAGTGTAAAAATACTTGAGATGCATAATATTCATGGGCTCATATAGCTCTTCCCCATCTAGTGTAGCCAATCTATATGCCCCATATCCATAATTAATGTGATGATGAATGGGCCTAGCTAGTTAGACTCAAAGTTTTCCTTATTTTCACAAGTGGCATTGGTATTACTATATTTCTCTATTAGGATGAGGTCAACAAGTTCAAAGTCTCTGGGTTTGATATGATTCTTATAGTTATGGCATAACTTGTTCTGATATGCTTGGAGATTGTTCAAAGTAGTTACCCATTTTTCATCAAGTAGTTCTAATTATTGAAGTTGAGAGACTTTGTATTCATCTTCATTAATGATATCATATAATGAAATACATAAGGCAACTTGATCTCAATAGGGAGAATAAATTTAGTGCCATAAATGAGGGAGTATGGTGTGGCTGCTATTTTGGTTTGGGTATTGGTACGGTAGGCCAAAAGGGTAGGAAATAGTTTTAAATGCTATTCATGACAAAAAGAATTAACAATATTTGTAAGGATTTAGCCTAGGGTTTTGTTAGATGCTTTGGCTTGGCCATTGCTTTGAGGAAAATAGGTAGCAAAAAAATGTTACCTAATATGGTACTTAGCATAGAGGGCTTTGATGTCCTTATTTTTAAAGGAGCCTCCATTATAAAAAATGAGGTCAAATAGAATTCCCAAGTGAAAATAAATGTTATTCAAGATGAATTTAAAAATATATTTACTAGTTATGTAAGTGAGGGGAATGGATTCAACCTATTTTATAAAATATTTGCTTGTAGTGAGGATATGTTTATGGTAATCTAAAGAAGCAAGATTGATTTTATAGGCTAAAAAACCCAAGTTCAAAGATCAAAAGTGCTGACTCATTAATCTCATCCCTATTAAGAATCCCCATATGATTAATGTGGGTCTGGATTAGATGGACCAAGAATTAGAGTAGTTATGGAGGTTACTGCTAAGATATAATGACATGATTTCTTGAGCCTATGAAGACCTTAAGGTCTTCGACCAAAGAGTAATCACTCATACTATCACCTTAAAAACCATCTAAAAACCCTTTAGACAAAGGCATATATTGGTAAACCCAATCCTAGATCCTTTGATTGACAAAGAAGTCTATAAGTTACTCTCTATGCAAATAATTTTCCCAATTTACCACTCTACTTGGGTGGCTAACCTAGTCTTGATGCTAAAGGAAAAATGGAGACATTTGCCTATGATTGGACTTTTAGAACTTGAACTGGGTCTCAAATAAAGATCAATACCCATTTCCCTCTATAGATGAGGTGATGCAAATGGTGAGCGAGTATTAGATAATGTCCTTCTTGGATAGCTTCTCGAGATACAACTAGGTTTTGGTCAACCCCAAAGATAGAAATAAGACTAATTTCACCACCAAATGGGGCACATTCACCTATAAACAGATGTTTTTCAAGTTAATCAATGTTGGTTCCACTTTCTAAAGGGAAATGGACTTCCCTTTTTAGGGCCTAATAGGTAAGTGTATAATAATATATATGGATGAACTAACTATGTTTTCAAAATATAGGTCAGACCATGTGAACCACTTGGAAAGGGTATTTGAAATATGTAGAAGGTATGGCATTTCATTAAACCCAAAGAAGAGCATGTTTAGTGTCATAAAAGGTATGCTTCTTGGTCACATTGTCATAAAATAAGGTATTGCTATCGACCCTAAAAGGGTAGATATAATTTATAAACTACCTTTACCTAATAGTAAGAAAGAACTAAAATATTTCTTTAGGAAATTCAACTTTGTGTGTAAGTTTATTTCTAGATTTGCTAAAATATTGAATTTATTGAGTGTAATGTTGAAACATGATTCTGAAGTGGAATGGTGAGTGGAATCAAAGAAAGTTTTCCAAGATATCAAAGATGTAATCATACAAGCCTCAATCCTCATCAACTTGGACTATATGTAGGACTTCTATATCTATCCTTTTGCTTCAAAGCACACCATTATTGCTTGCCTCACCCAAAGGTTAGAAGGAAAAAAACACCCCATGGATTTCATGAACACTAATCTTAAAGATGCTGAGCTCAGATATCCTTCCTTGGATAAACATGCCTATTCCCTAGTCAAGGCAGTGAATAAATTTAGGCATTACATCTTCTAAAACAAATTAAATGCCATTGTCCCAGACTCGGCTATAAATAAAATTCTAGGGAAAAATGAGTTAGATGAAAAATAGGTAGATGGATGATGAAACTATAAGAATGACTTGGAAATCAATCCAACCAAACTGGTTAGAGGAAGAGATAGACCCAAGGATTATGATACACTAGGTGGACCAATAGAGGGTACTACAATTAGACTAGATACCCTGATCATGCACTTTCTAATCTATGGAAACACACCCCTAAGACTCAATCATACACAAAAATGATCCCTATGGTTAAAATCAACATAATATATGTTAATAAAGGAGTTATCTTTAAAAGAAAACATGAGGGAATCTACCTCTAGTGTGTATCTCAAGAATAAACCAATGAGATAATGGAAAGCTTTCATGAAAAATTAGGAGTTGGCCATCCCACAACAAATACCATGGCTCATAAGGTTCTCTGGGTAGGTTACTATTGGCCCACATTATTATAAAATGTTCACTCTCATGTTCATTTCTTCCACCAAAGCCAAACCTTTGCTAAAAGAGAAACACATGCCACAATGCCACTACAACCTGTTGTAGAGCTTATACTATTTACACAATGGGGGCTAGATTTCATAGGGATCATCAATCCCAATTGATTAGTTGGCCATAAGTTCATTATTAAAAGCATGGACTATTGCACTAGATGGTCTGAGGTAGTTATAACTAAAAGGAGCATTGCTCCCAAGGTCATCACGTTCTTGGAAAATACCACAACCATGCATTTTGGGGTCCCCATTTATTTAGTATGTGATAATAGCCCCACCTTTCAATCCGCAAAATTCACATAATGACCTATGATAATGGGATCACACTAAATTTATCATCCAATCACTACCTATAAGTGAATGGATTGGTAGAATCCACCAATAAGAATTTGATTGATGCCATCAAGAAATGAAATGGAGAGAAGCCCTACAAATGACACTCATTGCTAAATTTGTCCTTATGGGCATACCATACCATGTAT
This sequence comes from Torreya grandis, assembly GCA_037957365.1. Lineage (NCBI taxonomy): Eukaryota > Viridiplantae > Streptophyta > Pinopsida > Cupressales > Taxaceae > Torreya > Torreya grandis. The sequence continues at coordinate 1,452,232 of JARHVA010002878.1, read as the reverse complement.
AAATAAGATATTTTGTTATTATAGTTTATGGATTGGAGCCAATCATGCTAATCATGTTCAAGTTTTTGATTTATAAGTTCATGCAACAATTCATGAAACCGAATGACAAGGTGAATTCCACACTCCTAAACCTGATTCAATTAGAGGAAGCCTGGGATGAAGCTCTATTGAGCTTTAGCAAACATCAAGATAAAATCAAGAGGTGGTTTTACAAGAGGGAAAGGATCAAGACCTTCAAAACATATGACCTAGTCCTAATGTGGGATAAGGCCCATGAAAATAAAGGCCAACATTCAAAATTTGATCCCCTTTGGATCACCCCATACCAGATAATCAAAATACTGGGCTAGAATTCCTTTTGTCTCAAGTATCTTGAGGGAAAAGATCTACCACTTATTATGAATGGGAAGTTATTAAAGCACTATTTCTCAAATTTCCCCTCCAATGTAGTTTCTGAGTAGCCCGAACAAAGGTGGTAATGTATATTCGATAGATTTGTTTTCATTGAATGTTTGTTTTTGTTGTGTGTTTTTTTTGGTGCTTTGCTCTTCCTACTTCCTATTTATTTTGAGATGTTCCTATGATCCTCAACCCTTATTAGTAACTAATTTAGGTGGTAGCCTAAACCTGGAAGTATGGAAAAGAAGCAGAAACACCAAGGTTGAAACCATAGATCTAAGTAATTCTAGGAGAGTAACGTAAAATTTTGACATCTCAGATCTAAGAGGCCAATGATTTAAAGAGAAACATGTGTATTTTAGAATAAAATACACACCAATAATGACATCAAATTATACTTAAAGTAATGACTCAAGAAGATACTAAATTATTCGATTTGATCAGATACTGGTTGGCTATTTAGAACTTCCTCATCATTCATTCACCCTTGGCTTGGTCCTGAACCCTAAATGGATAAGACTAATAAATGATCATATTTTCATGGGAAGCTTGGAAAAGAATAAAGAAATCATGCAAAATCTAAATTTTGAGTCTACCTTGAAAGGGCTATACATGCAATCTCCACCATAGGATTTTTGGACTATCTGACAGTGGAACAAGGTTAAGAATGGGATTAAAGCCATATCTATTATGGTTATGGACACCCATCTGGTAGAAGAGTAATTCCATATCCATCCCCTAAGCCATTAATCTAAAAAAACCCCAAATGAAGTCTAATAACTAGTCCAACCTTCATTACTCAAATAAAATTTGGGAATAAATTAGAAATGAAAAATCACTTCTCACACACACTGGTATCCATCTACAAGGTGGGAGCTCAGTATGCCACTTGCTATTACAAGACTTTAGTGCCTCATCTTTTCTATGGTCAATAAAGATCCTTTATACAATATCTATGTTGAACATGGAAAGAAGAATAACTTATTAGGTTCTAAGTGCTTCTCATCACTTTCACTGCATACGTTATCATTTATTGTAGCCAACATGCCCCCTTTTATTTGAAATGGTAGACCCCTCTATAAATCTCATGAACTAGAGCTTCAGAGTCCTTTATTTTTTTCTCATCAATGCCACATGATTAAATCCTTGAAATATACATCACTTTAATTTCCACAAATAACAAAAAGGCTCTTTTATTTCTATTTAAAACCAAGGAGTGTTTAATATTTTTATAAATCATGGTGTAAACATTGCAGGGTGATTTTCACTTGAATCTCCTAGAGTCTAGTTCCCTCCCTAGAGTAACAGATATGTTGCCCTCTGTGAAAAATCAATATGTCTATAACTGACATGTAAGTTTTAATGTCTTTCATTCATTTTCATTTCTTTAGTCTTTTTTTTTTGAATTTCATAGATCCTGGCCGAATGAGAAGGTGCCACATTGCCATGAGTCATAATAACTAGTCCCATAGACCTGTTAGATATGTTAGAGCCTAGGAGATCCCTACTAAATGGGAAGGTGCAACATCATTTAATTTTAGAATGGAAAGTCCCCTAAACCTATCAAATATGTTGTAGACATCCAATTCCTAACACCATTTGTGTTAAAATTGTCAATCTTACTCAAATTGCACTAAAATGCATAGATTAGGCCAAAATCCATAAAATGCACTAAATGGTTCAAGCTTATCATTTAAGCTAATGTATCCCTAAATAGGGAAATGCATTTTATAAGATACCTAACTTTGATCAATTAATTTTGAGTCAAAATGATGTTTTCATCTTTTTGTGCTCTAGATCACTCTTTTCTTCTAATTTGTTAGTACACATCACATGTCTTATTTATTTTGTGTTGGAAAAATCTTAAATGGGAATATAGTTCCAATACATCTAAAATCACATTTCAATTCTTCTCTAATCAAATTATGACACAATAATATGACTTTTTGATCATTTTGATTAATTGAGGGCCAATTTCCAAATATTTGCACAACATTGAGTAATCTTGTTTAAGGTTAATTAAGTCAAATCAAGAGATTAAATGGATTTTCTATGGAAGTTATTGATTATTTAGATATTGAAAATTGATTCTTAATATTTTCATCACCTGGTGATATCATCTATGAGATGGCATCCATAAGGCATGAATATATAAAATATCAGGATTATGGGTCTCCCATGCCTCTGTAATGCCTCCCATGCCTCATTGATGTCCCTTCTTCCCGAAACATGATGAATATATTTATGGATTTAATTCAAAATATTAGATTAATTCATGGCCACACATCTCGATCTTAAGATAGATGGTCATGGTTGATCCTGATCAATCTCAAAAATCAATAAATAGGAGGACATAAAACATCATTTTTAAGCTCAATTATTATAATGTTATAATGCTAAAATATCTTCACAACTCATTTGTGTTTTGATTATTATATTATTCATATTTGGATTAGCTTCATTTTATAGGAAATTAGATAGTTTCAATATCATGAGTCTAGGTTTTATAGAGTGTTCTTGAGACATTAGAGGATTTTGCCACCATTGTTGATGAAGACAAGAATGCTTGATCAAAGGGAGAACATGTTTTTGATCCACTTTTGAGCAATGGATTCACTTGGAAAGGTTATGGTTTAGTTTCTTTAATTTGTATCCTATTGTTATTAGCAAAACCCTACATGAATAGATTGGCTTGATTTAATTAGCTCTTTATGACTTTTTTTTTGATTTCTTAGACTAATGCTTGACTAATCATTTTTTGTAATCCAATATACATTTTGGCATACCTGGTGGGATTGCATCCCAAAAATTTGATCACAAGGCTCCTACAATCATCCTACTAATGAATTTCATGCAGAATCTTAGAGTTTGAGGCCTAAAAAGTTGAAAAAATAATCAAAATTACGTTCATGGACTTTTGTGTGAAAATTCATGCCCTGTACTATAAAACTCATGGCCTAGACTCACTGTAGGCCAAAATTTTGCCTGATAACCCATGGCCTAAGACAACAAGCTGATAGGCCATCTTTCGGAGCTTGGTTTGGGGTCATAAAGACTTTGTTTTTGATGATTTTTGTAAACCACATGTTTTCTCCTAAATTTTTAGAATATACTATTAGTTTTACTTCAATTTGCATAGTTTTTTAACAAAATCAAGTTTCTAACCAAGTCTAATCTAATGTGTTTGATTCTTGAGGTTTTGCCTTTGGGTCGACAGGTGTTTACTTTTTAAAATTACTTGCCTCAAACTTAAAAAAGATTAAAAGCTAAAGGAGGTTATCTAACTTTTTATGCAGGGCCTATTTGAAGAGTACCAATTCATATTTTCTTAGATCTTTTAAAACTTATTTTGGGATGTTTAAAAAGAATAAAAATCTTTCATTTGGTACTTAAAAAAATTTTAGGGTGTTTTATTGAATAGTTTTTGTGGTTGTTTCTTCCATGTTTACAACTTAAGGCCAAGGGGCCAAAAAACATCACTAATTTTTTTGATTTAAGTGATTTAAAATTGAACACATTTCAAAGTTCCTCTTTAATAAATCATTGCTTTATTAGAATTGATTGGCAAAAATAAAGATTGTGCATGTATGCTCTCCTACCCGTCCCCTTTAGGGAACTTGTGGGGATCAAAAGTGCCATCTTTATTGCAAAGTACCTTAGTCAAAGCTGTAAAATAAAAGTTGTCAAGGCTCTCCCCAAGAACCATATGGTTTGGGTGATCTAGAAACAACCTTAAAGCTCTTTTACTTATCATTTATTTTTGCATCTTGGTTTGTGAGGGGGACTTTATTACCTCCCATAAGTTTTATAGGGAAGCCTTGACCCGAGAATTCATATTTTAGCATTGTATTTAACCCATCTCCATAGGGGGTATACAAATTGAGATCACCCCATTGAGATGATGGTTTGAATGGTTAAATCATCTCCTATCATTGGGCCTAAGCCTAAGATGTATGATCATGTTGGGCATCGCACTACATTGAGCAAATAATGGATGTAATGGTTATAAAAAGGGCAAGACCTTTTTACAACAAGCCATATGATACATACCCAATTGATGTGTTGATTATATTACATGTTGATGTGAAAGTCTTGTGCATGGGATCTATCTAGAAATGTTTGAAAACTTGCTAGTTTAGTTAACCCCACTTTGCCACACCTTGTCAGTATAGAGCTTAAGACAATTAATTAGTTTATTTGTCTTTGTCTTAGATTACTTGGTCTTGTTTTGGGTCAAAACTAATTGTTAACACAAACATCATAACCAAACACATTGTCCACAAATTTATTGAACAAGGAAGCATTACACTACCTAAGTGAAAATCAATATTTTCCCTATTCAAATTTGTCATCATTAACATTGTGTCATCTTGGTTTAATTGGTGAAATTATGCTACCCATTTGAGTATAACCCATTTACCAAATTTTATTAAGTCCCTCATTGATAATTCACATTCAGAATTAAACCTTTCTAAGTTATAAGGGCTGATGTGTTAAATTAGGTTCGCCATTTGCACATTAAACTTGTTTTAACTTGGGTTTAATTTTTTATTTTTTGAATTGAGGGTCATTTTATAGACTCAAAATCACACTTATCATCTTGGTGGACTTAAATAATCTTGTGAATCACTCACACTTTAAGTCCTAAGAACATAATTTATACTATCCCCCCTTCCTATCACCATGTGATGACGTTGTGCTTCCTGTTTGGTTTTAGTTTTATACTTAAAAATTATTGCATGTTTTCACATCATGAGTTTCTTTGTTCGCATTGTCTTCTTCATAATCCAAAGAGTTTTCTTCTAGTTTTATAGTGTCAACTCATCGAAGTTGAACTAGATTTTACGGTAATGACATATCAAAATTTTTCAGAGTATCTTTTACTCATGCTTGGTAGGTTTGTCTTATGTGGTCTTTAATCCCTCATTGCCTAGTTTAGCCTTCACATTGTCTTGCCTTGCCTATATAAGTAAGTGCACTCTTTATAATCTACATGATTATTTATGATTTTATGTAATGTTTTACATATATGATTTGTGTTAACAATTGAGCTTGTGTTCAATTGGTTTATTCTTGTGCAATGCTGAAGCATCAATGGCTGTAGTAATGAGCCATTAGAGAGATCTTGGCAAAGATTTTTCATAACTCTTTCATGGTATCAAAGCACCATCTTTTTCAAAATTTGATGTTTTTTAATTTCCTATGAAATGGTCCTATTTACACTGTAAAACACACTATTTTATAAAGTTCCACATTTTGGGATGGTCTCTTCACATTAGTTGTGCTGCCATGTGCTTACAGTTTATGGTGACATTTATGTGGTGACGTATTTGCTATGTCTTGAGCATTGTTGAGATGGATTTTTTTTTTTTTCATGTACCGTATCTCTTTTTCTTATCAAAGATTAGAGGGTGAGTTCCGATTTGGTAGAAGGTTAGACCCCCTCACAGGCAACACATCCTTCCTATTTTGCTCCTTTACATTGACATCATTTTTTACATTCATGGATGCATTTTCAACTGAGTTTGACATCCTATTTTTGAGTGTACATAATCACTACTATGGGGTTTTTTCTATGGGACCTACATTGTACTTCATGCACACCTCTTAGATGCATTTTCAATTGATCTTTATGTCTTTCCATGTGTTTTGCATGTTATTTTTTGGATACTAATCATTTTCTAATGTGTTTGCATACATCATGGCTTTTTTTGTCATTTGACACACTCTTTTATCAGCCCAAGACTTGCATTAGTCCATTGACACATTATTAGTTATGTCTTGTCTCCTTGAGGCCCCTTTCTTAGTGCCTCACCTTCTTTTATAGAGACACCTTTTTCTCTTCCTTAATTTTTGGAGCACATCTCTCTTGATGGCTTATTTGATAGGTCAACATTTTCCTTACTTGGGGCTATTTTGGTGAAGCCCAATGTCTTGTGTTTATTTGGTGTTTTTTGTGTATGGATTATTATATTCACATTGATTTATAAAGTTGCCATGGGGGGTTTGTTGGCTTAGTTTTGTCCACCTTCATGCATTTATGTGCTCTAGTCTAGGCACCTTTTCACTTTGTCAGTTGTTTATCTTTTCCATCACCATCATGGGCCATCATATTTGAGAGACTTATCTATATTTTTGATACCTTTTTTTGATAGTTGAAAGTCTCCTTCAGTTTGATTGTAGCTATTTTGGTGTATCCCAATGTCATCTTGTCTTCTTTGATAGTTTGACAGTCTCATTCAACGTGACATGGAGTGATTCTAGTGTATACGATGTCAGCTTGTTTAGTGTTCAAGTAGTGGATTTAGACCACTCATTCAGACCTCTTTTCTCCACTCCATCCATTTAGCAGTATAGGGGGGTGTGATGTATAGTTTGCTTCTTGATGTTGAGTGTTCCTTGCACATACTATACTTTTTGTGTACTTTCATCACCACTAACATTCTTCTTTATCAAATCTATTCTGGTGAAGCCCAATGTTAGTTATTTTGTGATCGAGTAGTGGATTCAGACTACTCATGAAAATTAAGTTATTTTGAGACTTGTGAGTATTGAGAGTGTGGAATTATTCAACATCAGCCTTGAGGGGCTTTACTCTATCTCTCTCTTCTTATTTTCTCTCTTTTGGGGGCAAAGTTTTTTATATGGGTTTTCTCTCTTTCTCCACTTTTTGAGAGTTATGTTTTTGCACCTTTTGTGTACATGTGTGTTTTCAAGTTTTTAGCATAATAATAAGTTTTGATTCCTCATTTATACATGGGTATCTTATTTAGGCACTTTTTCAGAACCCATATGAGGATTATTACTTGATTCTATGTCCTTCTTGGTGATTATTATAGTGACACTAGTCTAGTATCCCCACCAGTGACACTAGTGTGGTAGCCCCACCAGTCTTTGTGTTCACTTCACCATTGTGTTGGAGGGTGTTTAAGTGATGCTTCCTTGGGTTCATCATTATACCTAATAATTTAGAGTGAAATGTTTGTATTCAATGATCCTCATATTCAACACCATTCTTACTTCAACTTGGTAGTTACAACAACTTGACATCCATGTACTCTAACAAGATGGATTGATGTCCATAGGGATACATGAATTCACAATACATCATCTATTGTTATCCCCTATCTTCACTTGAGGTGGGGTGTCAGAGTATCATTTACTCATGCTTTCTAGGTTTGTCTTATGTGGTCTTTATTCCCACATTGCCTAGTTTAGCCTTCACATTGTCTTGCCTTGCCTATATAATTAAGTGCACTCTTTGTAATCTACATGATTCTTTATGATTTTATGTAATGCTTTGAATATATGATTTGTGTTAACAATTGATCTTGTGTTCAATTAGTTTCTTCTTGTGCAATGCTGAAGCATCAATCACTGTAGTAATGAGCCATTGGAGAGATCTTGGCTAAGAATTTTCATAACTCTTTCACAAAGGTCTACACTTTAGTGTGAAAGTCACACTCTATATTTTTGAGTTATCATACCCTCTTCCAATCTATATGATTTTAAATTTACAAAAGGTTGAGTAAATTCATGAACACATTTTTCTAATTATATGTGTTTCCAAGCCACCCTCCTATTATAGTCTCTTTGAAACCTTGGTAATTTATTTGGAAGGAAGATTAAAACATCATATCTTGTTTAAATTTTTTTGAAACATTGTCCAAATATTACTAAATTTTGAGAACACTCTTTTAAATAATGAATCAAAGGTACACTTTTAATAGGGTTTCTTATGGCCCTAGTTTCAAGTTAGAGCATTCTTATGGTAGACATGAGCACTCCATCTTGTTTGAGGATGTTGCCCTCTTTGGGCCTATATATTAAAAACCAATCGTATCCATGTAGATTGTAATACATTATCATCATCCTTCCCCTTCAATTAGTGATCTATGCTTGAATGTTACTATTTTGGGGTATCTTTCTTCTCCTTTAGCTTGTGTGAGAGATCAAGCTTTGCAATGTGCAAAGGTTACCATTTTGGGTTGTTCTCCTCTAGATTGTGTGAGCAAGTAGGCTCTATAATGCATGAAGGTTACCATTTTAAGATGCCCTCTATCTCCTAAAATTTATGCTCCATAATATAAGGTTATTATTTTTTGGTATCCTTCTTCTCCTTCAGCTTGTGTGAGTGATCAAGCTCCACAACATGCGAAGGTTACCATTTTGGGATATTCTCCTCTAGCTTGTGTGAGAAAGCAAGCTTCATAATGCAAACAGGTTACCATTTTTGGATGTCCTCCTTATCCTTTGATTTGTGCTCCATAATATGTAAAGGTTACCATTTTAGGACCTCCTCCTTTGGTTTGCATGAGTAACCAAACTATGAAGCATCCAGTCATTACTATTCTTGGCCCATCACCAATTTTTGATGATCCTATTGTTGAAGAACCTCCATTTGATGAAAAAATCATTTTTTATCCCTTATTAAATAGTCTAACTTTTTGAGAGTCCATTATTGAACCACAAACCATTGTTCTCACCAAGCAAAATGTTCCCCACTTAGAAATTTTATGTTGATCTTTGAGCCAAAACAAGAACCATTACCTCTTCAAGATCCATATTATGAGGATAAAAATGTGTTCATAGTTGATCTTTTGTGATCAATTATTAACCAAACTGAGATGTTATTATTGAAACATCCATTTGTGATGAGCCAACCTATGATGAATCACCCATTCATATGTTACGTATTTTTAAAGAGCCTCATTTCCTTGATAAGCTAGTATCTATAGAGTTGTCTCTTGATCTTTTCCCACTCATTGAGGAGTCTATTTTTGACAAACAAGATTCTATCAAGTCATCCCTTGAGTGGTACCCTCTCTTTGAGGGGCTTGACATAGATGAGCCAGTCTATATTAAACCCTTCTTAGATAAATCACTTTTTATAGAGCCCATTATGTCATCACAGGCCATTACTTGTTTAATACCAAGCATTCAATAGAACATCATTATAGAAGTAACCATATCAAATGAAGGAATAATATTAGAGTCAGGTTCTATTTTTGAATCGACATCATATTTAGCATCAAAACTAGAGTCAACATTAGTTGTGACATCGAATTCAGAGTCCCTTATCCCAGAATTAGATTTATAAATAAAATATAGTATTGGTTGTTACAACATTTGTTACAATTGCCTTACATATCAATTTGAATTTATTTATGATCCTTCTACAATTTTTGAGGATGATTAGTTCAACATCGACATGGGTTATCCTAGTATATTCTATGAGGATTATACTACCTTCCATCATTCCATTATTCCCACCCAACATAGCCATTATATTGACATTCCACCTCCCACAAACATTTATTAGGATTGATAGAATCATACTTTGTTAAACTACATCCATCATGACATAATAGTTGCAAAATATCAAGGGGATGAAGACCAAATTCATTTAGAAGGAAAACGCTCTTCTATTGAAACCTTTTTAGAGGTGCTAGGGGATGATCAAAGAACAAACTCAACATCTTTTAGTGAAACCTTTTTGAAGGTGCTAGAAGATAATTAACATCTCTTCATGAAACCTTTTTGGAGGTATTAGGGGATGATCATAACAAATTCATTGGTGAAAACCTCATTAATGTGCCAACAATTGAGTACATTAGTTCTTCACTACATATTGAAGATAATATAAAATATTTAATTAATATAGCTTCTAATCTATAACATAATCAGATGGTAGCTACTATCAATATCAAATAATAAAAAAATATGGTGGTCCTATCGAGAACATCTTTAGAGGTCTTTATCCCTGCCACAACCAAAATTATGTCAAATTTGGTATAAAAAAATTATGTGTGATTAAAATTCATGATCTTCATTCATTTCCCATTCATTACACATTCCATTATCATCTACCCATTCATTACACACTTATATTATTTATCACTGACAACACTTTCCTTTATAGAGGCTACAAAGATATCTTGTCTCAGTGTTTGAAGGAAGAAGAATCGATTGCCAATAGGGATCAAAACAAAATTAATTAGGTCTATATCTACTATAAATTCTTAACACATCAACTTATTTGAAAGGGTGTTGGGTAGCAATTTTTATAACTAATCATTCTGATTGTCTCATTTGTTGACTAGGATGTGCATCTCCATGTCATTAGGAGTAATAGAACCATTTTTCATTAAACATTACCCATTAAACATTGTCCTTTCCTTATCACTTAGGGGTAACCCTTGTGACCATTTTATTTTAGGCATTTTACTGTGTAGTTTAAACTACATTGACTTGAGGTCCTTTGAGACTATGTAGGTAATGCTCAATTTACATTGAGGTCAGCTTGATCACCTTAATTACACTCTCACCATTTTATGAGTAACTTAAGCCATGCTCTTGCCATTTTGTGAGTAACCTAAGCTTACACTCTCACCATTTTATAATCACATAAAAGTCATCATCTCTTGGGGGCAACTTCTTGCCACTATAGCCAATTACCTTCTGATCATTTTCTTTATACCATTTATGTACTATTGACCAAATCCTATTATAATCTATCCTATCTAGTCCTATTTTGATCTTAGTTCCTTTGATTGATCCTAAATTTTTTGTGGTGGGATTTTGATTTGGTTTTAGGAGTTTTTAAATTCTGCATTGAATGAAAGTTTTTAGTAGTGTGACATTTGATTTGACAAGTTATCTTTCATTAATTATCTTATCTGGTATCATTGATTATAACTGCCTATGGGCAAATTAGTATTATTTTGGTACCACTAATTGTAATCACCTTTGGGTAAATTAGGATTATGACATTATTTCCTAATTATAACTACTTGTGAGAAAATTAGGAAGAACTCCTTTTTATCATGCATTATCATATCTCCTGGTCATTACTATTATCATTTGTCTTGTCATTTGCCTTTTTTGAAAACTTGTTGTGATCTAGTCAGTTTTTCACCACCTTTGTGTTGGAAAAATTATTATGACTTAGGATTTATTGTGAGATTATGTAAGGCATGATTTATTCATGTTGATGTCAACTTAGTCCCCCTCTTATCATACACTCTTGCCATTTTTTTGAGCATTGTAAAGGTTGGTGTGCTCTCACTATTTCATGAGCACTCTTTTACGCTCTCACTGTCTTATGAGTTAGACCATTCTATGTCTCTCAATCCTTAATAGAGTTGATATGATTAGAAAATTACAAAAACATTTGTTTATTTGATTATTGTTATGCTAGTCTTTTTTTTCCTCGTTGGTCTTATTTCTTTGTTTTATTTTCAAGTACATCTTGATGGTCCACATAGATCTCAATTATTCGTATCTTGATCTCATGTTGTTAAGATGTCTTATTTTATTTTTCCTTTTATTTTATTTTTTGTTTAAATGTAAATAGATGTAACTCTAATTTTGATCAGTATTTTACCATTATCCTTAGTTATAGGTATTCACATTTGAACTAGCTCAACATAATTGGAATATTATGTTATTCTAAGTTATTCATACTTATGATGCCTAATTTATTTTTCTATAGCAAGCACTTTGTGCTTAGGTTTCAAAGTCTTAATGTTAACATCACTCTGATGAATAGTTCTCAAGACCACTATGCATAAACTAGTCTTAATAGGTTTACCACCTCGACTCAATGCTTAGACGTACATCTATTCACATACATCATGAGTCTAATAAAAACTTGGTTATCTTTATTCATCCCTCATTACATTCTCTCCCATTTATGGGTGAATTATATTGATTTGAGGTCTTGCTGGACTATGTAGGTAGTGGTTAATTTCTATTAAGGTCAACTCAAATATTCTTCATTCTTCTTTTCATCTCTTTCATCACTTTGTGTTTTCTCATATGCCTAGTTTTTTGTGGATTTTTATAAGCCATTACACCATCACATCTATGTTTGTGCTTGCTCACTTTAATATATGCTTTAGTTTATATTCTTGAGCTAATTTCTTGTTAATTTTCCCATGATGAGGCACAACATCTAAACAACATTAGAATCAAATCAGCCCTATAGGGGAAAACCATTATTTATTCTTTATTAGTGATCAAAATTAGCCCTAATGAGGCACAACTGTCTTATCATGATCAAATTTTCTCTACTGGGGTACTTCCTATTATCATCTCTTTATGGAGGCCATGTTACATTTTTCCTCTAATTGCAATCTCTCCACACTTCTACCCATGATGGCATTATTTTAGTGTGAAACTTGTCTCAGGATTGATCAATGCCATTAGAACATAGCTTGCACTCTCAAATTGGATGTATTTCAAGTGTGTTCTTTACATTTATGGATTGATTCCTTCCCATTCCCCTAATCTTGGGGACCATTAAACCTATAATTATATTTTTATCATTGATGGTAACCACTTGTGCAAGCATTAGCTCATCTAGATGTGATCTATTCCATGGGTTAATCTCTCACTTTGTCTCTTTTTTTGAGAGTCCTTCCTTCTTTTTTATCCTTGTATGTCCTCTTGAGGGGGCGTCATGCTCATTTCCAATTTCTTTTTGACAACTCTTTTCTTTGAAAAGACATTTATTCATCTAAATATCTTGTTATGCCTTCTCAAATATGGGCAAAATGTAGACATCTAATTATTAACACCATTTATGTTGAAATTGTCAATCTTACTTGAATTACACCAAAATGCACAAATTAGGCCGAAATCCATAAAACACACTAAATGGTTTGATATTTTTGTATACAAGTTCTAATTTAGGCTAATGTATCCTGAAATGGAGAAATGTATTTTATAAGATACCTGACTTTGATCAATTCATTTTGAGTCAAAATGATGTTTTTGCCTTTTTATGCTCTGGATCACTTTTTTCTTCTAATTCATTAGTAAACATTATGTACTTTTGTTATTTTGTGTTGGCAACATCCTAAATGGCAATATGGTTCCAACACATCTAACATCGCCTTCCAATTCTTCTTCAATCAAATTATGACCCAATAATATGACTTCCTGACCATTTTGATTAATTGAGGGCCAATATTTAAAGATTTGCACAAATATTGATTAATCTTGTTTAAGGTTAATTAAGTCAAATCAAGAACTTAAGTGGATTTTCTATGGAAGTTATTGATTATTTCAATATTATAAATTTATTCTTAATATTTGCATCACTTAGTGACATCATCTATGGAGTGGCATCTATAAGCCATAAATACATATAATATCAAGATTATGGGTCTCCCATGCCTCTTTAATGCCTCCCATGCCTCATTAATACCCCTTATTCTAAAATTATTATGAGGATATTTATGGATTTAATTCAAAATATTAGATTAATTCATGGCCACACATCTCGATCTTTAGATGGATGGTCATGATTGATCCTGATCAATCTCAAAAATCTATAAATAGGAGGGCATAAAACATCATTTTTAAGCTCAATTATTATAATGTCATAATGCTAAAATCTCTTCACAACTCATTTGTGTTTTTATTATTGTATTTTTCATATTTGGATTAGCTTCATTTGATAGGTAATTAGATAGTTTCAATATCATGAGCCTAGGTTTTATGGAGTGTTTTTGAGATATTAGAAGAGTTTGCCATCATTGTTGATAAAGACAAGAATGCTTGATCAAGGGGAGAACATGTTTTTGAGATGATTTTGAGCAATGGATTCACTTGGGAAGGTAATGGTTTACTTTATTTCATTTGTATCCTATTATTATTAACAAAACCCCACATGAATAGATTGGCTTGATTTAATTATCTCTCTATGCATTTTTATTTGATTTCTTAGACTAATGCTTGAATAATCGTTTCTTGTAATCCAATCTACAAATGTTAGAGCCTGACTTAATGGGAAGGTGCCATGTCACTAAATGTTAGAACGGCTAGTCCCTTGAACCTATCAGAGATGTTAAAGCCCAGGAGAGCCCAACTGAATGGAAAGGTGCATGTCATTGAATGTCATAATGACTAGTCCCCTAGACCTATCAAAAATATCAAAGTTTAAGAGAGCCTGACCAAATAGGAAGGTGCCATGTCACCAAATCTCAAAATGGTCAATCCCCTAAACTTGTCAAAGATGTTATAGCCTAGGAGAGCCCAGTCAAATGGGAAGTGTCATGTCATCAAATGTTAGAATGGTTAGTCCCCTAGACCTATCAGAGATGTCAAAGCCTAGGAGTGCTTGGCCAAATGGGAAGGTGATACATTGCCTAGTCAAAATGGTTTAGATTTAGTCCCTCTCAGCCATATCCTCATGTCAACTAATGGCCCCTTGAAAGTTTGTTGTGGGTTTGTATGGATTATTTTGAAATATGGTTATAATTGTAATGAGTGGCCATCATGGCCCATGATGGGATCCTCATGCTTTTTAGAGGTGAGCCCCATCCTTATCTATATAAAGAAGAGTTTTATTGTATTATAGGGTCAACCAAAATTGCTTGAAAGTGATGTCAAATTATAACTAGTATTTTTCCTATGATTCCTTCATCAATTTAGACTATGAAATTGACTTAGATCGATTATTGTAACAATATTTACTCTTTTAATGAATACAATCTCTATTTTTTGTAAGAGGGTCTATTTTTTGTTCAATTTTTTTTAGATTCACATTTAAATGATTATCAATGCTAGGTTAATTAGATTAACACTTTTTTACTTTATATATTTCATGTTTATGATGTGATTATTTATTATAATCACTATGTGAGTTCTTTCATATGCTTTCAGTAGTACTGATAATTTATATGTCAATCTACAAATTCAAATATGGTGTTTATGTGTTTTCAACAATGAACCCCTAGTACTCATCATTAGTGAGAGCCCACATTGAAGGCATATACTTAGTACCCTCAGACTCTCCCCACTATATGTTTTTAAAGGTATAACTTTAGTGAAACTTGGTCTATAGTGGTATAACTATGGCAGAGTCACTTGGTTTAATGATTAACACATTGGGTTTGTTTTAGACCTGGAGGTTCCTCTTTTCTACATTGCCCTTCCTTCTCTTTTGTATTTATTTTATGGAACTAAAATACCCATTCCCTTTGTGTTTAGAAAGAATAATCCCAACACTCAAGTATTCATAACAATCTTTGATCTATATGTAAGACATTGGATTAAACTTTCAGTGGTGATAGTACATATCTTGGAAACTATTCATGCAGACTCTATTTATGAAGTTTAATACCTACATCCATGCCCTAGGCTAATCCCATATAAGTCTTAAAATGGAGGACAAAAATCCATAGTTTTCCCCACCTTCTCCTTTTTAAGGAATGTCTAATCTCATGGGTATTTTGTGAACAATAACTATCACTAGAAGGAGGGCCATACAAAATACTTCATTCTTGTTATTGATTCATTTTATAAATATGTTGAGTTTGGTTTATTGGTAACAACATGATTACTACTATTTGATTGTGAAGCATCCTAGAGACTAATTCTCCTATTACTAGGGCCAAGTCCCATTGAGGTGGATTGGTAATTTCCCCTTTACTTTTCCATATAAAACTAGGTCCAACCAACCTAGACCTATCATGATTCCTATTAGTTTATCCCCACAACCTATCCCAAATTTATTACCCATGATGGGCTAGTTAATTGGATCTACCATTAACATCTTGGGAGTCATACATGATCTACCCAAAAACCCTGAGAGGCATCTCCCTCATTTCACCCTTGGCATGGGATGAACTACAAAGGAAAATGTGGCATCTTACAAGACCACACTGAGATTCCTAAATTTCAAATATGAGAATGTGGTATATATGTTATTCCATTTTACCTTAATAGAATCTACATATGATTGGTTCCTTAACCTTCTTAAAGACTCCATCCCAAGTTGGAATGATTTCATTCCTACTTTCCTCACCTAATTTGGGCAAGTGATAGACCCTATTGTCCTATACCAATAGTTTGCTTTCATCAAAAGGGATCCCAATGAGCCCATTAGGACATTTAATGCTAGGTTTTAGAATATGTATAGTTGGGTAACCATGATTTACCAACCTAACCCTCAACTAACACTTGAAATGTATAAGAATGCACTAGACCTTTGGATAACCATGTTCTTAAGAAGGGATGTAGACATAATAGACATAAACTTAGCTTATGTAGGGCCTATCAAAGTGGATAATTAACTAAACACCCAAGGTCACACAATAACCCACACTCTTAGTATGATACCACATATGTTTGTGTTGAACTTCATGCCCAATGTTAATGAGAATGCACCCATGCCTCAGTCACTCCATGTAACACATCGACTCCTGTTGGGTCATCCTATTTCAAACTGGCAATTGGGTTTCCTAAACCTAGGGGGAAAAGATCTAATTCCCCAAACTCAACATCAAGTAATGTTATCCATGGCTAAAACTATTCAAGCCACACCTCAAGAGTCCACTAAAACTGAGTTAGATGCCATTTAGCAGATGGTACAAAAACTCAACAATGACTTCCTAATGCTGTAGAGATAGTTAAGTAACTCTAGTGCATAAATATCCAATAAAAAATTCACATATCAAAGACCAAATAGGAGCTATAATCATCCTTATAATCACCCAATAAGCTCCCTGAGATCAATATCATTGAGATAATCTTACTTAATTAGTCTTGAGTACATAACATGACAATGCATGGGGAAATGGATTATATGGAGTTTGGTTTTGATTTTGATATCTTCTAAAGAGAGATGGAAGAATATGAGGTGGTCCCCAATAATAATAAATACTCTAACTTAATTACAGCCTCTAGTGCTGCTATGGTGTTAAAACTATGGATTTCCTTGGCTAAGAATAAAATGACCTGGATGAGGGTATTAGTGAGGTTGAAGAGATTCAAAAGTTCCAAAGGAGCAATTAAATCCTTAGGAGTAGGCAATAATAATATCCACTGACTACCTTAACATTCCCATATAATGATACAACCCCACTAGACCAAAATACTAGGAATGATCCTCCACCTCTAAGACCTCAAGAGCCTAAGGAACCTATGGAAACCCCACCAGTCCAAAGCAAAAAGGGTTACAACATATTATAGGATATGAATAAGACCAAGGCTAACAGTTCCCTTCATGATATTTTTCAAATCATATAGCAATGAAATCTACTGCTAAAGTCTTTGACTCAAAATTTGACCCTGTAGGCCTAACCAAAATTGAGAGTAGTACACACCAATGTGATCATTCACAATAATAATATGGAGGTACTTATTTTCCTTTTGACTATCTAGTTATTTGGGAAGAATCTACATAACTAATTAGTATATTCAAGAGTGTCAGCCAATGTGATGCCAACAAGTATATGTGAAAAAATTAGTCCATCCCCCATAAAGTTGTATAAGTAGTAGTCCATCTAGATAAGTCAAAGGTGAAAATGATAGGCAAGTTACTAAATACCCACATCTATTTGGAATTTGAGCCCAAGATTTAACACTTCATAGATATTCAAGTGGTGGATATGCCATAAGCCTATGGCATACTCCTCAACAAAGATTGGTCCAAAGCCCTGAATGGGTAATGGCCATGATTTATTCCATATGTGGTTTCCATGGAGAGGTGTAGCCAAAAAAATAAGGGTAGATAGAGAAAAACATATGAAGTATATGATAAACCAAACACAACGCCATTAATGAAAAGATAAACTTGGTTTCATCAGAACCGGGCATCTATACACTAAGTACCAAACTTCTCAAAAACCAAACTAGTCACATCCCAGGTATGTTTGGCATGTGGTATCTTTGTATATATGGGGATCAATACAAACAAAGTAGTGGAGCTAATGTTATACTTATAGACCCCTTAAAGAGGAAACATCTAGAATCATATAGGTTGTAGTTACCTTGTTCGAATTACCTAACATAGTACAAATCTCTAATCTTGGGATTACAATTTATATTAAGACACGAGGTAAATGAATTAAGAGTATTCAATGACTTTGAATTGGTGGTCAACTAGATTAATACTAAGTTTCAATGTAAACTATCATACCTCAGGAGGTATAAACACCAAACTTTGGACCTAATTAAAATGTTCAACACATTGAATATCATCTCTATTCCTTGAGAGGAAAAATAAGTAATTGACTCACTAGCATTGATGATGAAAAACTTAACCCCTTTGGATGGCACTAAGTTACAAGAATTATCTGTGGAAATTATCCTCTATCCTTTTATCCCAGATAACATGACTAACTTTAAGGTCTTTGAACATGACTAGTAAAACATCCAATTCCTTGATAATGAGGGGATATTCGAGGCCCAAATCATAGATGAGAAAGACATAAATAACCCTACAAATGAGTTGGATAAGGATGGGATCCTAAATATGCATGGAAAATAGATCCCAAAGGGGATGATTTTATTTAAAAGAATATTCAATGTATTAGACCCAAAATTCCAAGCTAAAAAACCCAAGTTTAAAGATCAAAAGTGCAGACTCATTAATTTTAACCCTATAAATAATCCCCAAATGGTTAATGTGGGTCCAAATTGGATGGACCAAGAATTAGAGAAGTTGTGGAGGTTACTTCTAAGATATAATGGTGTGATTTCTTGGGCCTATGGAGACCTTAAGGTCTTTGACCGAAGAGTAATCACTCATACTATTCCCTTAAAACCTAACCAAAAACCCTTTAGACAAAGGTAGATTTTGGTAAACTTAATCATGGAGCCCTTGATTCACAAGGAAGTCCATAAGTTACTCTTTGCAAGGATAATTTTCCCAATTCAACACTTTGCTTGGGTGGCTAACTTAGTTTTGGTATGAAAGAATAATGAATAAATCTACCTGTGCATGGAATTCAAAAACTTAAATCAAGTGTCAAATAAAGATAACTACCCATTACCCTCTCTATATGTGGTGATCTAAATGGTGATAGGGTCTTAGATGATTTCCTTATTGGATGGATTATGGGGATATAACTAGGTTTTGATCAACCCCAGAGACATAAATAAGACTACTTTCACCACCAAGTGTGGCACATTCACTTATAAATATATGCCTTTTAGGTTAATCAACGTTGGTACCAATTTATAAATGGGAATGGACTTCTCTTTTGAGGGCATAATAGGTAAGTTTATAATAGTATATATGGACAACCTAACTATGTTTTCAAAATATAGGTTAGACCATGTGCACCACTTAGAAAAGGTATTTGAAAGATGCAAAAGGTATGGCATTTCCTTAAGCCTAAAGAATAACATGTTTAGTGTTATTGAGGGTAATTTTCTTGGTCACATTATCATAAAATAAGGTACTAATATCGACCCCAAAAGGGTGGATGTAATTTCTAAACTGCCTTTACCTAGTAGCAAGAAGGAATTAAAATCTTTCTTTGGGGAAATCAACTTTGTGTGTAAGTTTATTTCTGGATCTGCTGAAATAGTGAAGCCCTTGAATGTAATGTTGAAACATGAAACTAAAGTGTAATGGCAAGTAAAATCAAATAAATTTTTCCAAGATATCAAAGATGAAATCATGCAAGCCCTAATCCTCATCATCCTGGACTATACACCTGACTTCAATACCTATCCCTTTACTTTAGAGCACACTATTTTTGCTTGCCTCACCCAAAGGATAGAAGGAAAAAAACACCCAATGGATTTCATGATCACTAATATTAAAGATGCCAAGATCAAATATCCTACCCTTAATAAGCACACCTATGCCTAGTCAAGGCAACGAATAAATTCAGGCATTACATCCTCTAAATTAGAGTATATGTAATTATCCCAAACTTGACTATAAAGTAAATGCTGGGGTAGAATGAGTTAGACTAAATAAGAGGAATATGAATGAAAAAACTACAAGAATATGACTTGGAAATCAAACTGGCTAAACTAGTTAGAGGATAAGGCCTTACTCAGTTAATAAAAGAGATAGACCCAAGGATTATAGTACACCAAGTGGACTAACATAGGGTACTATAATCAGACTAGTATGCCCTAATCATTCAATTTATACTCTATGTAAATGCACCCCTGAGAATCAACCATACATAGAGAAGAACCCTCTAATTAAAGGTTGCACAATATATGCTAAAAAAATGAATTATTTTTAGAAGAAATCATGAGGGAATCTACCTCTGGTGTGTATCACAAGAAGAAGAAAAGGAGATAATGGCAAGTTTCCATGAAAAACTAGGATCTAGCCATCCTATAGCAAATGCCATGGCTCAGAAGGTTCTTTGGGTAGGTTACTATTAACCCACACTATTCTGAGATGTTCATCCTCATGTTCATTTCTACCATCAATACCAAAAATTTGCTAAAAGAGAAACACATCATGAAATGCCATTACAACGTTATAGAGTCTATACCATTTGCACAATGTAGGCTAGATTTCATAAGGGTCATCAACCTTAATTCATCATTATACCATAAGTTCATTATTATGGGCATGGACTACTACACTAGATTATCTAAAGTAGTTGTAACTAAAAAGAACACCACTCTTGAATCCATCAAGTTCTTAGAGAATACCATAACCACCCATTTTGGGGTCCTCATTTCTTTAGTATGTGATAATAGGTCCACCTTTAAATCCATAAAATTCATAGAATGGGCCTATGATAATGGGATCACGTTGAAGTTCTCATCTAATCACTACTTTCAAGGAAATGGATTGGCATAATCCACCAACAAGAACTTGATTAATGCCATCAAGAAATTAGATAGAGAGTAGCCCTAGGAATGACACTCATTATTAAAGTTTGCTCAATGGTCATACTTTACCAAGTATAAAAAATCCTTCAAAATTTCTCATTTCCTTTTAGTTTATGAATTGGAGCCAATCATGCTAGTCATACTCAAGTTGCTAACTTATAAGTTCATGTAGCAACTCATGGAACTAGATGAAAAGGTGAATTCAATACTCCTGGACCTAATTTAGTTAGAGGAATCCTAGGATGAAGCTCTATTGATATTTTACAAACATCAAGACACAGTTAAGAGGTAGTTTGACAAGAGGGAAAATATCAAGACCTTAAGAATATATAACCTAGTCCTAATGTGGGACAAGGCCCGTGAAAAGAAAGGGAAGCATTCAAAATTTTATCCCCTCTGGATCAACCCATACCAAATAGTTGAAATACTGGGCCTAAAAACCCTTTGTCTCAAGGATCTTGATGGTGATGAACTACCACTTATAGTGAATGGGTAGTTATGAAAGCACTATTTCTCACTTGTCACCTCTAATGTGGTTTCTGAGTAGTCTGAGTAAAGGTGGCAATGTATATATTAGATAGATTTGTTTTTATTTTGTGTTTTCTTTTATTATGTATTTGTTTCTATTATGTGATTTTATTTTATTTTGTGATATGCTCCTCTTGCTCCCTCTTTGTTTTGATATATTCTTCTAATGCTTTGCCCTTGTTAGTAACTGCTTTAGGTGATAGCCAAAACCCAAAAGGATGGTTGAGAAGGAGTACCCAAGTTTAAACCTTTGATCTAAGTGATTCCAAGATAGTAATGGAAAATTTTGACATCTTATATCTAAGAGGCTAATGATTCTAATAGAAATAGGTGGATTTTATAATAGCTTACACCCCAATAGAGACACCAAACTACACTTAAAGTCATGACTCAAGAAGATACCAAATTATCCAAGTTGGTCAAAGACTAGCTAGTTATTGAAAACTTCCTCATCATTCATTCACCCTTAGATTAGTCCTTAAATATTAATGGATAAGACTAATAAATGATGTTATTTTCATGAGAATCTTGGAAAAGAGTAAAGAAAGCATGCATAATCTAAATTTTGAGTCTACCTCAAAAGGGCTATATAGGGAATCTCCACCATAGGATTTTTGGCATGGATGGTAGTGATTCAAGGAAAAGGACTAGAAGCATCTATGTTAGGGATATGGAGGCCCATTTGGCAGTAGATAAATTCCCTGACCATCCCCTCTAAGCCATTAATCCAACAACACCCATTAGATGTATGATAACCAGTCCAGCCTTGATTACTCAAATAAAATTTGGGAATAAATTGGAAATGAAAAATCACTTCTCACACACACTGGTGGTTGTTTACAAGGTGGAAGCTTAATATGCCACTTAGAATTATGAGACTTTGGTGACTTATAATTTCTATGGTCAATAAAGATCCTCTATATAATCTCTATGTTGAGCATGGAGAGAAGAATAAATTGATTGGGTTTTAAGTGCTTCTCATCACTTTCTTCACAAAAGTCACCATTTATTGTGGCTAAAATGCCCCTTTTTCTTGGAAATGGGGGATCCATTTATAAATCTCATGCTAGAGCTTCAAGGTCCTTTCTTTTGTTCTCATTGGTGCCACATGCTTAAATCCTAGGAATATACATCACTTTGATTTTCCTAAACAATAACATAGCTCTTTTATTTATCTTTAAGACTAAGGAGTGTTTGTTATTTTTATAAATCATGGCACTAACATTGTAGGGTGATTTTCTCTTAAATATCTTAGAGCCTAGTTCCCTCCCTAAAGAAACATACCCTTACCCTCTATGGTAAATTGAGATACCCATCATTGACAAGTAAGTTTTAAAATATCAGATTCCTTTTCCTTTCCTTAGTATTTTTTTTAAAATTTTACAAAGCCCAACCAAATGGGAAGGCATCACTTCACCATGAGTTAGAATGGCCAATTCCCTAGACTTATCAGAGATGCTAGAGCTTAGGAGAGCCCAACCAAATGGGAAGGTGTCATGTTGCCTAATGTTAGAATGGCTAGTCTCTCAGAACTATCATAGATGTTAGAGCCTGACTGAATGGGAAGGCACCACTTCACTAAATGTCAAAATGACTAGTCCCCTAGATCTGTCAAAGATGTTAGAGCTCAAGAGAGCCTAATTGAATGGGAAGGCAACACATTGCTAAATGTTAGAATGACCTATCCCATAGACCTATAAGATATGTTAGAGCCTAAAAGAGCTCGATTGAATGGGAAGGCACTACATCACTGAATGTTAGAATGGCCAATCCCCTAAACCTATCATAAATTTTATAGCCCAACTAAATAGAAAGGTGCCATGTCATTAAATGTTAGAATGTCTAGTCCCCTATACCTATCAAAGATGTTAGAGCTCGATAGAGCTTGATTGAATGGGAAGGTACCATATCACCAAATGGTAGAATGGCTAGTCCCTTGGACCTATCATAGATGCCAAATCCCAAGAGAGCCAGATCGAATGGGAACATACCATGTCACTCAGTCAAAGTAGTTAGGATCTAGTCCCTCTCAACTAGCTCCTCATGTTAACTAATAGTTCCCTATAAGCCTATTATCGGTTTTGTAGGGATTATTTTTATTAAATTTTGAAATATGGTTATAATTGAAATGAGTGGCCATCATGACCCAGGATGGGATCCTCATGGAGGTGATCCCCATCCTTATCTATATAAGGAAGAGTCGTATTGTATTATAATCTTGAACATAATTACTTGAAAGTGCTATTAGATTATAACCAAGATTTCACCTACATTTCCTTCATCACTTTAGACTATGAAATCAACCCAGATTGATTATTATAACATCATTCACTCTTTTAATGAATAAAATATTTATTTTATATAAGAGGGTTTATTTTGTATTCAATTTTCTTTCATATTCATGTTTGAATGATTATCAATTCTTGGTTAATTGGATTGACACTTTACTGCTTTATATATGCAATGGTTATGATGTGCTTTGCTATTATAATCACTATGTGAGTTGTTTCATTTCCTTTTAGTAGTACTGATAATTTTTGTGTTAATTTACAAATTCTCATATGGTGTTTATGTGTTTTTGATAATGAACCCCTAATACTCAACATTCATGATAACTCATATTGAAGGAATATACCTAATCCCCTCATACTCTTCCCATTATATGTTCTTGGAGGTAAAAATTTAGTGAAACTCAACATACAATGGTATAATTTTGGCATAGTCACTTGGTTCAATGATCAATGCATAAGTTTGTTTTAGACCTGGAGGCTCTTCTTTTTTGCCTTACCCTTCCTCATCTTTTATGTTTGTTTTGTAGAATTGAAATACCCTTTCTCCTTGTGTTTAGAAAGAATAAGACCAACACTCAAATATTCATAATAATCTTTGACCTATGTGTAAGACATTGGATTGAACTTTCAATGGTGATAGTAAATCTCTTGGAGACTATTCATGTAGACTCCATTTGTGAAGTCCAATACTTGTAGCCATGCCCTGGGCTAGTCCCAAATTAGTCCTAAAATGAAGGACAAAAGTCCATAGTTGTCCCCACTTTCCACTTTTTAAGAAATGTCCAATCTCATGGGTGTTTTGTGAGAATGAGTAGATTAGAGTGAACAACACATATGTTTATGGTTGTCTGAAGAAGTAGGATTGATTTTCCCTATGATATCAAGCCCTCATGTCAAAAATGGCCATAATGTGATGAGAAATTAAAGTATTTGGGAAAATACATGAATGAGATTGGTTTTCTTCTAATAATCCACACACTTATTTACATAATCACATATGTCAATCTTCACAGTGATCTAATAATACCCTCTATGTAAGAGTTTCTTGGCAAGGATCATTCCACTAATGTGGGTCCTATAAATCCCTTCATGTAATTACTTAAGTGCTAATTTATACTCTATCAAAGATAAACACAAGATGTAGAGTTCTATCATATCCTCTATAATAGAGTGTGCCACTAATTATGGTATAACGAGAGGTATTATAAATGAAGGATTTTTGTTTGTTATGAGAAAGGTTAGAAGGGAGAATATTATCATGAAGGCAGGAATATATATTAGAGTACTAAGGTGATCTAGGACCAAAAATATCACATACCATTTTATATTGAGAATGTTCATGAACTGGCCGTAGGAGTGTTCAATAAGGAACTAGTGATTTAAAACATGATTTGTGATTACTATTAGTGAACTAATTGTTGTCATTACATCTGAAGTCTTGTTACTAGCCCAAGGGATCTATTTAAATTGGACGTGTTCAAATATCTATTTAATATGTTCCACTGTATTCTTATAATGAATAATCTTGTCATATTTGGTCTAGTATTACTCAGTCACCTAGTTAATAATCAATGTAGAATTTCCATAAACATGTAATTAATTGATATTCCATTGTACAGCTAGATGAATCCCTACGATGAGTGATTCATATTATGTTATATTATTGGTAAAAGGAAAATCAAGGTGAAACATTTTGGGAATAAGATACCCTTATGGTGTTATGAATAGAATGTCAGATCTTGATCCACAAGAAGTGTAGGAACCATCAAAGTAAAGGGTCCAATGTTGAGTGTCAAAAAAATTATCATCCAAAGTCATGATTGACTTGTCAATAAAATTGAATATAAGTGGTTTGGTATCTGATAAGGGTGCTTCGATAAGTTGATTCATAAGTGCCTACCCCTTAATGGTATTTTTATGTACATATTCAATCTAAAATTCACTCAATATCATGATCCATTTGGCCATATGACCAATCAAAGCTACCTTGGGAAGTAGGTATTTGAGTGGGTCCAACTTGGCAATGACAATGGTCTTGTTATTGAGCATATAGTGTCGTAACTAAACACCATTACCAAATAAGATTTTTCAATGGTCATATAGTTTTGTTCATATTCAACTAATATCTTGCTCAAGTAGTATACAAATATTTCCTTCCCCTGATCATTATGTTGTTCCAGGAGTGCCCCCAAGGCATATTCAATTGCTAAAAGGTAGAGAAATAATGGTTTTTTAGGTGTTGGTGGGGCTAGAATAAGTGGATTTTCTATATGTTCTTTTAATTACTCAAAATCCTATTAACAATCGACATTCCATGAAAAAGTGGTACCTTTATTCATAATATGAGTGAATGGATGTCACCTATCTACCAATTAAGAAATAAATAACCTGATAGATTGGATCTTTCCCTACAAGCTATGGAGATAACTCAGATTAGAAGGTGGAGGCATTTATATAATGGCCTTAAATTTGGCTAGATAAAATTCAATGCCCATATAATGGATAATGAAACCTAATTTTTTTTTATAAGTAACCCCAAAGATGCACTTTTTAGGGTTAAGCCTTACTTTGTATTCATGAAGACTTTCAGATATTCTTCATAACACATCTACATGTCCGATTATGTTCTTGGAATTGCCTAAAATATTATCCATATAATCATCAATAATATCTTGCATCATGTCATGAAAAATGAAATTCATTACATGTTGGTACATTACACTAGCATTTTTGAGACCAAATTACATTACTTTGTAATAGAATGTTCCTCATGGAGTGGTGAAAATTGTCTTGTTATGGTCCTCAGGTGCTATTTTGATCTGATTATATCTAAAAAATCCATCCATAAGAGTTAACATCCTATACCCTATTGTGAAATCTATAATCATATCAATGTTGGGCAATGGAAAGTCATCTTTTGGGCATGCTTTATTGATATCTCTAAATTTGGTTCATAATTATATTCCTTTTATATTTTTGTTGATTTGTACTATGTTTCATATCCACTCTGAATAATTGATATAACTTATACACTCTACCCCCAATAGTTTTTCTAATTATTTCTTGATAAGTACAACTATATGAGGGTGAATTTTTCTCATCTTATGCTTGATTAAATTAGAATTAGGGTGTATAGCAAGATGATTTATAACTAAATCAAGTTCAAAGCCAAGCATATATGAATAAGACTTGGTAAAAATATTAAAAAATTATTGAAGGAGGGTAGATAAAAGTTTATGTTCCTCTTTAGTTAAGGACACTCCATGTTTTATTTAGTTAGGATTGGACAATGTTCTAGTATTGAATTTTTTGGTATCCTCCACAAACAATGTGGAACCATCTTCTAGAATAGTTGGTAATGTGGTACATTGGTCTTATTATTCATATGGTAGATTGACTAGCTCATCAAGTTCACCCATATAATAAGAATTTGAATCACCAAAGTTTAATAAAGGCCACTTTACAAAGGCACGCGATAAATATTTATCTAACTAATCAAATACTTTTTGATCCTCTAAACCAATTCCAAATCAACATGAATTTCTAGGACTAGGGGAGGCTTGGGATTCATTTGAAAGAAGGTGAATTTCCCCATCCAATGGTTCTTGAAATAATTTTTCACCATGAAACTCATCTTTTTCTTTTCTTTTTTCTTGGTCCAAAATCACCTCAAAGAGGTTTTCACTTTGGGACCTCAATGTTTGATTTTATTTTTCTTTTTCTTTGTGATTAAAGAAGTTCAATTTTTATCCAATGTAATAATAAATCCCCACTTGTGATCACCAAGTGTCAAACCATTTATGAGGCCCAAAAATTTAGAAATCACTTCATCATTCTAAAAATCATCCAATGGTATGTATGAGTCTTGTTGGTCCTAGTAAATTAATTGGGAGTAATGGAGGAAAAGAGGGGATTAAGATGGGATAGAAGTAATGGTAAATATGATATTATATAATATGAATTTGACTCAAGAGATGTGGTTAGTATTAGATTAGTTCCAAAATGAAATCAAAATGAAATAAACACACTAGCATAACATCTCTAGGTCTAGTTACTAGGGGAGCTTAGTTAACAAAACTAGAATGGAAAGCACAACTAAAATGCAAAAGAAACATTCTTTCACCTTCCTTGGATGATCCAAATAGCTTATTGAAGTGGTTTGCTTAGCTTCGTGCTCATGAAGTCTGCATCAATGAAGTGTGGCTACCTCCATCTCTCTTTGACATAATGTTTGGATTTGACTTGGCTTGGAATAGCTCAATATTTGGTAATTATAACACTAATTTGCATGAATATTTGGAATCAATTAAAAATTATAACTTTAGCATATGAGAGTTTAGAATTCAATAGGTAAGGCCTCCTATTTATATATTTTTGGAATGGTTTGAGGATCAACCATGACTATCCATATCAAGATTGAGATGTGTGGCCATGAATAAATTCAAATATGAAATTCATTATACAAATATCCCTAGTAATATTTGGGATAGAGGGGAATTTAATAGGCATGGAGGGTCCTAATGAGGCATGGGAGGGGTTACCCTTGATATTTTATGCATTTATGGCCTAGGGATGTCTTCTCAAGAAATGATGTCACTTGATGATGCAGCTATTCAATATTCATTTACAAAAAGAAATATTCAAAAACTTCCATGGAAAATTAACTTCATCTCTTGATTTGGTTTAATTATCCTTAAGCATGATTAATTACTTTGTTGCAAATCTTGGCTCTTTGTGCACAAATTACTCAAATTGGTCAGAATGTCTTGTTATTGGCTTGAAATTTGACTGGATTAGAATTAGGATGAGGTGTTAGATGCATTGGATTTTCTATCCCATTTAGGATGTTTTCAACATAAAATAATAAAGGAACATGTTTCATGAAATAAATTTGATAGAAAAGAGCAATCTAGAGCACCCAGGTGCAAAAATGTCATTTTGACTCGAAATGATCTAATCAAAGTTAACTAGCCCATAAATTGCATTTCCCCATTTAGTGATACCCTAACAAAAATAAAAAATTGAATATATCAATTTCAAATCTTTAAATGCATTTCAATAATTTTAGGCTAAATTGTGCACTTTGGTAGAAATTGGTTAAAATCCTGATGGATGGTCATTGGTGGCCAGATTTAGGTGTCTACAGATATTAGGGTAAAATAGGTTAGTGTCAACCAATTCATCATAAATGCTATAGTAGGACTCTATGTCATTATCAACATTGTCATTGCTAGATGATAAATTAATTTCACTCTCAAGATTTGAGGGGTCACCCCCAAGAAGTTTGTATCTAAGACCTTGAGTTTTTTTGTGTTTGGCAACTGATATTGGCTCAATGGGTCTTGGATACTTTGTCCCCAAGCCTTTGAATTTATAGGCTTGAGTATCCATTATCTTATTTGGAATATGATACTTTGTGTTTTAGTAATAGGTGGTAAAATCATCACTATATAACCATGAATCATCATCACCTTTAATTTTATTTTGTTCCTATGAAGTGGTTTTGATGAAAATGGGTCATTTTTGATGAGAATTGTCCTTCCTACACTATTCCAATTTAGCAATTTTTACTTTCTATCTATCATATCATTTGGACATCTTAGGCAACTTGTTCATATGGAAAGAATTTCTAATCTTGTATTCCCTAAGGCCATTGTCTTGAATAGTAAAATGATTTTCTATTTCAATATGTAGTACAAATGAATTGGAGGCAAGAGTACTTGGATCCATGTAATTAGACTCAGGTAGTTGATCAACTATATCCTTATCCTTTTTAGGATAGGTTGTATGCCAAGGTGATAATTGTAGCTTTCATACTCCACTTCCAAATATTTATAAAATTGGTATGGATCCATGTCACCTTGAATATTAACTTCCAATCTAGAATGGGTAAATTTGATACACTAATCGAGAGTATAAGGTACAATATGTACTTCATGAATCCAAGGTCACCCAAAGAATAAGTTATATGGTAATTTTAAGTCCATAACATGGTGAAAAGTATCATGTGTTAGAGGATTGATGATAATAGGCAAAAAAATGGTACCTTGAGATTCCCTCTCCTCAATATTATATGCTTTGATAGTAATGTTATCCAACTGAAGATCTAATACTATGTAGCCCAAGTGTTTGACTAAAAAGTTATAATATCTATCCCTAAACCATTTTCTATGAGGACTCATTTAATTTTATGTTGGTAAATGATTTCTTCTATATAAAGTGGGTTATTATTCAAAGGTCTAAGGGATGACATACCAATTTGATCAAAATTAAGTTGTTGGAGTGGAGTAAAATGCTTCACAAGTGTTTGAAATTTATCAAGTGAAATGTCATTTGGGACCTTAGATTGATTCAAAAGTTTATTCAATATGTTCTTGTGGACATTTAACGTATTTATAAGATCTAAAATAGAACTTTATGCTAGTGCATTTTATAATTGTTACATAATATCATAAGGTTTGTCATTAATAGGAGTAATCAACTTGGTTCTCTAAGGTGGAGGACTTTGACTAGGAATTTTTGAGGAGGAAGGTACAAGACCTTGAATGGTAACCTTAGAACATCAAGTTGTAATTGTGCAACCTCGAGTCAATGGGGTTTATTATAATTAAAAGAAGGTGAGTGAGGGCTTAGAATGGTAACTCTCGACTTTTGATTAACATTAGAGATATTATGATCCAAAGGAGGATTACCTATGAATTGAGGTGGAGGTCTTAAAATGGATGTTGAATGTCATCGGGTACTATTAACAATTGAATTAGGGTTGATATTAATGATAGTTATATGCCCACTATTAATATGACTTATGACATTATCACAGTTGTAAGGAACTTGATTATAGTTAATTTGATTTGAATGGGAATCTTAACCTTGATTTGGTTTTATTTATGTTACTTTTACCTCTGATTCTGATTGTTAAGAGGCATTTCTTGGTTTTGGTTGTTAGCTTGATGTTGACTCTGGTTTTGATTGTTATTGGAGTTATGCTATGGAAAAGGGTTTTTATAAATACCCAAATTCTAATTAGACATTGTGGCCATATTATCCAACTTTATTTCACCATTTCAATCAAATCTTGGATGAGATGGAAAAGTTGCATGTATATTTGAATAGAATGACCTTTAACCCGATGATAATCATAAAATTCATTCTCCTTATACCATTCAAGTTTAGGCTAGTTTTTTAGAAATGGTTTTGGCATTGGCCAAATGATCATGTTAAAAAAATATATCTTCAAAAAAACCATCTCTATAGGTTCTCCAAGATTACTAAAAACTCTATTGTGATAATGACCTCTTCTTGGAGGGATCTTTACAAAGTGAGAGGTTGTATCGATGTATTTGATTGAATAGGCAGTGGTTATACCATTTGCACATGTCAAGATTTAGTCACCCCATCTCTTACAACATTTTTGTTGTTGTTTAATGGTATAGGCTTATTCGATGTACTTTATTATGCTTGTATAGGAGCTTGTGTCTAAGCCTTGTTCTGAACTTAGATTTGAGAGTAAATCTTAATTACCCCATTGTTGATAAAGCATTGCTCAATCTATATTACCTTAGAAATGATATATTCAAATGTGTTGGAATAATGAAGTTTAAGATTATATGTAATGTCATATTGCATATTAAAAGTAAACATTGCAACCAATTACTTGTCAGAGAGATTGTGGGGAAATTGGCTAGCCAATGCACACCACCATTGTAAATATCTAGCAAAGATTTCTACTCCCTATTGTGTATCTTGACATAATTTAACCATAGTTAACACATGTTCCACATTATAAGAGAAATTTTGCATGGATTTCTCTAACAAGTCATAAAAAATATTAATGAAATTATTTGGTATACTAAGGAACCATTCTAAGGCAACCAAACTATGGGTAAATAAGTGAATTAGGTACACACTACTACATGCAACCTCTTGACATGCAATGAATAAATCATTTATATTATCTTTTGGATCACCTTTCCCTTTATATTTATCAAATTTTGGCATCTCAAAATGATGCAGGCAAGGAATGTAAAGATAACTCATATCAAAGGGATAAGAGCACATGTCATCTAGTTTAAATTTCCTACTTGAATGGATGAAACTACATATTTAACCTCCTATATATATTTAAAAGTGGGATTAAAGTGAGAGAAAGTGGGTAAATTACCGTGATATAAAAAGGTGGTATAGAATATTATGGAATATGTACGTGATTGGTTCTACCAAGAATATTTACTCTTTGATTAAAGTTGTACCACTGATAGGGGACTTGTTGTTGATAAGGTACTTACTATTGAGTGTGGCATTAATTTAGAGGGAATTTAGGTGTGAATGGATCAATGGGTTGTTGGGTTATGGATGGTATTTAATGAAATTGGAGGGGAATAAATTGTTGATTTGTAAAAAATTATCATGTAGGGGAACCAATTTTTGGTTAAGTGGAACATGTTGTTGGCTCAAAGAGGCTCCTTATTGAATAAAAGTGGAAAGTGGTTGATTAATAGGAATAAATTCTTGATTAGAAAACATTTATTGAGGATTGGTTGACATTTTTTGAAGTGGAAGATGGGTCACCACCTATTGATCTAGAAGATTGGTTTCCACTTGTTGAGCTGGAAGATTGGTTTCCACTTGTGCAACCAATTATTACATACTAGACATGTTTAAAAATATTATTGAGATGTATTTGGGACATTAAAAGAAAGGGTTTATTTAGAAGTTAGAGGAATGTTATGTTGGGTTGCATATGGTACTTGATGTGGGTTGAAATGTGTTAGCTAGGAGTAATCAACCACATATTGGGAGGAATCAACAAGAGGATTTGAATTGGTATTAGTCTCAAGATTTATTTTAGATATAGGTGTGCTAAATAAAATTTCCACTAATGTCATGTTAGAAAATAGATCTGGATTAAACATGGGATAAGTTAACAAATCCACTAGCTATGTAGTCAAAGGATTTATCTCTATTAGTGATGGATTTTGAATATCCAATATAGTAAGGAAATCAGTGAGATTAGCTAAATATTGATTAGCTTATTATATTTAGAGGAAATGAGTTGGATTTGAGAAGACTGGTTAATGAGTTGACCCTTTCCCTTGATGGACACTACATGAGCTTGACCAAAAGTTGGTATAATTTTTTTTCTTGGTTAGAAATTGCCTAATTATCTAGTAATAAAATAATTGTTTCTTTTGGGGCTCTAACCAAATAGCATGAATCCTCTATGGGAAATCAAGGGAGAATTTTTGTCCCCATTTATAAAAATCAACAAGATGTTCATCCTTGTTGTCAAAGAGTTATCATGTAAACTGTTCTTGTTTCTATTCTTCACTAGGTGGTGCATTTATAAGATGAATTGGATTAGGTTTATGTTTTGTATCAAATAGTACATGTGTAAGGTGTGGTTTATATTGTCTTTATTAGACATTATGTGGTATAGACATAATGTATGGGTTATGTTGTTTAGGTTCAATATTAGATGGCATGTTGGAAGGGTATTATTTGATCTTCCTCATCCTCTACATAGTGGTCATACCCATATGGGTTGTAAACTACCTCTTCATCAAAGGAGGGGTTATAGATAGCCCCACTACGTCTATAATTTAGCATGTTTAGGTTTATTATATTTATTTTAAAATAGGCTTGAATACTTGAAACTCATCTTAATTTGGTATGTGGTTTCAAATCTTAAGAGAACCTAAGAGAAGGTTTCTTAACATGAAAGCTTAAATTAAAGCATCTTACTTGCACATAAGGAAAATGCCACAATGGAATATACCAATTAAAATATGTGTTGATTGTAAATGGTGCAATCAAAAAAAGGTACATAAATTAAATATGTTTCCAAAATCATACACAAGTCTTAGATATATCAAATGGTTTTGGGTGTAAATGTTCAATGTCTAAATCTTGAAAGCATTTAAATTTAGTATAAACTTAAAATGGTTCCACCTTGGTAACTTTATTTTTGACTAAATAAAAAGAGTTTTTTAGGAAATTTTGAACTTGGAATGTTTGAACTTTGGAACAAAGTTGACTTTGGATAATGTTAAATCAAGATTGAAGTAGGATTTAACCTTTGACCTCCAAAAAGGGGTTGACTATTTTTTGACTTTAAAAAAGTTCTTTGGATTTGGAAAAGAGATAAATTTGGTTGATGTCAGAACAAAGTTGACTTTAGTTGACCTTGGAATAGTTTGAATATAATTGAAATAAAGACTGATGACATAATGGCATAATTTGGATAATAATCTAGATTTTTGTTTTGAAGTTGTAATTGAGATTATAACTAGGCCTTGATTGAAATTAGATAGAACAACATGGTTTAGACAAGAAAGGTAGGCACTTAGATAATTATTGACATGGCATGAGTAACTTTTGACCCAAAATTTTGGTAGAGTAATGTCTTGTTATGTGAGTATGTATAAAGTCATGTGTTTGAACTTGGTTTGACTTAATAGATTTATTGTCTTGGTTTTGATTGGATTTTTTCAAATAAAGAGATTTGGAGACAACAATCATGCAATCAATCACAAGGTCCTATTTGTAATAATTGACACTAGATTATGTCATAATCACCTGATCCTTAAAAATAATCACCTTTGAAATGAATTAAAATTTTAAGAGTTCATTAATTATTTAAATACAATTATTGGTGGTGTTTTAATCCCACCTTTCCCTCAAAGGTTTGTATGTGTAATGTAATATTCAGGGGCTATTACCTTTGCACCCCTACATCAGTGACTATTTTGTGATAAAGAGGCTTCTAATCTAAATTTTATTAGATTTCTAGATGGTTTATGAGGGGAAAAAAATCTATCAATTAAACATCAAGATTTAACACACCATTCACCAAAAGGTCTTATCCCTTTGTTACCATTTCATATGTAAGATTTCAGTGAAGTACTACCATAAAAATCAATATTTGAGGGAAATTTTAATTAAGATACCACTGATGCAACCTTGATTTATATACTCCACTAATAAGTGATGTTAGTATGAATATTGGAGGATGAAATCTAGGTCACTGTGCCCTAAGGACTTGAGATAAGGTGATGAACTCCACCCTATATAGTTAAAATAAAAAGGAAAGTATTATACTTCTGATTCACATGATTCCCCCAAGAGGGCAAGTGAATAAAATAATATGCAAATCTTTAGGCTAAAAACAAGTGATCACCTTCATGTTTCTAAGTCACCTTATCAATGGGAGAGCATACATATGAAGTGATCATACAAACACACAAGAAAGCAAGAAAATGAAACAAGTTCAAGAAATAAATGATTAGAAGTAAACATGTTTTAAAGCCTAAATTTGAAATGTTTCTTCATTTTATGTCTAAATTTGAAGTGTTTTGAAGAGAAATAGTAAGTTCTTGTAGGTCTAAAATCCATTTTTTGGCCATAAACCTCAACACAAGTGATTAGAAGTTTGAAAATGTAGTTTTGAACTAATAAGGGTAATTGAAAAAGAATTTGTTTAGGTCTTAACTTTTTGTCACAGGATGAATTCACCACTCTAAATGATGATTTCATCGAAGTTGACTATAATTTCATTATTTTGACTTGTACATACTAGAGTTAAAAAATAATTTCATTGATGTTGACTACAATTTCACTAATAACTTGCCCAAATTCATTATTTTGACCTGCACAAAAAAGAGTCAAAAAAATGATTGCACCACTACTGAGGACAATTTCATTGATATACATGTCAATTTCACTATTTGGCCCTATGCATAAAATAACCAAAAAAATGATTTCATCATTTTTGACGATGATTTCATTAATATGTATATCAAATTAATTATTTGGCCCTATATAAAAAACAACTAGAAAAAATAATTTCACCATTTTTAGGATAATTTAACTGATATATATATTTCAATTTCATAGTTTGGACCTACATAGAAAATAGTCAAAAAAATATTTTTTTCATTATTGAGGATGATTTCACTGATATATATGTTGATTTCATAGTTTAACCTTGCACAAAAATAGTCATAAAATGATTTCACCACTAATTAGGACATTTTGTTGATTTAACTAAGAAATTCTATATTTTGACCTACATAGAAATATATAGAGCATAGAGAATAATTTTAGCACTATGAAGGATGATTTCATTGAGAACATGCCCAAAATTGCTATTGCACATAAATGACTTCACTATTTTGGACTGAGATGGAAATTAGTGAATTTTTGAAGAAAAATAGGTGAATTAATAACTCAATACTAGGTTAATTCTTTAAATTAGAAAAACATGAATGGTTTAGAAGTGGTCGTGGGGGGCGTAGGGGTCCCACTATGTATGCCATTATGTAGAACAAGAATTTGAAATAGGTTAGATCATTTATTAGTGACCAAAATTAAAAAAAGAACTTAATAAATTAACATACGAAGATTATTCCCAAGGGTGAACTATGGTAAACAAGCAACAAATACAAAATAGAAGACAAAACTAAGTTTTTGCTTTCTTTAGAGATTTACTTGAAAATCAACATGAAAGGAGGCTTGAGTTGGGATTGTAGGCTAGAAGTATTGAATAATGTTGATTCCACATGGGAAACATATCTCTTTATCTAAACTAAATTAGTCTTGGTATGTGTTGACAAATGTGAAGCTTCTTGGTAGATTTCTTCATAATGACTGTGCACTCAATTTTTTTTATATAATGGAGGTGAAGGCCTCAATTTATAGACTTGGTAAATGATTATGGACCATTATTTTAAGATGAATATTAAGGGCCAAAAATTAGTCCTCTATTATCATAAATGATAAATATGGAGTGTATAATAAAATAGATGGAGTAGGTCATATAAATGTAAATGATTCAAATCTTGACTCCTCATTGAGTGTGTAAGAGGGGTGTAAGATATTGAGTATGTAAGAGGTGTGTAAGAGCTTGTAAGAACACTTACTTGCACACTTGGTAAGATGATGTCACCTTGGGTGAGGTAATAATTTAATTTTAATTTATGAAAAAATAGATAATTCCAAATCCATATAATTCCCTATTAGAGGATTAATTAGACTAATTAAACAAGGTGATGAACTGGCAATTAAAAAAATGGTATAATTACAATGTTCTTTTTCCAATCAAGTATTCACTTAATTGTCCTATAATAACACTTGCAAAGGGTCAATTTGATTTAAGATGCATTAGATAAGATTATTATTATGATATGATCCATTTCCCCAATCAGGGATGTATCATTGTGATTTTAGATTAAAATAACTGTGGTGTGGGTAAATAAGATCAAATAGTGATTTCCAATCAGATTTGCATGTTATTACAAAAATTAATTCCAATTGCAATTTAGACTTAGAAGTGGTTACAATGAAGTGTATAAACCAATAACTTCAAATGTGACTTGACTCCCCCTTTTATAGTTTTGTGGCCTAGTTATTGGTGTATTTGGTCAAGAAACTGTTAGTTGTAATCAAGTAGGCTTAGCGCTAAAATTTAAAGGCTTATACAAGGATATCTTAGATTAGTCAGACCTCAAGATTTAAGATTTTGATAGAAGTTAAATTAGATATTTTCTCAAATATCTTGTCATAATTTTTCATCATTCAATTCCATCTTTACTAGGTGTCATCCTTTATAACTAGTTGATTATTTGATTGTATTTTATTGTCTCATGCTTTAAGTTTGTTGCCTGGCACCTTGTTTTTTTATTCCACTACCTTGAGTGTTCTTTCCTTCAATTTTATGCTCACTTTTATCAAATCCTCATAACTATATGATAGTATTTATTTTTTCTATGTGCCATTCTCATGCACTCCATGATGTTTCCTTATGTACTGATCTACAAGTTCCTAAAATATGCCATCCTCTAATGTCCTATTCTCATATTTACTTATGCAATCTAAACATTTGATGTAGGATAGTTGATTAACTGAGGATGTTGTGGCATTAAACTCCCTAGTTAATTTTAAATATAAACCCTTGATTACATGTGGGATTGAGTGATGGAATCATTCTTTTGGTCAACTACCTTGACCAAAGTGCTCACTTTCCAACTTTATTTTGCATGAGCAGGCTTACTCTACTCTCTTTTCATCTAGATCCTCTTCAGATCATTTTATTCACTCTTCCTCTTCATCCTCTTCTCCTTCACTCTTTTATTGTTCTCCCTTTTTCTCCTCCTTTCCTACTCTCTTTAATATTTTTGTGGGTATGTGCCCACCTAGTCCTTCTAATTTTTCCAAGTTTCTCCAACCTCTCTTTGTGCATGCCTTAAAAAGCTCTCCTATACAGTATTATTATCTCCTTATCTTCTCTTATCTTCACTTATACAAATATAAGTCCATCTAGATCTATTTATCTCTCCCAAGTGCCTTCATCCTTATTTTTTAATGCATGCTAGATAAGAATCCTCTGTATACTTCCCTTTACTTTCTTTTTCTTCCTAGCTCTTATGGGTCTACACCTATCTATTTCACTCACCTCTACCAATGGATTTGTTCAACCCTTCTTTTGCACCTTCTTCCATTCTTCCCTTGTGTGTACTTCCTTCTTTATCTTTTTCTTATTTACCCTTGATGCCCTTTATGGGGCATATCTATGTGGTACTCCCATCTTCTACCTTTATCCTCTTTATTTTTCATTCCCTACTCCATACTTAGACTAATATCCCATAAATAACTTCTCAACATATTTGGGATTATTTCTCTCTGCTCCTTCCTTACACTATCTTCATCTACTATAGGCTAACTTGCTCCTCCACCTTATTATAGAAGCTTCTTATTGTCATGCACAATGAACATTGTATCACCATGGTTAGCTACAAACCAACTCATTCTCTCCTAATTCAACACTCATTTAGGCAAATATACATCTCTTGCATCTCCACCCTAGCCTTTAGGAAAGTCTCATCCTCTTCTGACCCTTCATCCCTTGTGCATTGATCTAATTGGACTTTTGCTCTGTCCTTTATTTTTGTTTCCTTGTCACAAAAATATTTGGATCTATGAGAAACTTGACTCCCCATTTTCCTTCCTTCCTCATTTTCCTCTTATGGCCTTTCTTTGAACTACTCTAACCATGCATTTGTGACTTTACAATCTCCAACTAGCCTTACCTAGTGTTATTATTTCTATTCTATTCTCCTTCATGCTCTCCTTCTACTACTTGGTGTGGTTCCCCTATTGCACATTTATCACCTCAAGATTTGGGTTGATACCCCATTTCTTCATCTTCACCTTTTCATCCTCTACCTATGCCCTATGCAATCCTAGTCTTGTACTTATTTCTTTCTTCACCTATTTTTCGTTCATTAGACATGTTTCTTATGTTCCTTGTTATTACTACTTATGAAAAACTCTCAAGCAAATCTTTCTCTCCTTGGTTGGTG
Source organism: Torreya grandis (assembly GCA_037957365.1). NCBI lineage: Eukaryota > Viridiplantae > Streptophyta > Pinopsida > Cupressales > Taxaceae > Torreya > Torreya grandis. The sequence continues at coordinate 1,413,051 of JARHVA010002878.1, read as the reverse complement.
CTTCTTCCAAACCCATCTTTCCTCTTTGAACATCTCTAGGCTTGAATTTATTTTCATTTCCTCATGTTCAACTCTCTACCAACCTCTAGTTTCTTTCCTCTCAACTCTTCTTCTCCATGATCTACCTCTCTTAGTGCATACTAGACATTTGAACTTCTTGCTAGCTACCTTAATATTTGGAACTTTTCTAGCCTTATTTATCTTAGGGAAAATCCTCTCTCCTCCTTTGGAATGTCCTCACAATTTCACCTCTACTATCTACCTTAATGTTCAATTTTATTCTATCATTAGTTACAAATCATGAAACATTTCCTCTTCTTCCCTTGGCGTGTATTCTAATTATTTTGCCACTATTCTAGTTTCCTCAATGTTTGGTACTCTACTATCCTTAGTTGCACACTAGGAAAAAATTTATCCTCAGCACTCTCCTATAACATCTTTATCTACTCCATCTATTTTATGTTTCCTTTCATACTAGGCTAATATATGTTAGTCTTTCATAATAAGTAATCATGTTTATGTGTTATTAATCTACTTTCACTTCCTTTGGGTTTTGGTTCAAAACAATAATTTATATCTTATATCATTTAGATTTTGTGTGTCTCATCCCATACACCTGGACACTTAACCATTTTAGTTGATCTCTCTTTATCGACTCTTATCTTCCTCTAGTCCTACCCTTCATTAATTGTGACCCATTCTTTCTCTTTCATGCATTTCACTCTCTTTTTTATCTATGACATGATATTGACCATCTCCTTAAGTAGATCCTCTTTTGTAGAATTTCTCCTTATGCCCTATCATCTTCTCCATGTTGTTCTAATTTATAATGCGTAAATATTAATTTACACTCTTTATTCTCTACCCATCCATTATTGATGGTGAACTTTTTCTTTCTGCTTTCTACCCACTACTCTGAATGGAATATTCTCATGTACCTTAACTACCTTAATCAATGATTTTATTGGTTCTCCTTATCTCTTCACCTTTATGTTGGCTACCTTTGATCGGTGATTCTATCCATATTCATCACTTTTATTCTATGATCAACTACCTCATATCAATGAATTGGTTAGCACCATTTCTCAATTCAATTATGTGTTGGTTACTTTGATCAACGATTCCATCATGCTATTTTTTGCTTTCCACTTTAGTGTTTCTTTTGTCAACTATTATAATTATGATTCCTATTTTTATTTATTTTACTCATCTACCTTTAAAAAATGATTATGTCAATGTTCTTATTATAATTCACTTGACTACCTCATGGCCAGTGATCAGTTGGTGCTCTCATCTTTTCATGCATGTATGGACTACCTAAAATCAATGTTTATGTCCACATTATACTCTCTTATTTTGTGCTCGAATACCTCTGATAGGTAATTCTATCGATGCCTCATTTTTAATGCACTCGAATACCTCATGTTCAATTGTGATTTAGTGCTCTCATATTTTCATGTGCACATGAACTACCTCAAATGCTATCCATGATTCATTCGATGCTTGACTGACTCATGGTTAGTAATTCTACTAGTGCTCAATATTTTAGGCCACCCATTGGTGTAATTCACTAGTTAAATCCCATATAGGCACTCTTGGTCTCATGAACCATTATTAAAAATCTCTATTACAATCCTACATAGTTCATTGACTCTTTACTAGTTGTTTCACTTTCAGTGATCCAATAATATTTGTTCCTCATCACTCCCCACTAGATACCTCATGGTTGAAATTTTACTATTATTCACTCCACAAAACTTTTCTTATTGGTTACCACATATTCAATGATCGATTAGTCCTTCTCTCTTGACACTCCTCCATTCCTTTATTAACTACCTCATTGGCAGTAATCTGTTAGCCATATTTGTTGGTTGCCTCATAGTCGATGTTCTACCAGCCTTCCTTTCTAAATCACTCTACTACACTCTTTCATGCATATGCTATTATCATCACATATTTCCATAAGGTTCTTGACCTTACTCTAATACCACATAGTACAGGTCATGACTTAGTTTCCTAATGAAGGGTGCCAAACCATGCAACCATCAAAGTGCTCAGTGGATTATCAAACTTAATTTAATTATTATGGTTGTAATTACATGATATTAGTTTTATAACATTTATTGTCTAAGTGGTGCCTTTTATGTACACGTGTACACACAAATATCACACACTAAATTATTCACTCAACTTCTTAAGGTCTGGTCAAGCTTATTGATGTAATGGATGGGCTATGGATTAGGCTAATTATTAAGTGGATTGGGATTCATAATGGGAGGTGTCAAGGGGTTATCATTATGGAACTAGAATACCTCTAAAAAATCATATTTTTAATTGAGATCTTAAAGATGTGAAAAAATAGAACTCCAAATTCCTTCAATCTCTGATATCATAAGGAGGTGAAGCTCCTAGTCGATGTTAGGACTAGAGAAATGTGGGAGATTAGGATGAATGACTCACATAATGAGATAAAATCTATTGGGTTGGATATTCCCAATCAATGTCATCCAAAAATGTGAATGATATAAGATGAAGCTAGACACAAGGAGAAGAAGGGGGTGAGAATGGAAAACTAGGCCTAGATAATATTGTATCGATGACCTCTATTTTGAGGGAGGATAATGACCAATGGATTGAGAATTTATCTTTAGTCATATATAGTTTTGAGAGAGTCAATAATTATGTGGGGGATTAGAGTGTAATGAAAAACCTCTCTCCTAAGCTCAATATTGAGATCAGATTGTATGCTAATGGTGGGACCAAATGCCTTAACCTTAGAGAAAATACTTTTAACAAGACCAAGTGTTTTGGGAAGTGTCATCCAAAAATGGTTAAACAATGTGTAAGTGTATGAGCTATATCAATGGATTATGTGAGGAATTTTTATGTTTTTTGAATCAAAGTTTTTTTTGACTTGTATGGTTGGACAAGGCTTTTGGCAATAATTTTGTTGTTTTTATTTGTTTTGTAAATATTTGACTGAAATGGAAGCTAATTACTTGCTAAAATTAAATATCTAAAATTAGATAGAAATAATTAAACTAAAATAGAATTAATGAACACTTTTTTTATTTTTCAAATTATTTTCAATGAATGCAAAGTGGGATAGAGAGATATATATTGTTTCTATGTTAATGTTGATTTTTGACTTTCCTAGATGCAAGCTATATGGAATTATTTTTATGATTTTTTATTGATATGTAAATTGATCTATTATGAAAACTATGTTTTCTTAATGTGCATGTTATTCAATAAAATATATAATCATAAAATAGTAAATTCTATGAGGTTCTTATAGTTTCCTCTCACCCAAATAAGCCAATAACAAGTTTTAACCTTTTTAGGTATTGCACACTAGTGATGAACAATGTGTTTGAAATGGAAATGAATGATTTAGAATATTATTTCCCTAATTAAATTAATTAAAACAACATTTTTAGTTGATATAAACAATAAAAACTAGAACTTTAATGACACCTCTTTTTCACCTAGGTTTATCTAAGGTTTTGCTACTAACTAGTTACTTGTTTGAGAGTGAAAAACTTGTTTCAAAATTGAAAAATAATTATTGAAATGGATATAAATATATGATCTATTATCTAATATTCACATAGGTTTTAAATTTAAAATTATGTTGTGAGATAATCTATTAAATAAATGCAAGTAAAAAAAGAAATTAATTACTATTTTTGTGCAAAGATGGGAGAGAGGAATTCTTTTTCCTATCAAAACTTGAGTTTTCCAAATTATATATTTAAGATATTACAATAATGAAATCTTATTTAATCTAATATAATAAATAAAACAAATAAATATAAGCCAAAAACCTCCAAATTGACCATGATATAGATCAACTAAAATCAAGAGATTTGTGGTATTGTTGTCCTTAGTGTGCTTGCTCCTTTGCTCAAATGAAGATTTTTATAACTATTTAACAAGGAGGATGAATAAAGGACTACCAAAAATAGGAAAGAAAAAGAGAAACACAACTCCAAACAAGTAAAAATTGACTATGGCTAGATGAATACACCATTTATAAATACCTGATTGCAAGAATAATAACTCTCCATGTCTAGAATTGTGTATTCAAACATGAAAATAATCAAAGTAAAGCTCCAAAATTTTTTTGGTAGTTTTTGGATATAAATGATTCAAAAATATTAATTCTAATGCAAAAATTTGGGTCCAAAATCAATCCAAAATTGACTTACTTCTAGAAGATCAATGGAGATTACATGAAAGAGTTGAATTGAGAGTTAAAATTAAGAGATACTCAAAATGATTGAAAATAGAAGAGGGAGTGCTATGGGTCTTACTGGAGGTGAAATTAAGGTGGGAGGAGAAATAAAAACAATAATAAGCATGAAAATGGCGTCAATAAGTTTGTCTTAAAAGTTAAATTTAGAAGGCAAAACAATGGTGATAGAACCACCCTTGTTTACATGGGGTAGTTACATAACTGTCTCTCTTAGGAACAAAACCACCAGGTCAAGTTACATAACTACCATTATTTTAATACATATTTTCCATCTTAGGATGGAAATATCATGGTGGTTTACACAACCACTATGGTAGACTCATCACTCATGGGGTAATTTTGTAACTCCATAAGGCAGTTTCGTCACCTAATAGGGTGGCTTTGTCACTAATGGGAGATTTTTGAAAATAAGTTGAGATCTAAAAAGGCTAAAAAAAGGGGGTTTTGAGGGACTTATAATAGGGAGAGGAAATAAAGATGAGAATTATGTTATAGAGTTCTTATTTGAGCATTATTAGGAGGTCACTACATCATCATTAGACCTATCATGTTGATAATATCACATTATGTAAAAATTGGGTGCACACAAGACCTTTAACACATGTTAGTTAATTAAATAATAATGTTTTATTATTTATTAACATAGGTTTAAAACCTTTTGTAAATAAATAATAAAACATATTTATTTAATACTATTGTTTTAATTATTCTCAGGGAGAGATTGGACCCATTGGTTACAACGGTCCACCTCCATACCCAAATATAAAAATATTTTTATGCCTTTGGTAAATCATTCATGATTCATGAAACACGAAGTGATTCTTGTTATTGCGACATTGAGATATTTGTGCATGGAAAATATTATTCACAGAGTTTTGTGAAGATTAAATAGAGAAGTGAGAAGATAAGGATTTCTATATTGGGTTCTAATTTCTCAATATTGAATATATCTTACGTGGTTTTTACCTCTCTAAGTTTGTCCACATTATATGTTGTGTCAACCTTTAATCTTTGTTATTTGATATTTGATTACTATCTAGATCTATCTTGTGTTGATATTCAATATCTATTACACATTTCAATTATAATATGGTATCAGAGTTCCTTCAAGTAGGTAATCAATGAATCTAATGCATTAAAAACAAATTTTTTGAGTGAGAAACTAATTTTTTAAGCCCACCAAGATGTATAATGGTGCCTAGGTGGCTGAGGGAAAATAAAAAATAGAATTTTAATGCCTCAAATGATCTACAGGGTGTTTTGATAGGTCAAAAACAAGACAATCCAACTCTAAAACTCAAAAAACAATAGTATTTCATATAATGTTTTATGTATTTCATAGCCTAGAAAAATTTTAAACAAAAAATAGTTGCTTATGATTTTATTCAAAAAATTTAGATTTAGTATGTCAAAACCTTTTCTCCTATAGTAAAAATGAGTATTGTTAGATTATTCATTGCTCTTACAACTCAAATGGTTGGATTAAACACCAAATGGATGTCAAAAATGCCTTCCTAAATGGTGATTTAGAAGAATAAATATATATGATGTAGGTTAAAGGTTTCACTAAATCTAACCAATAACATTCTATTTGTAACTTAAATAAATCATTTGATGATTTAGAACAAGCTCCTCAAACTTGGTATTCTAAAATCACTAGTTATTTTGAAGAATTAGGTTTCTCCAACTATTATTTTGATAATGATCTCTTTGTTAAAATTAAAAATGGTCATTTAATTTTAATTGTTTTATATGTTGATGATCTTATTAGTACCAATGATCTAATTAGTTTTATTCTTAATTATAAACGTAAACTAAGTCAGACTTTTGAAATTACTGATCTACGCATTCTTCATCATTTTTTAAGAATGGATATATTTCAAGATAAAAATTTGTTTATTGTATCATAATTTTAGTATGAACATAATATTATTGTTAAGTTTAATATGCTTGACTATAAGCCTACATCTATTCATATTGAAGTTGATTTTATTATTGATCCAAACTCGACATGTTACAAAGCTAACCCCACACTTTATAGACACTTGCTATTAGCTTGATTTATCTAACCATTACTAGGCTAGATATATTTTATGTTGTTGGTGTTGCTTCAAGATTCATGCAGGATCCATATTTGGATCATTGGAAATTATCAAAATGAATACTTTAGTATATCAAAAGAACTATAAATTTTGGTTTATTTAATTCTTTCTTTGATAATACTAATTTATATGGTTATTGTGATGTTAACCATGCTAGTGATACTATAGATTGTAAATCTACTATAGATATGTGTTTAAATTTGATGTAGGTACTATCACTTGGAGCAATAAAAATTAACCTATTGTTTCTATCTCTTATACAAAATTAAAATATAGAAGTGTTATCGAAGTCAATAAAGAATCCATGTGGTTATGAAGGTTGCTAGGATAACTTCATTTATATGTTTCTCACAATACCACCTTTCTATGTGATAATCAAATTTGTATAGCTATGGTGAAAAATTTAGTGAACATCAATGAATTAAGCATATTGAATTTCATATTTATTTTATCTAAGAAAAAGTACTCAATTGTGATATTGATCTATAATTTTGTCTTATAGATGAATAAGTGGTAGATATCACCACAGAAGCACTTGGTGCTTGTAATGTTTATCAGTTTTATACAATGCTAGGCCTCTCAGAGTTGACATTAAGGGGGAATGTTCATGACAATGTCACTTTCTAAAGCCCATGTGTTTTCTTCTTCTTCTCTATACTTTTTCTCATTGTAATGTATTGTAATAAGTCATTGTATGTGAATTTGATAAATTTCATAATTTTTTAGTTTAAAGTGGATCCAATACTTACAAGCATATTTTGTAATGGAGGTCTTTATGTTATAAAGGCTCCAAAAATGTTTGGTTGATTGTTCATGAAAAACTATGAGATGTAGTCTCACGATCATGCTAGCGTAAGCTTACTTTAAATAATTTATAGATTATAATTCCTTTTGTTTCAAAAGGTGGTATTGACATGATGAAAGTTTTTAAATCATTAAGATTTTATATTCCCCTTAAAATAATTATAATTGATTCATGGAGTATAATTCCTTTATTAAGGTGACTATGGAATGTATCTTCACTTAGGATTAAGGGGGACTATTGGAACCTCACTCAAATTCTCTCATCCAATACTCATGGGATGGTTAGGCAATCTATCACCATGACACAATATGAGAGGGCCTATATCTACCACCATGACATAATATGGGAGGCTTAATAATATGCTACCATGAACACATTGCTCATAAACAACCTTTAATTTGTGTCAAAACAAAATTAGTATATTCACATAAGGAATTATAAATAATTTAATTCAAACAAGGAGGAACAACCTCTCCAAGGCCCTTAAATAGACAAGCACTACATGATGGCTAATGCACAACCATGGGCAAAACAATTAAACTAAATAAAATAAACTAAGTGGTCTTATTCTCCTAAAAGAAATAAGATCAAATATAGAATAAAATAAATTCATTCTGAATAAACAATAAAAAACACAAGTTAATATAAATCTCACCTATTAACCTCTAGGCCACTTGGGTGCTATCATCTGATTATCTAGACTCAGCTCTCCTAAGCCATTGTTCCTATCTACTACTTTTCCTTCTATTATGCTAAGTCTAACTTCTTTCTAAATTAGTAAAAGTTTTAAAATAAGGGAGTTCAAATCCTACATATAGTCATTCCAAAATAAACCAACCACCAACCACTTGCCAAACTATGCCTCATTAAGGGACATTATTTTTCATGTTTAATTAAGTCACATGGCTGCTTCACAGGCTTTTGTAGTTTCTTACAAGTCTTACTTACCTCTTTTCCTACTTGATCTTAGATTAAATCAATCAATGGAAGATCTGTCAATCAACCACTAGATAGTTTAGATGTTGGTTACAAGATCTAAAGGCTAGGTTACAATAAGTTTCACCAACCGAGCTTGAAGGTTAGCTACCTAAAACATATGTTAATTCAACAAAGGTGGTAGACTAGGCATTTATACTTAGCATGGGTTTAGGATGGTTTTAAGGATAAAACTGATTAGTGATATAGCCATACTTGGCATAGTCTCTTTCCTTGATTGGTCCTTTTCATGTTCTTGTGCACTTAATGCACACATCAAATTCCTCTAACCTAATAATTGAAGCTACAAAATTTAATCAAATAGGGCATTCAATCAATTATAGGCAGCCAACATACCAATGAATACAAATATTCATGTAGTTACATTCTCATCACTTTATACACATGAAATTTCTAAATCACAAGCTTATGATCAATGATTCAAACATTATTTACATCAATATATCTCATATACATAATCAAAATTCATAAAGCAACATTACATAAATGAAATGTAAGCATCATACTTTCATAAGTAAGCAATCCAAAACATGATTGATAAACATGTATTTTTCATGGTTCCCAACACATGAAAAACCTTCATAAATCCTTACACGCCTTAGCTAGATGTGACTTAACAACACAATTCAATAATCATAACATATAAATCATAATTTCATAGTCATCTTGTCAAAGATAAGCACTATGCAAATTAGGGCCTTACACATGCCTTTGTTTACCTCTTTGACATTTTAATATATGTCATTATTTATTGTATGTTGACATTTGAATATGTAATTATTGCTTTGTGGATATTTGACTAAGTCGTGTCCCTTAAATTGTGTGGCATTTGAATATGTGCCTTGTTTGAGGTCTCCTTGAACCATTATCTTTTGATTTGCTTTTAAGTGATCTTGTGTGTGCTCTTGATTGCCTGTTGACCTTGCACTATTACTATCTAGATGTTTTCATGATCTACATCATATATGTTAGGACTTGGTGTGATCACATTATTTGTGATTCAATTATATATATATCTAGACATGTTCCCTCTATATGTTACATGGTACATTCATAGTTTACATGGTTATCTTATTTTTTTGAGGTAAGGTAACTATGAGTTGCTACTTCCCCTCACCTCAAAAGGGGGGCATATCAGTGGGGCATGCCATAGAGGAATGAATTTCACATTAATTCACATAATCATATTATAGTGGGGGCATGTTTTGGAAACATGTACTCCACATTTGTCACATTTTTAGATTTAGTGGGAGCATGTTTTGGAAACATGTTCACACTTATTTAGTATTCAACATACCCAGATTATAGTGGGGGCATGTTTTGGAAATATGTCCTCCAAATTGGAACCTATATCAATTTTTAAATTTATCCATATACAGTAGATGCATGTTTTGGAAACATGTTATCCACATTTACACAAATTCAAATTGGCCAAATTGCATAGTTATATGATTCAGATACACATTTATGGTAGAATTCTATATGTTGGTACCATTGTTATACATAGTTTAAAAATGAGACATATCTAAGTTATATATGCTATGAAATGTATGCCTAATATTGTAAAATCAAATCAATTTCAGATTTTAAACATATTTTGGGACTATCTTCACCCACTAGGTTGGACTTTTATAGACTGTATTGAGCCAATCTATTATAGTAGTTGGTTCACATTTGGTATGGTTGAATTGATTAAATCACTTAATCCTACCAAGTTTATAAGTTGGAATTGATTACAACATCCAATATCAACAATTTCATAATTTAAGTTCATTTGATTCACTCATGTTCAATAGGTTATAATTATGATTGGGTTGCACAGTTGAGCTAATCTCAACTACTAGGTGAAAATTCATCTTTTATCCAAGGTTGGGGGCATGTGTCATCCAATATCTCTCTATCTCTTTAGTCATATGTGTACACATATAATATTTTAAAACTTCATTAATTACTGATGTTTTATCTCTTAAAAGGACCCGATGAGTCTTAATCTCTTTGAATGCACACTTTAAAGGGTACAATAGGAAAGGGGTGGGTAGACCATTAGTGCTTCATAAGATTATTGTCCCCTATACTATCACTTTTTATCTACATGACCTTATCCTCCCTTAGATTTATCTCCTCTCTTACACACTCATCCAAGCAATTCACTGCCTTGATTAGCCCCTACCTAAGCCTGAAACCCTTTTTGACATTTATCGAATAATGTCAGCCAAGGATGACCTTGTATTAAAATTGATATTTGCACGATACGAGTCTAGGTCAGCCTTAGATAACCTATACTAGGACCTAAAATGATTTTATCAAATAATGATACAAATTCAAATTAGGCCAACCCTATTTAATAAACTTTCAAAAAGGTTTAGGGTTAGATTCAACTATATACACATTCATTTCACCATTTCTTAGAGAAACAAGAGAGTTAATTATTCATTTGCACTTCTTTACAATCTGGTCTTCAACGATTCTACTTAATGATTTATTGATTAGGGTTTATAATGGATAAGAATCTTATATTGTAGAAAAGTCTTGGATTCTTAGGCCTTTCTTAGTGATCCTTACAAACTAGAATAACCTCCTACAAAACACCTTTGGCCAAGGGAGAGATTTAGTTTTGATGGGTTCTTATTCAAGGTAAGTATATCTAACTTTACTCTATTTTAATAGATAAAAGTAGCATAAGTAATGGATTTTGAATATATTGATCTCTCCATGGATCAATGCTATATCTATATATAACTTAATTATAATTATTCTATGCATGTTTACTATTTATGTTTCCCTACTTTATGCCACAAGCTTTAGTGAGAATTATATTGGATTTTACTTTACTTGTTATTTACTTAGTGAATATGAAAACATAGGACCTAGCTAGGGTTATTGCATAGTGCTTCTTGACTAGAGGCTTTTTAACCACTCTAGTGATGTTATTATGGTAAGAGATCCCTTGGTTATGTCTAGCAGATCCATTTTGGTTATGACATCGAACATCTAATGTATTGATAAATGTAAGTGTAAGTAGGATTTATCTTCTCTGAACAAAGATTGATTAATAGGTCAGGTAAATTTTTCTTTATATGCATTCTAGTGAACCCAACATGAATCAGATCCTTGTAGGTTTTATTTCATGCATTTATTTTTATCATCATATTATACGTTTTTATTTTTGTAGTATTTTTATTCTAGCGGATCCATCTTAGGGTTTATACTTGGAGAATAATCTTATCTTGTGGAAAAGTCTTGGATGCTTAGGATTTTATTAGTGATCCTTAAAAACCACAAAAACCTATTATGAATCACCTTTGGCCAAGGGAGAGATTGAATCTCGATAGGTTCATCTTCAAGGTAAGTATATCTAACTTTACTCCTCTATTTTAGTAGATATAAGTAGCATAAGTATTGGCATTTAAATATATTTCTCTCTCCATGCATTAGGGTTATATCTATACATAAGTTAATTAGAGTTATTTTATTCATGTTTACTTTTTATGTTTATTACCCTCACTTTGTGCCACAAGCTTTGGTGAACACTAGATTAGATTTTAATTTACTTCTCATTTACTTAGTAAATATGAAGTAGTAGGACCTAGTTAGGGTTATTACATAGTTTTTCTTGACTAGAGGCTTTGGAGCCCTCTCTAGTGATGTTATTATGGTAAGATATTCCTTGGTTAGGTCTAGTGGATTCATCTTGGTCATGGCCCCGAATAGCTAATGTGTCAACAAATAAAAGTGTAAGAAGGATTTATCTTCTCTGAACTAAGATTGATTAATAGGTCAAATATATTTTTCTTTGTATACATTCTAGTGAACCTGACATGAATCAAACCCTTGTAGGTTTTATTTCATGCATTAATTTTTATCATCATATTATATAACTTTATTTTTGTAGTACTGTATCAAACCTATTAATATAGCTCTAATAGTCCGTGCATAGGTTTAACATACAATTACTCTAAAATAACTTTGTTCTATCTATGTAGGCCTTCTCCAAATACAGATGGCTAGAAAATCAACTCGATAAAACCTTTTTATTTAGTTACATGATTGCATACATAGTTGAGCCAGTTGAATCTATTTGTAGTTCTTTTCTTTTAGCATACGAGTTTGTAGACATAGTCGAGCCAGTCAAATCTATTCAGAGATTATTTTCAACACATAACTCTATTTGTATAATATTTAAATCAACACTTTAGTACCACAACATAAAATTTTACAAATAAGCATATTTAAAACCATAAAGGTTCATTCTTACCTTCTCTATCATTTCAAATTTTCATTTACAGTTCACAAGTTTGTAGTTTATAAAACTATAACCCTAAAACAAAATAGGTCAACTAACTTGACATAGTTATGTAGCCTATATTCTATCTAGAAGATAGTCAACCTATTTGAATATGTTCTTCTGTATCTTGATTTCATAGTATAATAGTGACCCTGTCAACTCTATTCTATATTATTTGCATACAATGTTGCCTGAATTGAATCTATACTATTTCTAGTCAAGGAATTAACCTATTTTACTAGTAATTAGCTCACCTTTTATTTCAGTTAATTACATGCTTAGAGTAACAAACATAGATTAATTATGTGGCTTTTCGATTTACTTATTTAGTTACACTATTTTTATCTTTTACACATACTTTCAAATCACTTTACATAAAAACAATAAACATTTTTCTTCTTAAGGTCTACCTACTTGGATTTCATTACCATGGGGGAAGCCAACTTTGTTTTATGGCCAAGTATAAATATGTGGTTGATGGTATATATTGGCAAAGAACCTGACACCTTATCACCATGAGATTGTGAAGTGAGGGGGTAGGCCCCAATACTAGTCTAGTACTATTGCCAATATATATCCCTTTCAGTCTAAACTACCTGAAACTATCCATAGATTTCTTTCTAGTTCATTCTTACAACCAAATCCCCATCACATTATTTTCAAAATTTATTATAGCTTAATAACATTTAGGAATGGCCAATTAGTTAGTATTTATATTCAAGTTTTTGCTTGATTTTTAATCATTATATTTTATATTTCAAAACTTTCATTAGTCAACGTTAGTGTAAGGTTTGCGCTATGTGTTCTAATTGGATCAATTACATTGATTCAAATGTTTTTGTGCTTCACTTTATTTGCTTAACTATTATCTTGCATTTTTAATATTTTGAGAGCATTATCATCCCTATCAACATAGTCTCTTACAGACTATTCATCTTTTTTGCCTTCTATACACAATAACCCTATCAAAATATGCATCTTTATCAACCTATCCTATTTCCAATCTTGTAATACACTATCATTCTATCTAACTATGTCCTCTTTTCATTCTATTCCATTTCTTCATTAGCAGTAGATAGTTGACCCATATGATTGTGTATCCTTCTATCTTGATTCAATTTTATCATCTATAGTACATAGTTGACCCATATGAATATGTCTTTTTCATCTTATTATGTGGACCTTTTTCATATACTTTGTCGACCCAATCGAATCTATACCTGTTGGCCTATATTGTCCTGTGTATAGCCAACTTTGTCTATCCTTATTTTTCTTCCTTGTTTCTTGATCTTAGATTCTATCTTCAATAATCATGAAATACCCTATCAAATATTTTTGGATGCCTTGAATCTATTTAGATGCTATATGGGATGTTATTTTCTTCCTACCTTCACTATCCAAGAGAATCCTCACTCTTGGAGCACCTTTTCTCTTCCCTCATCTTTTGATTGTAACATGGTTCAAACCACTCTAATAAATAAGATCGATGGATTAGATCCTTTTCATACTTATCAATATAATTCCTACCTTTAAACATCTTACCATACTGTGGGGGAATTTGATACAATCCTAACAAATAACCCCACATGAAATCTACCACCTAACAACCCTCCCACTAATACCAATTTGGAGAATCCTCCTACCAACACCAATACACCAATTGATACAACTCAAATTATTGCATAAATAGTACAATAAATGAACACCATGAAAACATATAACACCTTTCAAATGATGTAACTATAATATCATTTGATAAACATGGCTAATCATCCTCTTGTTCTTCTTCCCTAAAATAATCAAAATTTTATCCCTCCACCTCTTAAAGATGCCATAGGAAATGTTATTTCCCAACCTATCATGCACAATAAAATTCTTCAACACATTCAAAATGAGCATTTATCCCATTTAATTATATCTATTGATATTATCTCTAACTATTAAATATGATGGGACTAAAGACCTTGCATCTTTCTCAAGGCTTTCGATAATCTTTATAAATAGTGGATCCAAACTAATACCTTTTTCACTACTAATATTTAGTGAAAATCTTCACTAGTGATGTATTAAAATGGTATAACCAACTTCCCCAACATTTTATATGGTAACTTGAGGATTTAGTCAATCTTTTAGTTAAGGAATTTCAACATAATGATCTTCCAAAAAATTATCTTAGTCATTTCATAAATGCTAAGCAATCTCTTACCAAATCATCTCATGATTTTATCAAATGATGGAAATCTCTAGCTCATAATGTTGATCACAACATGACTAATGAGAACTTATTTAAAATTTTCATAATGGAATTAACACCTTCAATCCAATAAAAGGTTTGAACTTTTGCTCCTCAAATTTTAAATGATGTCTTGGCCAAGCTAGGCATCAAGACTTCCTAATGAAACTCTTTGAAACTAACCCTAAAACTGTCAAAAGATATTTCCAACTTTCAATCAATGCAATAACTAGTAATCCTCCTCAACTAAAACTTGGAGTAACCAAAGTGGAAAATCTCCAACCTTCCCATATGTCATTGATCATGCAACAAATGAAACAACTTTTAACACATTCTAAACCATTCGTGTATCCTAATAATCCTCCTAAATGGTATGATCCTAATCAATTTTGTTGGTTTCATGTCAATATAGGTAATTCCCATGAAACATGTTGGGGGCTTACTAGATTTGCATTTCTTTTATGCTAGATGATTCATTCAATCATGAGGCCATTATTAAAATCTGTCATCATGATTATATTAATACATCTCAAAAGAAACAAGTTTTCAAATGCTATTCATCTAAAAATCCAAAAAATTTATCTACATCTAACCCTTAATAATCAAACAAAGATATTTGTTTGATTGATGCTTATTACGATTAATACTATACCAATTCCTAATACGTGAATGTAGATAAGGTCAATTATCAATGTCAACCAACCCACAAAGATTCTATCACCAAACTAAAGAAACCATCTTTAGAAGGAAAAATTCTAAAATATACTACTACCATTAACTTACCTTCAAAAATCAATGAGAAACCACTTTCCCAATCTGAACCTCCAATGAATTCTCTTCATATTAAACATGTTTTACCTTTGAAGCATTGTGCTAGTTTTTATTATTCCAAAACTCATTAGAATTTCTTGGAGGAACTTAACTCTATGCCTTGAAAAGTACCTCTCATGGATTTAGTTCACACCTCTCCCTACCATATTAAATTTGTAATGCAACAAATCCAATAAATTGAAGAACCATCTTCTTTATAAGAGGAGCAATCATCTCACGAGCCTCAACCAATAAAAGTTCATACCATTGAAACTATTTATCCTTCTTGAAAACCTTCCATAGAGTTTCTTGAATTGATCTTTCAAGTTGATGATCCACCTTTGTGTATCAAAATAACCATTAATACCACCCTTATTCACAAAGTATAACTAGATGAAGGGTAGGGAATTAATGTGACATCTCTTTGGCTCATTAAACAACTTGGGTATAATAAAGATCATCTCAAGAAAACTCATTTAACATGTCATGGATTTGATAAAACCAATTAAAATATTCTTGGTTATATTTTCCCCCCTTACTATTGGACCCAAAAATATATATACAAATCTTATGGTTCTCAACTTACCCTTATCCTATAATATACTCATAGGATGCTGATGGACTCATCGTATGAGGGCTATTTCCTCTTTAGAAAGCCAATGTATCAAGTTTATTCATAATATAAAATGGTATAAATATGAGGCTGATCTTAACCCATGGAGTATTCAGCTTCCCAATCCTAAATCCTAATATCTAATTCCCACTATTCTAAAAATTAATAGTGTACTTTTCCCTAAATTTGTTAATATGAATCTAGACTTACAGGTCACTCTTCATGATTATGATGATGATGAGCTAAATAATTTACAAAACACATGCAATACTACCAAGCTACCTCCTTACATTTTGGAGTGGCTTCCTCCTTCCTTGCTACCTCATAATCATACCATTCCTCTTATCAATGAGATAACCAATGTCCCTCCTTCATGTAATGCACATGAATCATTTTATACTAAAGATGATTTCATTTGTAATGGTTATGGAGTGCCCAAGCTCAATCAAGAAACTTGGATTTTCAACATTACCAGAAAACCTTAGCTAAAATACATGTTTTTAATTATTATGTCCATACCATTTCCATAGATATTGAGTTAGAACCTGAAGGTCATGTACCTCCAATTAATTATCCACTTCTCAATACTCCTTGGGTGGTTGAACAAATTTTACCTTTTGAAACTTTGGAACTTATGGAACCTTCTATACCTCTTATCACACCAGTTAATCTACTTGATCCTCTACCCATTAATGATTCTAAAGATACACCTATTATCAATCCAATTGAATTCAATCAACTTTCCTTTACAGCTCCACCTACTCTTGAGATCACTCCTGATGCCAAGGCCATAGATGTACATCAGATACATTTTGAATATGATTGTCATGGTAATCATTGATATTCAAGTAGATATGGAATATTATGGACCACTACTTATGTCACTTAGCAATGAAGCCATCCTTGAATTTATCCATGCTTGATAACATCAACTTCCATGATAACATCACAAACTCGAAGATTTTAAGTGAAATCCCCCTCATTTTAACAACTTCATTGCTAGCATCGATACCAAAACCAATCCCATTTACTCTCTTAACAATGTACCATATCATTTTAAAGACAAGTTCTATGTTCATTGAAGAAACCAAAAGAATAAACTATGGCACACCCTCATGTCCTCAACCTATACCTATTTCTCGAGAACTCATGCCAACTGAGCATGATAACTTTAGTCTATTATTTGATAAATATCATGATAATTTTTATTGGTCATATGAGGACATGCATATCATCAATCTTAGTATTATTTTACATAACATAATCACATATCTGATGCCAAACTTATTTGATAAAAATAGTATAAATTCCCCCCTAAATTTTCCACCCTATGCCATAAATAAATTATCAAATTATTAGATGCTAAGTTTATTAAACCTATGGACTATTCCAAATGGGTGTCAAACATTATTTGTATTCTCAAAAAATAACCATGGCTATCCATATTTGCATCAATTTTAACAAATTCAAACTTGATTTTCCCAAGGATAACTTTCTATTACCTTCGATATATGCCATTGTAGATTCCACTACTGGATATGAAATGTTGTCCCTCATGGATGTTTTTTTGGGATACAATCAAATTCATATCATCCTCAAAGATAAACATAAGATAACATTCACCATGGAATAGGGCACCTATTATTATGTTAAAGTATATTTTGGCCTTAAAAATGCTAGAGTTACCTATTAGTAGGCTATGACCCACATTTTTCATGGCCTTATATGTAAGATTATAGAAACTTATGTGGATGATCTCATTGCCAAATCCAAAAGTCATAAAATCCATCTTTATGATTTAGACATCATCTTCAATCGACTCATCAAGTACAAAGTTAGACTCAACCCCTAAAAATGTGTTTTTGGTATTACATTTGGTAAATTTATAGAGTTATTAGTCTCTCGTCATGGTATTGATGTTGATCTTGTTAAAATTAATGTTATAAGCAACATGCCTATTCCTCACTCCATTCTAGATATTCGTGTAGACATCTAAAATTAACCACCAATGTATTTATACCTAAATTTAAACCAATAATTACTAATCATTGAACATCTAGCCTAAGAATTTTTAAATACCTTGAATTTGGCTTCATCGCATGCAATTAAAAATTTGGCTTATAAATCAATTACATAGAACAAATGACCAAATCATTTAAATCCAAACTTGCACAAATATTTAAATGCCTAAAAGGGATTAATCCTAATCAAATAATAATTAAATCCATCTATGAGAAATTAAATCAAATATCAAAAATGGAAATTTAAAAATCAATGAATATCCTAGGTTGTCATCATTAGCTTTTGTGAGTTGTCTAAAATCATAAATATCCCACCCATGCTTATTCCATGCTAATCATGACCATTTGACACATTTTAACCCTATTGAGGTTACCTAAACCAACCAAGGTTATGACTTAATTCATTCCAAGTCATTTCAAATCCTATAAAAGTAATCTTAGAGCTTTTCATTTAGAGAGCTTGGAGCATAGTAGAGTTATAACACAAGATTTAGGGCATGAAGGAAATACATAGTGTTATAACGCCAAAATTCTAAGCCAAGCCAAGACAAAAACCATGAACATGATGGCAAGAGGAGATGGAGATATCCAAGTCCCATTGATGAATACCTTTTGAGCACAATACGAGAAAGCCAAATAAAGAAGCCTCTTGGAGCATTCAAAGAAATTGGAAAGGAATGTATATAAGTTCTTTCCTCTTTTTAGTTATGATTTGTTCATTTATATTTCTTCACCATGCTCCTCCCTTTGATCTAGTAAAGGTAGTGTTATGAATGTTAATTTGTTCTTGCTTTCATTATGAGTTGATTTCATTGATTTCATTATGAAACTAACATATGATCTAACCACCCTCCTTGGATTCCTTGATCATAAATGGCACACCCAATGGGACATGCACCCCAGAAAGTTGATCTTAAAGCCTTTATATCATTTCACTAACATTTGTCATGTCAAAATTTGATCTTGCTAATCAAGGAAGGTGAAAAAATAGTCAAAATTCCATTCATGGATTTCTTTGTGAAAAGCCATGGCCTGGACTGTAAAACCCATGGCCTAGCCTCACTACAGGGCACTAATGTGCCTAATAACCTACATCCTAAGACAAAAAGATAATATGAAATCTTGTAGAGCTTCGTTTGGGGTCATACAGACTTTATTTTTGATGATTTTTTTAAAACCACATGTTTTCTCATAATATACTATTAGTTTACCTTCAAGTTCAATAAAATTTTCACAAACTATTGAAATAAGAGTTTGAATATTTATAAAGTTTATAATAATTATTTATTGGTTTCATTGAATTGTGTTTTATTTGTCTAATCATCCTATTGCAAGTTTTTATTAAGTTTTGGTGCTAACATTGAGCTAAATAAAGTTTGTGCATTGTGTTTGTTTTGCCTTTGAGTTTATAGGAAATTGATCTTAGTCCTTATTAATTGGTATCAGTTATTTTTAAAACTTATTTTTCTCACAACCAAAAGTGATTCAAATTAGAAGGTTACTATCTAAAAATTTTAGGTCATGGACATGATTGGAACACAAATTTGCAAGATTTGAATGGTTTCACACTTTAATTTGGTGTTTAAAAAGGAATCTAGCTAAATCAATTACACTTTATTTTGGTGTTAAAATGAACATGATAGATATTACAATTTATAAATTAGTGTTTAAAATTAATCTAGGATGGATAAGTCTTAGAAACACTTCATTTTAGTGCTTGAAACAAATCCTTAAATCATGAACCTTTCAAGTTGGTGTTTTAAAATGAACTTAGGCTAAATTTGAACATTCAGACTTAAGTGCTTAAAATGAACATGGTTGTGTTTTTGATTAGTTTGTGTTTTTACAAGTTCTTTCAAATTTGTCAATATGTAAAAGGACCATGAACCAAATCAAAACATTTCAATTGATGCATAACAATGAACCTAATCAAATCTGAACATGTTGTTAATCTTGCTCACATCATCTTTTGGGTATTTAAAAAGAACTCAGTTCATTTTTTATTCCTTAGATGTTTTTAAATGTTTAAAAAGTTTCCATCAATACCAAAGGGGCCAAAATTCACAACAAATTTCATTTTTGGTGCCTTAAAAATGAGCATTAAAACCTGAAGTTTTCATGTTTTTGAGCACGTTCACTTTTATGCCATGTCTGTTTATAGTTTGTTTGTTTCGTAAAAAGGATACAGGGTGTATGTTCTCCCCCATCCCTTATAGGGAATTCAAGTGATAAAAAGTGAATTTCCATTGCATTCAATTCCTAGTATAAGGTGTATAAATAAAGTTACCTAAGATCTCCCTAAACTTGTATAGTATTGGGTGTTCTAAAAGCAACCCTAAAGTCTTTCTATTTGACTTTTAGTTTCATGTATTTTGGCTTGTGAAGAGGGTGTCATTAACTCTCATGAGTTCATATCCTAGTAGTGTTTCAAATCCTCTCCATGGGGGGTATATAAATTGGGATTTCCCCACTGGGATGATGGTTTGAGTGGTTAAACCATCTCCATTAGTGCAAGTCGACCCAGAACGTATGATCATTTAATACATCACACTACATTAAGCAATTGATGGATGTATTGGTTGTGAAAAGGAAACAACCTCTTCATAACAAGCCCTTTGACATGGATATAATTGATGTGCTACTTGTATTTAAATGTGAAAGTTTATACACATGGGATCAATCTAGATA
The DNA here is from genome assembly GCA_037957365.1 of Torreya grandis. Classification (NCBI taxonomy): domain Eukaryota; kingdom Viridiplantae; phylum Streptophyta; class Pinopsida; order Cupressales; family Taxaceae; genus Torreya; species Torreya grandis. Next base: position 1,392,240 of record JARHVA010002878.1, on the reverse strand, counting down.
GTCATAACTTGTAAGCTGTAGTTAACCCCACTTTACCACACCTTGATGGGATCTAGGACAATTATACTTATTTGTATTTTGGTCATTTATTCTTTTATTACTTGGTGTGTTAGATCTAAGACTTTTCTTGTTATAACCATGTCATGAATGAGTCTTGTGTTTAACATTAATCCATTTTTTGAGGAGGCATTATGCCATCTATTTAATACCTTGCTTTAACTTAGAAAACTTTTGTGTAAAAAACATTGAGTATGGCACTTGATTAAAATGGGTACCATTGTACTTCCCAAATAATTCTAAGTCTTGTGCCTTACAAGTATTTGAAACAAAATATTGATAACATCTTTTGAGATCACAAATGCTATTAGGTTGTTCAATTGACTTGTCTTGTGTCTCAATTATCATTATTTAAAAACCAATCATTTAACCCTTATTGGATCTTTGTTTAGTATGGTCATGTTATTAAAATTTGTCTAGATTTTTTGGTCAAATAAAGCCTAAGTTTTCAAAACTTGAGTTTTTTAATTAACTTTAACAAGTTTGAATTCAAACATTGATTGATTTTTGTTTAAGTCTCATTTTGTAGGGTTTGATACACAGATCTTTCTCTTTTGGGTTGCATAATTTAGGTTAATTGATTACGCAAATTTGAAAAATATTGTTTATTTTTTCATAGAGCCTATCCTCATCATTTTTTGTGCCTTTATTTGAGGTAACACAACCTTTATCCAGGTGCCTTTTGCCTTGTGCCTTATACCAAATGATCATGTTTATGTTTGATTCTATATGTCATGTTTTTGTCAAAGTGTTTCAAGTTTTTTAGTTTAAAATATCATCATCATCTTTGTTTAAAGTCTATCTTTTGATGCTAAGTTTGGCCAAAATTCCTAGCACAACCTATTTGAGCCTAGATTTTGACTTCACATTTGGACAAAAGACCTAACACCATTTCCCTTTCCTAGTTTAGACATGTTTGGAACACTTTGGACATAAAGTTTGACATGCCAATTTTTATTCATATGTTTTTCCTTTTGTGTGTATGACATTTAACATTAGACATTTGATGTTAGACTATTTTATGCCAAGTTTTAGTATAGACTATTTTGGAGATATAACTCCATTGTCTGGAGGTACAACTCCATCCCTTTTTGACCATGTTAGACCAAGTTTGAACCTTTTATCCTTTAAACATTATTTTTTAGAGTTTGTAGAACTCTAGAACCTATCTATTTTGAATATTTATTAATTGATGTAGGTATGTCTAGCTACACTTATGGTGGAGTCATGTATAATCCAATTTATGATAAAATGGCTACACAAATTGACTACAATCATGACCTATTTGAGGAACAAAGTCAAATGCCTATTTATGATCTAAATCAAGTGACCAACTAGGATGATATGGTTTTTGAGGAGGAATTGGATGCTTTGGCTTATGCGAGTAATTAGGATCTACAATGCACCAAAATTATTATTCTAAGATCTCTTTATTTGGCTTGTGTGAGTAATTTGGATCCATAATTCCCTAGACTTATCATACCAGGACCTCATCCTTTGGCTTGTGCAAGTAATTAGGATTCATAACGCCCTAGACTTATCATACTAGGACTTAGTCCTTTGGCTTGTGTGACAAACCAATCTCCATAATGCCCCATTCATATCATTCTAAGACTTTGTCCTTTGGTAAATGATAATAACCAAGCTTTTCAATGCCCTATCGCTACCATTGTAGGACTTCATCCAGTGGCTTGTGTGAGCAATCATACTCCCCAATGACCTACCATTATCCTATCATTGAACATTAATCATCTAGTACCAATCATTCCCCATTTTAGAAAATCCCAACCAATCCAATCATAACCCCAACCAATCCTATCACAACCTCAATCGATCCAATCAATACCCCAACTGAGCTAATAAGTACCCCAACCAATCCAATTAGTACCCCAATCGAGCTAATCAATACTTCAACTAAGCCAATCATTTGAGGCCCAAACTATATTCAAAACTAGCATTTTACAATTGATTGTAAACCAAGGCTAAAATAACTAACCAAACCAAGTTATTTTTATTGAATCAACTATTTGTGATAAGTCAACCTATGATGAATCACCTTCTAATCCTATTATTATTATTGAAGAGTCTCATTTTGATGAGCTAGTACTTGTTGAGTCACTTATTAATCATTATAACCACCTTTGGGTAAATTATTACCTTGATCATATGCCTATTTTTCAAGAGTCTCCCTTTGATAAGCCAGTCTTTAAAGAGTTATCTCTCAATCTATTTCCTATTTTTGAGGAGTCTCACTTTGACAAGCCAGTCTCTTTGGAGCACATCATGCCATCACAAGCCATTACATGTCCAATACTAAGCATTCATCAAAACATATTTATAACAACATATACATTAGATGAATAATCAAAATTAGAGTTAATTTCTATTCTTGAACTAACATCAAATTTAGCATCAATAATAGAATCAACCTCAATCTTGACATCAGATTCAAAGTATATAAAGTTAGACTCAAATTCAGAATTAGATACCATGGTTTTTTAGGATGATTACTTTAGCATTGACATAAGTTCTCCTAGTATATTATGTAAGGATTATGTATCCTCTCCCCATCCCATTACCATTACACATGCCATTACCATCAACCAACCTAACCATTTTATTGACATTTCATCTCCTGAAAGTGTTGATTGGGAATGATAGAATTATATCTTATTGAAATTCATCTATAGAGACATCAGTTTTAAAAGAACAACAAGGAGGCCAAGACCAAAATCATTCAAAAGAAGAACACTCTCCTAGTGAAACCTTTTTGGAGGTGGTAGGTGACAATCAAGTTCTAACTCAACATATTCTAGTGAAACCTTTTCGAAGGTGCTAGAAAAAAATCAAATACAAATTTTAATATTCCTTAGTGAAACCTTCTCAAAGGTGATATGGGACAATCAAGACAACTTCATTGGTAGAAACCTCATTGAGGCACCAATAGATAAGCATAAAAGTTATTCACTGCTTAATTAAGACATTATGAAAGATCAAATCAAAATAGCTTTCAATTTACAACCTAATCAGATGTTATCTACTCTCAAACCCAAATAAGAAAAACTTTTGGTGGTCCTATCAAGAGAATACTTAGAATTATTCAGCCCCACCACATCCAAAGTTATGCCAAATCTATAATCAACAACATTGTGTATGCCTAAAAATCTTGATCTTCATTTGATTCCCAACTATCATCCATTCCATTATCCTCTACCATTCCATTTCCCAATCAAACCTATCATCTAACACTTATCCATCCTTAGACACACTTTTTGGTATAGAGGCTACAAAGATACCTTATCTCAATGTTTGAAGGAATCAAAATCAATGGCTAGTGAAGATCAAAACAACATCATTTACATCCAAATCCATAGCCCATTCTTGACAAAGGAAATATTTAGATGAGGTGTGGGCTAGCAATTAACATGATTGAATATTTTGGTTATATCATTTATTGATCATGACATTCATCTCCACATCAATAGGAACAATATAATCATTTACCATACCCAGGCTAAACACCTCTAAAACTAGCCACCATCATTAGTTAAAAACATTTACATTTACCATTCCTTTTGCCATTGTTTCATACCCAACAAATCACATTACCACTTAGGGGAAATCCTCTTACCATTTTATCTAGTATTTAGACCATATTATCCTATCACTTTACCATCCTATCCTATCATTCTACCATTCTATCATCCTATTAGTCTACCATCTAATTACTTTGTCTCTCAATTATCCATTCTACTATTTTGTTCTATAAACCTAATCATATTTTGATCCATCCTATCCTAGCCTGTTTGACCTTAGTTCATCTATTGGTTTCACATTTAGCATGAAGAATTAGATTAATTTTAGTAGTTGTTTGAAGCATTCTAGATAGAGGTAGTATTTTAGAGTAGTATGACATAAGTTTTGGTAGTTGCATCCTTCATTTCTTGTTTCATTATAATCATGTTTGTTTATGTTAGCCTATTTATATCCACATACAGGGGAAAATCAGTGTCTCACTAGTCTTGTTACTAATTATAATTGTTAATGGGAAAATTAGTATCATTTATCTGATCCATTATGTCCTAGTTATAACTACCTATGGGCAAACTAGAGGTAATATTTATTTATTGTGCCTTGACATATCAACTAGCCATTCCTATGCCACACTATGCCACTATGCCAACTATGCCTATTTTGTTTGAATTGGGTACTACACTAGTTATATTCTTCCATTGAAAGGTGGAACTATTGTGACCTAGGGTCATTTTGGGACCATGTGGGTTGTGCTCAATTCATGTTGAGGTCAAATTAGTCCCCCTTTTCCATTAGGCTCTGACCATTTTTTGAGTATCCATTCAAATTATCCATGCTCTTGTCATTTGGGAGCTTGGACCATTTAGTATCTTGTCATTATTGATCTAGTTGAGATACTCCAAAACTCAAAAAATATTTAAATATTTCAAAATCCAAAAACATTTGTCTTATCTAAGCCTAGTTAGTTATCCTCAATCCACCCTATTAGGGCAAATCCATTGTAGGATGCTTTTTGTTACTTTTATTTTCTATTTGTTTGTGTGTTTGTTTTCTTGATTATTTATTTTCTTTTAGTACTATTACCTTGAATTAGTTTATATGTGTTCATTGGGTGATTCCTTACACATTATTCTTGAGTCCATCCATATTCATACATCAACATTGTCATCATGGTTTTTATCATTGGTGCATTATTTTTAATTATTTATTAGATCAGGAATCTATCCTTATACACATTTTGGCCAAGTCCTTATGGTATTTTATATCATGAGGCAAACTATCAAGTGCTAGAACAAAAATTAACTAAGGAATTTTTATAAGAAATGAAATAATAGAAAAGTATCTCCTTGGTACCCTTGGCAAAGCCTCCTACCCATCTTGATTAAATCAACACATTGACCATTTTAGTTGTATCAATGATAATTAGGATGAGCATCTCCTCATTAATAGGTACAACTAAATAATTTCTATTGATTAATTCTTATTCTTTTATTCATCTCTTTCATCACTTTATGCATTCTTGTGTGCCTAGTTGTTTTTGGCTTCTTCAATTATCAGACCAATGCATATACATTTGTGCCCACTCATCTTTAATCTATGAAATAAGTTATATCCTTGAGTTATGCTTGATAATTTTACCTACTAGGGCACAATTAATCAAACATATTTATTCTATCCATGTCATCTTAACGCTTATAACTGCCTTTGGGCAAATCATTATTTTGAATTTTATTACTAATTATAACCACCTTTGGGTAAATCAAAACTTTTTTTTAACAAATCAATGCATGCAAGCATTTTCTCATTTGGATTAATATCACCCATGGGTTAATTCCACATTTATTATTGATTTTTTTCAAGGGACCATTCATCCACAAATGTGATGGCCAGTCCCTCAAAGGGGCATCATTACAGGCTTCCTAAACATTTCTTTGGAGATTTTTTTCTTCAATCATCATCTTCTTTTAGGCATACATGCATTTTCTCATTATTTGAGAAGACATTGTTGTGCTATGATTTACAACATCTTCCCAAATAGGGGCAAACTGTAGACATCTAAAATTGGCCACCAATGAATTTTTACTTGAATTTAGACCAATTCTTACCAATCATTGAAAATATATCCTAAGAATTTCTAAACACCTTGAATTTGGCTTCATAACATGCAATTAAATCAATTTGGTCCATAAATCAATTAAAAAGAGCAATTGCACACATTGAATTAAGTAAAAATCTTGCACAAATGATCAAATGCTTAAAAGAGATTAATTAACAATCAAATCCTAATTGAATTCATCCATGACCAATTAAATGAATTATCAAAAAATAAATTCAAAATCAAAAAATATCCTAGGAAATAGTCATTACCATTTGCAAGCTGTCCAAAATCCAAATTATCTCAAACCATGCCTACTGCATGCTAATCATGACCATTTGACACCTTTTAACCCTACTAGGGTTAACTAAGAAAACTTAGGTTAGGATTTAACTCATTCCAAGTTGATTTCATAGCCTATAAAATCAAGCCTAGAACTCTTCATTTGGAAATCTTGGAACATAGTAGAGTTATAATGCAAGATTTAGGGCATGAATCAAATACATAGTGTTATAATGCCAAAATTCTAAGCCAAACCAAATCAAAAACCATGATCATGATGCCAATAGGATATGGAGATAGCCAAGCCCCATTGATGAAGACCTTTTGAGCATAATCTGATCAAGCCAAATGAAGAAGCCTCTTGAAGCATTCAAGAAAATTGGTAAGGAATTTATGTAAGTTATTTCCTCTTTTTAGTTGTGCTTTGTTCATTTATATTTCTTCACCATGCTCCTCCCTTTGATCTAGCCAAGGTAGTGTTATGAATGTTAGTGTGTTATTGCTTTCATTTTAAGCTGATTTCATTATGACGCTAACATATCATCTAACCATTCTCCTTGGATTCCTTGATCACAATTTGTACTTACCTTAGAAAACTTAGGGAAATCTAATGATATATCCCTGAAATGGCTTATCACATATATTTTATTAATTTCATTCTTAAGAAAGGTAATGCTTTATAATGGACTGATTCCTATCAAAGGCATTTGACAACATGAAAGAACCATTTATCCATCTGCCTACCCTTCATCCACCTTCTAATGATAATCCTTTGATTTGTACACTTATTTTATACCCATATCCATTGGGGCAATGCTTGCCCAACAAGATGATACTGTAAGAGAATAGGCTATTTACTATATTAGTCGAGGCCTCATCAATTACAAAAAATGTTATACCAAAGTAGAACATGATTGCCTCACTATCTATTTTGTAACTAAAAATCTTTGTCACTACATGCTCTATCAGAAAACTTATATCATAGTTCATTCTAACCCATTTCATCACTTTTTATTCAAAGCCTTTCTACTTGGAGATAAAATTGGCTAGTGAATGGTTTTCTTAATGGAATTTGACCTTCACATCATCATGAAAAAATTTGTCAAATGGAAAGTCATTATTGATCAACTTAAAACAAAACTCAACCTACTACTCATCATCTTCAAGATAGTCTCCCTGATGATAAAATTCTCTATATTGAAAGTCTCAATCAGGCTATCTCTCTTAAAGATTACTTCGATAACTTCATTGCTAATTTATAAGCAAGTAATCAAGAATATACCTATGTCATTCTTGATAATACTAAATCTAATGTAGTTATTGAAGAACTTCTCAAAATCACCATCAATTTGCATGAAGACACCTAGACCCTACATTTTGTTGGTATTAAACATCTCCAAAGAGCTGGGTAGGTTGTATTCTAACTAGTCCTCATGGTAAAATAATCCTTTTAGAATTCTGTCTTAATTTTGACATCACTCATAACATGGTAGAATATGAAGCATTAATCTTAGTCATGAGTGTGACACTTGACCTAAATATTTCATATATGCACACTTTGGGTGACTCCCATCTCATTTGACATTAGGTTAATGGTACTTAGCAATGGAAAAGTGAAAATCTTATCACTTATCATCAAATGGATACTACCCTTGCCAAAGAGTTAGCCTATCAGACATGGAATGGAGCATGATAAAATCATAAAGTATAATAGAACACATGTGAAAAGTATATGATTTTTTCTCTTCTATATCTTTTGTATGTTTTCAGCCTTATAAGCCTAATCAAGCAATAGAATAATGAAAAGAGTCTTTCCTTTTGTATCTTGAAAGGTTAGAATGTGAAGAGACAATAGGGTGTAGAAGGCTATATATAACACTTTACTATAATAGAATATAGTTTTGATGTGTTGATAAAGATTAATAAAAATGTTCTATTATGGGTTTTCCTAATCTTCTTTTATATATGGTTAATGCATAGTGAGTACTCTATTTTATTTTAATCTCTTTATTGAATGTTATGTTGGTTATGTTCTTCCTTTTCTTCTCAACTAAGTTATTATTATTATTCTTTAGGTTCATCTTTGTATATCCTAGATGGTATATAATTATATAGTCGCTTATGTGTTCTATTTTACTCTCCACTACACAAGCTATCCATATAATTAGTATTTTTTGGTGTATTTCCGGGAACCTCTACTAATAATGGTGTATTGAACATGGAACCTATTTGGATGAAATATGTTGAGATGGTTTCTAGGGTAGAGAGACATAGAAAGATGGTTAGATAAGAGAATATATAAATTTTTTTGAAGAAAAAGAATAGAAAACTATAGAGGGGATTATCTAAGAGCACATCTATGACAAAAATTATGAAATTTTCTGGTGTGAGTTGCCTAGAGTATTAGCTGCATGGCTAGCTAGAATAAAATACTATTACTTTTATCTGAGGAGAATATAATTTATAGTATAGATTGAAGAAAAATTATAAATATTATGCAACCAAGATATCGATTGGTCCTGAGTAGTGGATTATTGGATGAAGACTACAATTGATGTCTATATTATTGAGTTCACAATATAAAGATACATAGCTTTTGAGACTACATAAGAATAATTTATCCAAGGAATTAGAGGGAAATTTTTATAATGACTACTTTTGTTGATAAAGATGGTTGTGGAAAATTACATGGTGCTTACTCCCGCCAACATGGAGTAGTTACTTCAAGCACCCTGGGGGTGCATGTGAGAGGAAGTGAATGATGAAGAGATGAGTAAAATGAACTTGCACGTGATCCCAAAAAATGGAAGGTGAAAAGACTCAGAGTGAGAAGAGAATTTTGGGAATATAAAGGGAATTACAACAACAAATAAGGTGGAATAAGACAAAAGACCCTGAAGTAATTACAAATATTACTAGGATTAGAGAAGAAAATGCTAAAACTGGAGAAATGCAAGAAAACAATGCTAAGAAAGAGATGTTTCTAAGAGAATATGTGGAAATTATTAGAAGAAAAGGGTAAATGAAATATGATAAAATACTTGATGAGGAAGAAGATGTTGGAAGCAGTAATGTATGGGTAGAATAGTTAGGAAGTAGAGGTAGATCATAATTAATGGAAGGGTTTTTAGCTAGAACTAGGAAGGAAAGTTCCTAGGAAAATGCTAAATTTAAAGGTAGTAATATAATAGGTTTAAGTTAAAATTTAGAATAATTAAGAGATAAAATACATTAATTTAAAGGGTATGCATCCTCCAAGCCCACTTTATTTATGGAAGGAAGAAAATATATAGACAGATAAATGGATTTATGTTAGATTGATTCCTTTACTAACAAGTTTAGAAAGCTTAGTGTAGAAATCAAGTAGGAATAAGAAAGAAAGAAATTAAAAGAAGCATGATTTATTTTTACCCATGAAAATATTAGTGCACAATAGCTTATAGTCACAATAAACACTATGTAGTCACCTAATATCACAATAATAAGTGCATAGTTGCCACTAGTCACAATTGCTAGTATTCAACCATCTATAGTAACAACTACCAGCTTACCAACTATGGAACTTAATGCAGGTATGTTCATACATTTAATACCATATGATGGGTCTACAGACCCTAAGCAATACTTGGTAACCTACGAAATGAAATGGATTGTAAAAGGGGTAACATAAAATGATGTGAAGAAGTGCAAACTCATATGGGCTTTAGAAAGACGAGCATTGGAATTTATTTTCAAAATAAATGTAAATTCCCTCAACCTCACATAAGTTAAACATTTTCTAGTAGAAAAATTTAGGGTAAAAAAATGTTCTAGTCAAGTCATTCAAGACTTGAAGGAAATTTGACAAAAATATGGAGAAATGGTTGGAGAATATGATCGTAAGTTTTTCAATGTGATGAACAAAATTGATTTTATTAGAAGACAAATACAAGGATTTTTGGTTCATAGAGGGTCTAATATTGAGAATAAGGTTCACTATTGTGAAATCCTAGTTCTCCACCAAGGTTAATACTTGATCTGCTACCATACAGGTCAAGCAGATAAAAGATTATACAGATCTTTCATCGATGGGATCAAAATTAGAAGCTAAGTTAGATGATTTTATATGGAAGATAAATGAGATGCATAAAAATGATAAGCCTAAATTAGGATTATGGTGCATAGAATGTGGCCAAGAGGGACAGCATAAAAATGACTCTCTAAAAATTAAAATAGAATTTTGTGAAATCTATAGGGTAGTTGGACATCCTACATCTAAGTGCCATCTTATTCAACAATATATCCAAAAATTACACATGTACTATAATTTTTTTAAATCAATAAATCATGATGAGACAAGTCACTGATATCTATAAGAATCGAAACAAGATATAATGAAGAACATCTTTGTAGTTGTGGCTCAATAGATACCAATTGTGAAGAAAATAATTTTGAGACTAGACATGGAGATGACAAATGTGATTCAAAGTAGTTTGAGATGGATGCCTTTTTTTCCTCAATATCAGATGCCTTCATCACTACCATATTACCCATATGGCCTATCAATCTAGAATAATATGTCATCTCCCTCATACCAATATTCTAGTCAATATGCATAATTGTAGAACAATATGAATCTTCAACAATAATAGGTAAAATAGACTCCAAGTTCCCATCAACACCAATATGGGGATATGATGTGCAAACAAATTAGTAAGGAGGATATGCTAGACAATAATCACAATGGTGGGAATATCAACAAAATAGAGGTGGTTATAAAGGGGGATATAGGGGTAGATATCGTGGTGGATATCAAAGAGGTTATACCAATGATAATAAAAAAGATTGACCCCTTATGCAATGCTATCTATGTGGCACATATAATCATTATGCAAGAAATTGCCTCATCAATCATCAAAGAAAAGTCTATTATGTATATTTTATGGTCTAAGGTCAACATCAAAAAGAATATTACCTAGTTTTGGAGAAACAAAGGAGAGGCTAGTATGCAATGCAAATATAATCAATGCATAGCCAAAGGAAACTGCATTTGTGCTAGCTGTCATTAGGCAATAGAGATCTAAACAAGGATTACCACCTTTAGAAATGCCTCAGGACATGGTATTAGAAATTTTTAGTGGGATAGATATCCTAATATTATTACAAAAAGAATTTAATATATCAAGGTGCATAGGTATTATATAAAATACAATGGAAACTAGTCTATGAGGATGATGACACAACTATTGATGCCCAAATTTAAGGGAAAATTATTAAAATAATGAGGCAAAAGGGTATTATGATCACTTTAATGGATATGATGAAACTACTTAGCACATTACATAATGAGGATATATCCCAAAACATCACTAATCTTCTACATAACCTTCTAGAGTGTGTGTAGTGAGGACAAGAAAGCGCTGATAAAATAGTTTGATATGTCAAGACCAAGAAGCATTGGGATGTGGATTCATGAATAGATATTGAGTTGGTTGGGTATGAAATTACAAATTTATTATTTGATTTTGGAAGCATAGTCAACATGATTCCCTAATCAACCTAGGAAGCCATTGGTTGACCAACTCTAAGCTATAGTCTAGTTATGTTGATTCTAGCAGAGTCAAACCCATTAGTAGGTTAGAAGATGTTGAAATTAAAGTGTCTAGGCTTAGCATATGAGGATACTTTGAGGTTATTGACATGAATATAATAGAGACTCATTAACCTACCTTAATTTATAAGAAATGGGCTTATGATGGCCATATGATGATCAATACTATACATAATTAGTTATAAGCACATCAAAAAGATAAAATAGTGGTCATACCTTGAAATAAGTCTAATCAAAATCCTATATCATCCAAAAAAATCTAGAGCATCCTTATGCCTATGGGTAAAATAATTGGTTTAAAGTGGGTATAGATAAAAGGTAAAATGAGGTGCAATCTATAGAGTACCAAAATTAGAAACTAGGTACTACACAACATGAACAGTGACCAATATTTAAACATGCTATAATAAATTATCTTACTAGGTAGTGTCACATCAAAGAATGTGTTTCTCCTTCAGTGCACTCTTTGATAAGATCTAAAATAGACTTCTTATATAATACTAGTGTAACTATGATGGACTATACTGAACCAACCCCATAAGGTATTCTACCATGAGCATCTACATCATCAATAAGTGGCGACTCAAACATGAACATATTAAATTGGGCTCATAGAGATCGTGAGTTTCAACCTCTACACATGGTGTTCTCTATAGAACACCATATACCTCAATACTTTTTGACATAGGATCTCAATCCATTTATATTGAGGTTTAAACACCATATACCAAAGGTGGATCAATGAGTCAGTGCACTCATCTATGTGCTAAAAGGAACTACTATGACATGGTAGGTAGTACATAGAAACTCAAAAATATAGTGGGAAGAAGCATGTAAAGTCTTGCATGTAAGATTTTAGCTACCAACTAGTCTCAAATCAGAGTGGCCTTTATTCCAAGAAGGTCAATACCTAGAACTGCATATCTATCAACATGTGGATATATGGACACACAAGGAGTATAACCATGATATTGGGTGCACATATTCAACCAAACCCTAATACCTATACCAATAACTTGATATATACATTAAGAGAACATAAGGGAAACCAAAGACTGGGAGCAACTTCAACAAGATTTCCTTTAAAACTTTATGTTTTAAGATGATAATCCATTAGTATATAATGCCTTGCAGATAATTAATTTTTTTTTCATGGATGAGAAGAAGATTTAATAACTATAGTTGAATCATCATCTCATCAGGAGGTTTCACAAAATTTATAACTCACACTATGCAATTACAAAGCCAACCAAAAAGAACATTTTTTTTTCAACCATGCAATATAATAATTAATGATTTAACATAGTCAAGTGATAGTGATAGTGATGGATATTTTTATCTATAATGTTTATTTGAGACACAATGTGAAGATGAACCCAAACAAGTGAAAATCACAAAATAAGTGTAAGAAGAAAAAATATGCAATATTAGCATTCCATAATGAGAAGGCAAGTGCATTCTATAAGATTTTCTACCTAGTGGATCAAGCAAGATATATTAGGAATAATTATGAAAGAGTGAAGGGAATATTAGGATAGAGTTAGATCCTAAGCTTGTAATAATGGGAGATTACTAGGTATAGGAGCAAATTTTTGAGGCCTTATTACTGCTAAGGGACTATCAAGGTATCTTTCCAATAAAATTCTTAGAGGTAAAAGGTATAGATCCATCTTTAGGAGAAATAGACAAAAATAAAAGAGTGTGCGTGCCCTATCAAAAAGTGACCTTACATGATTAATCTTAATATGAAAATTAAAATAAAGGCTTAACTTGATCAAATGCAAAAAGATGAAATCATTTATCTAGTTGAAAAGGCAAAGTGGGTGAGTTCCATGGTTGTTCAATCGAAGAAAATAGGAGAAATTCAACCGTGTGGGGAATACCATGAACTTGATGATGCTTGTATTAACGATCCATTTCCAATTCCTTTTATAGATGAAGTCCTTGAATCCATTATAGGGCATGAAGTATATTCATTTATGGATGGCTTCAGTAGATATCATTAGATTCTAATTGTAAAGGAGTATTAGGCTAAGACCACATTCACTACTAAATGGGGATCATTTGCATACAATGTAATGCCTTTTGGTTAAAATAATGCACCTACTATATTTTATAGAGCTATGGTAAACACATTCAAAGATTTCATTCATGATTTCTTGGTAGTCTATTTGGATGATTGGTATGTATTCTCTTTATTTAAAGAGCACTTGATAAAACTAATATTGATGTTGAAGTGATGTTGGGATTTGAGGATCATTATGAATTTAAATAAGTGCCTATTATTTACACCTTTTAGTATCTTACGAGGCCATGTTGTGTGAAAAAATTATATTTTGGTTGACCTAGCTAAAATTAGTATTATAGTAAGGAAGCCACCTCTTAATAACTCAACTGAAGTGTGCACATTCCTTGGTCATACAAGATACTATAGAAAGTTTATACAATGATGCACAACTATATTTACATCTATGGATAAATTATTGTGAAAGGATACCAAATTTAAATGAATACTAGAATGTCAAATGGAATTCTTTTATTTAAATTAAAGACTAGTAACAACTCTGATATTAGTGTTTCCTGACTGGAAGAAACTATTCCATGTACATGTGGATACTTTTAGCATTACAGTAGGAGCTATCTTAGTACATCTAAGCAAAGGTGGGTTGGACCACCTAATACATTTTACCAATATGAAACTGTCAGCTATAGAAAAAAAATTACATGACTACAGAGAGAAGCATTAGGCCTAGTGTTCACACTCCAAATTTTTTGACATTACTTATTAGCTACACTATTTGAGTTCTTCACAGATCACCAAGCATTGTAATACCTAGTTAATATGCCAATGTTGAGAGGACATATATCAAGGTTGTTAATTCTCTTTCAAGAATTTCAATTTTTGATAAATGTTAAGCCAAGATGAGAGAATGTCAAGCTAGATCAACTCAATAGACTTCACAATGGGGAAGAACTAGAGGAAGTTGAAGATGAATCCCCAAATGTGAATTTATTTAGAACTTATATATATCTTGATAACATGAAAGAAATTACAAACTTATTCAAATAAGGAACTTTTCATGAACACTATACTGAGCATGATAAGAAGCAAATGGTCACCTAAGCCATACTATATAACCTTATTAATGGATTATTGTACAATCTTGACAAGGATCATGTATTTCATAGAGTAACTCTAGAGCATGAGTGACCATAGCTTATTCAAGAGGCTCACAAAGGAATTGCATAGGAGAAGCCACTACAAGGAAAATCCTATAGAGTGGTATTTGTTGTCTAATGTTATTTCAGGATGCACATAGGGTTGTTAAACACTGAAATGTTTATCATCAAATGGACAAGCCAAACCAACATGATGAAATGCCTTGGGTACCCATTCTTGTGAAACAACCCTTTGTATAGTGGGGAATTGACTTCGTTGGACCTATAACTCTTCCAAGTAAGTGTAATTATACCTGATACATTATTACTGTGATAGATTATTTCACTAAATGGGTGGAAGCTATTACCACTCCAAGCTACGATGTCAAAGATGCTTCCAAATTTGTATATGAAGACATCATTACAAGATTTGGATGTCTAGTTAATTTGGTATGTGATAGAGGCAAACATTTTATAAATAGTTTTATCAAGACTCTCACTAAAGATTTCATGATATCACAACATAAAAGCATGACTTACCATTTATAGGTAAATGGACAGGCAGAAGCGTCCAATAAAGTATTGGGGAAAATGTTAATTTTTTTTGTACTATTCAAAGGAATGATTGGTAAAATTGAATTAATATGATTCTATGGGCTTATAAAACACATTATAAGAAAGCTAAAGAGTTCACTCCATTTTAAATGGTATATGGTCTTGAGGCAGTAATGCCTATGGAGTATATTATTCCTAGTCTATGTATTATGATTGTTATGAGATTAGGGAATCAGGATTCATTAAAGGCATAGTTGATGGAATTCACAAAGATAGAAGAAAATAGACAAATGGCACAATGGATATAATGGATTAACAAGTAGAGTCAGAAAGCATGCCATGATCATAACTTATGATCTAAATAATTTTACTCAAAGCAAATGGTATTGTTTTATGAGAAACAATTTAAAGAATTCCTAAGAAAGCCTTGTATTATATGGAAAGGACCTTATATTATTCATGAAGTATACCACAAAGTACCATAGTGTTAAAATATTTGTAGGGAACTATATTACCAGGATGTATAAATGGTTGTAGGCTTAAGCCATATCATCTTTAATATTTATAATTTAGATAAAAAATGAGTGGGTGCTAAGTAAGACCATGTAGTTAAAATTTTATTTAATGATATTTGTTTCTATTTTGTTTTCTTAGGTTAAAATGTTTGTATAACATGTTCATTATAGAAAAAAACATCACAATAAGTGGGAAGTAGTTATCATTTTAGGGTGTGATCACATTTCAGAGATAGATCACAAGAGATAGGTAGTTGCAACTACATTGAGCATATTAATTAAGTCCAAGAAGGTGGAGATAAGATAGGTACGGTGAATAGAAGGACAAAAATCATGTCAAACCATTAATGATGTGACATTTCAAAAAGATTACATCTTTTTTAGAGTAGATTTAGTATTAAAAAGATAAGTGGATTCATAAGATACATTAAGTAGATGGAAGGATAACTACTCACATAAAAATAACTACCAAAGAAGCAAATCAAATATTCTAAGCACAAAATGTCCCTATCAAGATAACTTTCAGTAAGTAATATTAATTGAAAAAGGAAAAATTGTGTGCAAGTAGTCAATGCATTCAAATTAGTAAGGTATGAATAATTCCAAAACATTACAGACTTTAGCTAACAAGAGGATTATATGATATGCTTTTAGAATACCTAATCATTAATAGATTTCAAACTAAAGCATGACTAAGCAAATTAATCACCCATTCCAAACCATTGACTGAGTCATGAAGAGAGGTTAGTTGTTGATTCTACTATTAGATGCACATAAATAGGAAATGGGGATTAGGTTAGGTCTTCACCAAAATAAGTAGAATGATCTAGATCCATTCAATTTTATAGATGCAAAAAAAACTAATCTTTTTACCTAGGATACTCAAAGAGCAACAAAAGTAGGATCCCTCACACTTCAACATCCATTGTGAGGATCTAACACTAAAATATTACTTAATATTCCTACATTTGGATAGTTAAATGAGGTCAAGTTTACTTTGCTAAGCCATTACAATCAAGGGGCAATCCATTTGGATCAAGATGTTGCAATTTGGATCACTTCTCACACCATGGCATGAGTCATCGACCTTACCAATAGCGTAAAATATCTATTCCCTTATAAGTATACAACAAAACACCACCAATCCATTTGGATATTAGGGAAAAATATACCACAAGGGCAAGGAGAGGAACACCCATTGACTCAATTGAGGATGCTTCACTACACATCATGATACAATGCATCATGAAAAGATTTTGGAAAACCACCTAACAATTGAAAAATATATGGGAGGACTTCAATTAGCCTAATTTTTTGGTAGTTGAAGTCACCACTAACATATAAAAGGTACTTTCAAGAAGCACACAAACATTTTGGTACTGATTTTTGGTTTTTTATTGTGTTTCACATAGTGGAAATTTCCACTGGGGCCAGTTAATGTAACTTAAGACTTTTAGCCTGGTAATGCCCTAAAAAAAGTACATGGACCAAAATGGGGTAGTATTATGAGAAATTAGGGTGACTTAACACATGGTGGCTCAAAATCCTAGCTTTAATTTGAACACACCCTAGGATCCCACAGGATGTAATGCAATATTTGGGATAACATGCTTCAATCACCAAATTCCATAATTGTATCAAATCAAGGTCCATGAGTTGGATACTCAAACTGTGACCTTGATGCCATTTTTCATTTCTATGGTCAAAGTGAAGGCTAAAGTATAAAGGGAAAAATCCTTAGCTATGAGGTTAATTCCACCTTTGCAAGTTATTCCTCCAAAGGTGTAATAATCAAAATTAAAGAATCATCTATCATAACAACAAACATAGCCACATGATCTACCATCATAACTAGTACAACCACAAGCTTTGACAAAATAAGAGACAATCAAAAGGAAGGCAATGATACATAGGGCCTCACCACCACCATTGAAGAAAAGTATGAATCAAGCAAAGTCCTAGCTTAAGAATCCCATGGTTTCAAGGATAGATGTTGAGTGCAATATACCTAAGTTTGGGGTAGAAGAATTGGAAGTGATCTAATTAATATTGGAAGATATCAAAAAATAAGTGTATGATAAAGAAGAGGAGAAGGAGTTCTTTTGAAAAGTAGTGCACACTTGTCAAGTGAAAAATCAGGTAAGAAAAAACCTTTGGGTTGAAATTACTCAACCACCTCCTATTATTGTTGATATTGTAGGATAAAAATTAGATCAACACCAGTTGGAGGTTAATATATTTTCATCAATAAGCCATAGTACCATTAGATACATAGATGGTGGATTTACCCAAAGAAGGCAATCCTACACTGGTCTTGTTTTGATGACCACACACACAACCTTATGCTAAACCATTACAAACTATGTGGGTAAGGATTGTGTCTTTAAATGAGCTCATAAAATAAAGTGGTGCACAATAGTCTCAAGTAGTGAAAAAACAAACTCAACCCTAGGTTTTAAAGAAGTAAAAATAGATTCTCGCACCCCCATTTAAATCAAGAAAAATAAATTGGTATGTAAAGGCTATCTTGGAAAAATGTAGTCATCTGAGCATACTGAATAAGACACAAAGATCATAGATCTTGAAGGTGATAAGGAACCTATGGATACAACTATGCCTAAGATAGTTCATAAATAATAAATTACATAGGACATAATAAACCCTAAGGAGGTGAAGGAAGAATAAAGGAATAAGAAAGAACAAGAACCATCATAACAAGCAGTAACATAAGAGACATAATGCACTCAAGAAGAAGCTACACAACATAAAAAAAAAGTAATAAGACATAGACACTAAAAAATAGAATAAAGCTAAGGAAGCAGAGGTTGCAAGGAAGCAAGCCAATGAAGTTGAAGCTATAAGGAAGAAATCTGAGGAAGTAGAATCTGTGAAAAAATAGGGTGAAGAAGTGGAGGCACATAACAAAAAGTAGGAGGAAGCCTAAAGACAACAATAAGAGGTGAAAACTATACAAAAAAATAGAGGGAATAATAAAATCAAGCCAAGGCTTCTAAAGAACAACTTAGACATGCAATAAAAGCATGAGCATCCCAAGATAAAGCTAAGGCTAAATCTAAAGCCAAAGCTAAAGCTGAAGTGGATGTTAAAACCAAAGCTCAAGCTAAGGATAAGGCTAAGGCCATTGAGGAAGCTAGAACATGAGTTGAATATGATGCTAAGGCTAAGGCAAAATTGGAAACCTAGGCCAAGAAGCACAAAGAAGCTAAAGAATAGGCATAATCATAAAGCACAACTTAGATAAAGACCACATAAGAAACATCATAGATCTCTAGCCAATGTTTATGGGATGTCCCTAATACATCAATGTGGTGAACTACTTTATTATTTCAATTAGCTCAATTCACACCTACCCTTGTGACACTTATGACTACCTCCATGGCACTTGTACCAATACTATGGAAACATCTTTAGATGTGACTCAACTGCCACTATCAAAATAGATTGAGGGAGCATTGGAAATTCAAGAGTAAATTGCATAGAAGGATTCAAATTTGGAGCAAGAAGTTCTTAGGCTACATGAGGAAAATGATAAAATAGTAGAGTAGCTAGAAAATACTACCGACTGATAAATAATATTTATCCCACCTTAGTTATATAAGTACTTGGTGATCAAGTCATGTTAGAGGACACATAATTCACTTTCTATTGACGGAGCTTACAAATAATTGGGGGAATGTGCAAAAAGTGATTATATTTCACACATAAGGACACGATCTTAGGTATGAAAAAATTCATGTGTGAAATCATTGAATAGTATGAGCAGGTCCTAGACATCACTCTGTATAAGGCCAAACAAATAGCCCAAGATATGTTAAATTGGAGAAAACATCTTAATCAATCATTGGCTACTACAAAACTTGAATTTTACACTATAAATAAAGATAAATCCATTTTGGAGGATCAAATAGAAACTATAGAAAAGATGATCAATGCACTCAGACAAATTTTGGATTCTAGGGATGCTTCCATATAAAAGTTGAAAGTGTGGCTTAACAAAATAATGCACAATAATTTTACAGCCATCCAAGCCCTAAGGACAACAAATAGATTAGATGAGATCATCTTTGATATTTAACTCAATTTATATAATGCAAAGGCATTTCTCATAATTATAAAAAATGAGGATATGTAAAACATTATTACAATCTAGGTACCACTAGACATTGTGCTTACCATGGTATGTGAAGTGTTCACATATTAAAAAATTCTCAAGCAAGATCTATCTTAAGTTGATCTGAATATTGCCTAGATAGTAGATGAGCCTCAATGCATTCCTTTGCAACAACTCTGATAAATAATATATAAGAGGAAGTTGGATACCAAGTCTTAGTCTCAACAACCACCTCTATCATTGGGTGCATCAGAATCCAATGGGTTAATAGCTAGGCCAACATAATAACCTCCACAATAGCCTAATCAAACTCCTCCTCTACCATAGTAGTAAGTAATGCACACTTCCATTTTCAAATTCAATAATTTTTTAGTTTTTTTGAGATATATTAAACATTAGGAGCAGGGCTAGATTTGTCAAAAACCCATTAACGGTAGCCACCTAGTTATGCTAGCTTATTGAAAACCTGAAAGGTCGATGGGCTACTATGCTACTTAGTTGAAAAACCAAAAGGGTAGTTAAGTAGTGTATAAAGGGTGAAAATTGGTAAATAAAACTTGGAGTGATAACTGTAACTTTTATTTGTGGATCATCTATTCATCTCAGTTTAGATCAAGTTGTGACTTTGTCTCAGGATGAGACAACTAATTAAGTCTAGGAAGTGTTAGAAATGGAATGCAACATGATAAAATCATAAAGTATAACAAAAGGACACATGTACAAAGTATATTATTATCTCTTGTATAAATTTTTTATGTATTCAATGTTATAATCCTAATCGGGTAATATAATAATATGAAGAGTCTTTCCTTTTGTATCTTGAAACGCTGAAATGTGGAGATAACAAGTTACAAAAGGTTATATATAACACTTTGCTAAAATATAATATGGTTTTGATGTATTGATAGAGATTAATAGAAATGTTCTATTATAGGTTTTCCTAATCTTATTTTATATATGGTTAATGCACAATGAGTACTTTGTTTTACTTTAATATATTTATCAAATGTTATGCTAGTTATGTTCTATCTTTTGTTAGCAACTGAGTTATTATTACTATTTAGGTACATCTTTATATATCATAGATGGTATGTTATTCCATAGTCTCTTATGTGTTCTATTTTACTCTCCATTACATAAGTTATCCCTATAATTAGCATGTTCTAGAATATTCTCTACTAACATCGACTCTTTTACCATTGAGCCCATTCTAAGAGATCAAAACTCTATTACTGATTCTCTTGATTTTTTGGCATCCTTATTTCATCTGCATCAAGTTCTAAGTGATTCCCAATTTATTATTCAAATAATAAAGTCCCCATCTTATACCTAATCACAAGAGTCACTTATCTATCATATTGAGGCAGTCACCATTCAACAGAGCCCATAGTATAAAGACATTATCCAATTCTTCAAACATAAAACTTATCCTCTAGAGATGGATTCTCATGAAAAGATTATAATTCAAAAGAATGATTTTAAATATGTCTTTATATACAACACCCTTTATTATTATAATACTGAAGGTACCCTACTCCACTACATAATGAAATAAGAGGTTCATCCCATCCTTGAATAAACACATGGTGGAATTTGTAGTGGTCACTATAATAGACATAATATACCCTGCAAATGCCTATGTATGGGATACTTTTGACCTACTCTTAAAAATGATGCTATCAATTTCACTAAAAAGTGCAGTCCTTGCCAAATCCATAATGATCTAATCTATTCACTACTAGTTGAGCTCTAAATTATGGAGTCTCCTTGGTTATTTTCCATGTGGGGATAAGATCTCATTGACAAACTACCTAGGTCATAGGATGGACATGTGTTTATCATCATGACTATTGAATATTTTACCAAATGGGTAGAAGCCATGCCTCTCATCAACATCATGAGAACTACTATCTCTAAGTTTATTCTTAACCAAATCAGTTTTTATTTTATAGTTTTGGATACTATCATTTTTGATAATGGTGGTAATTTCAAGAACATGGATGTGGAGTTATGTGCTAAATTCAAAATATCCCACTAATTTTCCACACCTTATCATCCATAGTGCAATGGTCAAGCTAAGGCCACTAATAAAATTCTTCAAAATACCATCTATGAAACTTGCACATATTGACATCTTCATTTATATCCTACACTTTGGGCCTATCATACTAGCATTTATACTACCATTGGGGCAACATTGTTTTCACTATTCTATGGTTATGAGTCTATCCTACCATTAGAAGTCAAGCTTCCCACCTTATGTATATCTATTCATGACATAATTATTGATGAAAAACTATGTGAATCTCACTTTTATGCCCTTGATCTTCTTGATGCACACCTTTTATCTACTTTGTAACATAATCTCCAATACAAGGCTTGCATCACCAAGCAACATAATAAAAAGGTTAAAGTCTACACTTTCAATGTTGGTGTTCTAGTCCTTAAATTAGACTATACCCATGATAAAGAATAAAAATACATCCAAAAATGGTGGGGTCCTTATTTAGTGAAAGATATTCTTGGTCCTAAGACCTATCACCTCCAAACTAATGAAGGCCATATTTTCAAGGAGCCCACCAATGCACAATTCTTAAATAAATATTTCACTTAGATCATTCCCTTATCATATTTATATATGCTATCTTACTAACACTTTTTTTAGGATTTATACATAGGTTTACCCTCTACAACACTCTTCTCTTTCAAAAAATATTAGTTACTTCTCTTGGTCCTTTAGTTTCTCTTTCTCATGAGTTGCATTGTATACTGTGGATAGGACATAGTCTTCCTCATGAATTCCTTTTGATTTTATTGAATTTGTCATTTTCAAATGCTTTTTTCACTCTCTTAGGTTTTTATTTTATGATTTGTAGTGTAATACCATGGATAGGACCAGGATTTATTTGAAGATACTATTTCTACCACTTTGTTTTCACATGCTTTATTCAATCTTTTGATTTTCTCTTTTGTGAGTTGTAGTGTAAGACCATGGATAAGATTAGGCCCTCCTCAAAAATACCACTTTTTGAATTTATTTCACCTCTTTGGGTTTTCTATTTTATGATTTGTAGTGTAAGACGATGGATAGGACCAAGCTCTCCTCATAAAATCACTATTTTTATTCCAAAAACACCTTTTTTATCAACCAAGTGTTCTTTTTCTAGAATGTTAAGAAATGGTTACAAGTTTGTGATCCCATATTCTCAGCTTCAATTTTTATTTCTTTTATAGATAAAACTTGCATAAAAAACTATGTTAGCATGTTTACTTACACTTCTATACATTCTTATTACAAGGATTCATACTTACCTATCATCATATCTCTTGTCACTTTTATCACATTTTCTATAGTTTGAAGTAATTCAAATTGTTTCATGTTCATCCCCTTGATTCTATTTCCTTCCATTCCACTTTGGATAAAAAAATTTGATGTCAAGATAACACTTTTATTTCACATGAATTAACAAGACTCTTAGACACCATGCCCTCCAAGTTCTGTTTCTTAGCCACCAAGTCCCAAGTTTTCAAATGATTGTCATTTTTAACACCCATGTTTGGCTGTTTGAATCTATATGGAGGAGGAATATAAAAAGACATCAAAAGTTAATCTCTAAATAATTTTAAATAGAAGGTAAAGATCAAAAAGCAACATAAAAAGTCAAAATTCAAAATCATACCAAAAGACAAGATTCATAGCACATCTCCTATCTCCAATGGAAGTCTACAATCCATAGTTGGCCTCATAATAGAGCCAAGGTCCACTAGAGTGTAGTAGGATAGTGGATTAGAATAGGAAAATTTAAAGTAATATATGGTGCTACCTACTTTCTCATGTAATAACCCAATATTCTTAGTAGACCTATGGCTCTGTAAGAGGTCCTGAAGAATGGGGAACACATTGTGGGAAGGGAGGTTCATTTTATAATTCATGCATATAACCTTCATGGGATGATATCCATAATTCATTTGATGATCCAATATTTGTGTGGTTAGGAAAAGTCCTTCAGAGTCCTTAATGTCAAATGTCCTATTATTATAACAAACCCTAATTTAAATGTGTTGACTTCGATAAAGAGTTTATCTACCTTGATTTTTCCTTCATTTCTCCCACCACCCATTTCATTCCCCCCTTTGATAGGAAAGTTTGATTCTAAATTTGTTTTCCCACTTATTTATTCCCTCTTCTTCACATATTAAAAACATGATAGCACTACTTTGTTTTATTTTTATCTATGTTTTGAACATAATATTATGCTTGAGTGAATAGGGATTATCTTCTTTATAAAATTTATAGAATTGCCTTGGTTTCATTTGAAACTTTTTCATTATCACTCCTTTTTTTCATATAACTACATCCATTTATATATTTTTGTTCTACTTCTATTTTTTGGATAATTGCATCCACTTCTATTTTCAATAACTTTTTTTAATGTTGAGTGAGGTTGGTTTGTTCCTTCTCACTCACCAATGTTGTTTTCCTTTATATGTACTTTTTCCATTGATGATTGAGTAAGGATTGTTACTGCTCACTCATCAATGTTATTTTACCTTTTCTTGCCCATCTTTGTTTAAGTAAGGATTGTTATTGCTTTCACATCAATGTTTGATTACCATTTTTACTTGTATCCTTAGTTTGATTTTGTGTGTTTACCTTTCTTACTTAAGGTTTACTTGTTTGAGTTTGTCAGTCATTTAGTAGCCTTGCCTTTTTGGTTACCTGATTTAATCTAAATTTTGACTTGGTCATTTGGTCTTAACTTAGCATTTATCACCCCAACTTATCAAATTTACAATTATGTCCTACTGACACTATTTCAATTATCTAGGCTTTCCTACATTTATTTGTTTTTGCTCTTTAGTTTTGTATCCTTGGGTTTGTCCAAAGCAATCTCTATGCCCTCCATGATAAAAAATATAAACACAACAAGTAACCATCTAGTGATAAAGGTAAGCCACGTTACACATACATTAATTTTATTTAAGTTATTTCATTTTCATCATTTCATTTTAATTATTTTATGCTTTAAACTACTATAATGTATTTAGATTTAGCATTGTGTGTTGTTATGTTCTTTTCTTGAGTCACCATCCCTTATTGCACCTAAGTGACATGTGATGAGCTTTGAGTGGGCATATGTATACACATAATATTTTAAAACTTTATCAATTACTAATGCTTTCTCTCTTGTAGGAACCCATCGAATCTTAATCTTCCTAAGTGTATGCCTTAAAGGGTGAACCAAGAAAGGGGTGGGCAAACTATTGGTGATTTTCAAGATTGTTTTCCCCTATAATACCACTTGGTATCTACATGACCTTATTCTATACACTTACCTAAGCTTTGATTCCTCTATTACACACTCATTCAATCAATTCACCACCTTACTTAACCCCTACCTAAGCCTAAAACCCTTTTTGACATTTATAGAATAATGTTAGCCTGGGCCGACCCTATATTCAAATTGATATTTGCATGCTATGGGTTTAGTCAGCCTTAGCTGACCTAGACCAAGACCTAACTTGATTTTATGAAATAACGATACAAATTTGAATTGGGCTGACCCTATTGGCTAAAATTTTGAAAAGTTTTAAGGTTAGATTCAACTATATATACACATTTATTCACCATTTCTTAAAGAGATAAGAGAGTTAATTATTCATTTGTACTTCTTTATAATTTGCTATTTAACCATTCTACTTGAGGAGTTATTGATTAGGGTTTATAAGTAGAGAATAATCTTGTCTTGTAGAAAAGTCTTAGATGATTATGTTTTTCTTAGTGATCCTTACAAACCACAACAACCTATTGCGAAGCACCTTGGGCCAAAGGAGAGATTGAGTCTTTATGTGTTCATATTCAAGGTAAGTATCTCTAACTTTACTCCTCTATTTTAGTAGATAGAAGTAACATAAGTAATGGATTTTGAATATATTACTCTCTACATGCATTAAGGTTATATATACACATAGCTTAATTAAAATTATTCTATGCATGTTTACTTTTTATGTTTATTACCCCCACTTTATGCTACAAGATTTGGTGAGCATTAGATTAGATTTTAATTTACTTATGATTTACTTAATGAATATGAAATCATAGGACTTAGCTAGGGTTATTTCATAGTGTTACTTGAATGGAGGCTTTGGAACCCTCTCTAGTGATATTATTATGGTAAGACATCCCTTGGTTGGGTCTAGAGGATCCATCTTGGTCATGACCCCAAATATCTAATGTATCAACAAATGAAAGTGTAAGTAGTTTATCTTATTTTAGTTAGGATTGATGAATAGGTCAGTTTCATTTTCATTTGTATATAATATACACTTTATATATTTTATATTTTGTCCTAATATCAATTTTAATGATTCATAATGATACATCTTTCAAATCAAATTACCAAAAGGTAAGATGGTTTTAGCAATACACAGGTGCAATCCTAAACCTTACTTTATTTCAAATTCAATCATTTTAATTATTTCAATTTTAGATTATATGCATTGATTATATATTATCACATGCTCTTGGTTGCAGGCCAGTCACCAGTAAAACACTCAAGTTGGATTCAAGCAAAGACAAGGTGTGTTATACACACCCAGGTATGTGTTTCTTCTCATTTAAACCAATAGTTTCATTACTAGATTAAAGGGGGGAAAATGTAAACAATATTTATAAATTATATAACACCTCAATCTTTTACATTTGAAAAATACATATCATGGATGTAACTTCAACTTTTAGACATTTTCACTACTAAAAGGCTCAAATACACTATCTCTTTATGCTTAATTACATATCTCTTAGTTTGAGTAATGTTATTTTGATGACCTAGGTCTTTTATCTTGCCCAAAATTATATAAACCTACTTATCTTCCATATTTGCAATTTTTGGACCTACACCTATTTTCCAAATAGCTAGACACTTGTATCTCATTCAGATACTTGTATTGATGCAAGTTTTCTATTCCAATGCAAGTATCTAGTGCCCTAAAGTCATACAATTTACAAACTAAAAGTATCTTAAAGGTTAGCCTAAGTGATTTAATGTTATATATTCTATAAAGGGATTGGTATAAATTCAAGATCAACCCTCATTCATTCCTCACCTAGAACAAACCTAGAAAAGACCAAGGTAACTTACCAAAAACACTGAATCAAGCATTCAAGTGAGTAAAGCTTCCCTATTTTGTCCTATTTCAATACTAGTCAAAAGGATAATGTATTCATAGGTTTGAAATACTAAAGGAGAAGCCCAAGATATATAATTACTAATCTACAAACTAGGTCACTATTGTACTTGCTTATCATACATTGCATGATTCACACACAAGCTAACATGTAAGAGAAAACTACACAAGTCTAAGTCTCTTTAGAGTATTGATATATAGACAATTCTCATTAACAGAGGGGTATTTGGGGAAGCTCAACACCATGTGTCCACTAATCCATTTTTCTCATAGTCATTATGAATATGAAGAACTAGAGTTTTTCTATTTGAGGAGTGATAATCTATGAGATAGATATACATACACCAGAGTGAAGGTGACACATAGCCCAAAAGCATCTAAATGGTTACATCTAGTTTCAACACGTATTTCATACTGGACACTTATATCCAAGTTAGATAGTAGTGTCAATGTAACCATCCTAGGTTGATGTAAGTGTCAAAAATTATAGAGGTTAGATTTATAGAATTAGGTGACTTTTCTAGAATCTATATCTAGGCTACTTTCTTCTTATTCCATATCTAGATCTGTATTAGTATTATAATTAGCTAAGTATCATATTTTCCTTATCACTATAATATCTAGCAAAATTGTAATTTTTATCTTTAGCATCTCAGCATAATAAGTCCAATTTATGTTTTACTTGAGTTTCACAAATAATTAGCCCACTTTAGAGATAATCTATCATCCTTGTGCCCTAGGTTATATCTACCCCTTTAACTCTAGATTCCCCGATATCTATATTTTAGGCTTAAAAAATTTGTAAAGCTTCATAAATTTATTATTCTATGGTTTGGCTCAATGTATTAATTAATTAAATCACTAACCTACAAATAATGGAATTGTACATTAGTAGACAATGTAAGAAGATAAAACATTGGCCATCATATTGAAATTGTAGGAGATAAATGGTAATGCATAACTGGATCTACATGGAATCACTTGAGACATAGGCACATAATATATTAATGTAACTATTGATGGAAATATGAGGTTGGATGTGCAACTATGATAATATGTAGTACAAATTAGTGACCTAGATACTCCTAAATTAGTCACCCCTCCTTGAATATTAATGGTGCATATTTCATAAAGTTTTATAAGAATATGTGTAAACAAATTGGAAACATACACCTCTATAAACCATTTTCCTTGTGAAGGCACTTGACCTAATTTAAAGAACTAGAAGAGAAGGATCTATTATTAACATGTTTTTTTAACTTGATAATCAATGAATTGATCTTATTATGTTGGAACATTTCAACTTGGATTTATGTCTATCTACTAGAGAGTCTTTGTAGTATTTGAAGTATCCAATAAAGGTGGAAAGTATTATTGTAAGAGTTCTACACTGAAGACTGGATGCTACCCAAGATAAGTTAGAAGGTTTATCTCAAAGGCATTATCTCCTACTTATTTGGTGATGGTGTAGGGCCCATTATAAAATGGATGAATCTTGTGGTAAGATCTTACCATTATTTCCTTATGTAGGTATAGTGAAACTTGATCACCAACCTGGAAGGCATGTAGTGTCTGATTATTATCATGGTGCTACATAATTTTCATTTACCTATCATATAATTGTCTTTGTAACCATTGATGAAGATGTTGAATGTGATCAATGAATTGGACAAAATTTTAAACTTTTTTGAGATGGAGTTGCTATTATTGATGGTGAGATAGGATAAACTACATCGATGGGTGCTAAAGGATGAAAACCCAAATAAACCTAAAAAGGACTATGTGGTAGAGTTGTGTAGAGTTATATTTCAATTATGATAAATGAAAGGAATGATTTAATCTCAAGTGTGTTGATTATTCAAAATTTACACTCTTGGAAGATGCATTGTCATCTTATTGACTAATTAAGTTTGTCCATCAGTTTAGGGATAGAAAGTGATGGACTTGTTTAGATTTATGTCCAACATAAACCAAAGTGCTTTCCATAATGACTCAAAAATCTAGTGTTCCTATCATACAAGATACTTTATATGATTCTAAAATGGATCAAGACATATTGAAATTATAATTGAGTCATTTTTAGAGATGATATAGATTTCTTATAAGGTATGAGAATTAACATATTTGAGAAGTTATCAAATACTACATATACACACACATTACTATGCTTGGTAGTCAGGTAGCATGAAAGAAAGTCCATGGAAATTAATTTCCACCATTTTGTTGGAACTGATAGAGGTGTGTATAGACCTTGATTCTTGTTGACCAACTTGGCTATGGCATATGCGATACATAAATTAATATATTTGGAGACATCAAATTTGAGATGTGGATAGTAGAAACACTTTTACAACATTGCAAAGAGTCTTTTCAATCCAAAAATGTCCCACAAAATTTCTAAAATGAGCCTCCTATATTAGTTTTTGTCTCTCTACCTCATACAAAATGCACAAGTAACCAAGATGATAGAGAAGTCCATCCTATAAGTAGAACTATGGAACTAAATTATTGATAAGCAAATTATGATAGATATCTAGAAAATACATGTTAGATGAATACAATTATAACCATGCATTGAATTCATGCCCACATACATTAATTACAAAAAGGAGAGTTTGAATTGGATGGTGACTTATACAATCTACAATTGGATTGACACTTCCCTTCTTATGATTGTTGTTCAAATGGAACTATTGAAGATAAGAAGACCATTTTTGATGTCCTATTACTATAATTTATTTTGCATTTACAAGAACTAAAGTGGGTTGTGATATGTGTGGATCATAATATACTTTCACAAGATATAATTCTTTTAATATTTACATGCTTGAACAATAACATAAAACTCATGATCATGTGTTGGGTAGCTCTTTATCGATGCGGTGAAAGTCTCATTGTGGTAAGGAACTGGGTGACCATGTTGAGTAAGGACTACTCCAAGTGAAAGGTTAGAGGTATATATCTTAAGCTCAAATGGTTATTTATGTGAACAAGGAATACATAGAGGGGAGGTTAGTACTATGTTAGTATAATAAAATATATCAAAATAACACACTAAAATCCTAACACCTTTAGCCTAGACATGAGGGAGAGCATAGGTAACAAGCATGCATATGAAAGCACAACTAGAACACAAAATAAAACATTCCTTTACCTTATTTGGAGATACAAATGAATTTTTTAATTGGATTTATCAATTTTTGCAGCAAGAAGTCTTTACCAATGAATATTTATTTTCTCCTTCTATCCTTTACACCTTGGCTTGGCTAATTGGCTTATCTTGGCTTATGAATTGGGCATGGTAACATTAATTGTAAGTTTTATTTTCATCTATTTGGAATTATAACATTACACCAAGATAAATTTAAATATATTTAGGCATAATAAATTTACACCAAAAGATCTTATATATCAATAGGTATGGCATTGTATTTATATCCTTAAAAGTTAACTCTCACCCAAGGTGAGTTAAGGTTGAGTTTAAACATGGAATGGGTTCAAAATAACCCTAGGTGAGTTGAGGATAAATTCAATTGAATTAAAATTTGTCATGTAATTATGATTTTAAATTCCTAGGCATGGCTCTCAAATTATATATTTTGAGATATTTTGGAAGAGCTTAACAACTCATAAAGGCAATGATGAAAATGCTTGATATTTTGATTTTTAAAATTTCTATTTTTAGATGTTCATTAATTTTAAATGGATAATTCAAGTAAGTATTTAATATTTTTTAATTATATGATTCAATTTGATTAGTATTTTATCTCTTTTAAGAATTTAATGGGTCCATAAGCCAAATTACTAGTATTTAGGTCACAAGGTGATAGAGGATAAATATGTGAGAGTTTATTATTGCGTATAGGATAGTACCCAAAATAAGGATGCCTCAACATGATTATAAGCATTGATGAATGTTTTATAACCAAAATTGAGATGTTTAATGATTCATAGGATTAATTTTCATTGTTTGATAAAATTCAGTCTAAAGTTTGGTTAGAAGCCAATTGTGGCCAAAATTAAGTGTCTATAGTTTGCCCCTATTTGAGAATGTGTTGCAATCTATAGGCATAATAACATATTATAAAATAATTAAAAGGTAATCAAGAAGGAAATATGATAATAATTTAATAATAAGCTCCAAATAATGTTTGAAAAGCTTATAATGATGCCCCCTTGAGGGAGTGGTTAACACATACGATTGATAGATGGTCCCTTGAAAAAAATCAAGAAGAAGAGAGAAATTAACCCATGGGTGAGATTAATCTAATTGAGATAATTCTTGCACCTATTGATTTGAAAATTACTTATTTTCCCAAAGGTGATTATAATTAGTAACAAAGGTTGATATTGATTTACCCAAAGGTGGTTATAATCAATATCATAGGCACATGCCCCAGTAAAGCAAATGAGTTGAAATAGTGATTTGACCATAAGAAATTATAATAATTAAGATGACCTAGATTGAATAATGATTATTAGTTGTGCCTTAATAGGGTGAATTTGATCATGATAAATTGGTTGTGCCCTAGTAGGGTAAATTGGTAAGCATAACTCAAGGATATAACCTGTCATATAAATTAAATGTGAGTGAGTGCAAACATAAATGGCACGGTCTAATGAATAAAGAAGCCATAAATAAATAGGAATAAAAGGATGTAGAAAGTTATAAAAGATATTATTGGAATAATAAAGGTGGATAAGCTGACTTGAGATACACCATGTATCTAAGTGTTGCCTACATAGTCTAAATAGACCTCAGGCTAATGTAGTTCACCCAAAAGTGGGAGAAAATAGAATGAGGAATATAATAATAAGAATTTATCAATGTGAAATATTTATTTATACCTATCAATGTGGATATGCTCATCCTTATTAGCATAAATATAACTAAAATGGTCAATGGGTTGATTTGATCAAGGAGGGTGGGAGGATTTGCCAAGGTGAACCAGGAGAAGTTTCTATAGCACCATTACTTGTAAGATTTTCTAAGTTGATTTTTGCTATAGGATGTGATGGTATACATCATGATATAAAACACCATGATGAACTAGCCATAATGTACATAAGGACTGACTCCTGATCTAATAAATAATTGAAAATAATGCACCAATGATAAAAACCATGATAATAATCTTGACGTATGAATATAGATATACTAAAAAATAATATGTAAGGAATCATACAATGAATGCATATATACTAAGTTGAGGAAAAAAATTAAAGAAAACAAATAGGTAAACAAAGAAACAAATAACTAATTAAATAGATACACAAAAAGCTTGAAAGTAAAAATACCAGAAAACATCTTGTCATTAACCAAGTCAACATGTATACATGAAGGCTCAATAAAATGATAAATAGGTGGTGCCCAAAACAAAGGATACATGCAAGGGGAAATTCACACCCCTAATGGTAGTGGAATGGATTACAATAAAAAATGAATTTTCCCTAGTAGGGTGGACTGAGGATGATTGACTAGGTTTAAACATGACAAATGTTTTTGAATTTTTAAAGCTTTATATCTCTCTAGGAGATTGTAAGCCAATTTTTAGATGTTTTAGAATGTTTTTGGATTTTTTGAAGCATCTCAACTTGATCAAGAATGATGACACATAGAATGGTCCAACTCATAAAATGGTGAGAACGTGGCTTAGGTTACTTATAAAATAGTGAGAGCGTGGCAAAGGGTGACTAAGCTGACTTCAACATAAATTGATCACTACCTACATTGTCTTATTAGGACCTCAATTCACTATAGTTATACCTTATAGTGGAAGAATATGACTAGGTATCAACAAGTTCTTAAATTATGCAAATGGCACAATATGGCAATAAGAATGGCAAGGTGATTCGACAATGAATAATAAAGGTGTTATTCTTAATTTTCTCATTGGCCATTATAATTAGGAAACATCAACATAGGTCAATGATACTAATTTTCCCAAAGGTAGTTATAATTAGTAACATGGAGTGAGATTGTGATTTACCCAAAGGTAGTTATAATCAGGGACACTCATAATGAAACAAAATAATAAATGAAGGATGCAACTACCAAACCACTATCATACTAGTCTAAGATACTGCCTCTATCTAGAATACTAAATCAAATGCTAAAACTTGATCTAAATCCCTTCATTTAAGGTGGTTGAAGAACCAATGGAATGGAACCAAGGTCAAAGGGTTTGGGGAGGGAGGGTAAAAATAACCTTGGTCAATAGGGAAATTATGATATAATGATGTAGGGTATGGTATTGTTCAAAGATGGTGATGTTATGACAATTGGATATAATGGTAATAAGGTTGCCCCTAAGTGATAAGGTAAGGTAAATAATAGGTTATGAAAAAATGACAAGGTGAATGGTAAATGGAGAATGACATGGTAAATGGCAAAGCAAAGATATGGTTTTGTTGTTCCTAATAATGTGGAGATGCACATCCTGATCAACATATGATATAACTAGAATAGTCAAATGTTTAAATTGATAGCCCACACCTCTTATAAATAATTACTTTGTCAAGAACCCACTACAAATTTGGACTCTATTAATGTTGTGATCTTCATTGGTAATTGATTTTATTTCCTTCAACATGAATACAAGGTGTCTTTGTAGCTTTTATAAAGGAAAGTGTGGCTAGGGATGGCAAATATATATAAATATTGGCTGATAAATCTAATTTGGCAAGGTAATATAGATATGAAATGAATAAATGGATATTAATGGAATTTATAATGGTTGGGAAACAAATGAAGATTAGGATTTTTAAGAACACATAATTTTTTTGGTTTCCATATTCGACATAACTTTGTTTGTGGTGGGGCCAAAGACTTTTGAATATACTCTCAATAGGACCATCAAATTTTATATTGTTTAAGATTGAGAGTAGCTACCATTTGATTATGTTTTAGATTGGATGCTATATTGATGTTATTTTTGATAATGTCTTCATCAAGAATTGAACTATTGTTCTCAATGATTAGTGCCTCAAAGAGGTTTTCACCAATAAAGTTATCTTGATTGTCCCATAACATATTTTAAAAGGTTTCACTAAAGAATGTTGACTTTTAATTTTGATTGTATTATAGTGCCTCAAATAAGGTTTCACTAGAAGATGCTGAGTTTGGAATTTTATTTCCCCTTAACACCCCAAGAAAGGTTTCACTAGGAGATATTCTTGTTTTTCATGAATGTGGTCTTGATCCCCCTGATATTATTCAACTAATATGTTGTCATTGATGTAGTTTAATAAGGTATGATTATGTCAATCCAAATCAACACTTGTGGGAGGTGGAATGTCAATATAATGGCTAGGTTGGTTAGTCTTAATGGCATGTGGAATGGTAATGTAATGGAAAGAGGCAACACAATCCTCATAGAAGATACTAGGAGAATTTGTGTTGATGCTGAAGTAATCATCCTTAAAAATCATGGAAGGATCACAAATATATTCAAATAGATATACAAAGTATGTGTAACCAATATCATAACAACCATGAATGTATTTTGATTTTGAAGCTGAGTCTGACTCAAGGGACTCTTAATCTAATGTTGATTCTAATTCTAATGTTATATCTGATATTGATTCAAAAATAGAACCTAACTCTAATTTTGAATCTTTAGCTAGTGTGAATGCTACTATAATCATGTCTGGTTGAAAATTTGGTATTAGACAAGTAATGGCCTATGATGGCATAATGCACTCTTTGAAAATAAATTCATTGAAGAAGGGTTCAACATAGATTGGCTAGTCTTGGTGAAACCCCTCAAAGAGAGGGAATAATCAAGGGGTAACTCCATAGAGACTGGCTTGTCAAAGTGAGACTCCTTAATGAGGGGAAAAGGTCAAAAGATAACTCTATAGAGACTGGCTTATCAAAATAAGGCTCTTTAAAAATAGGATAATGGTCAAGATAATGATTTACCCAAAGGTAGTTATAATCATTAAGATGTGACTCAATAAAGACTGGCTTGTCAGAGTGAGACTCCTGAACCAAATAAAAAGGATTAAATGGTGATTAATCACATGTTAACTCATCACAAATAGGTGTTTCAATAAAATCATCATGGATTGGTTGGTTTTCTTGGCCTTGGTTTATAATTGGTTGTAAAATATTAGTTTTGAACACATTTTGGTCATCAAATAATGGCTCTTGGAGAGGTAATGACTAACTTTATTATGGCTCAACAATCAACATGGATTTTATAAAGTGGGGGGAGGTTGGAAATGGATGAAGGATGATGGGTGGTTGGATAATGGTCTCTTTATAAATGGGCTCATCTAAGATAGACTTAACAAAGACATTTGTTGGTCTATAATGGTAATTTTGACTTGTCTAATCACACTTATGCAACATTATTGGGATGATGGGCTATCATACTTAGAAGGGCCTATAATGATAATTAAAGGCCATTGAGAACCTTGGTTTCTATCATGAGCTATAGGATAAGGTATTGGAATAGTAATGGTATGGCATTGTAAAGCTTGGTTGTTATCATGAGCCAAAGGGTGAGGTCTTGAAATGGTAATATATGGGCATTACAAAGCTAGGTTACTATCGCAAGCCAAAGGATAAGGTCCTAGAATGGTAATGAATGGAAATTGTGAATCTTAGTTGCTAATGCAAGCCAAAGGACAAGGTCTTGGTATGGTAATCCTTGGATGTTGTGGAGTTTGGTTACTCACACAAGCCAAAAGAGGGTTAAAGGTATAGGTAGGGGATTGGGTACCATTATCATTAAAAGGGTGAACTTGGTATGTTAACTGGCCCAAAGAAGGGCATGTCACCAAATGTTGTACTTGAGGGTCATGCCTTTTTTCAACATATGTAATGTTATAAGATAGATCAAGATCTATCTTATAAGTGACATTGTCATATGACTCTTGAACAAAAGGGTCATTGGTCAAAAAATTCATGTAGCCAGGTTTATACATGGTCCCTCTATGTGTGTAACAAGGCAAGTTTAGATCCATGGATAGGTTACGGGACAAAAAAAGAGTTTAAAGATTACAAACCATCAAGATCTAAAAAAGGGCTTTTGGCTTTGTAAGAGAGACACAAAGGGATAAAAAACTAGACCTAGGTAATGGTAAGATAAAAAAAAATCAAAACCAGTATAACAAAATGATACTAATTTGCCCAAAGGCGGTTATAATCAACACCAAAAGTAAAACAAAGATTCGAACTCATTTATGGCTAGAGTATTGATTTTCCCATAGGCAGTTATAATCAATCACAAGAGTGTCTAAATAAAGTAGAACAATTACAAACTAGGGTCAAGAGATAACAACAATTTGACCAAAGGTAATTGTAATCATACTAAAACAAGGCTAGACACAAAAACACAAAAATCAAACAAGAATTAAAAATCAAATTAAATTAAGGAAATTGTCTTAGATGACACTCGATAAGTGGCTCACTTAAGACTCAAAGTTTTACTCATGAAAATTATTGGAATAAAGGGACTAGGACATTCTAAATATTATCAAAACAACCTATAATAAATCACATGGTAACAATGTGGCTCAAAAGGATACTCTAAACAAGGCACAAAATAAACAACAAGCGTTAGGTCTAGGCAATGGGTTTTTAGATAAAATATGAAACCAACCCAAGTAACACAATCCAAATGTAAAATATGGATAACATAATCCCAAATTATATGAGGCTTTGGTGTGAACATGATTAGTTTAAGATTTTTACTTTGAAAGGTTGAGATTTAGATTTGATGAAAAAAGACTAGAATTTTCAAAGGCAAAAGGCTTAAACCAAAACATACAACATAGCCACACATTTGAAACAAGGTAGGTATAACAATGGTTTAGAACTTGGTTTCAAAGGTGATAAGAGATGGGAATAAATATGAAAGTTTAACAATGTGATTTCAAAAAAATAACATGGTAAAAGGTTTGGACTAGAATATCTAAGGCAAATGTTTGAGATGAAAAGGGCAACGTGATGATGCCCCATTTAAACAAGTAACATACATAAAAGTTTGATAAATGACTAAGGAAAAGTGTGGTGTCAAATGGATGACATAATTCCTCTTTAAACAAGGAGTGATGTGTAAACATGGCTCATTTTGGACATGGTATGACAAACAAATAGTTTTGACTTAAGAACATGTAAGTAAAAAGGATAAAATGATAAAAACACCTACGTGTAATGTCCTAAATCCTAAAACTAACAAGGTGGCATCATACTATCAAATTTTATCTATATAATTGATCTTGAGAGGATTTTAATTTGTTAATATAAAAAGTAAAATCACATGAAAAGTAGGTTTTTTTTATGCCCCCTCTTCTCTCAAGACTTTGTATGATGACATGGAAGTTTGGGCTTCTCACATTGTATTGACAATATGTCTACAAAAAATGGGGTTATCTAAACTATCAATTTTTATTCATTTATAAATGGTCCCATATGTGTGGCTAATACTAGGGTAGATCACATCATTTGGATCCATGTTAACTAACTTATTGTGAAAATGTCTTGTCCTTTTCACAACCACTACATCCATCAATTGCTCAGTGTAGTGTGGTGTTTGAGTTACCCCTACATTCTGAGGTTGAGTAACAAGAACAAAGCTTGTTTAACCACTCAAACAAGCATCCCAGTGGGTCACCCTCAATTTATATACCCCACTATGGAGTGGGGTTGAAATTATGTTGGGAAATGAATTCCTGGGTCAATGCTTCCCTAGAGAACTTGTGGGGAGGTGAGTAACTCTCACCCACAAGCTAAAATGCATAAAATAAAAATGTGGAAGGATTTTAGGGTCTTTTGGGGGTCACCCAAATCTCACATATTTTGGGGAGGGCCTTAGTGACTTTAATTCTATGCTTTTGGACAAAATTTACAAATGCCATAAGTGAGTATTTTTTATCACTTGAGTTCCCTAAAGGGGACAGGGGGAGAGCATACACATGACACCCATATTGTTAAACAAACACTTCAACAAACAAGCATAAAAAATGAAAACTTTTATGAGTATTTAACTAAAGTGAGAGATCATTTTTATCACATTAAAACAAAATATGTCATGATGTTTGAGCTCATTGGCATTGTGTTGAGAAACTTTAAAAAACAAAAAATAACTTAAGTAAAAAATATTTTAAAACACCAAATTCAAATGTGAGTTTTGCAACTTAGGGTGTTTAAAAATGTCTTCTCTTGGCCTTTAGGTCCTATATAATATGTTAGGGGGTCCTTGTGCTTAGAATAAAAATATAACTGGATAAATGACTTTTGAGTTTTAGCTCTCAAGTTTCCAAAATTTTATATAGAGTGTAAAACCACAAAAACATAGAGCAATATTGCCACTTTTCCTAAAAAACTACAATTATTAGGATAATATCACAACTTCCCTACTGAGAATAAAGTTAGTGTAAAATAATAATAATTATAATAATATCACAAAAAATTAACATAATATCACTACTCTTAATGCAAAATCATAACTCTACCCTGTAAACATAAAATAACTAGTCAAATCATGGAAGTTAAGTATAATGTCACGATAGTTAGTGAAATACCATAGAAATTATGGTGATATCATAAATTTGATAGTTTTGATATTGTAATATCACAATTTTTAAAGTAATATCATGACTGCAAAGTTATGATATTGTGAAATATCACTATTTTTCTTGCAAGATAAAATAGAGTAGAAAACTATGATGGTCAGGCAATACCGTGATAGTTGCAATGATATCACAACTTTACAAGTAGAGATATTGTGTAAAATCATGATTCTAGAAAGCAAAAATGCAATTGTACAGAGCAACTTTGTGATTTCCAGAAAAACATCTATGAGCCTTTAATTTCCACTTTTTTGATTAGTAAGTTTAGATTTTGATATGAAAATTATTAGGAGGATGTCCCAAAACTCCTTGGGAAGAAATTTTTGGGGTGCATGTCCCTATTTATCTTAATTTTTACTCATTTCTTAATTTTGGAAGAAGACAAGAAGTTAGTAATAAGGGTATGGTAGAAGTACCTAGTTGTTGATACATGCATTATCTAGATAAATGTAGAGAGTTCCTCTTTGTCTTAGAAGGAATACCCTATAGATAAGAAAACACTAACAAAAGGGGTTGTTAGCAAGATAGTTAGGTGGACCGCCTAGCATGAGCTAGATCCAAGAAGTGTTAGCTTACTAAAAGGATATCAATCCACTCTTTGATAACAATTAAGTTTAAATATGATAAAAGAAAGATGCTTGCATTAAATAACATAAAGTAACTAAAATGAAATATAAGAAGGAAATGAATTCTTGATAGAGAAAATGATTAAATATAGCAAAAGTGAGTCGATACTAGTGCTAAGATAGATTAGGTTAGGTTCAAAAAATCAGGTAGGCGTATGTAAATAGGTAGGGACATAGAAAGTCAAATTTAGTTAAGGGTAACAAGTTAGAAATAACTTGATATTATTCCATGCCACAGTGACCATTGGTGGTTGGGCTAACCATCAATGGTTAAGCTAACTGCCAATGGTTGGGTAATCATCAATGGTTGGGGGTGACCATTGATGATTGTGCTAACAATTGATGGTTCTATATAGATTTTGAAAGTATTCAAAAAAAGAGATTATAGGCTAGGTCAAAGGTCTGATAATGGTTTTTTAAGGATCTAGTCAAAAATGGAAGATTAGAAGATAAGTGTAGAAAGGTCTGATGGGGTAGAAAGGTGATAATGTTTAAGTATAAATATACCTATTGCTTACTAAGTGGTTGATGGCTGGATCAATTTTGGTAGAGTAACAATGCTTTTGTCTTGAGAGTAATTTTGGTAGAGGTTTAGATATCTATTGTTGTTTCTAAATCATTGGAAGAAGACTAGGTGGCTAGAGAGCTTGAATACCTATGTGTAAGAATACTTGTGATTATGGATATTTTTCACCTCCTACTCCCCTCCTTTTATAGGTAAGAGAGATGGAGGATAGAAGGTTCCCTAGTAGGTTGGCTTACTGATTTCAATGCTTGGGAGTTTGTTAGCACTGTATAAGGTAAACATATTTAATTATGCCTCATTAGCTCACATACAGTTGGTGATGTGTTAGAAGGGTGAGTAACTGACCATTGATGATCAAGTTAATCATCAATAATTAAGTTGATTATTAGCAATCGAGTGTCTAAAGGCAAAGGGTCAAGGTAAGTTAAAAAGGGGTGGGTTAAGGTTCATTAGTAATTTATTGATTTTAGTTAGCTAAGTAGCTAACTAGACCCAAGGTTTGATAGGTTGGTTAGTGGGTCAAGAAGGGTTAAGTGGTCCCTAAGGTATCCCAAGACATTTCAACATCTAGTATAATTTTCTAGTGTTTACATTTTTCCCCTTTTTGTTATACAAATTTGAATTAACAAGATACAAAACAAAAATATGGATTGATTAGTTGAAGTTATAATTTCCCCTAATATGGGAGGAGGTGTTCCCCCTCAAACTGAGAGTTGATGAGGTGAAACTAAAATTGGTCCA
This sequence comes from Torreya grandis, assembly GCA_037957365.1. Lineage (NCBI taxonomy): Eukaryota > Viridiplantae > Streptophyta > Pinopsida > Cupressales > Taxaceae > Torreya > Torreya grandis. The sequence continues at coordinate 1,351,657 of JARHVA010002878.1, read as the reverse complement.
GGGTTTGATAAGTGGTGAGTCATGAGGTTGGTGATAAAAAAGGGGGTTGGGAATTTACAATGTAAACATGCACATAAAATGTGACTAAGTGTGATATCCAAGATCACACATAGACTAAGGTTACCAATGTTGGTAAAAATAAGGCTGGTTCTAGAAATACAAGTAATGGGGTAACTAGGCCACAATGTTGGTCATAGATGATCGGGTTATTCTATTCAAGGCTTCTAGATAGAGTCAATGATCTTGTAGGTATCTGAGGTAAGAAGTGATCCTTTGAAAAACACAAATGGTCTAGTTGTGCAAGAGGTGGTACAAATTCAAATGTTCAACATGGCAAAGTTGGTTGGTGTGGTAAAAAATACCAAGCAAGATTATCGTAGAATATATGAGTGTTTGGGTTAAAAATGGCCAATGTCGAGGTGGATGTGGTCCAATGGTTGGTTAGAGAAAGGTAATCTCCAAAAGTTTAGGTGAAAGAAGGGTAATATCCAAAAATTGGGCACCTAGGTGTAGGTACCAAATAAAATTTAAAATGAGGGCTTCCTAATCATTGAAGGTCATGGGAAACCCTTAAAAGTTGGGGGATAAAAAGTGAAAGTGAAATTTCATTTTCACTATTTGCTATTTGACCTCTAAGTTTTCCATGTGGTTTGGCAAGTTATTGATTTGGAATTTAGTTATGAAAGGGTTGACTAAGAATTTGGTTGAAGTGGTGATTTTTGATTGGTTGAGTGTGTGTTTGAGGTGTTTCAACTGGGACTAAAAAATAGGGTAGATGAGGATGCGATTGAGCTATTAGATGTGGGCTTCATCTTTGACAATGATTGAGGAATGAGGTAGGTGATGTTTTGAATTAGTAGATTAATTGATTAAGTTAGTAGTTAGTTGAATTTTATTGTTTTATGGTTATTTGGATATGATTTTTGGGGGTTTTGCCCTAGTTTAGGTTTTAGGAAAATTTTGGAAAATTAGAGGGTGAAATTTGAAATTGAGGGAGGATTTTGGCTTAGGGTAGGTTTTAGGATATATTTAGGTAACTTAATGGTTGAAATTTTGATGTTTTGAGTAGTTTTTAGGAAGGTAGGTTAGGAGGTTTGTCACTAGTGGTCACACATAGTGAATATTGATAGTTACACCCGATCGTCAATGGTTAGGCATGATCATCAATGATTGACCACCAAAGGATAAAACTCACTTGATTATCAATGGTCGTAAAGACCATTAGTGGTTGAGTGTTAGGGGAAAGTAGGTTTTAATAGAAAGATAGAAAAGTGTTTTAAAATGTTGTAAGTGTGTGTGGGTTAGTTAAAATGTCAAATGTAAGTTAGGATAGGGTAAGTTCAAGTAGGAGTGATAGGTTAAGGTAGGGTGTTGAAAATTTTGTTGGTTAGGGTAGATGTTAAAATGTTTATGGGTGGGGGTCATTTTTAGGTGCTATAGGGAATTTTATAGAGGTAATGGTTGGAATAGGTTGATGTAGATGAGTTTAAGTCAATAAGGAGGTTGACGTAGGTAGAATAAAAATGAGCAATGATAATGGAAAACTAAGTTGATTTATTTATAGGCACGAGACCAGATCTAAATGAGGGATCAATTTTTGAGGATATTTACAAAGATATATAGAGGGATGACTCAAGATGATTAGGCACACATGGAGGAGCTTGGTCTCATAATTATGCAACACTATCAATGGTTGTCACAAGATGCAACAATAATCATGGTCCTCATTAAGAGATGGGATCCAACCACAAACACCTTTCTATTATTGATAGGAGAGATGACCATTATATTAGAGGATGTCCATAGGATTACATGATTACCTATTCAAGGGGAGCCTATTTACCATATTGAGAGTAAGGAGAGGGATGAGAAGATGGAGCTCTTGTATGGTGAGGATTGGCTCCATGCTAGGTGGCATTCAAGTGGTTTTGGTTATGGGCCATTATACTAGAGGTCTCTAGATGAGAGGTACTTGATGACTATAATGATGATGGCAGTGTCTTATTTCATGTTACTAGATTCAATCAGTGGATGATTTACTAATGAGAGTGTTGGTAGAGATTTTGATTAGGAGGATAGTGTTTGGGTGGGCACCAATGTTGTTAGTTCAGATATAAAGGGAGATCTAGGCATTTCAATCTCTTAGATGATATGAGATCAATGTGGGGTTTATACTCCATTCTTGGGCATACAAGCACATTTGGTTTTTGAAACCATTGGGGATACCATGGGGTGGCTACACCCAGGTGGAATATAGAGTGGGTTTTCTATGATAGAGGGGAGATTATGCTTTGTTAGGGGATGGAGGAGGTGTAAGAGACATTACCTAGTTTAGAGATGCATAGGAGGGTTTGGTTGTGGGTGATGTTGTTTGGAGGCCATATGTGGGATTTCTTAGTTGGGCCTTATATATCTATCACACTTCATCTTTATAGAGCTAGAGGTGGATCTATGAGAGGAGATAGAGTGAAACTGACCTCATCCCATTTGATAGAGTGAGGAGCCAGTATGGCCTAGTGTAGAGGATTCTAGATCCTTTCATAAGATATAAGAGGGAAGATGCTTAGTTTTTATTACCCAAACCATAGCTAGAGGAGGTGGTTTTAGATCATGACAAGATTATTGTGAGAGTAGGGATTGATGACACAAATTTTGTTGATGACTATGCAAGATGGTACCAGGCTTGATATGCAGTGATCAATTTTGGGTGGGATGATGGGGGTTGACAGGCCATGGATGTGGATCTAGTTGGAGTATAGGTATAGGGTGGTGGCTCAGATGGATAGGTAGGAGCAACATTGGCTATCTCATAAGCACATATTATAGGGTTATAGGGATAGGTGGCCACATTTTAGGGCCAAATTATGACTTTATAGGGTCAAGTTTCCACTATTATAGTTGAGAGAGATCATGCAAAGACCTCACTTAGTTTGGTGACCTAGGAGAGGGATACCTTGAGATAGAGCATAGGAGTAATGAAAACACCAGAAAGACCACTAGGTACTATCCTTATGGTGTAGTACTTAGCCATAGTGGAGGAGTTGAGGTATTACAAGGCTATAGTTATGGCATAATGTCTACTAGAGCTTTAATAGAGTGAGTATAAGGCCAGTTTAGTAGGTGGGGTAATTGTAACAGCTCTAAGTTAGTGGGTCACATCAGTGAGTGGATAGATAGGCATCTTAGGAGGATTGATACTAGATGATAGTGGTCATGTAAGAGCAAGATGAGCCAGCGGTAGTGGTACCCCAAGGGCATGATATGTGATATGATGTAGATTTAGATGTACATGATTTTGATAATAGCCTTTGTGCTGATGTAGCAAGATGTACATGCTTTGAGAGAGAGGGGGATATATACATTGTTACATGTATTATTTATTTTGATGGACATGATGCATATGATGATGTTTTTCATGATGTTTTGAGGTTTATGGATTATATATATATATATATATATATATATATATATGATGTATGTTCATGGTTCATGGTTTACATGTTTTGATGTTTTATGCTTATGAGATATGAACTCCATAGCTTAAGCATGTGATGATTATGGATGATGTTTTTGTTTTTTTCATGGATATGATGTATGGTATGATGTATACGATGATGCTCATGATTTATAGATAGATATATGATGTGGTTCACGATGCTTTGATTATTATTGATGTTTGTTATTTATGATCATGGAGATGTGATGTGATTATGGGTAAGGATGTAATGAAAACACATAAAGTACATTAGATAACAAACTAAATGTAGGAAAAAGAAATGAGAATAATGAGATGTATATTTGCATGAACCAAAGATAAGAGGGTAAGGAAAAAACATGATGTTTTTTCATTAGTAAGGACCTAAAAAAACTGAAGTTAGATTGGCTTAAGGAACATGAGCCTTTCAAATGCTTTACATTAGCATGCTTTGATTTATAAAAAAGGTGTATTGATCACATTGTGTCAAGTAAGCTCATAATCCCTTAATTTATAGATGGTATAAAGGGGAGGGAGGTGGTAGGTGAAAAGGAAATGGGTGATAGGTAAGGTAACCTTATGTGGGTTAGTTTTCCCTTTCTATAGGTGATCTAAGAACCAATTTAGACAAGTCCATGTCTTAATTCTAGGTGTAGATTGATCGATGTGGGAAGTCTATTAATGATATATATGAAATTTGAATGTAGATTTCTTGGGATATCTTATTTTGATTTAGATATATGGTCATTTATTGCTTTAGTTTTGAAAGGTTATGAAGCTGATCAATGTAGGAGAATTTAAATGATTGATTTTGACCTATATGACTTAGCCATACTTCAAGGGAGTGGTCTAAGTTTGGGTTTGTATATTTGGTAGTTTTCCTTCAAGGGAGTCATTTGTTATGCTAGAGATATGTGACCCAAGTGATATTTTGGTATCCCAAATTGTTTTGATGTAAAGTCTTAGACATGGATGAGTCTAATTAGGCTTAGAGGTTTACCTTTATGATGGAAAAACATTTAGCACAAGAAGATAATGATATGTAAAAGGGGTGGTTTTGAGAGACAAATGACCATGGGATTATATCTTGTTAGAGACAAAAATTATCTATGAGAACCATGCCATGGGTAGAGCCGTGGTACCCATATTTAGAATTAGGCTATGACTATGATGGTTAATCACATGGTTCTATGTTATAATTAGTTTTTCTAAAAAAAGATAAGATGAAGGTGTGAGAGTGAAAATCTCATAAATCAAAGGATGAGCGTAATTTAGACAAAAGGTGAGTTTGATCCTTGTTTAATAAAAGAAAGGATGTAGATGTGAAGCATTGAGAGGCTCATGTTTTGGTTTTACTTTGAGAGAGAACAAATGATAAGCTCCTGATCCATACTTATGGGTTATGATGTAGGGTCCAAGCCAATTGAAAGCAAACTTGCCACTTTTACTTTTCTCCATATTGGTTTTCCTTTAGGATGAGGTCTCTGATATTGAATTCTCATTCTTTTAGGTGTTTGTTATAAATATATTTGATTCATTCCTGGTAGACATGAAAATGGTTAAAATTTACGAGGTGATACTTATCAAATATCTCAAGTTATGATAGACATTCTTGATGATAGTCACTCTTATAGATGATATATTGCAAGGATATGTGAAGAGAGGGAATCTAGACTTTGAGAAGCAAGACTGCCTCTACTCCAAAGACTAGAGAGAAAGGGGTAGCACCCATAGAGGTTTGAATGTTAGTGTGATAGGCCCATAAAGTGAAAAGGATGTGTAAGTTCCAATCCTAACCAAAATCATTGACTACTTTGTTTAACATTTTGTTAAGGGTTTTGTTAGAGGCTTTTGCCTATTCATTTGTTTATGGATGATAAGACAAGGAAAAACTTAACTTGAGGTCAAATGTGTCATAGAGACCTTGGACTTGCTCATTTTAAAAAGATTTGCCATTATCAGTGATGATCTTATGGGGAACACTAAAGTGATAAATGATATGATGGTTGATGAAGTTAACTATCTTGTCAACTTTGGTTAAGATGAGTGGAATAACTTCCACTGAGTTGGTGAAATACTTAGTGGTGGTAATGATGGATTGGTGTCATTTTCAAGAATGAGGATTGATTTACCCAATGAGATTGAGTCCCCATTATGAGGTCCAATAGTCTTTAGATACTTAAAGGCCATGGGTAGGTGCATGATGTAAATTGGCATGTTATTGGCATTTAGCACACTTCTTTACATAATCATAATAGTCCTGGTTAAGGGTGGGCCAATAGTAACTAAGTTGAAGGATACATTTAGCGATAGATAAACCACTAGTTTGCCCCACATATTCCATCATGCATTTCTTTAATAGCATGGTAAGCTTCCTGATTATATAGATAATGGAGAAGGGGGTTATTGAAATTGTATTTGTAAAGGATTCCTCCTAGTATGGTATAATGAGAGGTACTCTGAATAAAGGATCTTTAGGCATTCCTAGAGAGGTTAGGAGGAATGATATCGAGGTTGAGGTAGTTGAAGGTTTTATCATACCATATGTCAGATGGAGATGCTTCCACTCTAAAAATGGTAAGAAGGTCAGAATGGATATAAGAAGGTGTAATAAAGTGGTGACTGGTAACAAATAGTTTGGACTCAACAAGCTAAGATGGGATTTGAGAAGTAAGGGAAGCCATTGTATTCAAAAAATTGTTAGTAGAATGAGGAATAGACTAGATAAAGTAATGATTGAATGATTTTAAGAGCACATCTACAAGTTATTTGTAATTTTGTAAGACATCATTCTTACATTGGTAGGATCTATTGACCTAGTCAACCACAAGTTAGGTATCACCAAAGACACTAATGGTCTTAATTCTCAAAGCTAAAGTGATATGGAGACCTATGACTAGGGCTTTATACTCAACCACATTATTGGTGCATTCAAAATCAAGTTTTAAGGAAAGGGGAAGAGGTTCACCATCAAGGGGAATGAACATAACTCTTGGCACCTCCACCATTATAGAATTTAGAGCCATTAAAAAACATGGTCATTTGGTATAAGGTGTCCTACTATGAAAGAGTCATGATGGACTCATCTAGAAATGCAAGAGGAAGTAACTAGTTGTTTGGTAAAGGAGCTTCAACCAATTGGTCAATAATGACTTTCCCTTTAATTTACTTTTGTTGGAGGAACTCAAGGTCAAACTCAGCTAAAATCATGAGCCACTTAGCCATACACTAGTTTTGGTATGTTTTAAAGAGCATATAATTGAGTGGGTTAGTGTTGGTAATGACGTAGGTTTTATGGTTGAGAAGGTAATGGCAAATTTTGGAAACCATGAAGACGAAGGTGAGGTAAAGTTTATCAGAATAGGTGTACCAAGTTTCATACTCTATAAGTATTTGAATTATGTAGGAGACATATTGCTCTTTTTTTTTGTTCATCACGATGAATGAGCATTGTCCCTAAGGAATGGTCAGTGGTAGAAATTTAAAGGTATAAGGGTTGGTCCTCTTTAGGAGGGGTAAGAATGGGTGGAGAAATAAGGTATTATTGTAGTGAGTCAAAGGCTTTTTGGCAATCCTTGATCCACTTAAAAGATGTATCTTTCTTGAGAAGATGGTGAAAGGGTTGAAATCTATCGAATAACTGAGAGATGAAGTGACAGATGGATTGGAGCTTCCCTTACAGGTTGTGGAGTTGATTGAGGTGGGTCAGAGGTGGCATCTCTAAAATTGCTCTAACTTTGTTAGGGTCTACTTTGATTCCTCAAATAGAGATGATAAAGTCCAAAATATTTTTAGATAAGACCCCAAAAATACATTTCTTGGGATTGAGTCTATTGTGGAAATGGATTAGGCATTTAAAGATGATTATGAGAATAGTTAGGTGATCTTTGTGATGTTTAAATTTCCCAAGGAGATCATCCACATAGTCTTCTATGATTTTATGGATTAAATCATGGAAGATGTAGGTCAATGCATGCTAGTAGGTTGCTCTAGCATTATTTAGACCAAATGGCATGAACTTGTAACAAAAGGTTCCCCATGGGTGATGAAAGAAGTTTTGTGCTAATATTTGGGGAAAATCAAGATTTGATTATAGCTTGAGAAACCATCCATGAGAGATAACATCTCGTGGCCAACTGTAAGATCAACAAGTTGATTGATGGTAGGCAAATGGAAGTCATCCTTTGGGAAAGCAAGGTTGAGGTCATTAAAGTCAATACAGAGGTGAAGTCCCCAAATGGGCTTGGTAATGGGAATGATGTTATAAACCCATTGAGAATAATTTATGGGTTGGATGAAGTTGACAGAAAAGAGATGCTGAAGCTCTTCTTTGACTAGAAGGGTGATGCAAGGGTGCATCTTTTGAAGCTTTTGCTGAATAGTCTTAGCATCAAGATGGATGATAATGTTGTGGAGGGATATAGAAGTGTCAATTCCAAGAATATCTTGATAGGACCAAGCAAATGCTATGTTATGGTAATGAAATAAATAAGGATAATCTTTTTTCTCTATAAAATCTAAGGATGGACCAATATTGAAAACATAAAGGTTATCCTGAGTACCCAAGTTGACATCGATAGTGGATTCAATCAACATGGTTTGGTTCTCAAGAGGAAGGGATTTTTGGATAGAAGAATCCCCCACACTGAGGTAGGTGAGAATGGAATCATCATCCTGATGTTAGATGCTATAGATGGCAGGAGAATCATTTTCTACCATTTTAGGATGGATGAGAGGAAGGGTTTTAGTTCAACCATCCTTTGATAAGTCAAGGGGTGAAAACTAATGGTATTGATAAAATAAGTTAAGAAGAATGATGTCAAAATCCTCTAACTTTAAAGGAGACTAGGTTCGTGAGGATGGAATGTCTTCCTTGATGGTGGGGATGGGTTTTGGTGAATCGGTTGGTTTTTGTAGTTGTATGAACCCAAGGCAAAATATCTCACAATATTTTTGAGTTTTTATTAAAGGTAACTCATGAGGTCTATTCTCATAATAACCTAGGCCAAATCCCTTTCAGGCACACCTATGAAGGTATAGTTTGGCAAATGCTAGTTTGTCAAGATAGGAGAAGTCAAAGGTAAATGTTTGGGTAATAGATGTATTGAAGGAAGCAAGAAGTGGATGATCAAGTCCCCCATAGATTAAGTTGGTTTGATGGTTGGGAGGCTCAAAAGGGATGATGGTTGGGAGGCCTGAAAGGGATGATGGTTCTAATGTTGGGGTCATAACTAGGATCATAGGTAAAGTTTTTATACTCTTGGGGAGTAGGGAAGGCATATAAGGATAAAATATGATACTCCCCTAGCAAGAGATGTTGGAACATGGGTTCTAAGGGGTCTTTTATGGGGATTTGAGAAGAAAGGATAGATGAGCTAGTTGAAGCTTCATCAATGGTAGGGGTGGAGGTGTTGTTGGTTTTGGTTGGTGAGGTGGTGTTGTTGTTGGTTGGTGGTGGGGTAGATAAAGGAGGAAGAATAATGTCATTGGGTTGATATATCATTTTGTATGATGCAAAGGGGCTAGGGTCAACTCTTATGGTAAAAAATTGACCTTCATGCTCAAATTTGACACATCGATGTAAGGTAAAAGGGACACAATTCATGGCCCAAATCCAAAGGCATCCAAGTAAGATGTTGTATTATAACTCAGCCTCTAAAATGTAAAAGAGTTATATAATTATGTGAGGTCCCAAGTGAATGTGGAGGATGACTGTCCCCAAGGTAGTGGCCATAATTTCATTAAAGGAACACAGGACCACTATAGTTTTTGACATGATATTTTTAAGTAGTTGGAGTTGGTCATAAGAATGAGAGGAGATGATGTTAATGCTAGATCTTCCATCAATCATCACTTTTTTTATGTGGGTTTGATTGATGTATGTCATAATAAAGAGGGGAGGATTGGGATCTTCAGAATGAACAAATGGAATTTCTAAATCCTAGAAGGTGATGAAGGTAGAAAGTTGAAGGGCTCTAAAAAAGTATACAAGAGGTTGAGGATCTTCTGGTTGAACCTCTATCAATTATAGGCCATACATCAATGCTTGGAAGTGATGGAGTGAGGTGTTGATTAGTTCATAAAGGCTTATTTTTATCAGTGTCTAGTGAAGTTATTTTAGAACCACTCACTAGATGGATTTAAAAGGTTTAGAAGAAAAGGCACCCAAAATAGATATTTTGGGTTTTAGAGAAGGTAAAGGTAAAGGTGAGGATGTTTGGTTTTGTCTGGAATGTTGAGGGATGGAAGGGTAGGTTCATGGTATGGACACTTTTACATTTTCTTTATCTTTTTTCTGGGCTTGAGATTAGGTAACCATATGGATAGTGTGGATTAAGGGAGGTGCTGGGATGGATGGTTACTTTAGTTCATCCTCACTTTCAAATGAGAGTGGAAGAGTAGGTAAATTTTGGATGGGTTGAGTTTGTGGTTGGATTGGTGATGGGCTTAATAGAGATTCATCGAATAATAGATCATCCTCATCTCATAAACTATAGACAAGTTTTTAGAGAGCTTTACAATTCTTCATGTCATGTCCTAAAGTCTTATGGTATGAGAAAATCAAATTTTCATTGAACCATAATGGTTTAGGATGTGAAGGGTTGAAAGGTTTGATAGGTGGTAGGGTTAAAGAAGAGGTTTGCAATAACCTTTGTAGAATGGTTGAATAATATTCAATTAAAGGTGTTGAGGGTGTTGGGTTCTTGGTTTTAAGAGTGGGAGCATTCCTAAAAGTAGGCTTCACCATAGGAATTATAGGTGGTGGAATGGTTTTGGTAGGTGGTTTTGGTTGGGATTGTTTGGTGATGGTTGGTTTAGAGGTAAATGATTTGGAGGTGGAGGGTGAAGGTTTGGTGATAGGTGGGAAGGTAGAGGTATATAGGTTAGTTAAGAATGATGGATATTTTGATGATTTGATGGAGGTAGGTGTAGGTAGAGAAAAAGGAAAATTTTTAATAGAAGAGGAATAAGTAATTTCAAGAGGGTACACCTTCTTGGTAGAAGGATGAACTCATGGGATGGTAGAAGGATGGGGTCCTAAGATATATAGTAAGAGGGAAGGAGGTGGTATGGCTCTAGTTCAAGATGAGAGTTTGGTTATCTCCACCTTCTTATTTGGTTTGGTTGGGGTTTTCTTTCGTAGACAAGAAGGGGTTAAGTCAAAATTCAAAGATGGGTGAGCAAGGCTAGGTGTAGGAAGTATTCCTAGATTCTTGATGGGTTTGGTTAGAGAAGTGTAAGGTTATTTGAAAATTTTATATAGAGGTGGGTTGGATGGTTCTCTTATGGTTTTAGAAGGAGAAGGGTTTGAGGATGGCATTGAGGTAATGATAGGTTTGATCATGGATGTAAGTGCAGTTGAAGGTTTAGGTTTGTTTTGGTAAGGGAGCCTAAGATGTTGCCAAAAAGTGGCTCTATCTAGGTTGGGTTTTGAAGTGAAATCTAGACTTTGGACTAATCTAGAAAAAATATTATAAATAGGTTTAATTCCTTGGTCATTTGATTCAAAGGTTAAGCCCATAGCTTGGGGTGAGGGGATAACTTCTTCATCTATGTTCTTGGTGGAAGGTTACAAGGTTTGGGAGGATGTATCCTCAATGGAAGGTGTAGGTAAGGTGATATCTTCTTTTGGGATGGTTCCTAAAGAGAAAATGGGTGGTTCGAGGATAGGGGAGGAAGGTGTGATAGCCTTAAGTGAAGGGATGGAGATAGTTGTTTCCTTTATTTGGGTGTTCAAAGGTATGAAAGGTACTTTTACCACCTCAATAGGTAGGGTGGGTGAAGATGTGGTTGAAGAAATGGTTTCCTCCTTTGGTAGTTTTATCAAAACAGATGTGGATAGGTCCATGGTCTCATTAAGAAATGAAAGAGGGGTGGTTCCTTCCTTTGTTTGGGTGTTCAAATGGATAGAGGGTGAGTCCACCACTTCAATTAGTGGAATGAAGGAAGGGATAGATAAGGTAATGGTTTACTCAATGATAGGTTCACTAATAATGACATTAACTGTATGGACCTCACGAGTGTGACATGATTTTGATTTATTATCATCATAGTTAGTGGAAGGGGTATGGCTGGGAAAAGGTTTACAAAAGATGTCAAGGGACTGATTTGGGGGTGCACTGGGATTATCAAATACAAGTTCTCCCTTATAAATCATGTTTTGGATAATAGTTTTAAAGGTACTACACCTACTAACATCATGTCTAATGATGTATTGGAAAGCACATAGATCATTCTCATTGTACTAACCAGGTGTAGGGCGAGAAGCATCAAATTGTTAGGGAGGTTTTATGGGAAGAAGTTGTATAATGTTTACTTTGAGTAATTTATCCAAAACTGAAGCATAAGACTCCCCTATCAGAGTATATTGTTTTGGGGTAACTCAGTTTTGGTTTCAATTTTGTTAGTTAGAAAAATTAGAGGAATTGGATGGGTTGGGTTGGTTGACAGTTGGTGGTGGAGTGGTTTTAAGGACAAATAAGTTAGCGGATGCCTTTGGTTTAGGATTGGGATCATTTGATTGATTAGTTATTTTGGTTGAGGAAGGATCATTGGATTTAAAGTTAGAATTTTTGTTTGATAATTTCAATTTCCCCTCATCAATGGCTTGGATTTCCAATTTTTGTGCCATGGTGAAAGCCTCATCAAAAGTCCTGAAAGTTTGAACTTGAAGAGTGGGGGAAATATGTTTGGCACAACCTTGAGAGAAGATTTTAGTCAAATCAGGTTAGGGTAAGGATAAATAAAATTGGTTAATAAGACCTCTCCATATAGCTACAAAATCGGTAATTGATTCATCATCAAATTGCCTAATGGAGTAGAGGTTAGTAATAGAGACCTTTTTAGATATGTTGACTAAGAAGTGATCTAAAAAGACTTGGGCAAGTTGAGAAAAGGAAAAGATGGAGTGCTTGGTGAGAGCACTATACCAATCCAAGGCTGGTCTAGATAAAGACACGTGGAAGGTATGAAGGAAAAGAACATCATCATATGCAATCAAATAGTAAGAATGGCAAAATACTCTCAAGTGTTGTTGGGGTCCTCCTTGATTTGGAACTTGGAAAACTTGGGTAGTTCCCATTGGGGAGTATATGATAGGATAGGTATGAATGGATAGATAGGTTCATTATAGATTTGATCATAAGATAAAAGGTTATGAGCCCTAGAGATAGATGACTCTAGGTTGGTTATTTTGTCTATTAACATTTTAACCAACTCTATTTTAGGTTGAGAAGCTTCATAGTTGTGTGATAAATTTGGTTGAGGTTGGGTGGAATAAATATATGGATAAGTGGTATAAGGTTGATAAGATACCACATATTGGTATGTGGTCATTAGAGGGTGGGATGGTGCCACATAAGGGTTGATGGGCATAAAAGGTTGGGTAGATGGTGTTATGTATCCTTGTGGATTAGGAACATATTAGTAAGATGTCATGGGTATTTATTGTGGGAGTGACATGGGTTTATTTATAGGTATAGATGTTAAGGTGTGGAGCCTAAAAGCTTCACCAAGTGAGCGCTTTGCAACAGTTGCAAGTTTACACAGTCACCGGCGTTGGTCAGGAGCAATTAACGTCAATCAAGAGTAGTTCAAGAGACACCAACGTTGGCAGGGATTAGCCAACGTCGGTCACAAGCAAGCAGGCAGGAATCGATGTCGGTTACCTGTGCGTCTAGAAACCTATTTTTGAGGACAGAATTGAGTGTTTGCATGATGGGATTAAGTCATAGTCTTAAGTCTGCGTCTCTATTATTAGTAAGACTATTTTAGAGCCCTTGTTTAAGTGGCATAACTGTTGGTTGTAAATGCATGCTCATGTTTCCTAATTCTATATGTAGGATTAGATCTTCTTAGCTTATGGTAATGTATTGGTATGTTGAAGAATAGTACAAAATTAAATCATTCCAGGTTGTTGGAGTTGATTGTACTTGAGAGAGAGAAAGCTCTTGAGGGAAAGATATCTAGAGAGAGATCTATACATTTGAGAAAGGTGTGGAAGAAAAGAAGTTTCTTCAATTGTATTCCTTCTGTAAAGAGTTTAATACAAGTTTTCAGGGTGGTTTCTTGTATCTCTTCTTATTATTATCTGATTCTAGTTGCTTATCATTCTGATTTAATTCTACATTTATTGCTTTCATAAGTGTATTCAAATTGTTGGTTGATCCCCAACAAGTGGTAACAGAGCTCAGGTTCACTAACAGGTGGTTCAGATCTGTGTAGTGTGTATTGATTACAAGTTACTCACAGGGGTTTCTACAGGGATTTCTATTTGAGTGGGAGAAGTAATGGCAGAAGAAAGTAAATTGAGAATGGAGAAGTTTAATGGCAAAAATTATCAACATTGGAGAATGCAAATAGAGGATTATCTGTATCAAAAATATCTATACTTACCATTAGGTGGGATTGCAAAGAAGCCCACAGACATGGATGATGAAGAATGGGAAGTTCTTGATAGAAAGGCTCTGGGGTCTTAAGACTGAGTCTGGCATCTACTGTGATATCTAATTTATCACAGGCAAAGTCTACAGTAGAGTTAATGACTACTTTAGCAAATTTGTATGAAAAACCCTCAGCTTCTAATAAGGTATATCTTATGAAGTAGTTATTTAATTTGCGTATGCAAGAAGGTGGATTTGTATCTAATCACCTGAATGATTTCCATGGAATTGTAAATCAATTAAGTTCAGTCAAAATAGTGTTTGATGATGAAATTAAAGCTCTTTTAATATTATGTTCTTTGCCTGAAAGCTGGCATAGCTTATTAATGGCAGTTAGTAATACTGCATTTGCTTCAAATATTTTAAAAGTAGAGGATGTTGTTAGTGTTATCTTGAATGAGGAAATTCGTAGGAAAAGCACAGAGGAAACATCAGGGAACACTTTAAGTTTTGAGAGTAGGGGAAGGCAAAAAGAGAAGAGCAAGAGGAGATCAAGATCTAAGTCAAAGGTGAGAGGAAGATCCAAATCCAGAAATGATAGGAAGCCACAATGCTGGAACTATGGAAAGATAGGGCGCATAAGTAGAGATTGCTGGTCAAAGCCTAAGGAGGACAATCAACACAAAGGAAAAGAAGAAGCAAAGGTTGTAGGTATTACACAAGATGCTTTAATATTCTCTTTGCATAATAATATAGAATCTTGGGTTTTAGATTTTGGTGCATCTTTTCATGCTACCCCCAATAGAGAATATTTTAGTGACTATATCCATGGAGATTTTGGAATAATGTATTTAGAGGATGATGAGCCTTGTAAAATTATTGGCAAAGGTAAAGTGTAGCTAAAAATGCAGAATGGCAACACATGGGTGTCGAGAGATGTTATGCATGTTCCTAGCTTGAAGAGGAATTTGATTTCTACAGGAAAGTTAGGGGATGAGGGTTGTACAGTAACTCTCACAGCTGAATCTTGGAAGGTGACCAAGGGTGCACTTGTAATGGCCAGAGGTAACAGAGTAGGTACTCTCTATTTATGTAATTGTGTTACTAACAATTCTCCTTCTATATTATCTACTTCAGATGTGGATGCAAAGTTGTGGCACTCAAAGCTTGGCCACATGAGTGAGAAGGGAATGTCAATTCTTAAGTCTAAAGGTATGCTTTCAGATTTAAAAAGCATAGATCTAGATTTTTGTGAGCACTGTGGATTTGGAAAATAGAAGAGAGTGAGTTTTCTCAAGACTGGGTCAACAAAGAAGAAGCATAAGTTGCAGCTTGTTCACACAGACGTGTGGGGACCGGCTCAGGTTGCTTCTATTGGAGGATCACAGTACTATGTTTTGTTCATAGATGATGCTACAAGAAAGGTATGGGTCTATTGTATTAAGAAGAAATCTGATGTATTTGAGACTTTTAAGATTTGGAAAGCTATGGTTGAGAATGAAACAGGCAGAAGATTGAAGTGCCTGAGATCTGACAATGGTGGTGAGTTCTGTAGCTATAAGCTCAACTAGTATTGTTATATGCATGGAATCCATAGGCAAAGGATGGTTCCAAGGACACCTCAGTAGAATGGAGTTGCTGAAAGGATGAACAGAACAATAATAGAGCATGTAAGGTGTATGAGATTGCATGCTAGTTTGCCCTTAGAGTTTTGGGTAGAAGCTATTGACACTGCAGTGTACCTGATTAACAGAGGACCCTCACAGCTCTGGATGGTGGAATTACAAAAGAGGCATGGACAGGTAAAAAGGTAGATCTCTCATTCCTCAAAGTTTTTGGTTGTGAAGCCTTTGTGCACGTTGATAAGGAAAATAGAAAGAAGCTGGATGCTAAGTCTATGAGGTGCACATTTATTGGCTATGGCTCAGATGATTTTGGTTTCAGGTTTTGAAATCTATGAAATAACAAGATAATTAGGAGCCATGATGTTGTTTTCAATGAAAAAGTGATGTATAGTGATCAGCTGAAGAAGCTAAATCAATCTAGGTAGAGCAATGGAGAATTGGATGAGGTGACGGTCCAAAATGAGCTCGCAGGAAAAAGAAATAATCACTTGCAGGAAAACACAGAGACCGACATTGGCCAATCAGGAACCAACATCGGCAAGATAGAAATCGATGTCGGTCATACAGAGACTGACGTCGGCCAGGTAGGAACTGATGTCGGCCATGGAAAACTGATGTCAGCCAGTTACAGGCTTGGAAGTGACTGAGGTCGGTCACTGTCAGAGAATTTGGGCAGACATCGTGTTGTGAATGAGTCTCAGACGCCCATCAAGAGGTCAGAAAGGGTAAGTAAACCTCCAATTCGATATTCCCCTTCATTATTCTATTTATTGCTAACTGATGATGGAGAACTAGAGAGTTTTGAAGAAGCAATACATGTGGAGTCCAAGAATCAGTGGGAGCATGGCATGGTTGAAGAAATGGAGTCCTTAAGAGAGAACCAAACATGGGATTTGGTTGAGTTGCCAGCTGGTAAGAAGACACTAAAGAATAGATGGACCTACAGATTGAAGGAAGGTGAGAACGGACAGATGAGATATAAGGCCAGGTTGGTAGTGAAAGGATTTGCACAAAAGCAAGGTATTGATTTTGGTGAGATTTTTTCTCTTGTTAAAATGACTTCTATATGGACTGTACTGTCTTTAGTTGCTATTGAGGATTTGCATCTTGAGCAACTTGATGTTAAGACAACATTTCTTCATGGAGATTTGGATGAAGAAATATATATGGAACAGCCGAAAGGATTTGAGGTCAAAGGTAAGGAGAAGTTAGTGTGCAGATTGAAGAAAAGCTTGTATGGCCTCAAGCAAGCTCCTAGACAGTGGTATTTGAGATTTGACAGGTTTATGATTGAGCATGGCTATAATAGGTGTCAATCTGACCATTGTGTGTATTTTAAGAGATTGGATAATGGTAGATATATTATTCTATTGTTGTATGTAGATGATATGCTAGTTGCAAGATCACATATGCAGGATATCTTTGAGCTTAAGGTGAAATTAGCTCACACATTTACCATGAAAGATTTAGGAGCAGCAAATAAAATTCTTGGCATGAGCATTAAGAGAGACAAGAAAAATCACAGGTTGATTTTGTCTCAAGAGGATTATGTGAACAAGGTGTTGAAATGGTTCAACATGCAGGATGCAAAACCGGTAAGCACACCTTTGGCTGGACATTTTAAGTTGAGTAAAGAACAATGTCCTAATTCACATGATGAGGTAGAGTACACGAGTAGAGTTCTATATTCTTCCACAGTAGGGAGTTTAATGTATGCAATGGTGTGTACTAGATCAGATATTGCCCAAGCAGTGGGAGTAGTAAGTATATGGCCAATCCAGGGAAGGAACACTGGAAAGCAGTTTAGTGGATCCTTAGATATCTAAGAGGAACTAGTAGTAGGCATTTGTGCTATGGAGGTTCAGATACTTCTCTACATGATTATGTAGATTCAGATATGGCAAGTGATTTGGATGGCAGAAGGAGCACCATAGGATATGTTTTCACTGTTGGTGGAACAACGGTTAGCTGGATATCAAAGTTGTAGAAGGTTGTTGCCTTGTCAACTATAGAAGCAGAGTATATTGTAGTCACAGAGGCTAGCAAAGAGATGATATGGATGACACAGTTCATGGAAGAGCTTGGAAAGGAGCAAGAGAGTTGTAGATTGTATAGTGACAGTCAGAGTGCAATTCATTTGGCTAAGAATTTAGCCTTTCATTCAAGAACAAATATGTTAACCAAGCTAGTTACAAAGGAGAAGTTGAATCTTCATTCAACTTCTGTTGGTCTTCATGATTGAGTTGAATATGGAGGAGCTAGAAGATGTTGCTGTACAGGTACTGGTGCAGCTATTTATCTCCAAGTGGGAGATTGTTAAGGTGTGGAGCCTAAAAGCTTCACCAAGTGAGCACTTTGCAATAGTTGCAGGTTTACACAGTCACCGGCGTCGGTTAAGAGCGACTGACATTGGTCAGGAGCAGTTCAAGAGATGCCAGTGTCGGCAGGGATCAGTCGACATCGGTCACAGGCAAGCAGGCAAGAACCGATGTTGGTTACTTGTGTGTCCAAAAACCTATTTTTGAAGACAGAACTGAGTGTTTGCATGATGGGATTAAGTCATAGTCTTAAGTCTGCATCTCTATTATTAGTAAGACTATTTTAGAGCCCTTGTTTAAGTGGCATAACTATTGGTTGTAAATGCATGCTCATGTTTCCTAATTCTATATGTAGGATTAGATCTTCTTAGCTTATTGTAATGTATTGGTATGTTGAAGAACAGTACAGAATTGAATCATTTTAGGTTGTTGGAGTTGATTATATTTGAGAGAGAGAGAGCTCTTGAGGGAAAGAGATCTAGAGAGAGATCTGTACATCTAAGAAAGGTGTGGAAAAAAATAAGTTTTTTCAATTGTATTCCTTCTGTAAAGAGTTTAATACAAGTTTTCAGGGTGGTTTCTTGTATCTCTTCTTCTTGCTATTATCTGATTCTAGTTACTTATCATTCTAATTTAATTCTGCATTTATTGCTTTCATAAGTGTAATCAAATTGTTGGTTGATCCCCAACAAGTGGTATCAGAGCTTTTATGTTCTAGATGCCTGACAATAGATGGGTTGGTAGATGGTTGGGGTTGAGCGGTGACTCTTGTGCTAATAGGTAGAAGGGTAGGATGTATGGAAAGCACCAAATTTTGAAGTGGGGTAGAAATTGGTGGATTGGTAGTGATAAGGGGAATGGTGGAAATAGGGGTAGAAGATACCCCCATGATGGATGATGTATGGGTAATAAGAGGTGAGGTTACTCTTATGTTGGAGGTATTAGCTGGTGTAGGGGGTGTTTGGATATTGGTTGGGATGTTGGATTGGGTTTGGGTGGTGGTAGTGAATGGGATATTGCTGGAACAAGATGATTGGGTAATCATAGGTTGGGTAGAGGTAGAACCAACCATATGATGGGGAGGCATACCATAAGGTGAATCCATAAAAGGAACTAAAACAATAGGGGTGTGGTGAGATAAGGTATTGGGGTAATGTTGGAGGGCCATAGGGTTGTTATCAAGGATGGTAGTGAAATCTGAATCACCCTCAAAAACTATCTGAAAATGGTAGGAGGAGGAGAAAGATTAGGAGAAATCTCAAAATTAGAAGTATACTTCATAGAAGAAGAGGAGGAGGAAGATGGTGCTTCTTGGTTGGTTTGATTCCTCAATTATTGTCTAGTAAAAACCTTGTGAGGAATAGAAAAGAAATGATGAAAATCTCACAACTCAAACACAAAGAAAGCAAAAGGAAAAAATTATCAAGGTAATCAAACTATACACTAAAGTGCATTTAAAACTTAGTATTTTTTTAGATCAATTTTGGTTTATGTCTTAGAAAGTTTGAAGAATAAATTTGGTTTGTAGATCAGGTACTAAAGAGGAAATCTAAGGTTGGTTTCAAGTTGTGTTTAGGCGATAAAAAAAAATCTATATTGAACGTCAATACATGGATTGATATTAGGGCCTACCCCCTCAATTCACACACTGAAATGATAACGGTGTCAGGTGCTGAACCAAGATATACTAAATTTTAGAGTTTATACTCAATTAGAGAGTTGAGTTGGTTTTTCCCTTGGTAATGGTCTCAAAGTAGGATTGCTGGGAAAGGGTAAGGTTACTACTAGGTGATGAAATCTTAGTTGGGCCTTGTTTCAAGTTTGTTTTGATGTGTTGATTGATTATGTGGTTTGGTAAAGTGTGTGATAACAAGAGTGAAACTATGATTAATTACTTTACTTTTAAGTTACTAGATGAACTAAAACAAGCAAACAATCAATGTATGCAAGGTTTATTTTAAGTCCAATTTTTTTTTAAATTTTTTTGGTATGAAAAAAGAATAAAAGAGGAAAGGGGCACCTAGATGATGCAAGGGTCCCATCAAGTGTGTCAAAATGTTTCTCTTAATTTTTGATCATTTCTTAATTTTGGAAGAAGATAAGAAACTAGTAATAAGTGTATGGTATAAATACCTAGTTATTGATGTGCATGTGATCCAAAAGAATGTAGAGAGCTCCTCTTTATATTGGAAATAATAACTTATATATAAGAAATTACTAACAAAAGGGGTTGCTAGCAAGATAGTTAGGTGGAATACCTAGCGTGAGCTTACTAAGAGGCTGCGAATCCACTCATTGATAATAATTAATTTGAAAATGATAAAAAATGCTTGCATTAAATAATAGAAAGTAATTGAAATGAAATAAAAGAAGGAAATTAATGCTTTATAGAGAAAATGACTAAATATAGAAACAATGGGTCAATACTAGTGCTAAGATAGATTAGGTCAAGTTTAAAAAATTAAGCAAGGGTCTGTAAATAGGTAGGGACACAAAAAGTTAGATTTGGTTGGGGGCAAGGGGTTAGAAATAACTTGTTATTTCATGCCATAGTGACCATCAACAGTTTGGCTAACCATTGACAATTACGCTGACCATTGGTGGCTGGGTAACCATCAATGATTGGGGGTGATTGTCGATGGTTGTGCTAATCATTGATGGTTCTCTATGGCTTTTGAAAGTATTCATCAAAAGAGGTTTTAGGATAGGTCAAAGGTGTGATAATGGTCTGTTAAGGATTTAGTTAGAAATAAAAGATTAGAAAATAGGTGTATTAAGTTTAATGTGGTAGAAAGGTGAGAAACCAAATAACAATGCTGAAGTATAAATATACCTATCACTTGCTAAGTGGTTGATGGTTGGAGCAATTTAAGTAGAGTAACAATAATTTTGCCTTGATATCAATTTTGATAGAGGTTCAGATCTTTGTTGCTATTGTTAAATCACTGGAAGAAGACTAGGTGGTTGAAGAGCTTGAATACTTATGTGAAAGAATACTTACGATCATGGTCTTTTTCACCTCCTACTCCCCTCATTTTATAGGCAAAGAGATATTGGAGGATAAAAGGTTCCCTAGTAGGTTGGATTACTAATTTTGATGCTTGGGAGTTTGCTAGCACTACATAAGGTGAACATATTTAATTTTGCCTCATTAGCTCACACACAGCTGGTGATGTGTTAGAAGGGTGAGGACCTGACTGTCAATGATCATGTTTACCATTGATGGTTAAGTTGACTATGAATGATTAAGTGTCTAGAGGCAAAGGGTCAAGGTAAGTTAAAAATGGGTAGGTTAAGGTTCGTTAGTAAGTTATTGAGTTTAGTTAGCTAAGTAACTAACTAGACCTAAGGTCTAATAGGTTGGTCAATGGGTCAAGAAGGGTTAGGTGGTCCCTAAGGTATCTCAAGGAATTTAAACATCTAGTATGATTCTATAGTGTGTATAGTCCCACTAGGCATGCCATCATTAATCTATGTCATTATTTCCTAGATTTATTCCCATCTCTTATCACCTTTGAAACCAAGTTCCAAGCCATTATTATACCTTGCTTGTTTCAAATGCATGGTTATGCTACCTATTTTTAAATAAGCCTTTTACCTTTGAATATTTTAGTATTTTTTCATCAAATTTGAATCTCAACCTTTTGAAGTACAAATGTTAAACTAATTAGGTTCACAACAAAGCCTCATCTAATTTGGGCTTAGGTTATTTGCCTTTTGAATTTGGATTGTGTTACTTGGGTTGGTTTTGTATTTGGTCTCTTAAAGATCCCTTACCTAGACCTAGTGATTTTTATTTATTTTATGCCTTATTTAGAGCATCCTTTTGAGCCATGTTGTTGTCCTATGCTTTGTTTGAGGTTATTATGCTAATATTTCAAGTGTCCTAGTCCCTTTATTCCAATAGTTTTCTTGAGTCAAACTTTGAGTCTTAAAGTGAGCCTACTAAGTGTCATCTGAGCTAATTGCCTTAATTTAGTTTAATTTTTAGTTCTTGTTCATGTTTTGTGTTTCCAAGTCTAGCCTTATTTTAATATGATTATAACCACTGTTGGGCAAATCATTGCTATCTCTTGATCCTAGTTCAAAATTTTTCTACTTTGTTTAGACACTCTTATGATAGATTATAATTACATTTGGGAAAATCAATACTCTATTCATAAACAAGTTTGAATCTTTGTGTTACTTTTGGTGCTGATTATAACCACCTTTGGAAAAATCAATATCATTTTTTTAGATTGGTTTTGATTTTGTTTTATCCTACCATTACCTAGGTCTAGTTGTTTCTCCCTTTGTGTCTCTCTTAAAGAGCCAAAGGCCCTTTTTTAGATCTTGGTGGTTTGTTATCTTTAGACCCCTTTATTTTTCATGAAACCTATCCATGGATCTAAACATGCCTCATTACACACATAACAAGACCATATATAATCCTTTCTATATAAAATTTGTGACCAATGACCCTTTTGTTCAAGAGTCGTATGATGATGTAGATTATGATATGGATCCCGATCTATCTTATAAAATTCCATATGTTGAACAAAGGCATGACCCTCAAGAATAATATTTGGTAACACCTTCTTTGGGCTTATTAACATACCAAGTTTGCCCTTTCAATGACAACGGTAGCTGATCCCATACCTATACCATTAAAAAATGGCAAGGAAAATAGAAAAAGGTAAATGAAAAGGAAAATATATGGTTTTGTTATTCCTAATGATGTGGAAGTGCACGTTTTGACCATCATATGATATAATTGGAATAGTCAAACATTAGAATCGCTAGCCCACACCTCTTCTAAATACCTGCTCTATCAAGAACCTACTATAGATTTGGATTCCAATAATGTTTTTATGATATTCATTGGTCATTTATTATATTTCCTCCAAACATCAAGATAATATGTATTTGTAACCTCTATAAAGGAAAGTGTAGCCAAGGATGGTAAATATGGATGAATATTGGCTGATAGGTTTGATTTGGCAATGGAAAGATGGAACATAATGGAATGTATAATGGTTTGGAAACAAATGAAGATTGGGATTTTAAGGAACAAAAAATGTTACTAATTCCAAATTTGACATAATTTTTGATGTGGTAGGGCCAAAGAATTCTAAATATGCTCTCAATAGGACCTTTATATTTGTCTATTGTTTGAGCCTAAGAGTTGCTTCCATCTGATTATGTTGTAAATTAGAATCTATATTGATGTTATCTTTAATAATGTTTTCATCAAGCATTGAATAACTATTGTGCTCAATGATTGGATCATTGAAGAGGTTTTCACCAATAAAATTATCCTTATTGTCCCATAATGCCTTAGAGAAGGTTTCACTAAAGAACATTGACATTTGAATTTGATTATCTTATAGCACCTAAAACAAGGTTTCACTAGAAGATAATGTCATATCCTGATTTCACCCTATGAAAAATAAACCTTTAATTTGTTGATTAGTATGGTTATTGTCTGATTACTATTGCTTTAATTTTGAGCTTTATAACATATACTGAAATGGGACAGTAACATTGTTTATTAGAGTACATGATGTGATAATTGTATATTATATTTTGGATATGTATTAGTTAGTTGTGCATCATTAGTGATATTTATTATGAAGTAGACTAACTACCTACTTGTTGTGAGGTGGATGTATGATAGGTCCTACCCTCAGAGTTTGATAAGGGAGAACATCATCAGAGAGGATAAAATTGATGGAATGATTGAAGGAATATTAGTGGAAAATGCTAGTGACCATACATACATGCATAACATATTTTAAATGAAATTTGTCTAAAAATGTTAGTACATATCACTTGTGATTATATTTGTGTGTGTGAAATTAGTTTTAGTATGCATTAGTTTTATTTAGCCTAATTGACTTGATTTTTGAATTTAAATCTGGAAAATAAATATTAATGCTAATAGATATAATTATTATAGAATTAATTATTTTACAAATAAAATTCAATTAATAACTTATTTTATCTTTTAGTTAAATAATTATTTATCATTATTTTGAAAATTGTATGGAGGTTGGGTTAATGTACTTTTAAAGTTAAAATTTGAATTATGCATGAATTTACTTAAAAATTAGGAAAATATATTTCATTATTATTTTAGTTAACTTAGCCTATTTGGATATTAGTTTGGTAAATTAAAGTGAAAGAAAAAATTAATAGAAGTTAGTAAATTTTGAAGTTGAGTTAACTTGACATACATGGGGTAATATAAATGAAGAATTTTCATGCAAGGTTGGGGCACAAAAATTGGAGGAGATGAAAATTTTATAAATGAAAGAGAATTTTATGAAAATAAATACAGACACATAGAGAAGGAAATAAAGAAAATAAGAAGGGTAGAAAGGAAAAATTAAAGAGAGAGGAGAAGGCAAAAGAGAGGTAGATTGTTCATCAAGGTATCTTCATCAACAAAGGTTAGAGGTTGGTTCTATATTATTTATAAGAATAGTATAAAGTAGATTGGGAACACCCAACTAATAATATCATGTTGAGTTTATTAAATAATATACTAACTATACTATTGAAATACTTAAATAATAAATTGAAATGCTCAGCTAATGAATTGAAAAATTTAGCTAATGAATTGAAATGCCTAGCTAACAAAACTAAGATTCCAATGCCAATATTAATAAGAAAAATTGCCTAATCAAAAAGAAAATATGAAATGTAATGCCTAGCCATTTTGTTATAGAGTTGAGTCTTTTAATGAGGCATGAAGCCTTATTTTGGTCAATATTAAAGCATTGGGTTATTTTAACATAAACACTAGTCCTTAAATAAAATGCCAAGCTCATAGTTTGAATTGTCTATTTCAAAACAAAATGGTAAGTTGATATAGAAGTGTTGTATATATATATGAATTTGATGAAATTTCTATTTGTAAAGTTGATATCACTTGGTATAAACACACACACACACACACACACACACACACACACACACACACACACACACACACACACACACACACACACACACACACACACACATTAGAGGATGATGTACACAACTGATAATGGTAGCTACTTCTCTAACCAATCCATACAGTCAATTTATTTCTAATAAATGGCTCCTACCTGTGTGTCAAATAGCCATTTATTGGAAAGTAATCGAGTGTATGGATTGGCTGGAGAAGTAGCTACCATTTTTAGTTGTGTACATCATCCTCTAATATATATATATATATATATATATATATATCTGTGTGTGTGTACATACATACACACACACATATAGTAGAGGATGATGTAGACAACTGAAAATGGAAGCTACTTCTCCAACCAATCCATACAGTCGATTTCTTTCCAATAAATGGATCCTACCTATGTGTCATTTTAATTGTGCCTATCCAAAAAAGCTAAGGGAATCAAAGGGCCAATTGAGAGGAAGGGAATCCCAGACCTTGATCTAATGGAATCAATCATTTCATGTTCTAAATCATAAAAATATATAGAATCACTGAAGTCAATTATTAAATTTGTAGAAGTCAATTATTAAATTTTTAGAAGTTAATTATTAAATTTGAAGAAGTCCTTATCAATGCCTGGTCATTAAGTCACTTTATTACAATGCTAGGTATATATATTAAAACTGTTGTGTATACTAATGTAAATAATAAATATGAGTTTATAGTTGTTTTCAATGAATATTTTTTTGAAGTCACTGCATAATAAAATGGAAGTCATTGTGTTGTAAGTAAAAATTTGTTGAGGTGATCAAAACAATGTTGAATCTTATTAATGAATTCCCTATGCTTAATTGGAATTCATTGCATTAACTAAATATAATTACTTTATATATTAAATTCAAGTTGATTCATTTAATAGAACACTAACCTTTATTTAGATTACAACCTGTATTAATGGTACACTTGCTTACAAAATAGAAAATTATGTATTTATGTAAAATACTGTGTAAGAATTATGAATCACCCATCTTATATATTGGACGTTAAGTCTTTAAATGAACAGTGTGTTCTCAATTAAAATGTTGAGCCTTATATAATATTATGTGAATGCTGATTATATTAATTACTAAGCCTTTAAGTAAATTACTATGTATTAAATAAATAAATATAAGGCTAAGTTACCATAATATAGTGTTAGGTAAAATATGGTAGTGTTGGGTAATAAGTATAGTGCTAAGTCAATAGTTAAAAAAATGTCAAGCCAATATTTTGAAAACTAAAATCTTTAACAAGTCTCATTTTAATCACTGAGTTAATAATTGTTATAAGTAAAATGCTCTGTATAACTCGGTGATAGTAAATACATGAGAAAAACTATATACCCTTCTTAATGTAAGATCGAATGTTCGGTGCAATTTTATTTTGCCTCAAAATTTTTGTATGCGATATGAGCAAGTTACATAAAATAATAATGATCATGATTATCTTGGGGTCCACATGAGAAAATAAGAATAGTTGTTTGTTAGTAAATATTAAATATACTTTGGGGGTTTAGTATAAAATCTTGAGTTATTATGATAACTAATTTCATAGTCTTATTCGTATTAGCCAATTATATTGGGCCTTATGGTAAGATATTTGTTAAATATTTATGAATGTTCAAATGGATAATATGTTCATATGATATATATCCTGAGTCATGATAAAACATCCTTGAGAAGGTAATATGACAAAATTAGATAATGAAAGTCAATGATTGAAATTTGAATGACAGTTGAAACCTTGCAATCCATTTTAGATTTGTAAGTACTTTAAAAGCAACTAAGAGTATAGGGATGCTCATATAGAAATTGATGTATACATAAACTTTGGTATTCATTTGATTATGAAATTTCATAGGACTTTAGATAAAAATCCTACATCTTTAGTAACAGTTTGATAATAAAAGTTATAGGAAATGGGAAATTTTAACCATGTGAATATTGACCCTTAAATTCTTATTAGATTTACAGTTTTTTGATAAGTGGTAACTATTGAAGATTAAAAACTTGTGTGCAATTTATATTGTGAAAGTATAAATATGTGTAATTGGTTATACTTTTATAGAGTAAAATGATGCTTCAGGATGCATGACTTTAGGTTATGTTTTCATCTGATTATAATTGCACAGTAGTGAATAGGGCATACTCAGGTGGTATAATCCTATACTTGTTAAATAATTAAGTGTTA
The DNA here is from genome assembly GCA_037957365.1 of Torreya grandis. Classification (NCBI taxonomy): domain Eukaryota; kingdom Viridiplantae; phylum Streptophyta; class Pinopsida; order Cupressales; family Taxaceae; genus Torreya; species Torreya grandis. The sequence goes on along the minus strand of JARHVA010002878.1, from coordinate 1,324,703 downwards.
GATTATTGTTTATGTTTGAATAGGGTGATTAAGCACAATGAGCTATGATGGTATGGGATATCATAGAATGCTTTAGCTTAAATGTATATGCTCAAATGATACATAGCATAGCTATATGTTAGACTCTCACCTATGTTGAGTGATTTAAAATATTTATTGATTATTACTTAAATAGTATATTTTGTAATAGTTAGTAGGATATTATGCATGCATGTATACAACTTGTAGAGTGTAAATGAATGTTAGGTCAAACTTATATGTGTATGTTTGACTTGATTTTTTATATATACTTACTTGAATAAAAGTTAATGATTCCATGTATTTATGACTAATTATGGAAAACTAGTAGTTATGTCTTAGAACACTAGACTATGATAATATGGGTTATCATGGGGTGTAGTTATTTAAATCTTATTGTAGTAGTTTGTAATTTTTAGTTTATTATGAATTTTAAACATACTTAGGTGGTATGAACTATAGACATTATTTCTTGTATGAGTTAAACATTAATGTATGATTCATTTTTGCATTGATAGAATAAAGTATACTTTGCTTATTATTATGTATAACATGTGATGTGATATTAATGCGAAGAGGATGAAATCCATAGTGAGTCTTTGAAGTATATACTATGTTATATTTGTTTATTTTAGAAACCAAATTGAAGATACTAATAGGTAGTGAGATGGGTTCCACTAGCCTAGGTAGTACCACCAATAGATAATCCAATCAAGTGGTGTGTTATGAAATTGACCAACTTAAATGATCATATATTATTTAAAAAGTTTGGCCAAAGTAATGTTAAATATACATTATAATTTCATATGTTTGATTTTCATGTTATGTGATATCATGTTAGAATAGATTTTTTTATAGTACACTACATGTTATTAGAAATCTTATAACACAAATGGTACTAGCATGTCTCACTAGATTATCACACCATTTTATCTACCTGTTCATTAAAGGAGGGCCATTTCCTGATAGGGGATTGTGTGGGGGATTGTTGGTCCATGGTTGGTGTGGTAAAGTGCTTGGATGATGCTCTCCCTTCCCACTATAGTACTACTTGGAGATGACATTTGAGATTATCAATCATACATGAGTTTGTTTGACTCAAGCTCTAGAGAGCTTGGTATCTATTTATTGTATTAGCCTATATGCCTAAAATAATATAATTGTATTATGTATTTTTATATTTAAACAATAATTATTATATTATCAAATCAGCCTAGTTGTGTCCTATGGTATTTTCTTTCCTTGGAGTTATATAATATGAATATTATAATGCAGTATTTAAATTATAAGTACTATTTTTCTTAGTTGTGGTTTTGATTTATTGTATTTTTTAATTCTATGAAATGATTATCTAATTATTAAAAAAAATTATTGTATTTTCTAAGTATAACTTGAGGGGTTGTAACAGATACTAAGTTTGAACTTTGATTGTCCCCTAGAGCCTTAAAAAAGATTTCACTATGAGATTGTTCTTCTTCTGCATGAATGCGGTCATGGTGCCCTTGATATTATTCAACTTATATGTTGCCATGGATGTAGTTTAACAAGGTATGATTTTGTTGGTCCCAATAAACACTTGTGAGAGGTGAAATGTCAATATAATGGCTATGTTGGGTGGTATTAATGGCATGTGGAATGGTAATATAATAGGAAGAGGTAACACAATCCTCATAGAATATATTAGGATAACTTGTGTTGATGCTAAAGTAATCATCCTCAAAAACCATAAAAGGATCACAAATATATTCAAATTGATATGTAAGGTATGTGTAACCAGTGTCATAATAGCCATTAATGTATTTTGATTTTGAATCTAAATCTAACTCAAGGGACTCTATATATGATGTTGAGACTAATGTTGATTCTACTTCTAATTCTAAATATGATATCGGTTCAAAAATAGAACTTGACTATAATTATGATTCTTTAGTTGGTGTAAATGCTATTATAATGATGTCTAGTTGAACATTTGGTATTAGATAAGTAATTTCCTATGAGGTCATAATGGTGTCTTTGAAAATAGATTCATCAAAGAAGGGTTTAACATAGACTAACTCGTCTAGGTAAAGCACCTCAAAGAGAGGGAACAACTCAAGAGATGAGTCCAAAAAGACTAGCTTGTCAAAGTGAGACACCTCAATGAGGGGGAAAATGTTAAGAGATAACTCCATAGAGACTTGATTGTTAAAGGGGGGATATTTAAAAATAGGATAATGATTTCCTAAAGGCAGTTATAATCATTAAGATGTGACTCAACAAATACTAGCTTGTTAGAGTGAGATTCCTCAACCAAGAAGAAATGATCAAAAGGTGATTCATCATCAGTTGACTCATCATAAATAGGTGTTTAAATAAAAACATCCTGGATTGGTTGGTTCCCTTGGCTTTGGTTTACATTGGGTTGAAGAATATCAATTTTGAACACATCTTGGTCTTCGAATGCTAGCTCTTAGAGAGGTAATTATTGACTCTATTATGGATAGAAGACTAGCATGGGTTTTATAAAGTGGGGGAAGGTTAGCATTAGATGAAGAATGATAGATAGTTGGATAATGACCTCTTTATGATTAAGCTCATATATGATGGACTTAACAAAGGCTAGTTATCGATCTAGGATGGTAATTATGGCCCATCTAGTCATAATTACACAACCTTATTGGAATAATGAGTTACCATAATTGTAAGGGCCTAGAATGGTAATGAAAGGGTATTGTGAATCTTGGTTGATAACACAATCCAAAGGAAGAGGGCCTAGAATGGTAACAGATGGATGTTGTGAAGTTTGGTTATTAATGTAAGCTAAAGGATGAGGGCCTAGAATAGTAATGGATGGATGTTGTGAAGCTTGGTTGCTAACACAATCTAAAAGATGTGGGCATAGAATAGTAATGAAAGGGAATTGAGAAGTTTGGTTGATAACACAAGGCAAAGGATAAGGGCCTAGAATGGTAATCCTTGGGCATTATGAAGCTTAGTTGCTAATGCAAGCTAAAGGATGAGGGCCTAGAATGGTAATATTTGGGCACTGTGAAGCTCAGTTGCTAACACAAGCCAAAGGAGTAGGGCATGGAATGATAATAGAAGGGAATTGTGAAGCTTGATTGCTAATGCAAGCTAAAGGAGAAGGGCCTAGAATGGTAATCTTTAGGTGCTTTGAATCTTGGTTACTAAGGTAGATCGATAGAGGGTTAATTGTATGAGTAGGGGATCATGTACCATTATCATTAAAAGGGTGAACTTGGTATGTTAGTTGGCCCAAAGAAGGTGTCACCAAATAATTTTATTGAGGGTCAGACTTTTTTTCAACATATGGAATGTTATAAGATAGATCATGATCCATCTCATAACCTACTTCATCATATGACTCTTGAAAAAAAGGGTCATTCATCACAAAGTTTCCATAACCAAGATTGTATATGGTCCTGCTATGTGTGTAATGAGGCATGTTTAGATCCATGGATAGGTCTCATGAAAAAAAGGGGTCTAAAGATAATGAACCATCAAGATCTAAGAAGGGCCTTTGGATTTATAAGAGAGACACAAAGGGAGAATAAACTAGACCTAGGTAACATTAGGACATAACAAAAGTGAAACCGGTCTAACAAAATGATACTGATTTGCCCAAAGTTGGTTATAATTAACACCAAAAGTACAAAGATTCAAACTTATTAATGGATAGATTAATGATTTTCCCATAAGTGGTTATAATTAGTCATAAGATTGTCTAAACAAAGTAGAAAAATTGCAAACTAGGGTCAAGATATAACAAAGATTTACCCAAAGGTGGTTATAATCTTATTAAAATAAGGCTATACTTGGAAACATAAAACTTGAACAAGAACTAAAAGTCAAACTAAATTAAGGAAACAAAGTTAATGATGGTACACTCAGTGGGACATGCACCCCAGAAAGTTCTTCCCTAGGTATTTTAGGACATCCTCCTAATAATTTTCATATCAAAATCCAAACTTTCTGATCAAAAAAGTGTAAATTGAAGGCTCTTGAATGTTTTTATGGAAATCACATAGTTACTCTATACAATCAAATTTTTGCTCTCTATAATCATATTTTTTCACAATATCACTACTTTACAGTCATGATATCATTGTAATTGTTTCAATATTATTTGATCATCACAATTTTCTACTCTATTTTGTCTTCCAAAAAAAAAAGTAATATTACACATTATCATGACTTTATAGTCACAATATCACTTTAAAAATTGCAATATTACAATATCATGACTTTTAAAGTTGTGATATTGCCATAATTTATATGGTATTGCATTACATATCATGACATTGTGCTTAACCACCATAGTCTGACTTGATATTTTGTGTTTGTAGGGTAGGGTTATGATTTTGCATTAAGAGTAGTGATATTGTGTTAATTTTTGTGATATTGTTGTAATAATTACTATTTTGTGGTCCAACAAAGCAAGTATTAGTGCTTAATAGAGTCTATGTTTCAATTACTTGAATGTTTTATGTTTTGAAACATTCGAATTGAACTTTGGTTTAACATCATGTTGGGTAACTTAGTTTAGAGGCCAAGTCATGCAAGACAAACCAAGTATAAATATCTTTAGAGATTTGCCAATCCTAGAAAATTACAAAAATCTATGAGATTCTTTAGTTATGTCCAATCTTGGATTACTTGAATCTTGGCCATGTCTACATGTACTCCTTGTGCATCTATAATGTATCCTAGATACTAAATTTTTGACATGATAGATGGATATTTTCCCATGTTTACATATAACTTGTGTTTTTAAATTGTGTCAAGCACTTGATTTATATGGTGAATATGTTCATCCCATGTTCTATTGAAGATCATGATGTTATCAAGGTAGAATATAATAAAGTAAGTAGTAAATGGACATATGATATCATTCACCATCGATATGAATGTTGTTGGAGCATTGGTAAAACCAAGGGCAAATTAACCATTCAAAAAAACATTATTTGGCCTTGAAGGTTGTCTTTCATATGTCTATAGGATCAATAGGAATACAATGATACTCAGAATTGAGGTCGATATGAATGAAGTATTTTTCACCTTAAAGCTGGTCTAGAAGATCCTCAATCCTTGGAAGAGGATAATAGTTTTTCACTATGATCTTATTGAGTGCTTTTTAATTGAAACATAACCTCTATGTGCCATCCTTGTTTGGTGCTACCATAGTTGGGTTATCGTAAGTTGATGAGTTGGGATTGATATTTACTTTGTCCATGAGTTCATGGATTTGTCACTTCATTCCTTCATTTTATAGAAATGATCTACATCATAAAGAAGCATTAGGAAGAGGTAGTCCAAGGATTAGATCAATAGTATGCTTTATCACATAGTGTGTAGGCACTTCCTTTAGTAGTTGAAACACATCCTTATATTCTTCCCATTTGTGATGTAATATTACTTTATGCATTAATGCCAATGGAATTAAGGTAACTATAGGTGCCATAAAAACTTTTTTGAATTAAGATCTTACCATCAAAAACTTGAACTTCTTACTAGATGTGACTAGCTTCTTACATTGTTTGGTACTAATGAACAATAACTTTGGAATTACTTCTAGTATGAGATATCTTAAATCACCAAAATTTATGATAAAAATTATAGGGTTTGCTTCATATGTTATATGTTGATGATAAATATATGGTTGACCCAATATAATATCACATACCTCTAATGGAGCAACATTGTAGAGGACTATGTATACACATAATATTTTCACAAATTATCAATTAATGATGCTTTTTATCTTGTAGGAACCATTGAGTCTCAATCTCTTTGAGTGCATGACTTAAATGGTGCACTAAGAAAGGGGTGGATAGATCATTGGTACTTCATAGGATTGTTGTCTATTATTTCCACTTGTTACCAATCCAACCAGCTCTTAAAAACATTTCCCTAAGCTTTATCTCTTATTTTGCACATTCCAATAGCCTTTTACCACCTTCATTATCCCTTTTCCTAGCCTAAAACCTCTTTTTATAGTTTACATGACTATGTCAGCTATGTCAACCTTATACTCTTATTGATAAAACTTATTTAGGGTCCTAGTTAGCCCTTGGCTGACCTAGTCTGTGACCTATTGAGTTTTTGTCAATAAATATACTAGGTTGATCGGGTTAACCTTATTGACCAAATCCATTTTACCATTATTAAAAAGTAGACAAGATTTATTATTCATTTGTGCTTCTTTACAATCTGCTCTTATACCATTCTACTTGAGGAGTCTTAGCTTAGGGTTTCTACTTGGAGAAGAATCTAGTCTTATAGAGAAGTATTTGATGATTTGGTCTTTCTTAGTGATCCTTAAAAACCATAAAAACCTGTTACAAAGCACCTTTGGCCAAGGGAGACATTGAGTCTCGATGGGTTCATCTTCTAGGTAAGTATCTCTAACTTTGTTCCTCTCTTTATTAGATAGAAGTAGCATAAGTAATGGATTTTTAGTGATATTAATCTTCCTTTCCATGCATTAGGGTCTTACCTATACATAGCTTAATTAGGATTCTCTTATGCATGTCTAATTTTATTGTTTATTACCCCCACTTTGTGCTCTAGGCTTTGGTGAGCACTATATTAGATTTTGCTTTATTTATTATTAGTATAGTGAATATAAAAACATAGGACCTATTTAGGGTTATTTCATAGTTTTTCTTGACTAGAGGATTTAGAAACCTCATTAGTGATATTATTGTGGTAAGAGATCCCCTAATTAGGTCTAGCAGATCCATATTTGTCATGTTCTCAATTATCTAATGTATCCCTAATTGGAAGTGTAAGTAGGATCTATCTTCTTTAAGATAGGATTGATTTGTAGATCTGATGTATTTCTCATTGCATACATTCTAGTGATATTGACATGAATCTAAACCTTGTAAGTTTTCTTTCAAACTTTTCATTTCTATCATTTTATTATTTTTTTATATTTGTGATATTAGGTCGACTAGGCTGGTATAGTTCTAATTTATATGCAAAGGTTGAACACACAGTCACATAAAAATGACTCTATTCTTTCTATGTAGGTCTTCATTAGATATAGATTACTAGATTGAGAAAGTTGACATAGTACTTTTATTCAGTTCTAGATAGTAGACTATGTTGAATAGGTCAACTTAGTCTCTTATTCAACTCTAGAACAACAAACTAAGTTGTGCAGTTCAACTTAGTATTATAGATAGCTTTCAGATAACAAACCAAGTTGACCATGTTGACTCTATCATCTTAACAAGCTTCAACAAATAGGAAATCATAGAACTAGGTTGACCTAGTCAACACAGTTGGCAGAAATTACAAGCAACATTCAAGGAACTTTAATATAAATTTCAAAATCCTCAGCATCTTCCAACCCACCAAGGTTCCTTTATTTCTCTCTATTTAAATTTAGTTCTTCATTATAGTTCTATTTTTCTCAATTTTATAGTCTTCAAAACTACAATCCTACAATAAACTAGGTGACTTGGTCGACCTAGTTTTATAGTCTATCTTTTGTCTAAAAGACTAAGTCAACCTAGTTGACTTAGTTCTTAAGGCTCTTGATTCTATAATATAATAGTGACAATGTCAACTATTCTATAATGTTTACATACAATGTCATCTAAATTGTCTTTATATTATGCTTAAATTAAGAATTAACAATTATATGCTAATAATTAATTCATACTTTCATTTTTAGTTATTTGCATGTTTAGAGTAGATCACATGGTCTAATTAGGTGGTTTTTCAATATATAATTTAGTTTCACTATTTTTATATTTTTGCACACACTACCAAATCACATAATTTCAAAATGCATTTAAACATTTATCTACTTAAGGCCTACTTGGATTACATCACCAAGGGAGAAGCTAACTTGATTTTCTAGCCAAGTATGAACATGTGGTTAATGGTATATATTGGATAAGCACCTGTCACCCTTATCACTGTGGGATTGTGAAGTGAGGGAGTAGGCCCCAATACCAAGCCAATACCATTACCAACATAGATCCCCTTTAGCCGAAATATCTTGAAACCATCCATAGATTGATTTCAAGTTCCCTACTTTCAGCAAACTTCCCTATCACACTTAAAATAACACTTTATAATAATCTAACATTTATGATGATCACTTAGTTAGCTTTTACTTTTTAGTTGACTACTTTCTCTTTTCTCATTATATGTTATATTACAAAAACTTGTATTAGCCAGTGTTAGTGCAAGGTTTTGTGTCGTGTACCTCAATTAGATCATTCTCATTGATCCAATTGTTTGTGTGTTTGATTTTACTTATTTTTCTAATTAAATTGAAATTTTTTGCCCTGTGTTCAGTTTACTATCATTCTATTCAAAACAATCTCTTATAAATTATCTTTTTTTACCTATAATACTCAATCAACTTGGTTGACTCTGTATCCATTTTTTTAGTCAAGTTGTAGTACTAAGTCAACTTAGTCAACTTTGTATCCTTATTAGACTATGTTTTTCTTAGTTTTTAGTACTTAGTCAACTTGGTTGACTCTATACTTTTATTTCTAACCCTACTCTCTTATCTGAACAACTTAGTTATCTATTTCTCTTTCCTTAGCATCTATTCATTTATTCAAAACATTATGAAGTCCCCTATTAAAATATTCTTGGACAACTTGAATCCATTTAGACACTATATGGTATATTTATTTCCCCCTCTCTTTTCCTCCTAGGATAACCCTCAATCCTGGAGCACCTCTTCCCCTCCTTCATTTATGGATTGTAACATGGTTCAAATCATAACTCAAGATGAATTAGTTGGATTTGATCCTTTTTTTACCTATCACAATAATTATCATCTTCAAAACTTTCAACATAATGTGGGTGAAATTGACACAAGTCTATCAAACAATCCCACTAGTAATCCACCTTCCAATAACCCTCCCCCTAGTACCAATTTGGGGAGTTCTCCTACAAACACCAACCCACCAATTGATATGAATCAACTTATTATGTAAGTGATACAACAAATTAACATAATTAAAACTTCTGACACCTCTCAAATGATGAAATTACAATGTCATTTGATCAATATGGCTAATTAACCTCTGGCTCTCAATCCTCAAGCCAATCTAAATTTTATTCCTCCACCTCTTAGAGATGCCTCAAGAAATGTTATTCCTCAACCTATCATGAATAAAAAAATGCGTCAAAATATCCAAAATGAGCCTTTAGCTCCTTTCATCATGTCTATTGATATTAGTAATATAGCTCCAACTATTAATTATGATGGGACTAAAGACCCTGCATTGTTTCTCAAAGCATTTGGCAATCTGTATAAAGAGTGGTTCTAAACTAATACTTTCACCACAACTAAACTTCTAGTTAAAACCTTTAATATAAATGTATTGTAATGGTACAACCAGCTACCCTAACACTCCATTTGGCAACTTGAGGATTTATTCAATCCTCTAGTTAAAGAGTTTCAACATAATGATCTTCCCAAAAATTATCTTAGCCATTTCGTCAATGCTAAGAAATCTCCCACTAAATCAACCCATGATTTTATCAAATGATGAAAATATTTCACCCATAAGGCTAGCCATAACATGATAGATGGTAACTTGTTTAAACTCTTTATAACTAATTTAACTCCTTCACTTCAATATAAGGTTTAAACTTTTGCTCCTCAAATGCTTAATGAAGCTCTTGACCAAGCTAAATGCCAAGACTTCCTAATGAATCAATTTGAACCTAATACCAAATTAATTAAAGGAAATTTTCAAACTTATACTAATTCCATCACCTGCAATACTCCTCACACTAAACCAAGAGTTGCCAAATTTGACATTCCCCCATATTCTCACATACCACTAACTGTGTAGCAAATGAGACAATTTTTACCATCCTCTAAACCCTTTACTTATCTTAATAATCCTCCTAAGTCATATGAAACTAATCAATTTTGTTGGTTCCACATTAACATTAGTCATTCCCACAAAACTTGTTAAGGGCTTACCAAATTCTCTATCTCCAACATGCTTGGTTATTCTTTTAATCAAGAAGCCATGATCCAACTTCATCGTCAAGAGTATAATACTATAACATACTAACTAAAATATTTTTCCACAACTAATAATCAATAAAATACCAAGGATGTTTGTGCCATTGATGTCAACTATGACCAATATTACAACAATTCTCAATATATTAACACAACCAATGTCAACTATCATCGTAAGCTAGTTCACAAAGATCCTATCACCAAACCTAAGAAAACATATTTGGAAGAGAAACTTCTCAAAGATACTACAACCACTAATATAGATTTAGAAGCCCATGAAGAACCACCTCTTTCTTCCAAACCCCCAACAACTTTTGTTCATTCAAAATTTACTTTACCTTCTAAACCTCACACTGATTCTTCTTCTAAATCCCATTGGAACTTTCTAAAATAACTTAACTCCATGACTTTAAAGATTCCACATATGGAGTTAGTTCATACTTCCCCTTATCATCACAAGTTCCTTATGCAACAATTATAATAAATTGAAGATCCATCTTCTATAGATAAAGAATCACTTTCTATGGAACCTCAACTTACCAATGTACACACCATTGAATCCATGTGTCCTTCTTCCAAACCATCCAATGAATTTATTGAAGAAGACATTATTAATGACAAGATCATTTTTCATGTTGATGATCCACCACTATTCATTAAAATATCCATTAACACTACCCGTATTCATAAAGTTTTAGCTGATGAACGGTCCAAAATTAATGTGACATCTTTGTGGCTCATCCAATAACTTAGCTATAATAAATATCATCTCAAGCAAACCTACCTTACCTATCATGGATTTGATAAAACTAATCAAAATCCAATTGGTTGTATTTGGATTCCTTTAACAATCAAACCTACGACCATTCAAACTAAACTTATGTCCTTGATTTACCATTATCTTATAACATACTCCTCGATCACCCTTGGAATCATAGAATGAGGGCCATCACCTCTTCAGGTAGCTAATGCATCAAATTCCTACATAATGGAAAATGGTATAAGCATGAGGCTAAACCTAACCCTTAGATTATTCAAATTCCTAATCCAAAATCTCAGTATCGCATTCCTACCATTAATATTGCTCCCTTACTTGAGTTTAACAACATCAATCCAGACTTATAGGTCACTCTTGTTGATTTAGATGATGATAAACCTAATGATTTGCAACATACTTGTAATGATACTAAGCTACTTCCTTATATATCGAAGTGGCTTCTTCCTTATTTATTACCTCATGATCAAACTATTCCTCTCATTGATGAGATCACTAATCTTCCCCCTCTATATAATGATCAAGAACCTTATTACCCAAAATATGCCTTCACATGTAATAAAAATGGAGTGGCCAAACTATTCCAAGATCCTTTAATGATGTCTCCATGTAAATTTATTAACCTTGGAATTTCACCTTTTGAAACTCCCCTTAAATATCAATCATGTACCATCTCTCCAACCCATGATGATAACTACATCATGGCCCAAGATCAATCTCAAGATTTGGATGTTCAATATTATCAAAAAACTTTAGCACAAATACATGCTTTCAACTGAGATGTTCATACCATTTCCATGGATTTTTAATTAGCTACCAAAGGTCATGTACCTCTTGTTAATTCTCCACTTCTTGATACTCCTTGGGTAGTAAATTTTTTTTTGCCTTCTAAACCTCTAGAAATTCCTTCATATTCTCTACCTCCTATAAATCCCATAATTTCACCTAATTCTTCCCCCATCAACAAAACTAACCATATAACAATCCCCTATTATCCATCTACCCATCTTACTCTCAAGATTACATTAAATGCTAAGGCCACATATACCCATCATATACATTATAAATATGATAGCCATGGTAATCAAGTTATCAATCTCAAAGTAGATGTTGAGTATTATGGTCATCTTCCCACTTTGCCTAGTGATGAAGCTATTCTTGAATTACTTCATGCCTGAGAACCTCAACTTCCTTGATAACATCACAAACTTAAGAATTTCAAAAACAAAGCCCCTTATTTCAACAACTTATTAGCTAGCATAGAATATAAAGCTAACTCAATTTTTTATTTACCTAATGCACCAAACCACTTCTAAGATGGTAATGCTATGATTATTGAAGAAACTACCTGCATTAAATATGGTACTCCATCATACCCTCAACCAATTACATTTCTTGAAAACCTAATGAACATGATAAGTTTAGTTTATTTTTTGATAAATATCATGAGATATTTGCCTAGTCCTATAAGGACATGCTTGGTATTGACCCTATAACTATGGTACTTGATATCAACATTTATTGCAATGATAAACTTGTGCATCAAAAGAAATGGAAATTTCCACCTTATGTCACAAAGAAATTATCAAACTTCTTGATGCTAAGTTTATCAAACCAATGGATTATTCTGAATGGGTTTTTAACATAGTTCCTATTAAAAAAAAGGTCACCATGGTCATTCACATCTGCATTTATTTTCATAATCTTAATCTTGATTATCCGAAGGATAATTTACCTCTACATTCAATAAATGCCATTTTTGATTCCACAACTAGTTATGAAATGTTATCACTTATGGATGGTTTCTTAGGCTATAACCAAATTCACATTACCCTCAAAGATAAATATAAGACCACTTTCACCAAAGAATAGGGTACCTATTGCTATGTTAAAATCCCCTTCTATATCAAAATTATCAGTGTTACTCATCAATGATAAATGACTCATATATTTCATGACTTTATTCAAAAAATTGTAGAAACCTATGTGGATGACCTCATTACTAAGTCTAAATGTCACAAGACTCATCTTTTTGATCTTGCCATCATCTTCGACCATCTTATTAAATATAAATTAGACTAAATCCTTATAAATGTGTCTTTCATGTTACATCTAGAAAATAATTAGGATTCTTAGTCTCTCTTTATAGCATAGATGTTGACCCTATTAAGATTAGTGTTATCGTCAACATGCCCATCCCTCAATCCATTTTAGATATTCACACTTATTTAGTTAAACTTGGGGTAATTAGATGATTCATCCCCAAAATTGTTTACCATATCCACTCTATTAATTCTCTTCTCAAGAAAGGTAATGCTCTAGAGTGGATGGATCTATGTCAAAAAGTTTTTGATAATATGAAAGAATCATTGCTTCACCCACCTACTCTTCATCCTCCTTCAAATGATCAACCTTTGATCCTATATACTTCTTACACACCCATATAAATTAGGGAAATTCTTTCCCAACAAGATGTCATTAGAAGAGAGTATGACATCTATTACATTAGTTGAGGCCTCATTTATTATGAAAAACATTACACAAAATTTGAACATGATTTCTTTGTCATATATTTTGCAGCTTAAAAACTTTGACATTATATGATTTATCAGATCACTTATGTCATCATCCATTTTGATCCCATTCATCACTTCTCCAAATTGTTTCTTCCTATGGATAAAATTGGCAAGTGGATGGTCTTTTTCATGGAAATTTATCTCTGAATCATTACTCAAAAAGATGTTAAAGGACATATCATCACTGATCAACTTGCCACCACTCTTGTGCCCACCACCAACTACCTTTAAGATAATATTCTTGATGACAATATTCTTTATATTGAAGGTCTAAACCAAACCATATCCCTTAAAGATTACTTCCATACCTTCACTACTAATCTTGAAGCAAGTAATCTCAATGAATCTGCTATTCTCCTTGATATTACTAAACCAAAAGTAGTTATCAGAGAATTTCCTATAATTAATGTCAATTTACATGAGGATACTTGGACCCTTCATTTTTATGGTGCTAAAGGCCTTTAAGGAGCTAGGGTAGGTTGTATTCTTACACACCCTCATGGAAAAATGATCCCTTTAGCTTTTCACTTAACATTTGATATCACTAACATAACAGAGTATGAGGATTTAATTTAGGGAATGAGAGCTACCCTTGATTTAGATATCCAATACCTACATGCTTTAGATGATTCCAAACTCATTTTCCACCACGTTAATGGTGATTATCAATACAAAAGTGAGAATCTCATTTATTATCATCAAATTGCAACTACTCTCACCAAAGACTTCATTTTTCACCATCGAGCCTATCCCTCAAGATCAAAATTCTCTTGTTGATTCCCTTGCTTCTTCAACATCTCTTTTTCATCTGCACCAAGTTCTTACTGATCTTGTTTTTCTTATTCAAATAAGAAAATATCCATATTTTATTCAACCAAAAGATTCACTTATCTACCACATTGAGGTTATCACCATTCAACAAAGCCCATGGTACAAAGACACCATTCAATTTTTGAAACACCAAACTTATCCTCCCAACCTAGAGTCCTTTGAAAAGACTTGAATTCACAAGCAAACTTTTAAGTATGTATTTTGATATAACATCCTATATTATCATAATGCTAATGGTACCTTTCTCCACTATGTTATGCAATATGAGGTTCTTCCTCTTCTTGAATAAGCACATGGGGGAATTTGTGGTAGCCACTGTAAAAGATATGCTATAACCCATAAATGCTTATGTATGGGATACTTTTGGACCACTCTTGAAAAGGATGACATTAAATTTGATAAAAAATGTACTCACCAACTTCATGATGATTTATTTTTTTACCTCCAGTTGAGCTTCAAACTATGGAATCTCCTGGCCATTTTCCATGCGGGGATTAGATCTCATTAGTAAATTACCTTGATCTCAAGATGGGTATGCCTTTATAATCATAAACACATAATATTTTACTAAATGAGTTGAGGCTATGCCCCTTGTTATTTTCATAAGTACCACCATATCCAAATTCATTCTTAATGAAATCATTTGCCACTTTGGTGTCCCTCATACTATCATTTTAGATAATGGTGGTAATTTCAAAAATTAAGATGTCAAATAATTCTATATTAAATTTAAAATTAATCATAAATTATCCACAACCTATCATCCATGATGTAATGGCCAAGGTGAGGCCACCAAAAAAATTCTTAATAAAATTATCCAAAAGATAATTCATGAAACACACATGGATTGGCACCTTCATCTCTATCCTGCTCTTTAGGCCTATCACACTAGTATACGTACTACCATTGGGGCAATGCCATTCTCCCTAGTCTTTGGTTCTAAATCAGTCCTTCCATTATAAGTTGAGCTTTCATCTCTCCATATATCTCTTCATGGTATCATACCCAATGAATAATTATATGAAGCTCACCTCCATCTCCTTAACAAACACTATCTTTCTACTTTGCAACATAATCGCCAATACAAGGCCTATATTGATAAACAACATAATAAATGTGTTAAAGTTTAGATGTTTAATGTTTGTGATCTTATCCTTAAGTTATAATACACATTAAAAGAGTGTAAATATACCCAAAAATGGTAGGGCCCTTATTTAGTCAAAGACATTATTGATCCAAGTACCTATTGCCTTCAAAACAATGAAGGTCATATTTTTAAAGAGCCCACCAATTCCCAATTCCTCAAGATGTATTTTGTGTAATTCTTCCCTTATTTCCATGCTTTCTATATGCTATCTATCTAACACTTTTTATAGGATACTTACATAGGTATCACCCTCCACATCAGTTCTCTATTTTCACAAATCTTAGTCCTTCCTTTTGGTCTTTTGATTCCCCCTTTTTTCATGAGATGCATTGTAAAACCATGGATAGGACCTAGTTTTCCTCATGATGTGCTCTTATCCTCTTTGTTTTCATAATTTTCACATACTTTTTGGCACCCCTTGGGTTTCTCTTTTATGAGTTGAAGTGTAAGACCATGGATAAGACTTGGCCTTCATGACAAATACCATCTTTTTCTTATAACATTTATTTTTCACATGCTTTTTGTCACCTTTATGGGTTTCTCTTTTATGAGTTATAGTGTAAGACCATGGATAGGACCCAACCCTCCTCCCAAAACCACCATCTTGTGATTCCTTTTTATATAATGTGTTTTATAATGGTTACAAGTTCTTGATCTTTATTCTCAGCTTTAGCTTTTGCTTCTTCTGATAGATGAAATTTGCATAACAACCTGTGTTAGCATGTTTCCCTACATTTCCCTCATTATTATGATAAGGAATCAAATTTTACTATCATTGTATACCTTTTTCACTCTTTATCACAATTTTTGTGATTTGAAGTAATTCAAATTGTTTCATGTTTCATTCCTCTTGATTTCCTTTCTTTTCACTCCACATTGGAAAAAATAAGATTAAAGCCAAGATAACACTTTTATTTCACCTAGATTTATGAGACTCTAGATACCATTCTCTCTAAATTTTTTCTCTTAGTAACTAAGTCCCAAGTATTCAAATAAAAGTCATATTTAACACTCCTATTGGCTCTCTAAATCTGTATGAAGGAGGAATAAAAAATCTATCAAAAAATTTAAAAGCTAAATCATTTGAAATAAAAGGCAATGATATACAAAATGCAACATACAAATCTCAAAATTCAAAATCAAACCAAAAGACATGATTAAAAGCACATCTCCTATCTCCAATATAAGCTCAAACTCCATAATTGGCTTCATAATAGAGCCAAGGTCCATTGGGGTACGGTAAGCCATTAGATTGGAATAGGATAATTTGATAAACTCTATGGTGCTACTTACTTTTTCATGCAAGTACCCAATCTTCAAAATAAATCAATGGTTTTATAAGGGGTCTTTAAGAATAGGGAACACGCTGTGAGAAGGGAGGTCCATTTTATTTTTCATGCATATAGATTTCATAAGATGATCTACATACTTCATTTTTTGACCTAAGACTTGTGTGGCTAAGAGAAGTTCTTTAGAGTCCTTAAGGTCAAAAGTCCTCTTATTCTGACAAACCTATTTTGAGTGTCTTAAATTTGTTAAAGATTTCCTCTACCTTAGTTTTTTTACTTCATTATCCCCTCCACCCATTTCATTTCCCCCCTTGACATGCAAATTGTGATTCTAAATCTATTTTCCCTCTTCTCTACTTCCTTATTCTTCATATCTTAAAAACATGCTAGCACTACTTTATTTTAGTTTTATCTATCCTTAGAGCAAAACAATATGTTTGAGTAACTATGGATTACTTTGTTTATACCATGGATCTATATTTATAGACTTGCTTCATTTCTTTTACCATTTATCATTGTTGTACCACCCTTTTTATGGATATGTGAGTCCATTTATACTTTTGTGTACTTTTTCTATTATTGAGGGAGGTTGGCTTGTTACTTCTCACTCTATTACTTCTAACTCACCAATGTTATTTTCCATTTTATGCACCTTTTTCCATTGATGATTGAGTAAAGATTGTTACTGCTCCCTCTTCAATGTTGTTTTACCATGTTTTATTGCCTATCTTTGTTTATGTAAGGATTTTTATTGCTTTTATATAGATGTTTGATTACCATATTTTTGACATGTATCCTTAGTTTGATTTGGTGAGTTTGCTTTCTTACTCAAGGTTTACTTGTTTGAGTTTTTTGATATTTAGTAGCCTTGGATTTTCAATTACCTGATTTAATCTAAAGTTTCAACTTGGTCATTTTGTCTAACATAGCACTTGTCACCCTAACATACCAAATTTCCAAGTATGTCCTATCCATATAGCACCCGCTATCTTAGCTTTCCTACATTTTTTTATTTTTTCTCTTTAGTTTTATATTCATGGTTTTGTCTAAATCAATCTCTTCACCCTTCATAATTAAAACAAAAAACATATAAAACAACCATCTAATGAAAAAGGTAAGTAAAGGTACACATACATTTATTTTTCATTTATTTCCTTTTCAATCATTTTCATTTAGTTATTTTTGCTCTAAAAATACTGTAACTTTTTTTTAGCCTTAACATTATGTGTTACTATGTTCTTTCTCGAAACACCATCCCCTATTTTACCTGAGTGAATGTGATGATATTTGAGTGGGGAATATCTATACACATAATATTTTTACACTATATCAATTACTGATGCTTTTTATATTGCAAGAACCCATCGAGTCTCAATCTCTTTAACTGCATGCCTTAAAGGGTGCATTGATAAAGGGGTGGGTAGAACATTGGTGCTTCACATGATTTTTTCCCCTTATTTCCACTTATTACCAATATAATCATCTCCTAAAAACATTTCTCAAAGCTTTGTCTCCTCTTTTGTACACTCCTTTATCATTTTACCCCTTTCATTAGCCCTTTTCCTAGCCTAAAACCTCTTTTGATAGTTTACATGACTATGTTATTTGTGTCAACCTTGTACTCTTATTGAAAAAACTTATTTAGGGTCTAGGTCATCCTCTGGCCATCTTAGATCATGACTTAGTGAGTTTTTATCGATAATGATACTAGGTCAATCGAGTTGACCTTCTCAAGCAAAACTTTTAGAAGGGTTTAGGGTTAGATCCACCTATATAAACACATCCATTTTTACATTATTGAAAAGTAGACAATATTTATTATTCATTTTCACTTCTTTACTACTCTTCCACCATTCTACTTGAGGAGTCTTAGCTTAGGGTTTATACTTGGATAAGAATCTAGTCTTATTGAGAAGTCTTGGATGTTTTGGACTTTCTTAGTTATACTTACAAACCATAAAAACCCTTACAAAGCACCTTTATCCAAGGGAGAGATTGAGTCTCATGTGTTCATCTTCTAGGTAAGTATCTCTAACTTTACTCCTCTCTTTAGTAGGTTGAAGTAGTATAAGTAATGGTTTTTGAATGATATTGATCTTCCTCTCCATACATTAGGGTCTTAATTATACATAGATTAATTAGGATTCTCTTATGCATGTTTAATTTTATTGTTTATTACCCACACTTTGTGCCAAAATCTTTGGTGAGCACTAGATTAGATTTTTATTTACTTGCTATTAGTATAGTGACTATGAAAACATAGGACATAGTTAGGGTGATTTCATAGTTTTGCTTGACTAGAGGCTTTGGAAACCTCTTTAGTGATATTATTGTGGTAAGATATTCCCTAATTAGGTCTAGTGGATCCATATTGGTCATGTTATTGATTATCTAATGTATCCTTAATTAGAAGTGTAAGTAAGATCTATCTTCTCTGAGCTAGGATTGATTTGTAGATTTGATGCATTTGTTATTGCATACAAACTATATCTTGAAAAGGATTGATGTTGTAAATCACTTAACATTGTTGAGTGATGTGTTTCTCAAATCTTAAATTGAAGCATCTAATAGAGTATGGTTGTGGGGGAAATGTTAGTGGTAATTTGAATCTATGAATTTATTCAATAGAAATCAGGTTCTTCTAACTTCCTTTATCAACAATGAAGTGTACTAGTTGGACATTAGTCCACATTTGAGAATGGAATAATATTTCTACTTCCTCTATTTTTTTAGGGGTAGTAGAGATGTCTAAATTACCCACCATGGTGTTAGGCTTAGATATCATGATCTATTTACCTTTTTTTGATGTTATGATGATGGTACATATTACCTCAAACTATGCAAGCAAACTTTTCCTACCATGACATTCTTCATTGGAATGAATATTGGAGTTGTGAACTAAACACCACTTACCAATATTGGAAAACTTATTTTGATCATTTTATAATGACCACTTCTTATTTAGATGGTGTTTAGAGTTATTTCTTGATTTAGAGTTCTACTTAGAGGATCTAGATTATTATTTTGTTTAAAATTTTGAGTCTTCTAACTTAGTATTGGCTTTGGACTTTGACTTAAAATTTTAGTCATATACATATGCTTCCCAAATGGAGAAGACAGTTAGGAAATCTAGGTCTAAATGGATATGAGGTCTCAAGACTGACCTATATTTTAGAACAAGATTCTACTCCAAATCCTAAATCCCAAGTTTGGGCATTAGGGTATGGAAACTATTTGTGTATTGTTTAACATACTACTCTTACCTTGTCACAACTAAGATAACTTGATGTGTTGGTCATCATAGTTTCCAATGTGATAATAAGTTCCTTTGAGTGCTTGTAAGAAACCATTCCATGTGTCTAAACTAAGATCCTTATGTGTAGTGTAATAATTTTCCCACTATTTCTTAACTAATAAAGAAACTTATAGAAGAGAAAATGTGATTTTATTTTGGTCAGAATAGTGATGTAATTTTTTATAAGAATAGATAAGGCTAAGACAACTATTTAGTTCATTTACATTTAATTTACCTTTAAACGTAGTAATTTCTAGATTGAATTGTACCTTATATGGCATTTGTGAAAATGGCCAATGAGAATGAGAGGCTATCTAAGAAGTTTGATACATGATAAGAATAAAAAATATCAATGGTACTTTCTCATTCACATGCATGACATTATTACAAATTTTCTCTTTATTTCTATAATTCATCCTATCATTTTTTAGAACATCTTTGGAGTTAGCATTGTGTGGATTTATCTCCCATTTGAAGATGTGAAGGAAGGTATGATGAAGGGTCACGAGTCTCGATCCCTAACTTATTTTAATCATATCTCATGTGCATGAACATACCAATAATGATGAAAAATTTAGTAACACTAAAATACCACTCAGGGATGATATGAAGTGTGTATGCTCTAATACCACTAATCTAAGGCCTAGGAGGAAAGCCGATGGATAACCTACTTAATATGGATTAAATAGGTTATATTTAGGAGAAATTTACTAAATGACAAATAATATGAAATGAAAATGTAAAATAGAACAAGGTGACAACATATATATAACCATAATAACCAAGTTATAATATGCTAAATTTTGTATAATTTGAGAGATTAAATGTTGTTTCTGCAAGGCTTCTTAACACTTTATTATATGGTTTGACTACATATATTGCTTAATGTAATTTCTAAATTAAAAATAATATAAATTTACATTATTATACATTTCAAGAAGATAAAGTGTCAGTTGAACTGTTACAAAAAAGTTGGTAATAATGCCTTATAACTGACAAGTGTGGTGACATCACTAGCTACGATTATTGATGAGTTGTAGTCTACAATACTAAAACTATATGGGTTGTGTGGTGATGCAAAATAGGATATGCATAGAATTAGTCAACATATAGTAATGAAACCTACTAACATAACTACTAATGGAAACATGAGGTTATATGGCTAACTAGAGTATTATGTGGTATGAATTAGTGACCCCAATCCTCTTAGTTCAGTTGATTTGGATAATCCTTGAGTAACGTAGTAATGAAAAAGTCTATAGAGCTATTTAGTATCGTATTTCATAATTAGTTTCTCCATATATTATTGAGCATGATCTAGTTACACATGATAATATTATAAAATCAATTTATCTACATATTCATGAACATGATCTAGCTACACATGAGTATATTACAAAATCATTTTATCTACCTATTCATGAGCATGATACACTTATACATGAGCATAATTAGTTAGTTCCAAATATAATGATACATCCTCATAAATAGAAGTGACACAAAAAAGAGGTATTTAATTCCTCAGGTCCCATAAGTTATTTAGAGAGCTTCTCAACAAGTACAAATAGTTGCATCTTCTCCTATTAAACATGCATATACAGGTTCACATGAGTATATGAGTAGTGATTTATATGTTTATATTACAACATATCATTCCTATTCAGATTTAGAGGCATTTAAAATTGGCATTTCCTCTTCACAAGAAGTCACTCTTTCATTTCATACAACAAGTTATGCATTCATTCCTCCTATTACAAATGTAACTGGCTAGCTACTTATATATTTATAATTGTACATATTTTCTTTGCTTTTACTTAATTTCTAATTATTTTATCCCTTGGATTTATTTTCACTTTGGGTCCTTGCCCTCTTGATTTCCAAACTGATTTGAACTATCCAAAATAACTATCTTACAATGTTATCAATGTACATTCTTTGTGCCAACCCAATCATCTACTATTGCATTTATATCATGTTATGACTTTTATTACACTTACATGATCACATCTTTCCACTTTCACATACTACATGTTAGAATTAGCTACAAGATCTAATGAATCTAATATAAAGCATAAATAAGAGATAAAATAGTAATAGTAATAAACAATAATTGTATATTGGAGACAATAATAGATATGAATAAATATCTCAAATATGATGAATTAATCTAATAATTCAATATTAATCTAATGATGAATACATAAATATCCATTACTTATATAGAGCAAGGTGTGCATGATAAAGATTAGGTAACTAACACAACACATATAGTTTAATTGATATCTGACTACAAGAATAGTAGAGTGTAACTCCACACTAACAAGATAGGTGTCCAACTTATGTAAATAGTCAACACAAGTTGAATACTAGTTAAGCAATCTTATCCTATCTTACCCTACATAGTGGAGTGGAACTCTGCTGTAAAAAGATAGGTGTCCAAGTTGACTTCTAGCTAAGCAAGCTTATCCTATCTGGTACAAATTATTAATAAACATAAAAAAATAATTAAAATAAGTAATCAGTACACTAATCTAAATAATAAATACAAGTAAATGTAATAAAGAAAATAAATGCACCAACACCCCCATAAGCAAAGCTTAGGTAGGTCTATGCAGATAAGAGTTCTGACAATGAGTAGTCATATTAGGCACTCTATACAAACAGATGAGGAAAGGAAAAAACCCAAAGGAAAAAAAAACTCTTCCTAAAAATGAAGGTCTAGGAGACCCCCTAAAGAACTTCTGTCCCTTGAAGAACTAATATCCTGCACCCCCAAAAAAAATCACAAGTGAAGATACTTACCTCAGTAAAAGGTTTGGTGATAATATTTGTAATCTACTCCTCCATAGGACATTATTATAGATCAATGATCTCTACTTAGTTCTCTGATGATGAACTAGATTCTTCAAGATTTAGATAGTGCTCTGGTTGTCATAATAGATGACTGATGGATTTTGAAATGGAACACCAAGCTCAATGAGAATATTCTAAAGCCAAAGAGTCTCAGTAGTGGAATTAAAAGTGCCATGATACTCAGCCTTTGTAGATGAAAGAGCAATAACATTTTGATTCTTTCTATACCAAAAAATGGGGTTAGATTTGAAATGAAACCTATAACCAAAAGAGGACTTATGATCATCATAATCACCAGCCCAATCAAAATCTATGTATCCCACCAAGTCTAAACCTATACCTACTGTATAGTGAATATCATATTTGATAGTGCCTTGATTGTAGCTCAAAATGTGCTTGTTGACTCTCCAATGAAGCTTATGTGGTGTCTATATAAAATTTGAAACCATGCCAACTACATATGAAATGTCAGGCTATGTATGAGTCAGATAGATGAGGCTATGTACAAGTTGGTGATATAATGTGGCATCAATCAAGGGAGTGGAATAATGAACCTCAAGTCTAACTCTAGATAAGAAAGGAGTCCGTTTAGGCCTAAAATCAACTGTGTGAAATCAAGCTAACAAGTCCATGACATACTTGGGTTGTGAAAGTGTAATCCCAAAAAAATATTGTGCTATTTGAATCCTAAGAAAATAGTGTAATAGGCCCATGTCTGTCATAGAAAACTTGTCATGAAGTGTAGTATTAATACTATTGATGATGGATTGTGTGCTCCTTGTAATAATGAGATCATCAACATAGAGAACCAAGTACAATAGTGAATCATCCTTTCATATAATGTAGACATTCAAATATGAGTGACATCTTGAGAACCTGATTGAGAGAAGAAATGTGTCTATCTTGGAATACCAAGCCCTAGGGGCTTGTTTTAGACCATCAAGATACATCTGCAAGTGACACACCAATGAAAAATCTTAAATGAACCCCTATGGCTACTCCATATATATATCTTCACGAAGATCCACATGAATAAATACGCTCTTCACATCCATATGATGTACAACCCAACCATGAGCTACACTAATAGCTAGTATCAAGTGAATATAATTCATCTTAGTAACAGGCACATAGGTTTTTATATAGTCAATGATTTCCACATGGGAGAAACCTTTGGCCACTAAGCATGCTTTATACTTATCAATATTTCCATACAATACAAACTTAGTCTGATATATCCACCTACATCATACTAATTTTATTTTGTTAGGAAGAGAAACAAGATCCCAAGTGTTGTTTCGAATCAATGAGTCATACTCTTCATCCATTATTGAATCCCAATTAACTATCCCTATGGCTTTCCAAAAATATTGTGGATCAGAAGTTGTGGCAATGTAGGAATGTGGAAGATCATGTTGTGACCATGTTCTCTTTATATCTGATGGATCCCTAACAAGAGGGTCTACATTTAGCAAAGCCTATCTACCCCACAAAGGCATCAACGGGTGAGGATCTAGAGGAGGAGTAACATGACCTACTAAAACCTGTTGGGGAGGTATTACCTCATCATCTCTATGAGTAGAAGAAGTAGGAGTATCATCATCATTACTATTTGATACTTCTAAGGAATAAGAATGAGAAATGTTAGAACATAAGTTTGAAGGACTTTCTTCAAAGTAAACACTTCTTGTTATAATAAGCTCATGTAAATTTGGATCAATGAGTCAATACCCATTAATACCATCAGGATATCCCATAAATATGCAAGTTCAATTTTGTTGTTCTAAATCACAGTGCTTTTCTGAAGGTATGTGAGCCCATGATGGACTATCAAAGACTCTAAAATGATGCACATCTGGCTTCCTATTGTACCAATATTCAAGAGGTGTTATCCCCTTTAAATATTTGTGAAGAACTCTATTTTATATATATGTAGCATAATTAATTGCTTCCACCTAGTACTCAGGTACTAATGATTTTGCATGAATCATACAACTTGCCATCTCTTTTAAGAATCTATTCTTCTTCTCTACTACACCATTCTAAATAGGTGTGTATGTAACTAAATGTTGAAGACCAATTCCTTCAAGAGCATAGAATTGTTCAAACTTGTTGTTCACATATTCCCTCCCATTATCTATGTAAATAATCTTGACATACTTCCCAGATTGTTTCTCTGCTAGAGCTTTTAACTCTATAAATCTATCAAATACTTCACTCTTGAGTTTCAAAAAATAAACCCAATTATATCTAGAATAGTCATCAATAAATGTGAGAACATAACAGGTTTTACTAAAAGACAAAGTAGGTAATGGACCTGCTAAATCAATATGAACAAGTTTGAGGACTTGTATAACCCTCCAAGCCTACCTTTATCAAACTTATCCTCTAGATGTTTACCTAAGGCACAACCATGACATACACCCCTTGAAAACTAAATTTTTGGAAGTCTTATAACCATATCTTACTGACTTAGCTATTATAAATAGCGATAGTTTAGATAACCAAACCGCTCATGCCATAGCTTGCTTACTAAATTAGTGTGTTAGAGAAAAGTTATAGAGGAAGACTAAGGCACAAAGTGGGAGAATGAACAAAACCAAGTATTATTGTTAACTTTTTCCACTGAAACTAAGGCATTATCCTCCAATTTTTTGATTAAAAATTAGAATCAGGTGTGAACTCAACTTTCCTACCAGTATCAAAGTGGGTGATTTGGTAGACAAAGAGAAGCCAAGTTGATAATTCTAGTACACAAAGAACATCTTTAAATACACCACTATCAACAACAACTGTACCTTTGTCTATGACATCTACCTTAGAATCATCACCTATGAGAATATGAGGCAATGAACTTGGTTGTAATCTAGAAAATTATTCTTGATCAGAACCCATATGGTGTGAAGCCCCTGAGTCAAGTACCCATGACTTTAGAGAAGTTTTTAGTGTAACTAGTGTCATAGATTTCCCTTTCCCTAAATTTGAAGGAGTGGAAGAATCCTTTGATTGATTGATGTTATTCTTTTTGAGAAGACCCTTAAGTTCATCAATCTCTTTCTTCCAACAATCTTGTTCACTATGAAAATCCTTTTTAAAATAAAGGCAAGGAGTTCCAGTCCCTTTATATGAATCCCCTTTCTTATTAGTGGATTTATAATCTCCTTGTGAGGAAGATTGTTGCCCTTTAATCTTATATTTTTATGACTTATTTTGATTATTCTACTTTTTACTTGAACTTGTATTTGATGCTGATGTTGAAATTTGTTTATGTTGAGGTTGACTTACAATTAGAGATTGAGATTTGGATGACTTGATTAGACCCATAACTATTAACTTTTTTTCTTCAACCATTAGGATCTTAGAGAATACCTCAAAGGTGGGAATTTAATAAGATGTACCCAATGTGAGCCCATGATTCTGAAAGCTAGAGACAAAGGATGAATATTCATGACCTAATTTGTGTAAGGCATTAAAAATCAAATGAATATCTTTTTTATTAAATTTACATTCATAAAGTTGTGCTCTAAGATCTATGACTTTAGTGATGTAGTCTTGTGTTGTAGCATAATTTTTAGGATCCAAACTAATGAGTTCGTTGTCAATTTGGTAACCATGAACCTCATCTATTTTTCCAAACAATGATGTTAATTTATCCCAAGCCT
Organism: Torreya grandis; assembly: GCA_037957365.1. Classification (NCBI taxonomy): domain Eukaryota; kingdom Viridiplantae; phylum Streptophyta; class Pinopsida; order Cupressales; family Taxaceae; genus Torreya; species Torreya grandis. The sequence continues at coordinate 1,298,239 of JARHVA010002878.1, read as the reverse complement.
CTTTTTTAATTGCATATCTGTCAAGATGAAAATTTAAATCTAAAGACATGTAAGACTGAATGCATCCAATTACCTTAATAGTTTCAAAAAGAAAGTGTTGTAACTCTTTTACATCAGTAGGTCAAGTAAGAAGAGTTGTTGTGTAAGGTGTATATCTTAGCATCATTAATGCATTCCAATTATTCTATTTCCATATTTTATAGTTGTATGTTGTTAATAATGGGAACCTAGGATTCCCCATGATTCAATTGGAAATAAACCATCACAAACAAAAAATCAAAATATAGAACACACTAAAAAACCCTCCAAAATTACTTAGTTTTATCCCACCCATCAAGTATTTTTTGGCACTTTATAATTGAGTGTAGTTATAAAGTTGGATTATAATTTTTCCAGTTTACAAAAAGTTTAATTAGGCCCTCTAGTCTAAAAGTATAAAAATATGCACTTTATTACAAATTTTTTTACACCAATGCATTGAGATCAAAAAAATATTAACTTTAAAAAAAAGGACCTTAATACAAGGTCGTATGTGAAATTTATGAGCCTCTAAAGTTACATAAATGAGGATGGGCAAGTGCTATTGTAGAAAAACCTGAATTCTAGAAAAATTTAGAAAAAAATGAAAGTACAATAGTGAAGAGCATGAAATTTTAAGCTAGTTAAAAAAAATTGATCAAAAATACCTTTTGGCATTCAAATGGTGGGCTCCTAAAGTTTCCCTTTCAAATCTACCTACTGATCTGTGAGGCCTACCAAAAAAAAAATTCCCTGCACATTTTGTATGGTCCATACGATCGTACCTGGGAATAAAACAAATTGCCTTACTAGGTGACTGTGTCTAAATTGGACAAATTTTGTATGGATATATAGGTTTTAACACCTTTTGAATGAAACTATGAGGTCCATTTTGCTAAAAAATGCTTCAATTTTTAGGTACTTACCAGATTTGGGCATGGTGATTTTGGATCAAACCCTTGCCAATTTTGCTTCCTATGCCCAATTTAGACAAAATTGTAGATGATTTTGAATATCTCAAGCACTTTGAACTCAATGGTGATCTCAAAAATTCTCCACAGAGCTCTAATTTTTTCCTATATACAAAATCAAAAAATTGATCTTATATCTAGATATTTTTCTCTTGAATATTTAACAATCTACATATTTAAGATAACTTTGGTACCATGTTAAAATTAGCTATAGGATCTAATGAATCTTGTTGGGTGAATATTTTGTCATCAACTAACTGATGGTAAAATGGGGATATCAGCCACAGTATAAGGGAGATTTACACTATGAATAGTATGGGTTTACCAGATCTAGACGAGATGAATCTCTCCTCTCATCAAGGGGAGGTTCCCTATCAGTGTTTGTGTGCTATAAGCATATATATATATTTAAGCAGAAAATAACACATGGGGGGGGGGTAAAACAGCATCTACTTCTCTTCTTTCAGAAGTAATGTATGTAGGACGAAAGAGGAAAATCCCTGGTCTAAAGCTAACAACACTCCTCTTCTTTCAGGAATGGTATCAAACGAAGAGCAAGAGATTACCTGAAGTAACAAAGTCACAAGAATGCTCACGCAAGCGCAAAGTCTTCCGTAGCTTCTCCACAGAGCTGGAACAAGTATAACCGTAGAATGAAGTGAAGCACAAAGTCTTCACCTGAAACTACAAAAGATAAAAGAATCTCAAAAGTAAAAGTAGCACAAAGTCTATCTTCTACCCTCAAAAAGTGCCCTTAGATAATATCAACACATTCACTTTGCTTATTAAGTCAGATAAATAAGAGGTTATCAGGAAAGAGTACATAAGAAACTATTTCCTAGATGACACAGATAACTTCAACACAAAGTTTGAAATCACTTGCTTCTCATTCATTTGACAAAATCTGATTTATAAATCTGAGCACAAAGTCTCAAAAGTTGCTTCAATTTTAGCAGAGTGTTTGCTCTCCATTTTTCCAAGATCCATACACAAATGAGGTCTCCGCTTTTTATAGGGAGAAAATCCTCAAAAACAAAATAATAAAATATACAAAATATCTTGGTCAAAGATGACTCATCTTTGACTTTTAGATATTTTCCAAAATATTTTATTCGTAATTACATTTTACAAAATCACATGCATTCTGTAGAAAACAGAAATGCATAAGGATAGAAGAAGAAAGAGAGAAAGTGTCAATTCTTGCCACTAGACTTCTTCAGATGAGCATCATACATGGTGATTGATGCCTGGATCCCGATGCTATCCGGTGTAACTGCGTGGTTGGAGACGACCCTTGCTCTGATCAATGCGTCTTTTAATGCTGTGATGGCTTTATAGTGGCCAGTTAACCTGGATCTTAAATTTTCCAGAGTCAACTGAGCATCCAGAATGCTATCAACTGAAGTTATTGAAAAAGACGCTCCTTTAAAATCCTTATGGATCATCCCTTCAAAATTCTGAATCATTTCATCTGCTGGAAGGAACTGATGATCCTTAGAGGTCAAGTCGCAGGGTAGCTCTTCTAATTTGTTCAACAAGCTCAAGTCACTTTTATCACTAGCTTCTTTAAAAGCTTTGAGATCATCAATTAGATCTTTGAGTACCTGGATCCTGAAAATCATCGTCTCTTTGACCTCAACATATGAATCCTTGTTGGGGATAACTCCGATAGATATCAGGATACTCTTTTTTAGACCTTTCATTTCCTTCCATCTCCCGAGATCTTTCTCCAAGCCATTAATCTCTTGAGAGGTGAGAGAAACAAAACTGTCTACTTGAGCCTTCAATCTCTTCATTTTCCCTGTCCTTTCTGCAACCTCAGACAGCAGAGAGATTCCTTGATTGTGTATTCGGTCAATATATTCCTCCATTACTTTTCCCCTTAAATAAGTCTTTTCAGCTTTCTGAATAACAGAATCATCCACTGAAAAGGCCTCTGGAGTTGCTGCCTCAGGTGGGATGGTGAATCTCCTGATTACTGCCGTTAACTGCTCAGCCTTGGCTTTATAAAAATCTTTCATCTCTTTTTCTTTGTCAAATTTTTGGACCATAATGTCCATTGCTGACTGAAGATCACTCTTTGCACCTTCGTGTGTAACCTTGCCTAGTTCAACACGAGAAAAGGAATAACTGCTCATTTCAAAACCTTCAAGGGTTGCGTCCTGTGGGGGTTTGGCAATTTCCAAAAATTTTTGCCCCTTTTCCTCGACCAACTTGGAAAGGATATTTGGTTTCTTGGGAGCCTTTGTTCTGGCCGGCAGAATCTTGCCGAAATCGAATTCTTCTGGGGAGATGGCCCTTTTCTTTCTCTTTGGTGTGAAAGCAGACATCCACGGCGGGAGAGAAGTTCCTGTTGTAACAATAGTTGCTTCTGCTGGTGTCACGGTAGCGGCCTCCACGCTACTAGTGGTGACAGTAGTGGTAGTTGGAGTGACCGGTGAGACTGTGTCAACTGTTGATTCAGGATTAGGCACTGGGCTTGATGGCAGGTTGAAAGATGGAGATGATAAACTTGGAATGGATGCAGAAGAGTGAGGGGAACCTGCTGAAGGATCTTGTGGATCACCAAAAACCACCTTGGAAGGAGAAGCAGCACCGGAAGATGGAACGCTTATGGGAGAGATAGGGGAAGTGGGCACCAAAGGAGATTGATGAGGAGGAGAGGAACCCTGGATCGGCCGCACATGCTCCGTTGGAGTTGGAGACCCAACACCTAGTCATTCTGAAAGTTGTTCTGTTGACCCTATCGGTTGAGCTGCCTGTATCCCGGGACTTCGTTCTGTGGTTCCTTTGACTGTTGCTTCAGGTTTTTGTTCTGACCTAGGTTTCTTGGATACAAAGACGATCCTAGGCTTGTGAGGTCTAGAAGATGAAGGGAGGTCGTCTTTGTTCTTGGTTCGGCTTTCTACCTTTCTCTTCATCTCTGCTTAATATTCGGCCTCCGACCCTGTAATGAATTCTTTAAGGGTGATTCCATTTGCTGCCAACCAACTATTGGTGTTAGCCAATACTGGTTCGAATCTCTTCCTTAGAGAAGTCAGCTCTTTTTGAGACCAGTTGATCAGAGGAAGAGGAGAACCAGTGACCTCTGTCAGATATCTGCTGTTCACTATATTTCCATCATCAATCAATCCTGAAGGGATCTCTGCAAGCCCGAGGTACTCTATTTGATCTAGCGTGAGGCGGCAATTGTCCATCTTTCTTATCTCTTCGGCTGTCCTTATATCTACCCAGATGTCCTCAATCATAGGCTCATGAAACTGAGTCTTCCTTCGAATCGTCTCCCTAACTCCTCTGTAATCAAATTTTTCCTGTCTTTTGAAAGGTTTGATGGTAACCATCTACATCTCTGTTTCCATAACCTTGGCTCTAGTTGATGTAGCAATGGAAAATCTGCCAATCTGGATAGGAAACTTGAAACCAGGTCTCTTAAGCTCCATCTATTTTGAGTGTACGACGGCCAGTTGTCGGCAAAGCTCCATTAGAACCAACCTGTCTGAAGGGAATCTGGGGAGCATATAAGGGTATCTTTGGAAGAAACCCACCCGTAGATAAGAAAATGTAGGGAACTGGAGGAACATGCAGCCAAAACTATTCACTACTATCCAAGCCTCGTCTGACATCCTCTTCTGCTCCAGTTGAGGATCGAAAAGACATAGAAATACGGCAAAGAATGCATCATTCACTCGCCTGAAATGACGTGTCAAGCCCTGAAGTGTCAGTTGCGGATAGTATGAATAGACTGGGGTGGTCTTCCTATCCCCCTCTGTGGTTAGGCCCAGGAAAGATCACATGGCAGCAGCTATGTAGACCAGGTACGAGGTCATGTAGAATTTGAAGGAGGTTTATACCCTAGTCAGCTGCTCGTGAATAGCGTTGCTGATCTGTTCTCTCCAGAAGATGACTTGTTTGCCTTGCAGAATGATCTTTATGAACGGGTACATCCATTCATGGAATTGCGAAGAAGACGGGAGGCCCCGTACTCTGCTGAGAAGGGTGATTAAGTCACCAACTTCTTCAATGAAGTCGCTTATGGGGAAGCTTTTCGGCCATCTGGATAGGCTGGTCCTTGGGGTTTTTAACCACTTATGGTTTATGACCCTCTTTGCCCTCTCGGGGTCTTTGTCATATTCCCTCTGCGCATTCTCGAAGTCGATCTGGGTCACTTCGATGGCTGACAGACATAAAAAGACTTTGTCGATAAATTCGGGGTCCAACCGAATGATCATGTTGCCACTGGCATCTGAAACTGATCTGGTCTCTTTGTCATAGAAGTGCGTGCATTGAAGGACGAATTCTGCATGATGAGTTGCTACTGGGAAGGTGGCCACCAGGTGGATGTTACTCTCGATAATCCTCATTATCCCAGTGCTGGGATTGGTCGCTTTGGTTCATACCAAGAATTCGGCTATATCTACGTGGCCGATCTCAGTGTCTCGAATGTCATCGACATTCGAGGTAATCGCTGTGAGCGGGAAGACGCCCTGGTATCTGTATTTCATCTTCTTGGCCTTTGAAGGAGATGCTTCCGTCATAGGAGACGATCTCATTTGAACGGGGGCAGGCGTGCAGGAGCTTGCTGAAGGAGCTGCAGCCATAGTCGAAAGGAGAGTGAGAGATGGGGAGAGCAATTTAAGTGACAAAGGCTATAGGAGGTCACTTAAATAGGTTAGGATGGGCTAAGAGATGGAAAACGAGGAAGAAAAGCTCGAAAAGAACAACGTCGAAAAAAAAATTTGGGAGTTAAAAAAAAAGAAGAAAAAGAGCAGGGGCGGCGAAAATCGCCGCCCTTGCGAAAAGAGAGCAGGGACGGCGAAAATCGCCGCCCTTGCAAGAAGAGAGCAGGGGTGGCGAAAATTGCCGCCCTTGCAAGAAGAGAGCAGGGGCGGCGAAAATCGCTGCCCTTGCAAAAAGAGAGCAGGGGCGGCGAAAATCGCTGCCCTTGCAAAAAGAGAGCACAGCGGCAAAGAAATGTCGTCCTTGCTTGAGGAAAGCAGGGGCGGAATGGCGGCAAGGAAATGCCGCCATTTCGAGGCCACGGGGAAGAAAAAGCAAAAACAAACGAAAAATAAAAATGAAACTTAAAAACAAACCCTACCTGGAAGATGCGCGCGCCACGAAGTCGGATCCGCGAGTTGGCACGTCACAAAGTCACTTGGAGCGCTCAGGTGCAAGAGGTATGGTGAGAGGAGGAGGCAGTGAGAAGAAATGAGGCCCAAAATGGTTTATAAAGGTTGAAAAACCAACCCCAACCACCCGGCGCGCAGGGCCATTAATGCTCTGCACGAAAAATGATGAAGTGCAGGGGCGGTGATTTTTGCCGCCCTTGCAGAAAAAGTGCAGGGGCGGCGATTTTTGCTGCCCTTGCAGAAAAAGTGCAGGGGCGGCGATTTTCGCCGCCCTTGCAGAAAAAGACAAGGCAAGATGAAACTGACAAGTTTCGTAGGGGGTCATTTGTAAAAATGAGCAAAGCTCATTTTGGGAACAACAGCTGGCTCCTATTGGGGAACTTCTGCTCAATTGAAAGGATTAGCAAAAGCAGAAACCAGTCTCAAAGTGCCTTCATCCAAGCCACTGGGCTACGGAGTCGAGCGAAAGAAGAAAAAAAAAAAAAAAAAAAAGATAAAAAGAAAAAGAAAAAGAACTGCACATATTTACAAATGAACTCATCTAAGCTTCAAGGGTTGAAAAGCTTTAGATGCTGCCCATTATGAGGTAGTGTAAACGGCGTTCCATCTTTATACTCCAGCAAAAAGCTAGCTTCACCACAGAGCTATCGAATGATGAACGGACCCCTCCACAGAGAGTCAAATTTGCCGTGCATCCCTTTTGGTTCACGCCGTTTGTCCCACAACAAGACTTGATCTCCAACTTGAAACTCACACGCCTTAGCTCTTTTATCGAAAAGTGCCTTTACCCGATTCTGGTGCTCTCTGATCCGATCTACCACCGTAACTCGTTCATTCAGCTCCATCAGATACATGATACGCTTGTCCACTGAGCCTTCAAAGGTCGAATCTTCGATTGCTCTGGTTAACCTGAGTGCTGGTAGTTCAAGGGTGATGGGGATTTCAGCATTTCGTCCATATAAGAGTTGGAAAGGTGACATACCTATAGCTCTTTTAGGCATTATCCTGTCAACCCATAAAGCATCATATAAAGCTTTGTGCCATGTTCTCTGATTGTCGTCCACCAACTTTCTGATGATGGTGACCAGGTTCTTGTTACTTGATTCCGCTTGTCCATTCCCCTGGGGGAAATAGTCTGAAGTGTGAGACAAAGTAATCCCATAATGAAAACAAAATTGAGTGATTTCATGTGATGAAAAGCAGGCCGCATTATCCATCACAATCTTTAGTGGAACTCCAAACTTGGTGATGATATCTTCTTTGAGGAAGGTGCATACTACTTCAGATGTAGCATGTTTAGTTAGTTTGGCCTCCACCCACTTAGTAAAATAGTCTGTCGCGGTGAGGACATAATCATGTCCGGCGCTTGAAGATGGGTTAATTGCACCGATGAAATCAATACCCCACTACTGGAACGGTTCATCGATCACAACTGGCCTGAGGGGAAAAGCAGGTAGCTTGGGTTTTTCGACAAATTGCTGACACGGCTCAAACTTTCGTACCCATTTATAGGCATCTTGAAAAAGCGTAGGCCAAAAGTACCTTGCTCGTAGAATCTTGTGTGCCATCACCGGTGCAGAGAAATGTCCTCCACAGGCCAAATTGTGGAAAGATTTTAAAATTCTTTCTTGTTGAGCTTTATCGACACAACGAAGAAATGCCCCATCCAAGTTTCTTTTGTAAAGACCATGGTCCCATAGATCATAACCAACTGCTTTTAATTTGATATTCCACTTTTCTTTAAAAGAAAGATGTGGAGGGCATTCACCATATGTTAGGAAATAAGCAATGTCAGAAAACCACTCATCAGTAGTAGCGACAAAGAGAATTGTGGGCACGTTTTCAATATCTTGATCTTCATTTCCTAATTCCTTTGGAGTGTTGTTGGCGATTAATTGGCAAAGGCCCCGTCCCCGTATGAGCTTGGTTGGTTTGATGTCCAGATCAAATTCCTGAATTTTGGCAATCCAGTTACCCCTCTTTGTGCCGAACTCCTGCTAAGTCAAAATAGATTTTATTGTTGTATCTGGTACGAGGACCTCAGTGTGAGAATTCAGGATATAAAACCTGAAATGCTTGACAGCCTTGACCACGGTGTATGCGTGTTTCTCCATAAGGGAATATTTCAACTCGTGATTTTTGAGTGGGCAGCTCATGAACGAAATAGGAGATTCTGCATTTTCTGAATTGGGCTGAACCAAAATAGCTGATAGTGTATGCTCGGAGGCATAACTATATATTTTGAAACCTTTGGTATAGTCTGGACAGACCAAGATTGGTGCCCCTGCAATTGCTTCTTTAATTTCTTTGAACGCTGCTTTGCCTTTGACGGTCCATCTAAATGTGGCATTGCTCTTCATCATGTTGACAATGTGACGGGTTTTCTCGACAAATTCAGGAACAAATCTCCTAAGGAAATTGACCTTTCCAAAGAAAGAATGAACTGCAGTCTTGCTGGTAGGTAGAGTCAGTTCCTGAATGGATCTAACTCTTTCTGAATCAATCCTAATACCTTCTCGGGACACTACGTGTCCGAGAAGCTTCCCTTCAGTTACTCCGAAAATGGATTTCTTTGGGTTTAATGAGATGCCATTTTGACGGCAGCGCTCTAGTACTCTTTACAAATGGTGAACATGCTTAGAACGCTGTTTTAAAAATACCGTCAGATCATCTAAGTATACTACAATGAATTTTCCCATTATGTCTTTGAAAGCGAGATCCATAGCTCTTTGAAAAGTAGCCCCTGCATTTATCAGACCGAAAGGCATCCTGCGATAAGCGAAAGTACCCCAAGGTGTGGTGAATGCTGTCTTATGTTGATCTGCTTTTTCGACCTCCACTTGATTATAACCTAAAAAACCGTCAAGCATTGATAACATTTCCGAACCTGTTACCATCTGTAGGACTTGATCCATAATGGGAAGGGGGTAGTTATCTTTTAAGGACAGTTGATTCAAATTTTTGAAATCCACATAGATTTGGATCTCACCATTTTTCTTTCTGACGGGTACTATGTTAGTGACCCATGTTGAGTGATGGATTGGAAAAATTATCCGAGCATCCAGCATCTTTTGTATCTCAGCTAAAATAGTATCTGAGATTTTTGGATTATATTGCCTAGATTTTTGTTTATAAGGCACAGAATTGGCTTTCAGGGGGATATCATGACGAACATCATGTGGCCTGAGAGATTTCAGGTCGTCATAAGAATAGGCCAACACATCCCTATATTGACAGAGCAAACTAGCAAGCTCAGATCTTTCCTTGGAAGTGCAGCATTTCCCAATGTTTACCATCTTAGGGTCATACTTGGTCCCCAAGTTGATTTGATCAAAATCTGAAGAAGAACTTGAATCTGTTTGTTGTTTTTTGACAAACCGGTCATGGTCATCAAACAGCTTCTCTAGGGAAACTAAACCTTTGGGAATTTTATTTCCCTTCAGCTGCAGCAAATCTTCACCTGTATGGGTCTGAGTTTCAGGGGTTGGTCCATACTCTCGAGGTTCGCAGCCTTCAAAACACAATTGTTTGAAAGCATCTTTTTGCTCCAAGAAAGCGATGATTTGATCATCGTCATTAAATATTTGCCAGTGGTCAACATTGTCTGGTACACTTGGTCGGAAAACCAACTCAATAGTATACTTATCTCCTTTGAAATCAGGCTGGGGAATCAGGAGAGTTGCAGAGACAGCCAATGCGTCTACTCGATCATTAAATTCCCTCAGAATGGCAGAGATATTGAAGGCATCGAAATACTCAATCTGATCCCATACTTGATTGCGATAATGGCATAAACCTCTCATTTTTGGTCTGATAGAGGTTCGTTATCTGATACACTATCAACTCAGCGTCCCCTTTGGCATGGATTTTCTTTATGCCTTTGTCTTTGGCAGCCTGTAGTCCAAGCAAAAGGGATTCGTACTCAGCTGTGTTGTTGGTATTGTTGAATTGTAATTTATAAGCAAAAGGGATAACCTCTCCCTGAGGGGATACCAACACAACTCCGGCTCCTGATCCAGTAGAAGAGCAACTGCCATCAAACTCTAAGGTCCATAACTCATCAGACATGGTTTTTTCTCCACAAACTTCCCCATTCTGGGGAAAGGGTTGATTTGTGTGTTCATTTGGTTTTGACATTCCACCTCTAGCGCTAGGCGAAACTGAACCTAAATCATTATCCATAGGAGTTTCCTCCAGGGCACCGTGGATTTCGTCGATGGATAAGAAATAAGTGCCCATACCTGATGACTCGAATAAAATTTGCGCTTCGGGTGCTGTGGAATGGGTAACTACGTACCTGGCTTCTTTTTCAGGAAGCAACTTCTTCATGACACCCTGAACTAGAATCCTGGCCTCTGATAGGTCCATGCTCAATTCACCTCCAACATCCTTACAAAAATTCCGTCCAAGCAAGATGCCGTAAGATGCTGGGACATCGGCCACTAGAACTGTCATTTTGATTCGCTTTTCAGGAAAAGCCGCAAAAGCGTATTGAGCATCTTTTATTTGGCCAAGGAGGGGAACCTGCTTGTTTTCCATGGAAAAACACCTCCCAAAAGTTTTGGTTAAAGTCAGGCCGAGGGAGTCCGCCACTTTTGCAGGCATGACGTTATCTGAAGCCCCGGAGTCTATAATGCAGTTACTCAGTTTGAAACCATTTATAAGCAGAGAGACATAAAAAGGTTCTATTTTTCTGGGAGCGACTGGGGGTGTCAAAACCAAATTATTTTGGGCTGGTTTGTCTTTGGGGAGATCTGGAACAACCTTTGAAGGATTTTGTCCTATGGGGACAGCTTTATTTTTAACATATTCTGCTAACCTATCAAGCTGTTCTGGGTTAGCTCTCAAATACTCAATCTCCGTCATTTGAATTTTAGTTTTTTTAGCATGATCAATAATATCAAATGATTGAAGGGTGGTTGCAATAGAAAAAGGAGCAATCCCCTCATTAAGGACTTTGACAGGTTCTTCACCGGCCTGAGTAGTAGGAGGGAAAGATATTAAGTGACCGGGAGCAGTTACTTTTTTATGAGTCACCTGATCTTTTGATTGCGGAGGTAATGGAGTCCCACGTTGGGCAATGGAAATTGCTGGCCGGAGCTCGTCAACTGCTTTGCCTTTGTCAGTGCGTGAAGCCGATTGATTTTGAGACCTAGTAAAGACAGCATAAGCTTCCTTTGAATCTTCCCCTTGTTGTCCGGTTTCATCTTGGTAATCTAGGAAACTGATACTGGAGTCACCAGCTAATTCCTCATCCTGTTCATCAAAGAGGTTAGCACTTCCCGACTGATCCAGCTGCGGCTGAAAGGAAAGGTCGTGCTCAGTTTCTAAGTATCCAACCGCTGAATTTGTAGGTGCTGCTTCAATGGCTAATCTCCCTAAAGGGGGAGGTAGGCGATTCGATTGTCCTTGGGTTCGGGCAATATTATTTTGATATGGCTGATTCTTAAATGTCCTCCTGGGTGCATCTCGATAGGTAGGGGCAGACGGGCCTTGAGCGATTTGTCTCTTTAAAGTAATCAGTTCATTTGTTAACTTTTGCACCATAGGATTAGTAGTGCCTATGGAGGAACTTTCAGCAGGTGAGGGGCATTTGTTTTTACCAGAATCTTTCCTAATTTTGCCTGCTAGGATAAGATCATCCTCAATCTCAGTAGCCAAATTTTGAGTCAATGCTAGGTCCATAGGGCCAGCTCGCCTTAACAGGAAGCTTACTTCAGGAAGCTGCGAGTTGATGAAAAAACACTTGAGATTTTCCGGCGTGGGCTGAGCCATAGTCGGAATCCGGTTCCTCAACTTGTTGAATTTGGCTATGAAATCCCTCATGGGTTCCTGGGATTCTTTTTTCATCTGTGTTAGCTGAGCTAACAAAGAGTGTGCATCTTCAGCGGGCTTAAATCGAGCTTCAAATATGGACTTTAGTGTATTCCAGTCAGTCACTGACCCAACCTGCAAGTGATAGAACCAATCCGCAGCCGCACCTTGCAAAGTCTCTACAAAAAGTCTCACCGCTACATCTTCAAAATCGACACCAATTACGCCACATGCTATGGAGAAAGCAGCGATATGCTCATCGGGATGAACCTTTCCATCTCCAAAGAACTTAGGAAATTTTTTTCTAGAGCTACGAGGTAGTTCATGCAGAGGTGGGGTTAAATTAAGAGGGCCGAAGGAATTACCCCACGGGCCTTGAGCCATAGTGATAAGAGGGTGAAAAGGTGGGATAACGAGCCTTGGTGGAGTGTTTATAGGTAGGCGGCGATTGACAGCTGGAAAAAGGGTTCTACCTTGTGTTGGTGACTTGACAACGCTAGAAGGAAAGCTTTTAGACCATTGAAGAGAAGCAGGTGGAGGAAATAGATCGAAATTACTTTGTTGCACTAATTCAAACACAGGGTCAACCACACCCTTAGATCTCTGACTTCTGGTATAGCGTGGGGTTGCCAGATTTTTTTTTTTTTTTTTTTAAAACAAAAACGGGACCGAAACTACTTCAAGTTGAAGCTTGAGGCTCCAAGATGTGCGTTCTTCTCAGCAGCTCTGGTTTTGCAAACCAGATAATATAATGAAGGCAACTGGTAAAGCTAAAATGATAATGGGTAAGACATGAAACGGAGTCGCCAGATTACGTAATGGAGAAGGGTAGGGACTGCTTCAATTTGAAACTTGAGGTTTTAGACTGCACATTCGAATCCCCAGCGGAGTCGCCAAAAAACTGTTGGGTGAATATTTTGTCATCAACTAACTGATGGTAAAATGGGGATATCAACCACAGTATAAGGGAGATTTACACTATGAATAGTATGGGTTTACCAGATCTAGACGAGATGAATCTCTCCTCTCATCAAGGGGAGGTTCCCTATCAGTATTTGTGTGCTATAAGCATATATATATATTTAAGCAGAAAATAACACATGGGGGGGTAAAACAACATCTACTTCTCTTCTTTCAGAAGTAATGTATGTAGGACGAAAGAGGAAAATCCCTGGTCTAAAGCTAACAACACTCCTCTTCTTTCAGGAATGGTATCAAACGAAGAGCAAGAGATTACCTGAAGTAACAAAGTCACAAGAACGCTCACGCAAGCGCAAAGTCTTCCGTAGCTTCTCCACAGAGCTGGAACAAGTATAACCGTAGAATGAAGTGAAGCACAAAGTCTTCACCTGAAACTACAAAAGATAAAAGAATCTCAAAAGTAAAAGTAGCACAAAGTCTATCTTCTACCCTCAAAAAGTGCCCTTAGATAATATCAACACATTCACTTTGCTTATTAAGTCAGATAAATAAGAGGTTATCAGGAAAGAGTACATAAGAAACTATTTCCTAGATGACACAGATAACTTCAACACAAAGTCTGAAATCACTTACTTCTCATTCATTTGACAAAATCTGATTTATAAATCTGAGCACAAAGTCTCAAAAGTTGCTTCAATTTTAGCAGAGTGTTTGCTCTCCATTTTTCCAAGATCCATACACAAATGAGGTCTCCGCTTTTTATAGGGAGAAAATCCTCAAAAACAAAATAATAAAATATACAAAATATCTTGGTCAAAGATGACTCATCTTTGACTTTTAGATATTTTCTAAAATATTTTATTCGTAATTACATTTTACAAAATCACATGCATTCTGTAGAAAATAGAAATGCATAAGAATAGAAGAAGAAAGAGAGAAAGTGTCAATTCTTGCCACTAGACTTCTTCAGATGAGCATCGTACATGGTGATTGATGCCTGGATCCCGATGCTATCCGGTGCAACTGCGTGGTTGGAGACGACCCTTGCTCTGATCAATGCGTCTTTTAATGCTGTGATGGCTTTATAGTGGCCAGTTAACCTGGATCTTAAATTTTCTAGAGTCAACTGAGAATCCAGAATGCTATCAACCGAAGTTATTGAAAAAGATGCTCCTTTGAAATCCTTATGGATCATCCCTTCAAAATTCTGAATCATTTCATCTGCTGGAAGGAACTGATGATCCTTAGAGGTCAAGTCGTAGGGCAGCTCTTCTAATTTGTTCAACAAGCTCAGGTCACTTTTATCACTAGCTTCTTTAAAAGCTTTGAGATCATCAATTAGATCTTTGAGTACCTGGATCCTTAAAATCATCGTCTCTTTGACCTCAACATATGAATCCTTGTTGGGGATAACTCCGATAGATATCAGGATACTCTTTTTTAGACCTTCCATTTCCTTTCATCTCCCGAGATCTTTCTCCAAGCCATTAATCTCTTGAGAGGTGAGAGAAACAAAACTGTCTACTTGAGCCTTCAATCTCTTCATTTTCCCTGTCCTTTCTGCAACCTCAGACAGCAGAGAGATTCCTTGATTGTGTATTCGGTCAATATATTCCTCCATTACTTTTCCCCTTAAATAAGTCTTTTCAGCTTTCTGAATAACGGAATCATCCACTGAAAAGGCCTCTGGAGTTGCTGCCTCAGGTGGGATGGTGAATCTCCTGATTACTGCCGTTAACTGCTCAGCCTTGGCTTTATAAAAATCTTTCATTTCTTTTTCTTTGTCAAATTTTTGGACCATAATGTCCATTGCTGATTGAAGATCACTCTTTGCACCTTCGTGTGTAACCTTGCCTAGTTCAACACGAGAAAAGGAATAACTGCTCATTTCAAAACCTTCAAGGGTTGCGTCCTGTGGGGGTTTGGCAATTTCCAGAAATTTCTGCCCCTTTTCCTCGACCAACTTGGAAAGGATCTTTGGTTTCTTGGGAGCCTTTGTTCTGGCTGGCACAATCTTGCCGAAATCAAATTCTTCTGGGGAGATGGCCCTTTTCTTTCTCTTTGGTGTGAAAGCAGACATCCACAGCGGGAGAGAAGTTCCTGTTGTAACAATAGTTGCTTCTGTTGGTGTCACGGTAGCGGCCTCCACGCTACTAGTGGTGACAGTAGTGGTAGTTGGAGTGACCGATGAGACTGTGTCAACTGTTGATTCAGGATTAGGCACCGGTCTTGATGGCAGGTTGAAAGATGGAGATGATAAACTTGGAATGGATGCAGAAGAGTGAGGGGAACCTGATGAAGGATCTTGTGGATCACCAAAAACCACCTTGGAAGGAGAAGCAGCACTGGAAGATGGAACGCTTATGGGAGAGATAGGGGAAGTGGGCACCGAAGGAGATTGATGAGGAGGAGAGGAACCCTGGATCGGCCGCACATGCTCCGTTGGAGTTGGAGACCCAACACCTGGTCGTTCTGAAAGTTGTTCTGTTGACCCTATCGGTTGAGCTGCCTGTATCCCAGGACTTCGTTCTATGGTTCCTTCGACTGTTGCTTCAGGTTTTTGTTCTGACCTAGGTTTCTTGGATACAAAGACGATCCTAGGCTTGTGAGGTCTAGAAGATGAAGGGACGTCGTCTTTGTTCTTGGTTCGGCTTTCTACCTTTCTCTTCATCTCTGCTTGATATTCAGCCTCTAACCCTGTAATGAATTCTTTAAGGGTGATTCCATTTGCTGCCAACCAACTATTGGTGTTAGCCAATACTGGTTCGAATCTCTTCCTTAGAGAAGTCAGCTCTTTTTGAGACCAGTTGATCGGAGGAAGAGGAGAACCAGCGACCTCTGTCAGATATCTGCTGTTCACTATATTTCCATCATCAATCAATCCTGAAGGGATCTCTGCAAGCCCGAGGTACTCTATTTGATCTAGCGTGAGGCGGCAATAGTCCATCTTTCTTATCTCTTCGGCTGTCCTTATATCTACCCAGATGTCCTCAATCATAGGCTCGTGAAACTGAGTCTTCCTTCGAATCGTCTCCCTAACTCCTCTGTAATCAAATTTTTCCCGTCTTTTGAAAGGTTTGATGGTAACCATCTGCATCTCTGTTTCCATAACCTTGGCTCTAGTTGATGTAGCAATGGAAAATCTGCTAATCTGGATAGAAAACTTGAAACCAGGTCTCTTAAGCTCCATCTGTTTTGAGTGTACGACGGCCAGTTGTCGGCAAAGCTCCATTAGAACCAACCTGTCTGAAGGGAATCTGGGGAGCATATAAGGGTATCCTTGGAAGAAATCCACCCGTAGATAAGAAAATGTAAGGAATTGGAGGAACATGCAGCCAAAACTGTTCACTACTGTCCAAGCCTCGTCTGACATCCTCTTCTACTCCAGTTGAGGATCGAAAAGACATAGAAATATGGCAAAGAATGCGTCATTCACTCGCCTGAAATGACGTGTTGAGCCCTGAAGTGTCAGCTGCGGATAGTATGAATAGACCGGGGTGGTCTTCCTATCCCCCTCTGTGGTTAGGCCTGGGAAAGATCGCATGGCAGCAGTTATGTAGACCAGGTACGAGGTCATGTAGAATTTGAAGGAGGTTTGTACCCTAGTCAGCTGCTCATGAATAGCGTTGCTGATCTGTTCTCCCCAGAAGATGACCTGTTTGCTTTGCAGAATGATCTTTATGAACGGATACATCCATTCATGGAATTGCGAAGAAGACGGGAGGCCCCGTACTCTGCTGAGAAGGGTGATTAAGTCACCAACTTCTTCAATGAAGTCACTTTTGGGGAAGCTTTTCAGCCATCTGGATAGGCTGGTCCTTGGGGTTTTTAACCACTTATGGTTTATGACCCTCTTTGCCCTCTCGGGGTCTTTGTCATATTCCCTCTGCGCATTCTCGAAGTCGATCTGGGTCACTTCGGTGGCTGGCGGACATAAAAAGACTTTGTCGATAAATTTGGGGTCCAACCGAATGATCATGCTGCCACTGGCGTCTGAGACTGATCTGGTCTCTTTGTCATAGAAGTGCACACATTGAAGGACGAATTCCGCATGATGAGCTGCTACTGGGAAGGCGGCCACCAGGTGGATGTTACTCTCGATAATCCTCATTATCCCAGTGCTGGGATTGGTCGCTTTGGTTCGTACCAGGAATTTGGCCATATCTACGTGGCCGATCTCAGTGTCTCGAATGTCATCGACATTCGAGGTAATCACTGTGAGCGGGAAAATGCCCTGGTATCTGTATTTCATCTTCTTGGCCTTTGAAGGAGATGCTTCCGTCATAGGAGACGATCTCGTTTGAACGGGGGCAGGCGTGCAAGAGCTTGCTGAAGGAGCTGCAGCCATAGTCGAAAGGAGAGTGAGAGATGGGGAGAGCAATTTAAGTGACAAAGGCTATAAGAGGTCACTTAAATAGGTCAGGATGGGCTAAGAGATGGAAAACGAGGAAGAAAAGCTCGAAAAGGACAACCCCGAAAAAAAAAATCCAGGAGTTAAAAAAAAAGAAGAAAAAGAGCAGGGGCGGCGAAAATCGCCGCCCTTGCGAAAAGAGAATAGGGGCGGTGAAAATCGCCGCCCTTGCAAGAAGAGAGCAGGGGCGGCAAAAATCGCCGCCCTTGCAAGAAGAGAGCAGGGGCGGCGAAAATTGCCGCCCTTGCAAAAAGAGAGCACAGCGGCAAAGAAATGCCGTCCTTGCTTGAGGAAAGCAGGGGCGGAACGGTGGCAAGGAAATGCCGCCATTTCGAGGCCGCGGGGAAGAAAAAGCAAAAACAAACGAAAAATAAAAATGAAACTTAAAAACAAATCCTACCTGGAAGACGGGCGCGCCACGAAGTCGGATCCGCGAGTTGGCACGTCGCAAAGTCACTTGGAGCGCTCAGGTGCAAGAGGTATGGTGAGAGGAGGAGGCAGTGAGAAGAAATGAGGCCCAAAACGGTTTATAAAGGTTGAAAAACCAACCCCAACCACCCAGCGCGCAGGGCCATTAATGCCCTATGCGAAAAATGATGAAGTGCAGGGGCGGTGATTTTTGCCGCCCTTGCAGAAAAAGTGCAGGGGAAGCGATTTTCGCCGCCCTTGCAGAAAAAGGTGCAGGGGCGGCGATTTTCGCCGCCCTTGCAGAAAAAGTGCAGGGGCGGCGATTTTCGCCGCCCTTGCAGAAAAAGACAAGGCAAGACGAAACTGACAAGTTTCGTAGGGGGTCGTTTGCAAAAATGAGCAAAGCTCATTTTGGGAACAACAAATCTAATAGAAAGCATAAATAAGAGATAAAATAGTAATAATAATAAATAATAACTGTATATCTGAGATAATAAAAGAAATAAATAAATAACTCAAATATGATAAATTACTCTGATAATTCAATATTAATTTGATGATGGATACATAAATAACCATTACTTATATAGAGTAAGGTGTGCATGATAAAGATCAGGGAACTCACACAACACATGTAGTTCAATTATTGACTACAAGAGTAGTGGAGTGCAACTCCACACTAACAAGATAGGTGTCCAACTTGTGTAAATGATCAACATAAGTTGACTATTAGTTAAGCAATCTTAACCTATCTTAACTTGAATAATGGAGTGGAACTCTACTTTAACAAGATAGGTGTCCAAGTTGACTTCTAGCTAAGCAAGTTTATCCTATCTAATGAAAATTATTAATAAACATAATAAACTAATTATAATAAGTAATTAGTGCACCAATCTAAATAACAAATACAAGTAAATGCAATAAATCAAATAAATGCACTAACACTACATAAATTTGTGCTTATTTATATATTCACTATTTGCACTACATGCCTATGATTCACATGTAATGGGACATATTGCTTGCCTTCATTCTAGATACACCATTATACTTTGTCACCTTGGTATAGATGGTTCTAATTCCTCCATTTTATTATATTTTCAAAGCCTTGCTTCTTGGAACTTTTTTTTTCAAATTTCAAATATGACAAAAATATAAAAATAAAAAATGTCAAAAATATAAAAAATAAAAATATTTTCAAAAGTAAAAAACTAGGACTCTAAGCATTCTCTCATGTTATAATTTACTTCTCTTCATATGGTATTTATTTCATGTTAAGTAGATAACATATTTCATTGTTTTCAATACATACTACTTTGCATGAGGTAAATGAGTGTGATGTAGGGCATATTATTATATGGTTCTTTGATGTTGGCCTTCCTTTTTTTACCCAACAACTTTTCTAAGATGGAATCATATATTAATTCTCCATGAGTAATGTTGGTGGGATTATTTGTTGGAGTATTGAGTTGAATGGTAAATTGTGGAAGCTTATGATCATACAGTGGCATCAAACAACTATAAATGTCATTTTTAGTATTGATGGTACTTCAAAACATCTCATGGAGATGAACATAAATGTATATCCATGAGGAAAAGATGTGACTATTTATCTTTTGTATTGTGTTTAATTTTAACAATTAATTATAATAAGGGTATCCCATCTGAGATAATATATTATATATAAACTGAATATATGTATTTATGTATAATATATTAATGAATATTGAATCCCATGTCATTATTATGCATTATCCATGTTTTATTTATTTATGTTTATCAAAGAATGTATGATAAATTAAATTAAGATACACTTTTTATAGATGATGTTCATCGAGTCATCCAAACTATAACTCATTAATTAACATATAATCATGTTAACATTTGGTGTACGAGCCCAAATCTCAACTAGCTAACATCTAGGGAAACTTATCACTAGATTTTTGGAAGCCAACTATAATAAAAAGAGAACATTGGTGGGAAACAAAAATAACACAATATATTCAAAAAGAGATAGAGAATGGGGACTACTATTGATCATGTGTAGGATGAATTTTATCAGCCATAGGGTGATGAGTTATGGGTAAAATTTGTAGATTTGTTGTGGCTATGGATATTAAGACTACCAAACATAATTTTTTTTTTAAGGTTACACATAAATAAACATATTCAGTGGATGAATGAATTTTTTTTTTTTTTTTAGGAGGTTGATAAAACTTAGACACATGCAGTAGATTACTATCTCAAAAATACATTAGACTCATTTATAATACCTTGGGTAATACAAGGGTAGATTAGATGTACTGGAATAAAAAAGTTAATTCAAGCTACAAGAGGTATATTCATTGTAAAGGTTCCAACATTAATTTTCATGTTATTGATCAAAGGCATATTGATAATAAGTGATAAATATTTCCTCTAGGGGACAAGCACCTAGGGAATGGTAGAAGGTTGGGGGGAATCTAAAGAGAGATGAATATTGAAAAATAAATATGTGATAACTGGGGGGATAAATGGAAGCAAAAATAATTAGGAAAATTAACAAAAGATTAAAGCAAGAATTAGTGATAAGAGAAAAGTTGGATGAGATAAGAGAAAATATAGAGGAAAAGAAAGGGAAAAAGAAATAAATAGTGTAAGGAAAAGGAAGAAAGAAGGAGAATAAAGAGGGAAGTAGAAAATAGTGAATAAAGTAATAGGGGAATTAGGAAGAATAATTAGTAAGATGGTAAATATAGAGGAATAAGTGATGTTAGCAACACATAAGTAGTTAGAGGAGATGGAAAAATAAAGATTGGAGAGAGAGGAAAGAATGATACAACTAGGTTTAGGGAAATATAAGATAATGGAAGTAACAAGTGAAGTTTCTATGAAGAGAGGGGAAGAGAAATCTAAAGAAAAAGACATTGTAGAACAATTAGAGATAACATAAAACTTAGAATTAACATTAACAACACCAAAACCAACCATAAGAATAGGAGTATTAGAAATAGATAAAAAATGGATACAAGAAGCACATCCTTTGCATGCAAATTTAATAGAACAAATGAATGAGTCTATAAAATCATTATAATCTATGATAAATATGTTGTTTAGAAAACACAAGGAATATTTGGAAGTGAAAAGCCAAAGATAACCTTTACCAAGATGAGAAGAATTAGTTTGACAGAAGAAGAGAAAATATAGAATATATAAATCAATGTAAGCAAAATGAAATAGAAGGAAGTATAGAAGGAGAAGGAATTAATTGAAAATAAGAAGAAATTGATTTGGAGAGATTAGTTAAAAAAATAATAGAAGAAGCAATTAGGAATCATAGATGGGAAAAAAGATTAGAAGGAAAAGATAATGGAGTAAAAGAAGTAGATAGTAGTGAAGGATGATATAGAGAGATTATTTAAATATATTAGAGAAGAAAAAGATGAAGATGAAAAAAGGTAAAAGAAGATGCATCCCCCTAGCTGCAAGAGATTGTTCAAGGAGATGAACCCCTTGAACCAACCATTGTACCCCATGTCACTTCAAAGATCAAGAGAGACACTACCTAAATGAGTATACATAGGAGAATAATTGATATATATATATATATATATATATATATATATATATATATATATATAACATAAAATTGAGAAATTATGAAGAGAATAAATAGTCAAAGAGATTGAAGAAATATTGGGAAAAAATATTTTGATATAAAGTACCACAGATAAAGGCATAAATGAAGTGATAGGAAAATAATAGTATGATAGAGAAAAAAAGGAGAAAAAATATAATCAATAAAATCAAAAAAGAATACTAATAAAAACATAGTGAGTAGAAAAATAAGTTTTACTCGAGCCAAAATGGCCTAAAAAACTAAATTACCCATCTTTGGTAATTATATGAAAGACATGGATGAACATATTTTTTCACTAGATGTATACTAGAGGATTCATAATATCAAAAAAAATCAACTTAAACTATTTGATTTTGTGGGAACATTAAAAGATGATACATTAAAATGGTTTTTAAAAATCAACACTACTCATAGTAAGACATGGACTGAGATCAAAGACATATTTAAATAGCTATTTCTAATATCTAGACACTCCCACTAAAAGTGTAAGTAATATTATAGGGTTAATGCAAGGGGACAAAGAAACTATGAAGGAATTTCATAAAATATTTAAATATGTAGTAATAAATTTGATAGAGCCTTTAAAAAAATAAAAAATTGAATGGTTTATATCTAGGTTACTACCACACCAAAGAGTTGCAACTTATGATAAATAATTTCAAACATTTACTGAAGCCTTACAAATGGAGGATCAATTAGATTTACAAACATGGAAAATAAAGAAAGACATGATGATGCAAAATAAATTTGAGAAAATGGAGCAAGAGCTAGAATAATTGAGATTGAGACATGAAATACAAATGCAATTATAAATAAAAAATAATTCACCCAAACCTCAACAACATGACCAAGATTTGGTTCACAATATTTTTTGAGGAAGGGCATAATAAGATTGAGTGTCCCTATGCTGAAAAGATTAAAAGGGTGACATTAGTTCTATCCAAACCTATTGGGATGACACCTCCTATCTAACAACCTATAATAAAAGACATAAAGTGGTGTGGATTTTTTAGGTTATATGACTAACATAGTTAGACCATGTGCCCATTAATGGAAGTAGCTTCCCATAAAAATCAACTAAGATATTGTACAATGTGTGGATTGTTTGGACATTACTAACAAACATGACCTAGAGTGGATGCATTATACGATCTTAAGGAAATGACCACAAAGGTGATTGTGATAGTAAAACAAAAATAACACCCACTCTTCCATAATTAAAAGTAAATCCAAATCCTATGTAACATGTATAGACCCCTTAATAACCACCTATGGCACCATAAAATATCATTTATCCTTCAGAACAAAATTTTGACAACTTCCAAGGAGGATATTGGGGAGGATATCAAGTGGTATACCAATGAAGATACCATGGGTGATACCACAAGGGATACCAAGGTCATAAATATATATCATGATACCATGGAGGCTACAAAGGGGGTTATTAATGAAATAATTATCAAGGAGGCCATGGATACCAAAAGCATCAAGTAAATAATTATCAAGGATATCAAGGTTACCATGTGAAAAATTATCAAGGATACCAAGGTGTAGATGATATTTTGTGATTATTTATAACCTCAATCTTGTACACTCAAAAAAATTAGACCTTGGTTGTTCCTCTTAGTTCTACACATGCCTTGCTTCCAAAAGCCTCGTATTTACTCTATCTTATGCCCCTTGGCCTATCTCTTAGTTTGAACAACCTTATATTAATGAAAAAAACATCCCATCATGCCCAAAATGCTTAAAATATACTTATCTTACATCTCTACAAGTTTTGTAATTGTGCCTACTCTCTTACTTCCTAAACACTAACTTTCGAGGCAAATAATAGCATTGATGTTATTGTACTGACCCAACATAAATTTATAGTTTTGTAAAGTCATATAATTTGTAAATGAAATGTATTCCAATGGCAAACCTATGTGATTTAATGTGAGTTATCTCTTAATATGATTGGTATATATACATATCAACCCTCATTCATTCACCACCTAGAAATCAGACCAAAAGAGCATTCAATAAGCACTTGATTTACCAAAAGCTTTCCTATTCTTCCCTATTCTGATATCAATTAAAGGAACAACCCAACTACATGTTTGAATTACTAAAGGAGAAGTCATAAGATCTTATTTTCCAAGTTACAAGTTATGTCACTATTGTACTTGCTTTTCACACATTGCATAATTGACACACAAACCAACATGTAGGGGATAACTACATGAGTTTGATTCCCTCTTCTAGAGTATTGGCTATGTAGGTATCACCCTTTGACATTAGGGTTAGTACAAGCCAACTTGATACCATGTGCACACTAACCCATTTTCCCCCAATGCCACATTGAATATAGAAAGCTAAGGTTTTACCATTTCACTAGGAGTGACATTCCATGACCTAGATTTGAATACACTAGAGTGAAGGTAAAGACAAAGTCAAACCCAAAAGCATCCAGGTGGTTGCATCCTTTTTTATCTGATATTCCATACTAGACACTAACATCAAACCCAAATAATAGTGTCAATGCAACTATCCCAAGCTGACATAATTGTCTAGAGGCACTAGATCCATAATCTAACAACTATTATAAAACTACCTTCCTACCTAATTTTAGCATGTTCTAAATTCAGATCTCCATTTGCATTAGATCAAGCTAAGAACATCACTTCTTTTCCATTTTTATATCTATCATAGTTGTACATTCCATTTATAGCTTATCTCAATTTAATAAATTCAACAAATGCTACATTTGAATTCAACACATTAATTAACTTGCTATAGATATGATATCCACCCTTGTTCTGTATCATTTATATACCCTTAACCCTATCTACCCAACTAAGAATCCTTATCCAAATTAGGCTTTAAATTTTGGTGAACTTGATCTTTAAACATAAAACCCTATGCCAACTAGGGTTTTCTAATTTATTGTCTTTTTATTAATCTCTAATTGATAAATTTTGCAATCATGTTTTCCATGGACATATTTGTAAATTATTTCATGGTCCAATACCTTATAGTTTATATGGTTTGTTATGTTACTTTTCTTGTAAAAACTATTAAAAAAAATTAATGAGAGAGTGTTAAAATAGAGACAACATTTCATATCTCTTCAAAATTCCTTTGTAATGATATAGAGATAGTATCTAGAATACAACATGTATGATCTCAACAATTTATTATACCCAAGCCTTATTCATGTGACATTTACCATCCTACACTCATTATTCACCCATGACTTATATTGGATTCTACGGTCCATACTGTTACTAATCGAAGAGGAAAGGTTACTCAACCTACAATACCACCTATTAATAGATAAAAAGTACCTCATAAGCCTACAATTGTGATAAAATCTAAGGGATATGCCTTATTGACCAATTGAGCAATACAAATGCTAAAATTTTAATACTTGAGATCCTAAAACAATATAATGTTTAAAAGGACATCCTCTATGAGACACTGCATGAAAATCTAGTTCTAAATGATATTGGTCCTACTTATTTTATAGACATCATGAAAGATCTCAAGAATAATGACAAACATATTACCTTTGATCCAAATGACTTACCATTCAAAGATATTATAGATCAATTGCTACATTTGTTTATACAAGTGACAATACAAAATAAGGGCATCAAAAGAGTGCTCATTGATAATGGATTAGGCATAAAAACTTGTAGTATCAATTTTTTAACCACCATGGGCATTAATATCAATATGATTCAAAAAATGATTATGCATATCCAAGGGTTTAATAATTCACATAGTCCTCTAGTTGGTTAAATAATAATTGGATGTTACATTAGGACCAAAAACTATTTTAGCTACTTTTTAGGTAACGTTCAATCATTGCATTATAATTTAATTTTAGGTATACCTTCAATACATTCAATATAAGCTATCCCATATACACTTCATAGATGTGTAAAATTCATACAAGATGGGACTTTATTAACAATGTCCATTGATGATGAACCTTTGAAATTTTTCAAAATGATATAATCTAAAATCAAAGGCATTCTTACAGTGGTACCACCTAAACAATGCATACTTATTGAGCACATACACATTTATAAAATAAGTGAGTCAAGTATAATGGCTCTTCCATATATAAATGAAAATAAGGTACCACATATTAAGGTGCAAGAAGATGCACATCAAGAACAATAAACATTACCAAAGTATCCATTAAAACCACAACAATGTCTTTCATTTAAGCTTCCTTTATTGGCCAATACTGAGTAGAATGATGGGTAGGTTTTAGATTAATATGATAGTGATGATGATATATCTCATGATATGATAGATGATAAAATCCATGCACTAAAATTTTATCCACTTGATCACCTTTCACATAACTTGTTTGAACCCATAGGTCTTGGTACATATAAGATCAATCCACTCATAGAAGAAACAACACTGAATCTAGATAAGGGGAAAACAACCATAATAGATGAACATGTAAATTATTATTACTAAATCCACCTCACTTTTTAAAAAACATTGAGCCAACCTTACAAAGCTAAAATGTAAATATACCATGTGAATAATGTGGAGGCTTCTCTAAAATTTTCACAACCTACCAAAAGGAAAAATCTTTTGTATCTTTTGAATGAGAACTATATTTCAAAAAGACCAAAGCATGAAGAGTTGACTATTACTACTAATAATGATGGGGTTGTTAGAGGTAAAATCACTGAGGGGTGTGGTGAATCAATGAATCAAGATATTTCAAAACTTTAAACTAAATCCTTCAAACCCTTAGTCATACACCATAAGCAATCAAGAAGCAAATAACCCATTCATAACAATGAACATGAAAGATAAGTAAGATAACACAAGATCTATGTGGGAAACCCTCTTGGGGGGGAAAAACCACTCTCAATCTTATAAACACATGGACTACTTATACTACAATATGATTACAAACATAAGACTTTAGTGAAACACCCACTTCACAAAGAGCACCAACCTCTAAAGATGACAAGCACCAACCCGCCTAAGATGTTGAGCACCAACACAACATATATGAAATTAGAAATTCCAGAACTCTAATTGCTTCTAAATCTAATAAATAAACTCTATAAAATAATCTTCTTCAATCCTCTCACTCAAACCTTCACACACAAGCAAGGTATCCACAAACCAAATTCACTTATTCTCATGCATCAAAACTACAAATCCAATATTATAATTATGACCACAAGGTCATACATGCAATCCATGCTCTGATCTACCTCTCAAGACATCCACACAACTCTCGCAATCTTCACAAATCTATTTCTTCTCATTTTTCATAACTAGCACAATTAGTCTAATTATGCCTTGTATTTATACGACTTTATTCCTTTAACCCATCTTGGTCAGTGAAGATGCTTTACATATTTGAACCAATTTTAACATAGGTCCATACACACATTACGTTTGAGAACCACACTCTTTATAGGTCAGCCATACACCTTCACTTGTTCTCATGCATTAAACCTACAAATTCAACATTAGAATTATGACCACAAGGTCATACATGCAATCCATGATCTGATCTACGTCTCAAGACATCCACACATCTCTCACAATCTTCACAAATCTATTTCTTCTTATTTTTCATAACTAGCACAATTAGTCTAATTATGCCTTGTATTTATACCACTTTCTTGCTTTAACCCATCTTGGTCGGCCAAGATGCTTTAAATATTTGAACCAATTTTAACATAGGTCCATACAAACATTATGTTTGAGAACCACACTCTTCATAGGTCAGTCATTACCTCATTATCCTCAAGCTACAATTAGGTCTTGGTGAGACCTAAAATAATTAGGCCTACTTACCCATACATTACATGTGGGACTACTTGGACCACATTCATCATTTACCAATGCTTCTAACACATCAAAACTAATTAAATAGTCCATTTATCACTCTCTTATGGGTCTATGTAACTTTGATCACCAAATCAACACTTGGACCTATCGATCAGGTCGCCTTGCTATTTAGGCCTTCTTATATAGAAAACACAGTCTCAAACTTCTAAAGCAACTACTCAAATATTTCACATATACATATGATTATATCACATGGGTGAGCCATTTAGTACCTATTATACACCTCTATTTACTTTATACAACTCAACATAGGCTCTAAACACTTAATTCAACTCTCTCAAAATGACCACTTTGACTAGTCATATACAATCAAAATACAGTCAAGCTATTTTGAATCTCCATAAATAATAAGGGGCATATCATGACATCAAATAATTTTTCATAATAATTTGAGATTTATACAAAACCGTCATACTCATTTTATTCTTCAATACTGCTTATAACATCTTATACTTGTCTCTGCAAGATGGTCACTCAAACTGCCAATGTATTCAACAAACATAGTCAAATTCTAAGATATTGTTCACATTTAATATGGATTATTAAAACCTCCAAAATCCATATAAATAGTATTCATGGAGTCTAAAATACTCTCTAATATTTATTTTATCTTAAAACATCAATATACTATTAATAATAACTTAATAATCCTCCCTGGGTCACTTGTAGAACACAGTCAAAACACATAGTAAAATTTAAATCTCAATATATAAAACTATAAAAACATAAAAATATTATAATCAACATTTATATATGTGTCTTGAAGTCCTCTTCAACTTTACCTTTTACACCATCATCAAATTCTACTTGGATAGAAAGATATAAGTTAAATACTAAGCACTGGTTTTCTTTCATTAATTTAAAAATTAAAATTCCAATGGTCACTGAGTAGTTATTAAACATCGAGAATGTTGACCTCATATCATGCTCCTTGGAAATTTTGACCAAATATTCACCATAAATCTCCTTAGATTAGCCTAGTCTTTATCTTGTAATGCTCATCATTGATCTAAGATCCATGCTTCCATGATCATGCCACTTGGTAGCCCCATGCGCCTTATGTGTATTTGACTCTTTGACTTGACTGCACCATCGATATCTATCAGTATGAATGCCCATAAACTATTGATATTTTTTTATATTAATGAGATAGAGATACTTGTCACAAGAGCATTTAATCTTAAGAACCTTTGATAATTTAACTTTACTCACGTTGTTGGATCACTACTAATAAGATTACATGCTCTGTTGGATCCTTATTTGATCAGATAAATTTCTCACCATTAGATCTTTGATCTGATTAACACTCATTGTATATATTTTATATCAAATAATTGGATAAGTATGGGAACTTATTGAACACTATTGGAATCTATCTAAGAAACCAACTTTTCACCTTAATAATTTTTGCTACACTCAACCTCTTGACCTAAAATTTGAACCATATGATATACTCACATAGGGGAATCCATCCATATATCAAGATGATATTGAAACATTCACACATTTGAAATATTACATCCTCTATCTTCTCACTTAGCTTTATTTGTCAAGATGACTACTTGAGCTTAGACATTCATATGACTATTTTGATGAATGCTATTCACTTCCATAAGCACTCTAAGAACTCATAACACCACATAGGGTCTATAAAACATGTCCATATAATCAATATCATCTATAAAATTCCTTACTAAATCAAACACTAAATAACCATACAAGAACACTGAAGCTCATTGAAGCACACTTTGTCATTGTCATTCTAAAACACATGACACCTCATTAACATCCTTGATCACTTTGGATAGATCATTAACAAATTTATAAAAATCTCCCCCTTTATCATTGATGTCAAACACTAATACAAATATTATGCTTATTCTCAGACTCTGTCTCTCTTCTTAAGTAATTTCTCCCCCTTTGACATAATAACAAAGTGGGCTCATCTTTTGATCCTGAGGACCTAAAAAAGACTTCAAGAAAAAACCATAGAAAAGGACCACCTATGAGATATGATATAGACTCCTCCTAACATTTTTAATACCTATTCTTACCTTGAGCTTCTCAAACATGCTCCATGACTATACTTTTCTTTGATCATACATAGCTTCTATGAAGAAAAAATATACATGAACATCAGAAACTACTTGAACTCACCTTAAAAAACATTAAGAGGGACTCACACTAAGTCACATAAGATTAGGCATCCTTTTAGAACCTTCAAACCATCTCCAACCATGATGAAACAACATACTTGCCTTCATACCTTCTTACTTTAAGATACCTCCATGATTATCAACAAATTAATAAGTTAATCTAAACATTAAAACACTCATAAATATATGTGTAGACGCCCTCATGGATTGAAATTAAATATATGAAGCAATATCACATGCCTCCTCATGTATGCCAAAAATAAGCTCTCAGATCTTCCTCTGAGACATACTTCCTTCACAAACCTACCAGCTAATTAGCCATCCATTTGCATAAATCTTCATCCATGGAAGACACCACACACTTTTAGATGACTGTGAAACACTTTTTGATAACCCATTTGACCATTTAAATATATCAAGTAACCTTAGACCTACACTCCCTTAAGAAACAAACTAACCAACATAGGTAAAAATACTAGATATTCAAATGAAACTTAGTCAACTCACCACTTTTCGATCAACATCAGCACTATAAAATTCTCACACCTGTAGGTTAATAAAACACACTTATGGACCAATTTTTTAGGTCACACACCTTGGATAGTACATAGACCCTTCAATTAGGTTTTGGCCTGCTTGCCCTTAAGCCAAAATTGGGAAAACTTGAAAGCACTTAAAAAGCTTCAATTTGCACAAAAAAGATCTTCAATGCATAAAATCACATGTAGCACACCTGAATGGAGTCAACACATTTTTATGTAAAAAAATCATCTTGAAAACTCATCTTTCTTGTTTTGACACTTGAAAACCTCCATACTTTACCTATATACCTTCAGGACCAAAATCCCTAAACATACCTTGAGCACACATACTTGTAGTTTAGATCTTGAAATGAAAAACTCAAAAAATAATCACCTTCTAATCACTAAAATTATTCATGTCTTTCCATAATATTCTAATACATACTCTCATGACCTTATGAGGTCACCACAAGATCAATAAAGTGTTAAACACTAAGAAACACCTTATTGAAACATCATTCTTCTTGAAATCATAACTGTAATAGACTTCCTCATATATCAACCATGACTAGAACAACTTAAAAATTATCCCCCTCACATCATGCACATATTCTTCAAGCCACTCAAGCTAATTAAGTTATCTCCCCCTTATCCAAATACATATTCAAATGATATTCTTATCTTGTAACATCAATCAAAGCTCAACTAGTACCCACCATGTTTCCTCTTGATTGTCAAGTGTCTCCTTGAAGCTTAGATAAAGGCACCCTGACCCATAATGTCTTAGAAGAATGTGAAACTAGGGGTTACCCACAAATCCTCATATTCTTTCTCCTTCTTGGATAATTTAAACTAATTCTTCTTCTTCATCTTCTTTAGCTTGATTGAATCAAATTGTTTATCTTCTTTATCCCTTTCCTTTTCTTCTAGGATGGTATTGACAATAAATGAAGAGAATAAAGATTCTTGGCATACCTTTTCACTTGAATTACTAGTATCACACTTTAAAGCATCAACACTTGACATTATCAACTGATATTCTTCATATGAAACTTTCTCAATGGTATCAAGATGTTCACTTGCATCTTCTTCATTCCCAAAATGAGCAGACAATGAGATCTCCTAATTCTCTTCAACCTCTATAGCATTCTATACCATGGCAAACAATTCACTTAGACCTTTAGAC
Source organism: Torreya grandis (assembly GCA_037957365.1). Classification (NCBI taxonomy): domain Eukaryota; kingdom Viridiplantae; phylum Streptophyta; class Pinopsida; order Cupressales; family Taxaceae; genus Torreya; species Torreya grandis. Next base: position 1,267,199 of record JARHVA010002878.1, on the reverse strand, counting down.
TGATTATGGCACATACTTTCCACTTTTAGTTTCCATATTTTAGCTTTCATTCTTCTTTGCATTATAGGAGTCTGATTGAACTTATTTTGACTTGATGGACTTTGCTTGTAGAACCTAACAATGTGACCAATTGTAGCAAACAATTCTTATTGAAGTGAACTCATATTGCCTTACCTGATTTGGGAAAATATAGTAATGGGTCCCATGTCATGACAACTATAACACTCACTTTAACTTAGAACACTTTATTGATGATTCCATTCATAATTCCAAACAAATTCATTCTTGGAAGGTCTTTTTCACTCTCTAGCCTTATGTTCGAAAGTATTACAAGTGCATCCGTAACCATTGAAATTTGCATACCTCATGACATTTGGTTATCTAATTTGATTTGTCCTCATTCTACCAAAATCTTCATTTCTTAAATGATGATTAATCTTTGAGGCCTAATTGTCCTTGTTCACATTGGTCTTTGTCTTGTCTTAGGTTACATTATTTTGTTCATCTTTGTACCTAGGTCCAATTCTATCACTAACATGCTTTTAACTATTCAAAATGTTGTCTAGATCAATTGAGCTCTTTTCAAATATCATATATGACTTCATCTTACTAGATGTATTTTCTAACTTAGCTTTCAATGACTCATTTTAAATCACATACCTTGAACACTCATCTTCTTTAGCTTTCAGGCTTGTAGATAGGATTTCTAATTGAAAACTAAGATTCTTGACTATTTATTCATGCTCCTTAGCATCTTCATTTATTATTACCTCAAACACACTAAATTTCTCTTCATAGTCCTTTATTTTAGACTTAAAATTCTTGGTTTTATTCTTCTCAATCTCTATATCTTCAAAGGCATGCATCAACTTAGTCTCAAAATTTACCTTGTCTTCTTCATCATATGTATCACCTAGACTACCTCCAAACCATGTAGATTATTCTTAATTTGAGAAACTACTTTCTTCAACCATGAAGATCACTTCATCTTTAGAAAGACCGTTATCTTCATGATCATACTCAGAATCACTGCCATCATTCTCATTAGATGAGCTGCAATAGCCCTTGTTGTAAAGACTCCTTTTATCCGTGTACAACTTCTTTTGACCATTATACATTTTGAAACTATTCTTTCTCTTATCAGACCTAAATTTATTCTTGTCATTATCATGATCTTCTTCATGTTATTCATTATCATTTCACTTATGCTTATGTAGACACTTGTTGGCAAAGTGACCTATCTCTCCACAATTAAAACATTTGAAGGGAAGTTTACCCTTCAACTTGCCTGAACCTATTTTCAGTTTTCTTGTTAATAGATCTATTAGTTCATCATCATCAATATCAAAAATCTCATCATCCTTGACCTTCTTACCTTGGAACTTCTTCTTTGGCTTCTTTTATGCATTAAAAGTTGCTTCTTTATTTGGTGGTTTGTCCTCATTAACTCTCATCTCATAGGCAAAAATAATGCCATGTAATTCATCCATATTCATTTTGGTGAGATCATGACTTTATTTTATAGAAGAGAATTTTGAATTAAATTTGAAAATGAGAGATATAAAAACCTTTTGCACTATATCACCTTCTTCAATAACCTCTCCCATGCCTTTGATCATATTTACTACCTCATCAACTCTTAAAAGATAGGAAGCCACAATATCCTCTTCCTTCATTTTGAGACTTCAAATTGCCTTTAGTAGGTTTGTAGTTTGGCCAACTTGAATTTTGAATCTCCTTCATATATGAGCTGAAATTTATCCCAAATATCCTTGGCAAACTTTTAATGTATTACCTTGGTGAACTTAGCCTCAAAAAGACCACAAATGATAACATTCATAGCTTTTTAATTATTCTCACTCAGTTTCTTGTTTGTAGCACTAGTTGGAAGAGTAGGTGGCATGGAATAATGATCCAAAATATATTTCCAATAAAAATCCCAAGGACATGATGTAGGTCTTCATTATTGAACTCTAGAAATCATAATTGAATCCATTGAACAATGAAGATTTCTTAATAGAGAAACCTTGAGAACTTGTCATTGTACCTAAGATTACCTTCAAGTGGTTAAAATTGTATAGAAGGTCCTTGATATGATACCAAATTTTAGAGGTAAAGTCATAGAGAGGGGGGGGGTGAATTAGTGAATCAAGATATTTTAAAACTTTAAACTAAATCCTTCAAACCCTTAGTCATACACCATAGGTAATTGAGAAGCAAAAAACCTACTCATAGAATTGAACATGAATGATAAGTAAGATAACATAATATATATGTGGTAAACCATATTGGGGGATAAACACCACTCTAAATCATCTAAACTCATGGAATAATTGTCCTATAAGATGATTATAAACATGAGACTTTAGTGAAGCACCCACTTCATAAGGAGCACCAACCCCTAAAGATGAGAAGCACCAACCCACCTAAGATGTTGAACACCAACATAAAATATATGAAATGAAAAACTATATAATTTTGATTTATTCTCAATCTAATGGAGAAAATATATAAAAAAATCTTATCCAATCCTCTTTACTCACTCAAACCTTCACACACAAGCAAGGTATCCAAAAACCACCTTTTGGATCAAACTACACACTTTCACTTATTTTCATGCATAAAACCTACAAATTTAACATTAGAATTATGACCACAAGGTCATACATGTAATACACACTCTTATCTACCTCTCAATATGTCCACACAACTCTCACAACCTTCACAAATCTATTTCTTCTCATTTTTCACAGCTAACATAATTAGTCTAATTATGCCTTGTATTTATACCACTTTCTTCCTTTAACCCATCTTGGTCAGCCAAGATTATTTAAATATTTTAACCACCATTAACATAAATACATACACACATTATATGTGATAACCACACTCTTCATAGGTCAGTCATTACCTCATTAGCCTCAAGCCACCGTTAGGTCTTGGTGAGACCTAAAATAATTAAGCCTACTTAACCATACGTTATATGTGAGACTACTTGGACCACATTCATCCTTTAAAAATTATTTGAATACATAAAAATTGTCTCCAATATCCCATTTATCACTCCTTCATGGTTCCATTCAACCTAGAACACCAACTCAACACTTGGACCTACCAATTAGGTTTCCTTACTCTTTAGGCCTTAGTATATAGAAAACACAATCTCAAACTTATAAAGAAACTACTCAAATATTTCACATAGAAATATGATTAGATCACATTGGTGAAACATTAAATACCTATTATACACCTCCATGTGCTTTAGAAACTTCAACACAAGCTCTAAGTACTCAATTCAACTCTCTCAAAATGACCACTCAGACTAGTCATATACAATCAAAATATAGTCAAGCTATTTTGAATCTCCATAACCAATCAGGGGCATATCATGACATATAATAATTTATAATAGTCCTTTTATATTTATACAACACCTTAATACTCATTTTATTCTTCAATATTGCTCATAATATCTTCAACTTGCCTCTACAAGATGGTCACTGAAACTACCAGTGCATTCAATAAACATGATTAACTTCTAAGCAATTGTTCACACTAAATATGGATTAGTCAAACCTTAAAAATCCATATATATAGTCTTCATGGAGTCTAAATTTTTTTATAATAGTTATTTAATCTTGAAACATCAAGATAGTATTAATAACAAATCAATTATCCTCCTTGGGTCATTTGTAGAACACAGTCAAAAACACAATAAAATTTAAAGATAAATTTATGCAACTATACAAACATCCAAATATTATAATCAACATTAATGGATGCAAATTTAAGTCCTCTTAAAATTTTCCTTTTACACCATCATTAAATTCTACTTGGATCAAAATATATAGCTTAAATATTAAGCACTAGTTTTCCTTCATTAATTTAAAAATTCAAATTCAAACGGTCACTGAGTAGTTATTAAACATCATGCACATTGACCTCATCCTGTGCTCCTTATAAATTTTTAAAAAATATGCACCATCAATCTCCTTGAATTATCCTAGTATTTATCTTTTAATGCTCAATGTTGATCTTAGCTCCGTGCTTCTGTGATCATGCCACTTGGTAGTCCTGCATGCCTTCTACGCATTTGACACTTTGACTCAGCTTGCACTGTCAATCTCTATTGGTAAGAACACCCTTAAACCATTTATAATCTATTAGATTCATGAGGTAGAGACACTAGTCACAAGCAAAATTAATCTTATAAACGTTTAATAATTTGACTTCACTTGCACTGTTGGATCATTACTAACAAGATTACATGTTCCTTTGGATCCTTATCTGATCAAATAAATTGCTTACTATTAGATCTTTGATCTAATTAAATCTCACCATATATATATATATTTGATATCAAAGAATTATCTAAGTATAGTAACTTATTGAACATTGTTGAAATCTTTTTGAGAAGCCAACTTTGTACCTTAATAAAATTTTCTATGCTCAACCTCATGACCTAAAATTAAAACCATATGATCTCCTCACATAGCGGAATCCATATATATATCAATATTCTCCTAAAACATTCACACATGTGAAATATTATGTCATCAATATACTTACTTAGATTTATTTGTCAAGATGACTACTTAATCTTAGACATTCATATGACTATTCTAATGAATTCTATTCACTTCTATAAGCACAACAAGCACTCATAACACCCCATAGGGTATCTAAAACATGTCTATATCATCAATATCATCCATCAAATACATTAATAAGTCAAACACTAAATAACCATGTAGGAACATTGAATCTCATTGAATCACACTTTATCATTATCATTCTAGCATACATGACACCTCATCAACATCCGTGATCACCTTGGAGACATCATTGACAAACCTCCAACAAGGGTATATTACCACCATCTCTAGTTTAATACAAACAAGTGGAATACAACTTGTGAAAATGTATTCATCAAATAATTGGGACATACTATGAATGAAATCATATACTGTCCATTGATGCTATAATCTTGTAGATATATTTAGTTGCCTATTACTTGGGGTACACATATGGTGACCACAACCATATGGATATTATACCATGACCCCCATTTGAAATTAAATATTGGACAATATTATCTAGTCCAATGGAAATCTAAGTTGGCTACTACAAATATGTGTGTTACTTTTATTGATATAGACATAGAGATTTGTATACCACATGATGGATACAATTATTTGTAAACATCATTAGCTTCATGAAAGCCATTAGACAAGTATATTGAATAAGAGGCAATCCATCATTATAAATAACACTTGAAAATTTTGAAAAATGGTTCAACACTTTTTGATGATGAGGACTTCCTTGATTGGAACTCTTAAATCATCAAAAATTACCTGTAGTCATATAAAATGTCCAAATTAGTAGTTTGAATGTGGCTTGTGACACCCTATCCATAGGACCATTTTGTATGCTTTTATGACCCTTCTAGACACCTTTTTGCTCATTTCTAGTCATTCATAGGCTTCTAGATGGTCATTCTAGCTTAGCTAGACTCTATTTCGTAGGCTAATTCTATCCCTAGGTCCTAAGCCTATAAAATAGGAGCACCATACCTAGATTATAATGTCAGAACCTAGGGTGTCCCATTTTTGGAACTCTTGTCCAATCACATTTCAAGCCCAAATAGTCATTTTCATATGATTTTTATCCTTCATCATGTTGTCCTAGCAAAAATACATTTAACCCATGACCAATAGTTCCCTATAAAATCCCATTCAAAGTTCATTTATAAAGAGAAGTGACAAATATTACAAATATCAGAGTTGTTGCCAGAATTTGGATAATGTGAATGCAATGGAGACATGACCACATGAGATGAATCAAGTGCACACCACATAGATGCTAAAGCAATTTGAAATTATAAAAGAAGCTAAATTGCACAAGACAAAACAGAGGCAACCAAAATCTGATTAACATGAGATGGCTAAAGTGAGGAATACATAAAAGAGGGTACGTAAGTAACTCCTCCACAAAAGTGGACAAGGCACCCCAAGAATAGGCTGTAACTCCTCCATGAAAGGTGGTGACAAGGTGCTAAGAATAGAGAAGTAACTCCCATCAAGGGAGTTACTTATGACATTCTTATGACACCTATGACACATCTATGACACACACCTCCACATAAGCTAGTCTATCCCACAAATGTAGGAAAACTCCATGTATGCGCAAAATACAATTTTCCTAATTAAAAAATAGGGAAACATAAAAACCTACACTAATACAAAGCAAGAAAGAATACAAGCAAACTACTAAGGCAAATTCCCCTATTCTTTGTATACAGTCACCCAACATAGTTGTAAACACATTCAAACTCTCATACCAGTCCCTAACCACCTCAAACACTCTCAATTTGGAATTTTTGCATCCACATAACACTATTTCACAAAGCACATTTACGTGGGAGAACTACTTATGGATTGATCCCTCTTTGGAGTATTGGCATGTAGGTAGCATGCCCACACAAGGGGTGTGGATCACATGTTTAATGCATCTTACACACACTAAGCCCCCATCATTCTCAAGTTTTATTCAAGCACAATGAAAGTCTAGGGTTTGAAGATTAAATCAGATCTATAAGGAGATCTATCAATATTTAGTACTTAATATTTCAAAGTTAGACTCATACAGGGACAAGAAATAAAACCCAAAAAACTTATATCTCAGTGACAAGGTTGGACAATAGTGGTAGGAGTGGACTATAACATTGGACCTCAAAGCATCCAATTTTTAGTGCTCTTATTCTTTCATTGAATGAAATCTAGATTCTGATTTGTGACACTATCCTAGTTCTGCACAACCAGTGTTAGCCTCTATCTCAATTGTCTTAGTCTAGTTTTAATCTAAGTTGTATTTCTCCTTATTTATTGCTATTTTTAAAAAGTTTTAAAAGACACAATAAATTATACAAATCAGTACTATAATTATTGAAATATTATTTACTGATTTATTATTCTAGACCTTTAACTAAAATAAGAATAAAACTCCATTATTCTCAAAAAAGTTAAATCATTTGGTGAACCCAACTTACTTCATTTGCACACAAAAACCCTAGAAAAAATTCCTAGCTGATTTTTCCAATATTTTTCTTGCATATTTAAATCAAAAATTGATATTTATTTTTTAAAATTTACCATAGTAATTTTGAAAATCATTTTATTTCAAACCTTAGTTGAATTTACTAGGTCCCTTTGCATTTGAAGTATCACCTTACATATTTTCTACATTAAAAAAAAATTACAAATGGATCTTACTCCTTTCAAAACATTTCTTGAAAATAATAAGGAATTCATACTTGGTCCTATCATGTATATGAATGATGAAGTTTACCATATGTTAATTCAAAACTTCATTCTTTCCTTTTCATGCTTACTTTTCATAATATGGGATGATATTAAGAAATTTATTGTTAAACATATTAATATCCCTTTCCTTCAAAGCAATGTTTACTTTTGTTTAATATAAGGTTTCATTACATACTTTCTATCTCTCATATGGAAATTTTTTCAAGTTTATCTTGATAAACATATTAGAAATATCATATCACATGTCAATTTTTCTAGGCATTAGTGCACAATTCCATGCTCTCTACCCCTTGCTTGCTATCTCTCATATGGAAAAAATTTCAAGTTTTTCTTGCTAAACATATTAGAAATATCATATCACACATCAAATTTTTTATGCATTAGTGCACAATTCCATGATATCTATCCCTTGTTATCTCTCATATGGAAATTTTTTCAAGTTTATCTTGCTAAACATATTAGACATATCATATCACATGTCAAAGTTCTTTATGCATTAATGCACAATTCCATTCTCTCTATCCCTTGCTTGCTATCTCTCATTTGGAATGCTCTTTATAAACATATTTTTATACAACATATAACTCCAATTTCATGCATTTCATTCCACATGCATGATTTCTACCTAGATGCATATAAATCATTAGCTACTTTTGAGTATTTCCCTATCACTACTAGACATAGGCAAACACTAGTGGTATATCTATTCCTTCTCCCTTCAAACTTGGTAAATATATCTCTTATCCTACACCTGATACCATCTCTATGACTATAGTAAATCATGTAGTACATGCTATCACCCAATTTTATGAAGATAGGTAGGTTGATTACACCCATGGCTATAGCTTTATCACTCAACTTAACACCACTTTTGATATAGTTTTAGTTCTCAAGCTCCTTCAATGATCAGATGTTTACAAAGATGTGTTGTATGTAGACATTCATAATACTATAATTCCTATTTCCATCGAACCAACTTATGTTGCCTCTATTCTCAACATAATGCAATGAACTGAATAACATATCTCATTTGAGAAAGAGGATTTTACCCCATGCCACATCATTGAACAACATCTACCTCTATAAATTAAATTAAAAATTAATGATGTAGGGGTAAAAAGAGTGTTAGTTAATAATGGTTTAAGACTCAACATTTGCAACATTTCTTTTCTTAAATGTATTAATATACAACCTCAAGATCTAGACCATTCTGACATGAACATCAGAGGTTTTGACAATATTCCAAAAAAATTCATGGGTCAAATAACACTCAATATTAACTTAGGGCCTAAGACACTGCCAAATAATTACCAAGTCATGCCAAATGACCTCAATTATAATTTATTACTTAGTCAGCCTTGGATTCATGATATGTATGTAGTCCCTTCTACACTCCATGCTTGTCTAAAATCTAGTCATAAAGGCTACGTATACACATGCCCAATAGAAAACAAACCTTTTAAATATTGTTGGGTTGTTTAATCTCCATAGAATTATATTCCACACTTTAATCTTGATAATATACCTACATAACCCACTACTCACAGTGTACCCTCGAACCATGCAACACATCAAAAAATTCTAAGTTTTATAATAAAACTAACACCAAATCACCAATTTACTTACCCTTTTACACTTAAATGTCTTAATAAGATGAGATATCATGGAAAATGTCTTGGAAATCATGAATAAGGAATCGTTAATCTTTTTGAGGCATCCACACAACATGGAAAGTAAGGGTTAGGATATCAACTTACCTTTATTCATTATAAACCTTCTTCCACTACTTTAAAGAATATAAAGTTTTGTCCATCCATTACACATGTAGACCATATAGTTAATCATACCTATACATTATCATTGGTCTATCCTAAACTTATTGATGATAAAGTTTCACTAGATATGTTCACATTAGATGAATTATCTAATGATGAATTACTCCTTCAATTTCTCAGAGCATATGAGGACCTCCCATCTTGCTATCATAAAAATAGATTTCCTCATCACACAAATGCCCATGCTTATTATTATCTCCAAATCTTGCACCCTAAAAGATGGTTGTTTAGGCCTCCTCTAGATTTGGGCAAAGTTGGGACATTTTCAGGCTTGTGGGTGTGCCTAGAATTGGAAATGAACCTCTAGGTTGAAAGGGATAGCTACCTATATTAGCTTCTTATATAATAAAAATTCTGAACCAATTTGTATGAGTGAAAAGAGTTAGAAGTTTACATAAATGAAAAGCCTAGTCTAAAATGGTGATACACCAAGAATTAGTATCCACATGTATGCCCTATACTTATGCACAATACAATAAAATATAGTATATAACTCAAGATCTTAAATATCCCAACATAAGTATTTCAATGTAGAGACAAAATGAATGAGATCACACAAGGTAAATAACTAGAAAAGACAAGTTGTATAGTCTAGAAAAGGGTTACACATGTGCAAAATCTCACATAGCTAGAATGCATTCTACATGACCTGTTGGTTCATCTCTTTGCTCAAAAGCATGAAGGATAGAGAATAGAAGGATAAAATAAAATTTTCTATCACTCTATGTCTCTTACATGCCCAAGTAAATGTCTAGAACTTATAAATAAAAAATACTTATGCTTCTTTTCTCAAAGGCAAGAAAATGACAAAACATTCTAGTAGGGCTTCACTGTACTATATATGGATGATAAAACAAGAGCCCAAGGGTCCTATTTATAGAAAAAGAGGGAGAGAAGAAAGAGATCTTGGGCACCAAAATAGAAGCCTCCAAAATAGTTTACAGTCACCATCCTGGTGAAACTAATTCCATTTGTTCTCTCATTAAGTTGGAGTTTGTCCTTCTCTTTGATTCACCCTCTTGAAATGACTAGGATCACTAAAAAATCAATGGTGAGATGACCCTCCATAAGAAATGGCTCAGATCACTATTATGAACCTTAGATTCCTTGTGAAAGCTCCCACATTTTGTACTATAGACCCATTTAGGCCTTCTGAATGGATTTAATTATAAACTTATAAGTCAGGCATGTTGGGAAACCTATTTGCACTATCTTTGCTCTTTCAGGTTCTTCGATTACTTTTACTTATAAAATTCATAAGCAAAGCTTGTTGGGAAACCCAACTTGCACTATAGAGTCATTTGTATTTTCCAAGTGACTTTACTTCTTGCTTGTTCCTTCAAGTTCTTTGATTGCTTCTACTTATAAAAGTCATAAATAAAGCTTATGAGGAAACTTAATTTGCATTGCAAAATCATTCAGGTTTTCCAAGTGACTTTACTTCTTACTTACTCTTTAATGGCTAGTTGGCCACCCTAAATTTGACATCATGTGGCACGTCATGTTTTTGAATCCCAATAATTATTTGACCACCTTAAATATGATGTCTTATGGCATGCCATCTTTGTACCCCAATGGAAAATGGGCTATATTTAACTTGACATCCTATGACATGTCATGGGGATCCATTGGGTTGGGTTTATTATTTCAAGAAATTTTCCCAAAGTAATTCCTTCAGACAATTTGTTTAAAAGAATTATTTTGGGGATTTTTCTCAAAAGGCAACGACTCGTTCCTTTAGGAACTTTTCCTAAAAGACACTTGGGAAAGTATACTTCAGAAAAGTTATGAAAGACACTTGGGGAAGGCACAAGGTCTCTTCAAAATTTTTTGAAGGGAATTTCTAAAGGAAATGGCCCTTTGGAACTTTTTTGAAGGGCATTTCCAAAGATAAAGTACCCTTTGGAAAAGTCCAAAGGGACATTTGGGAAGAAAAGTACCCTTTGAAACTTTTTTTAAGGGTCACTTAGACAACAAAGTGCCCTTCAAAAAAGTCTGAAGGGACACTTGGGAAGAAAGTGCCTGTCATAACTTTTCTAAACAGTCACTTGGAAGAAAAGTGCCCTTCAAAAAAGTCCAAAGGGACACTTGGGAAATAAAGTGCCCTTTAGAAAAGTCTAAAGGGACAATTGGGAAGAAAATTACCCTTCAAAACTTTTTTGAAGGGTCACTTGGAAGAAAAGTGCCCTTTGGAAAAATTTGAAGGGACACTTGGGAAGAAAAGTGCCCTTCAAAAATTTTTGAAGGGACACTTAGGCAAAAAAGTGCCCTTCAAAAAAGTTTGAAATGACACTTGGGAAGAAAAGTGCCCTTTAAAACTTTTTTGAAGGGTCACTTGGAAGAAAAGTGCCCTTCAGAAAAGTTTGAAGGGACACTTGGGAAGAAAAGTGCCCTTAAAAAAAGTATAAAGGGACACTTGGGAAGAAGGTGAGGCAAGAAAGGCCCTTTGGAAACCTTATGAAGGGAACTTTTGGGGAAAAACAAAGCCTGACAAGCTGAGGCAAAAAAGGCAAAGAGAAATAACAAAGAACAAGGGAAAAGAGCCTGAACTAAGAGAGGCCAAAGGGAAAAGACAAGTAACAAGGCAAGAGACCAAACATAGAAAATGAGAAAAAGAGAAATGAAAAGAGCCAAAGGGAAACACAAAATGGTCATGCAAAAAATGGTCAAAATTTTGGTGATTTATAAGGGAGGCATGCCTACTATGTCATAAGACCAGTCACCTAAATCTTTCCATTGGGCATGGAGTCATGAAATGAAAAAAAGAGTTGAAAGAGCAAGCCATGGTTGAGCACACAAGTTGGAGAGACACATGCACAACCAACAAAACTAAAGAAAACACTAGAAAGGGAAACACTATGCCCTAAAGCACTTAGGGAGAATAAACACAAAAAGGAAATACACTAAAATAAGGTCTATATAAGACATGGCCAGCAAGGGTCAAAAGCAAGGCTTCAAATGGATTTTATTCACTAGAATAGACAACTCTTCTCCATCCATTTTGGATATCTGAAAGAAGTTTCTTTGCTTACACTTGCTGATGATGTAAGGACCACTCCAAAAAGTATCAAACTTTGTATGTTTTCCTATTTTTGCTCTATATTTATCCCATTTTAAGACCAAGTCACCTTATTTTAACACTCTTTCCCTTGCCATTTTGTCAAAGGATTTTTTCATGATAACTTGATGGTGTTCCAAAGCTTTGTGTGCATCATCTCTTGCCTCTTACAACTACATTAATTCTATCAATCTGACCTCTATGAGAGTGTTTTCAATTAATTCTAGCTATGGTGCAATTTCCAAGGTAGGGATATCTTGTGATATGGATAGCCTAGCTTCTCTCCCATAGACAAGTACAAAGGGAGAATTACCAATTAACTTTTTGGGAGTGATTCGATCTGCCCATAAGGCTTGCTTTAGCTTTCTATGCCATTCTCTTTGATTAGTTTCCAATGTCCTCTTGATGATCTTGATGAGGTTCTTGTTGGTAGATTCAGCCAATCCATCGCCTTGAGGGTAGTAGTTGGATGAGGTACTTAAATGAACTCCACTCTTTGTTGCCAAATCAAAAGTTTTAGCACTTCTAAAAGTAAGTGCATTATTTGAGATGATGACACGAGGAGCTCAAAACCTTGTTATAATTCTATCATAGAATTCCAAGATGGCATTTTCATTTGCTTCCTTCAAAGAAACAATCTCTACCCATCTTGTGAAGTAGTCTGTAGCAGTTAATAACCATTTCTGTCCAACATTTGATGGAAGGTTAATCATGCCAATGAAGTCAAGGCCCCATTACATGAAAGGATAGTCCACTTGGATAGGATTCAATGGAAGGGTAGAAATATTTTCTTTGGCAACAAAGAAATCACATTGAGGACAAACCTTAGACCAATGATAATAGTCCTTAAAAAGACTAGGCCAATAGTAACCAGCTCTCATTATTTTCTAACTATTGTTCTAGGAGAGAAGTGACCAACATTTGTACCATTGTGGAACTTTTCTAGTAGCATATCAAATTTGTCATTGTTAATGCATCTTAGCAAAACATTACTCACATCATTATTAAAGAGAATTCCATCCACAAAACAATAAGGAATAGCTTGTAGTCTAAAATACCTTCTTTGAGATTTGTTCAAGCCATTGGGACACTCACTAGTTTGAAGAAAACCAATGATTTCTTATGTCCAAATATAATTTTGCATTTGATCAGCTAGGTGGTCTTGAACTTGATTCACCAAGGCTTGCTATTTTAGATCTTGCAAGTCAGATGCTAAGTGCTCACATAAACCTCTTCCTCTCACTAGGTTGGTTACCTTGATGTCAATGTCATATTCCATCACCTTTGTGATCCATCCAACTCTCTTCTCATTGAGATCCCTACTTAGCAGAAACTCCTTGGTGCTAGAATGGGAGACCATGACATAGATATTTTTATTGGAAACCATATGCCTAAATTTTTTCAAGCCTCTAATGATGGTTAAAGCTTGTTTTTCAACAAAAAAATATCTCACTTTCTAGTCTTCTAAGCCTTGACTGAAGAAAGCAATTGGTTACTCAACATCTTCATCATTCTTTTGCATGAGCATAAATGAAATTGTGTCAAGGTTAGAAAAATTATAAATAATGAAATCCTTATAAAAATTCAAATTTAAGGGAGTGGGAGATGCTACAATTGCTTGCTTGATTGCCTCAAAGTTGTCTTTACCTTCCTTTGTCCAAGTAAAAACTTGGTTCTTTTTTAGCATGTATGTGATAGGCTTTACCATAGTTGTAAAGTTTGGGATAAACCTCCCTTAAAAGTTTATTTTTCCTAAGAAAATTTGTATCCCTTTCTTGTGTTAAGGAAAAGACAATCCTATAATAGATTTAATCCTTTTGGGGTTAATAGATAAGCCTTCTTTTGAAACAACATGACCCAAAAGCTTGCCTTCATGGACAATGAAGATGCACTTATTTGGATTGAGGGATATTCCATAATATCTACACTTCTAAAACACTTGCCTTAGATGTCCCATATGATTAGAAAAATCTTTTGAAAAAATGGCTATATCTTCAAGGTAAACAAGCAAAAACTTATTGATCAAACCTTTAAAAGCCATGCCCATTGTCCTTTGAAATGTACCTCCAGCATTGGATAAACCAAATGGAATCTTCTTGTAGGAAAAGGTCCCCAACTTGGTGGTGAAGGTTGTCTTAAATTGATCCCCTTCATTTACCAATATTTGATTATACCCTGAATAACCATCAAGAAGTGAGAGACATTGAGAATTTGAAACAACTTGCAAAATTTGTTCCATGGAAGGGAGTAGGTAATGATCCTTGAGAGACACTTTGTTTAGATCATGAAAATCCACAAAAGTCTAATTTCTCCATTCCTATTTTGAACCAGAACAAGGTTGGCTACCCAAGTTGAGTGCTTGATAGGAAAGATAATCCTAGACTCAATCAAATTGGTCAGCTCTTTCTTCATGAGTTCTTCTACCTTGGGGTTGATAGGCCTTTGCTTTTGTCTTATCTATTTAGCTCCATGATCCAACTCAATGGCATGATGAGCTATAATTGGGTCAAATCCCTTCAAGTCCTTGTATTCATAGGAAAAGAGGTTATGAAATCTTTGCATAATGCAATAAAATCTTGCCTTTTCAGCTGAGAACAAGCCTTGCCAATCTTTAAAAGTTTGTCCTTGAAAATCAAAAATATCTCATAGTTCTTTTCTTTTGTTGACATGATCATTCTTTAGTTTTTATTTTGGTCATCCTCATTAAAGACACTCTCCAAGGTAATCATCCCCTTGGGTATTTTATTTGCCTTCAACTATATAATCTACTCTTTAGAATGATCATGCAACTTCTTTTGATTTCTTGAAGAGAAGCCTACCTCATTTTGTAAGAAGTGTGCAATGTGTTCATCATTTTTAAATACTTTCCATGACACTTCATTATTTAGAATGGAATGTCTCACAATGATCTTGATATGGGATTTATCTGTAGCTTATTTAACATCAGTAGCTGAGTCAAAATGTGCTCTTATTGTAGCCAATCTATCAACGTGCTTGTTCAAGTCTCTCAGTATGGGATGGATGTTGATGGTATCAAAATCCTTAAGTAGATCCCATACCCTATGCTTATAGGACTTGAGTAAGGAGTTATTGGATTTATCTTGACTTCTTACTTGATGAATGAACAACTCACTATCTCCATAGACTTTCACAAGATTGATTCCTCTTTTCTTTGGCCATTGGAGACCATGAACTAAGCCTTCATATTCTACCACATTGCAAGTGTAGCTAAAGTGAAACCTATAAGAAGAGTAGTAATGATTATTTGATGGGGAAACTAACATGACACTAGATCCTACATCGACTTTACTCCTTGAACCATTAAAGAACATTTCCCACATGCCATCAAATTCATGATCTTTATTGGTGAGTGAAGGAATTGGGATGTTCTCCTCATGCATGCAATAAACTCCCAAATTAGTTTCCTCAATAAAAGTGTAAGGATCAAGGCCATGTGTTTTAGTGCTATACTTGTCAAGATCGAGGTTGAAAATACCTTCAAGAGGAGAAGATGTTTCACTATTCAGGATTATTTCCTCCTTTTTGTTGATTAGACATTTTTAATTTGTCATTATCTCCAAGTATGGCTCAATGTGGAACCTTGCTAAGGGCTGAGTCCTTATGGTTACCTTGGTTCCATACCTTGTATTGAAATCTAGAAAGGACCAATAATTAGAAAGGTATCCTCCTATCTTGGCCATAAAGTCCCTAAACAAGCATATAAAAAATTGTGCTAGAAGGTCCACCACCATAATATCTTACATGATAGGGAAACTTGGGTAGCCATGTAAAAACACTTTCAGACCTTTGACCAATCCTACCATCTTGGTTAGAGTTCCATCCAGCTGTATCATGCCTTTACTATGTGGCTCATAGTTCAAACCTAGCTTATCAACCACTAATTTAGGTATAATAGTATTGCTTACTCCACTATCCATAATATAATTATGGACCAACTTATCTCACAAAATGAGTGTGAGATAGAAGGTTGGAGGCTTTTTAGCTTTAGTGGAAGGCTCCAAAAGATGATTTAGAGAATTTGTGAGAGCCACACTATGATTCCTTGAAGATTGAGGATCCACCTATATGCTCTTTAACTGTTCTTGCAAAAGTTCTTTTTGACCAAGCATATGTAGAACCTCCCAAAGGGATATGCTTGTCTTAGTGCTCTTTAATGAGTCCATGATATTTAGAGATGGAGTATTGACCTTCTCCTACATTTTTTATGGTAATAAAGGAACTTTAGCCTACTGTGTTACAATCTTGGTAGATATATTTACATTCTGATTCTATTGAGGAACATGGCTTATAGAAGGTGCAACACTTTGATTGGCATTTTATGGCCTTGGAGAGGCATCACTTAGAACTATTCATGGCTCCTGGCCCTCTCCCAATGCTATCTTTTTGGCCGGTGTATTGGCTGAAATTGACATGCCTTGAGTCAACATGAAATCATATTTTACTTGAAAATTCATCATTCCCACACTTGGGCTACTACCTTCTCTAGGACTATCCCTTTGGTTGGGACATGATTCTTCTATTTTCATGTAAGGAGTAAATTCTTCTTATGTAGTCAAAGTGTAGCTGGTTCTTCCATCATCATGTGTAAACTAACCTTGAAGCTACCCCCATTGGTCCACATGATCTTCTCCTTGCACTAGATTTGCATGAACTAGAACAACCTTTATAGGAGCAGTAGAATTTGGATTATATGCATTGGGCTACCTACTGTAACCTTTTTGATTTTGTCCTCTCCCTTGATAATTGTATTGGGATGGATCTCTATACCCTTGTTGAGGATAGTATTGTGCATTAGGAGGAACACTTGCCTAATATTGAGCTTGCTTGAGTTGAGCTCTCAATGATATGATTTCTTCATCCTTGTCCACAATGTTATCCACCTTCTTGGGAAAGTCTCTTTGCTTCACATTGACATTGGGAACCTATGACATGCTTGGAACTTCAACTAAATTATGGGATAGTAAAGGTATGAAAACTCTTGGAGGGAGTCTTCCATCCTGAATCAAGCTATTATTAGCCTTAATTTCTAGCTTATATACACTTGGAAGAGTGAATCCTCCCATTGACTATAACATAATAACAACATCAGTACCAATCCCTTTGAGGTATGTTAGGAACATAAAGTTAGGACGAGGTCTCATGATTGGTGGTAGCCTATACCATGTTCTTTGAAATCTCTCATTGAAATCTCCTATGGATTCATTTAGACCCATTCTTATTACATTTAGTTGATGTATTAGGGAAGCATGATCACTCTTATTTTTGAATCTTGTCACCAATAGGTCCCCAAAACCATCCCAACTTGTAATGCAACCCCCCTCCAATGTTCTATACCAGTCAAGTGCTTTGCCTTTTAAGGACATAGAAAGTATCCTAATGGCTATGTTTACCCTAGTAACATTATGGAAATTACAAAATATAGGGATGCCTCTAATATGTTCAGATGGGGCAATGGACCCTCTCCATTGAAACTAGGAAGATTCTTGGTAGTATTTGGAGGGATGGGGTCATATGCAAGAAGATTTATTAGGTTTTGGGTATTAAAAGTAGGGAAGGGTTGATGTCTATCTATCTATCCCCTTTCCCCCATTTCTCTTCTTCCTCTATGATCCTCTATTTCTTCTTCTTCTTCTTCTTCAACTTCATCATCTCCTTGAACTTCTTCAACCTCTTCTACTTCTTCCCCAGAACCTCTTTTCCAAGGATTTAATAGGGCTAAGAGTGGTTTAGGGTATTCTTCTTCAGGAAAAGCTTCAGCTGAAGGGGCTTGGTTAGAAAATATTAAGGACCTTGTGAGGACCATGTAGGATTATATATAAAACTTGGTCTAGAACCAGAGATTCACACCCTTTGGGAGTCACCAAATGTTGGATTAGGGGTATTTATACTACTTAGGCCTGTCAAGACTAGAATTTACCTTGAATTAGTAATAAATTAGGTCCCATTGGGTGTGCTAAAACTATTGTCTCCAAAAATTTCACCCTAGAAGATGGATATTCAAGCCTCCTCCAAATTTGGGCAACATTGGGACATTTCTAGGCTTGTGGGTGTGCCTATAAGTGGAAATGAATCTCTAGGTTGAAAGGGTTATCTTCCTATATTATATTTTTTGTGGAATAAAGCTACTAAACCAGTTTTTATGAGTGAAAAGAGTCAAAAATTTTCATAAATGAAAAGCCTATTCTAAAATGGTGATGCACCAAGAATTAGTATCCACATGTATGCCCTATACTTATGCACAATACAATAGAATAAAATCTATAACTCAAGCTATAGAAGATCCCAACATAAGTATTTCAATGTAGAGACAAAATGAATGAGATCACACAAGGTAAATAACTAGAAAATATAACCTATATAGTCCAGAAAAGGGTTACACATGTGCAAAATCTCACACAACTGAAAGGCACTCTACATGACCTATTGGATCAACTCTTTGCTCAAAATCATGAAGGATAGAGAACAAAAGGATAAAACATCACTTGATGTCACTCTATGTCTCTTGCATACTCAAGAAAATGTCTAGAACTTAGAAAGAAAATAGACTTATGCTTCTTTGCTCAAAGGTAAGAAAATGACAAAACATTCTAGTAGGGCTTCATCGTACTATCTGTGGATGATAAAATAAGATCCCAAGGGTCCTATTTATATAAAAAATGGAGGGAAGAGAGAGATATTGGTCACCAAAATATAATCCTCTAAAATGGTTTATAGTCACCATCCTGGTTAAACTGATTCCAGTTGTTCTCTCATTCAGTTGGAGTTTTCCCTCTTTGATTCACCCTTTTGAAATGACCAGGATTGTTATAAAATCAATGGTGAGATGACCCTCCATAAAACATGGTTTGGATCAATGATAAAAACCTTAGATTCCTCCTGAAAGCTCTTGCATTTTATACTATAGACCCATTCAGGCCTTTTAAATGGTTTTAATTATAAACCTATAAGTTAAGCATGTTGGGAAACCTGATTTACACTATCTTTGCCCTTTCAGGTTCTTTGATTGTTTCTAATTATAATAGTCAAAAACAAAGCTTGTTGGGAAACCTAATTTACACTGTAGATTCATTTGGGTTTTCCAAGTGACTTTACTTCTTAATTGTTCCTTTAGGTTCTTTGATTGATTCTACTTCTAAAAGTCATAAGCAAAGCTTGTTGGGAAACCCGATTTATACTATTGAGTCATTCAAGTTTTCCAAGTGACTTTAATTCTTACTTACTCCTTAATGACTAGTTGGCCACCCTAAATTTGACATCCTATGATACATCATGTCTTTGAATCCCAACAACTAGTTGGCCACCCTAAATTTGACATCTTGCGGCACGTCATCTTTACACCCCAACAACTAGTGGGTTGTATTAAACTTGACATCTTGTGGCATGTCATGGGGATCTATTGGGTTAGGTTTATTATTTCAGGCAATTTTTTTGAAGTAATTCCTTTAGACAATTTATCCAAAGGAATTATTTCAAGGATTTGACCTAAAAGGTAATGGTTAGTTCCTTTGAGAACTTTTCCTGAAGGACACTTAAGAAAGTGTCTTTCATAAAATTTTTGAAGGACACTTGGGGAAGGCATAAGGTCCCTTCAAAAAATTCCAAAGGGCATTTCCAAAGATAAAGTGTCCTTTGGAAAAGTGTGAAGGGAGACTTGGGAAGAAAAGTGCCCTTTAGAACTTTTTAGAAGGGTCACTTGGACAACAAAGTGCCCTTCGAAAAAGTCTGAAGGGACACTTGGGAAGAAAAGTGGCCTTCAAAACTTTTTCAAAAGGTCACTTGGAAGAAAAGTGCCCTTCAAAAAAGTCTAAATGGACACTTGGACAACAAAGTGCCCTTCAAAAAAGTTTGAAGCGACACTTGGGAAGAAAAGTGCCCTTCAAAACTTTTTCAAAGGGTCACTTGGAAGAAAAGTGCCCTGTGGAAAAGTTTGAAGGGACTCTTGAGAAGAAAAGTGCCCTTTTAAAAAGTCCAAAAGGACACTTGGGCAACAAATTACCCTTTGGAAAAGTTTGAAGGGACACTTGGGAAGAAAAGTGCCCTTAAAAACATTTTTGAAGGGTCACTTGGAAGAAAAGTGCACTTAAAAAAAGTTCTAAGGGACACTTGGGAAGAAGGAAAGGTAAGAAGGGCCCTTCAAAAACCTTATAAAAGGAACTTTTGGGGAAAAACAAAGCTCGACAAGCTAAGGCAAAGAAGGCAAAGGGAAAGAACAAAGAACAAAGGAAAAGAGATTGAACTAGGAGAGGCTGAAGGGAAAAGACAAGTAACAAGGCAAGAGACCAAACATAGAAAATGAGCAAGGGAGAAATGGAAAGAGCCAAAGGGAAAACACAAACTGGTCATGCAAAAAATTGTCAACACTTACTTCAGAGAAAATTTAGATTGTCCCTAGGACATACTAGTTGATTCAAATGATATTATTCCTATAAACCTATACACACTAGATCATTCCACATTACCTAATAAGGAAAAAGTTTATTTCAATTTTGAAACTGATCAAGATCCCCACATTGTCTTGTTAGCCACTTCCCTATGAAAGGAAGAGGATACAAATATTCATCAAACTTTAATAGATTTCCCAAAACTCTTTGCTTGGTCTACTCAGATATGCCAGGAATTGATACATGTATAGTAGTCCATTGAATTCCCTTATACCTGGATGTTAAACGAATTAAGCATAAAATTTGCAAAATGCATCCTAAGGTGGCTCTCTTCATCAAAGATGAGATCCAATGCCTCTTATATGCTGGATTCAATCGACTAGTAGCACACCTTGAATGGATTTCCAATATAGTCCTTGTGGTAAAACCTAATAGAAAAATTTAGTGTTGTTCCAATTCTTGAGATTTAAATAAAGCATACCCAAAAGATGATTTCCACTTTCCTAATATTGATATGATCATAGATTCCTTAGCTGGGTATGAAATGTTATCATTTATGGATGGCTTTGCCAGATACAACCAAATCAAAATCCCTAAAGAAGATCAAGATAAAACATCTTTTACAACACCTTGGGGCACATTTTGTTACATTATCATGCCTTTTGGATTAAAAAATGCCAGAGCCACATATCAATGTATTATGATGCATATCTTTCATGACTTGATTCACCATAGTGTCGAGGATTATGTTGATGATATATTAGATAAATCCAAATAATGACAACACCATGCTATTGATTTATGAAAGATCTTTCAATAACTTAGGTAATATAATGTCTAATTAAACCCAAATAAATGTGTGTTTGGAGTTATATCAGGAAAAATCTTAGGTTTCATTATTTCTTAATGTGGCATAGAGGTTGACCCTAAGAAAGTCAAAGCAATTATTGACATGCCACCTCCCATGAATTTAAAATAATTTCAATCCTTACAAGGTAAGATCCAATCAATCTACCATTTTTTATCTCAACTTAATAATAAAAATAAATCACTTAATTGATTATTAAATAAAGATACAAAGTTTTTTTGGGACCAAGATTATCAAGAAAGATTCGACACAATCAAGCAATATCTTCTTAATCCACTTGTTCTAGTACTACCTATACCTAATAGAAATTTTTGACTATATATCTTAGTAATAGATCATGCATTAGGAGCACTCTTAGCATAACATGATGATCAACATACTGAGAGATCAATTTATTACATCAGTTGCACATTGGTTGATTACAAAAAAATCATTCCATAATAAAAACTATGTTTAGCATTAATTTTTGCCACATAAAAAATTTGACATTACATGGTCAATAATGAGACTCAGGTTATCAAAAAAGTAGATCCCTTGAATTTTTTTATGGAAAAACCACATCTCTTTGGTTGCATTGAAAAATGAGTTATGTTATTAAAAGAGTTTGACTTAAAGATAGTTCTCTAGAAATCAATAAAGGGCCAAATCATTATAGACCATTTGGTAGCCACACCACTCTTAGACACCAATCCTATTAGTGACACATTCAAAGATGATTTTACTACCTATTATACTCATTTTGACACTTAGACCATGTTATTGTGCAATCAATGTAGGGATAAGCATTATCTTTGTCAACCCTTTTGGTCACACAGTTCCTATTGCATATCGATTAAGCTTCTCCTATACCAACAACACCGTAAAATATGAAACACTTATCTCAGGTATATTTACCACCTATTCCCTCCAAATTAGATCTATTCAAGTCTATAGTGATTACTAACTTGTGGTTAATCAAGTCAATGATGTCTATTAGACAAAAGAAGAACATCTTATCCCATATCGGAACATGGTACAATGTTTATCATCACAATTCGAGTACTTATCCATATAAAGTATACCAAGAAAAGACAACCAAAATGTAGATGCAATGGTAAGTGTTGTATTTTTGATTCCTATTGACATCAACAATGATCAAGCTATTTTCAAAATTAAATGATTACAATCACCATCAATATCCAATGTAGATTTGATTACACTATTTATCTTAGCTACTACACATAGTTTCACAACTCCAAAATGGTTCTCTAATATCTATAACTTTCTAAACAAATCTATTACACCAAATTTTTTTTCATGAAATGATAAATTCAAGTTAAAAAAATAAGCACTGCATTATGTAATCATTAGTATAGACCTCTTTAAGCAATCCTTCAATGGATAATTTCTTCTATGCTTGATTTCAATAGAAGCCAAAGTTGCTCCTACACAGATACATGATAGTGAATGTGATGGTCACTTTAGTGGAAAATCTATGTCACACAAATTGATTTGACAAGGGTACTACTAGCCCACCATGGAATATGAATGCTCACAATATGCAAAGTTATGTGATAAATGTCAATGACACAGTAACCTACAATATGCATTGTCACAATAATTACAACCTATTATCTCTCCATGGCCATTTATGTTATGGGGATTTGATCTTATTGAAAAGATTAACCCCAAATATGTTGATGGGCATAAGCTCATTATTATATCTAAAAAATACTTTAAAAAGTGGATGGAAACCATTCTACTTATATCTACCATAGGGGAGGACATTTGTAGCTTCCTCATGACTCACATTATTTCACACTTTGGCCTACCTGCAACTATCATTTATAATAATGGAACATCATTCAAGAACAAAATCATCAAAAAATATTGCATAACATATAATATTAAACACACATTATCCACTCTATACTACCCATAAGGAAATGGTCAAGTAGAGGCCACCAATACAACCATCAACAATATTTTGAGCAAAATAGTAACCAAATTTGGAGATGATTGCCACAATCAACTAGTTTTTTCATTATGGGCTTATTGCACAAGTATTCATATGCCCATAAAACCACTCCTTATTCACTTATTTATGGCACATAAGCAATTTTACCATTAGAATTAGAAATCCCATCTCTCCATGTATCCCTTAAAGGTATCCTTATTGATGACCAATATCATGAAAAGCATCTACACTAGCTCAAGTAGTTAGACCATACATGCATTCGAGTAGTTGAACATCTCAAAATGTACCAGCAATGTATATAATGATCCTATAACAAATGAGTTCACACTAGAGAATTCAAAGTTAATGATCTCATTCTTAAATAAAATCTTCACAATGTCAATGCCAAAGAATAAATAATAGGAAAACTCAAACTGAATTAGCTAGGTCCATACCTCATTATCTAAAAGCTTAGCCCTAAAGTGTATTGTCTAGCCTCACTTGAAGGAAATAAACTCAAAAATATAATGAATATTATGCATATATGTAGTTTTTATGTCTAGTATGTCTTTTTTGCTTACTTGTACATAATTTCTCAATTTCTTGTACATAGTTTCCTAATGATTGATTGTACATAGCTTTTTTAAATTTCTTGTACATAGTCTCCTAATGATTGATTGTACATAAATTCTTTTTAATTACTTGTAAAAAGTATTCTTATGATTTATTGTACATATAAATATTTAAAAATACCAAAAATAGTACAACACTTCAAAAATCCAAAAACATTCAAATATGTCAAAATCCAAAAACATTCAAATAATTCAAAAACACAAAAGCATTTTAATTATATGTATTATCCATGATTTACATTTATAAGACCATGCTAGACTTACATTTGATATTCTATGCTATTGTTTGTCAATTTATCTACATTACCATGCTTCACTTGATCTTCTTTGAGTGTGTGCAGTGACATACAGATCCTTGATTACTTCACTCTACCCATTGAGGGGGCATCCTACTTCTACATTCAAGACATACATCGATATATCTACTCATCGAGGGAATTTCTTACATGAATATGCCATCTAGGTTATCATTCCTACACCACACACTCTAATTTATCATGATGATGTACATTACTTACTAGCTTACATAGATCACTTTATTGATATTTAATAGTATATAACACTTGTGTATTTCTTAACATCTACCTAGTTTTGTACTACATGTCTTGTATACTTTAACTTCTTGATTTGATTAGTTAGATGCAATTGTATTTCTAGCATATTACATGCTTTCCTTCTTTGCTTAGTGTAGATAGATGTGATTACATTTCTCAGTTATTATTATGTCTCTTGTGTGTGCCTTAGGACATTTTCCAATGTCTTTTGCTTGTAATCTCTATGTGATTATGGCCCTCATGCCAAATTTTCTTGTTTTTAATTATTTTTATGTGGCATTTGAACATGCCTTGTATGCCTAATTTATAGTTTGAGTGACATGTTCCCATGTCCCTTATTTTTTTGGATCCTTGGCCAATATATTATATGCTTCTTGCTTCTTTCCTTGTGTGCTTATTGCTTATTTGCTTCTCACTATTTGCAATTCTATATTCCACATCATGCTCTATTCCTCCTTGAAAACTAATAACTAACAACTAAAAACTAATAACTAATAATTTCAAATTTCAATTTAGTATACTGCACATGATATTACATTGTTACATCTATCTAGGCATACCCCTATTGATCTAAAAATATCCAATACAAACTATGATATATCCTGAGACATCTTTTTAATTATCATTACTATATCATGTATTTCATAGCATAACACACTTGTAGGGATATTTATTCTAAGGGTAATCATTGCAAGGTCTTCATTCCTACCTTCAAAAGAGGAGGAAATAATTAAGGGTTTTGTCATAGAGATTAGAGCCCTCTAGCAGTCAAAATTTAGTTTTTAGAACACTTAGAACAATAATCAGAGATTAAAATAGGTAGAATATACCAAAAAAATAGTGATGACTATAGATTAGTGATCAGATTCAGCAAAGGGCAAGAGTGCCAAACCTAGACAACATCATTGGATAACAAGGTGCCTTATTTTTGGTGTTCATATCCAAATAAAAAAAACCCATATTTTCTAGAAATAGGTAGAAAGGTAAGTTCAATTATAGTTTTGTTAGCAACAATACAGTTTAAAATTAGTAGTTTTAGTATAATTTTTATTAGAGGATCCAAATATAGAGGTCATCATGTGCGGTATGATGGATCTCACTTCTAGTTTTGGATTAAGAAATTGTTATAACTTCTAGATCAAAATCCATGTTATAGACATCAGTGATTAGGGGCAATGTGTATAACACATTGGCTTTCTTTTATTTCAAAGTTCACTATATTACCTAGGCATTCTTAGTAGTTATGTGCCTTATTCCATCTACAATTAGTTAGAATCATTCCTGAGTGGCTTCTACATAAGCCTAGTTCCTAGTTTTAGAGTGGCTTTCATACAAGCCTAATCTCCTCCTTTTAGAGTGGCCAAAATTGGCCTAGTTTTTAGTACACATTCAAATATCCATACCACATTATCAGATTATAGAGCTTTCATGAGATTTAATAGCCATATCATATGACATGAATTCATATTAGTTTTAGTTCATAGCTTCACTTAGTGGGAAATGATGGAGCCAAAGGTCTAGCTAGCCTTTGTATTCTTGAGCCACCCACTCAAATGGATTGCACACATAGTCCAAACATCGATTAGCACATGTATGATCATGTAGCTTCACTTAGTGGGAAATTATGGAGCTAAAGGGCCAACCTTTGTATTCTTGAGCCACTCATGGGAAATTGAGAACTCAACTCTATTCATGATATTACTTTTAGTACAACACATATCTAACATCACTCAACAACATGATAGGTTTTATTTTGGTTCATGTACCTAATGAGATGTATTCATTCCTTTCTCTTCCTCTCTCTCTTACCCAAATTTTATACATTCTTATTTTAGATATAGTGTATCTAGTAATAACTGATCTACTCTTTATTTTTCTCTTACAGATTTACACTTCATGTTGTGCTCTCTCTATGCACACTCAACATCACACAGCTTCACAGATTTCACTCTTGAAGGTAAGTTCAAGTATGTTTTATAATTTTCCTTTATCCTAGTATTTTGCTTTACTACATAACTAGAATATAGGTGGGAAATGTATTCATATAAAATGTCCAAATTGGTAGTTTGAATGTGGCTTGTGACATCCTATTCATAGGACCTTCTTACATGCTTTCATGACCCCTTTATACACCTTTTTGCTCATTTTTAGTCATCTATAGCCTTCTAAATGATCATTCCAATTTAGCCAAAATATATTTCTAAGGCTAATTATATCCCTCAAGTCTCGAGCTTGTAGGATAGGAACACCATACCTAGACTATAGCACCGGATAAGAGTGTCCCATTTTGGGTGCTCTTATCCAATTATATTTCAATCCCAGATTTTCATTTCCATCTAATTATTATCCTTCATCATGTCAGCCTAGTATGAATACATTTACCCATGACTAATATTTCCCTATAAAATCCCATTTAAAGTTCATTTACAAAGGGAGGTGACAAATATTATTAATAAAGCAAGAATACAAGCAAATTATGAAGGAAAATTCCCCTATTCTCTGCATATAGTCACCCAACATAGCTTCAAACACATTCAAACTCTCATACTAGTCCCTAGCCACCTTAAGTACACTCAATTTAGAATTTGTGCATCTTCATAACACTATTACACAAAGCACATTTAGGTGGGAGAACTTCATGTGGCTTGATCCCTCTTATTAGTATTGGTATGTAACCAACATGCCCACACAAGGGGATACATCTTACACACACTAACCCCCCCATCTTTCTCAAGTCTTATTCAAGCATAATGAAGGTCTAGGTTTTAAATATTAAATCATCTCTATAAGTAGCTTCTTAAATATTCAACACTTAAGATTTCATAGGTAGAATCATATAAAGATAATGAATAAAACACAAAAAACTCATATCTCTGTGACTAGTTTGGATAATAGCGGCAGGAGTGAACTATGGCACTAGACCCTGAAGTGTCCTATTTTTATGCTCTTATCTGTTCACCAAGTGAAATCCAAATTATGATTTTTGATACTATCCTAGTCTTGCATATCTATTTTTAGCCTCTATCTTAGCCATCTTAGTCTATTTTTAAGCTAATTTATATTTCTCCTTATTTATTGCTATTTTTAGAAAAGTTTAAAAGACATAATACATTATACAAATCAATACTGTAATTATTTCAATATTATTTAATGATTTATTATTGTAGACCTTTAATTAAAATAGGAATAAAAATGCATTATTCCCAAAAAAGTTAAATCATTACCAAATTACCAAAAAAATAAAAAACTTTCAAAAATCCAAAAACATTTTCAGCACCTACATGTTCTATTGGATCCTTGGCATCTATGTGTTAGTTCCATGTTGAGGGATATCATATCATTTACTCCTACATATACATATACATGCATACATACATACATGATACAATTATGGGTGTTTGGATTTCCATCTACTCATGTCACCAAGATGTTAGGGGGCATCCATCTTTTATGATCTTGATACACACTGATTATATGATTCAATGATTACTCTACACTATCATGTTTGAGCTTTAATATGTACTTACACATGTTTAATATCCATGATTATATCTTGCACATGGTACTTGATATGCTAAATAATTGATGTTTTTTAATAACATATTTGATCCATGGTCCACTATGACATGTTTATGTTGGTTGTTTATGATTTTCCTTTATACATTTCCTTGAGTGTTTTGCCTTAATTTTTCAATAATTTGAATATGATCCATTGTATGTGGCCCTTATGCCTATGTTTACCTTCTTGGACATTTTAATGTCATTGCTTGTTTTATATACATTTGAATATGTCATTCCTTGCTTTGTGGATATTTGACTAAGTTGTGTCTGTTCAATTTTGTGACATTTGAACACACTCCTTGTTTGTGGTCTCTTTGGACCATACTTTTGACTTGATTGTGATTGCTCTTATGTGTGTATTTTTTTGCTTTTTGAGATTTTACTCTTACTATCTAAATGTTTCCATGGTTTTTATCATTCATCTTAGGCTGACATATGATTACATTGGTTTTATGCACTTCAATGATACATTTACCTAGACATGTTTCCTTTTATATGCTACATGGCTACATTTACAAATTTTATAGTTCTCTTACCATTTTGAACTGAGGTAGATTATAGGTACTATTTTTTACCTCACCTTAAAGGGGGGAATATTAGTGGGGGCATGTTTGGGAATCATGTTCTCCACACTTTGCACATTTTTCAAATTCAATGGGGCCTACCATATGGACATGGCTTCCAAAAATTCATAGTTTTTAGATTATAGTGGGGTCATGCTTTAGAAGAATGTTCTCCACATTTATTTAGTATTTAGTACTTATACCAAATTGTAGATTCAGTGGGGGCATGTCATAAGGACATGGCTTCCACAAATTCACAATTTTTAGATTCAGTGAGGGCATGCTTTAGAAGCATGTTATCCATACTTAATCAATATTTAACATCTTTAGTTCATAGTGGGGGCATGATTTAAAAGTATGTTCTCAACATTTATTTAGTATGGTACTTATATCAATTCATAGATTCAATGGGGGCATGCTTTGGAAGCATGTTATCCATAGTTACTTAGTATTTATCATCTCCAGTTTACAGTGGAGGCATACTTTGGAAGCATGTTATCCACATTAATTTAGTATGGTACTTATAGCAATTCATAAATTTAGTGGGGGCATGCTTTGGAAGCATGTTCTCCACACTTATCCAATATTTATCATATCCAATTTATAGTGGGGGCATGTTTTGGAAATATTTTCTTCATATTGGTACTTAAATCTATTTCATATTTCTCCATATATAATGGGGGCATACTTTGGAAGCATGTCCTCCACATTTACACAGTTATCCAAATTAGCCAAAACACATAATTATATGATTTAGATTCATAGTTGTGTAAAAATTATATACATGGTACTATTTTTATACACAATTTCAACATCAAACATATCTAATTTGCATATGCTATGTAACATGTGCCTAATATTGCAAAATCCAAATCAATCTCAAATTCTAAAACTATTGCATGTACTGATACCCTATAAAATTTTATGGACTTTATCTAACCAATCTATTGCAATAGTTGGTTCAAATTTTGGTATGGTTGAGGTGATTGAATCGATCAATCTTTCCAAGTTTTTAATTTAGAATTGATCATCCAAAGTCACTAGGATATAAGTATCATTGGGTTACACAGTTGAGCTAATCTCAACTATTGGGTGGTAACTCACTTTTGCTCCAAAGTTGGGGGCATGCGCTTCTCTCTCTCTCTCTCTCTCTCTCTCTCTCTCTCTCTCTCTCTCTCTCTCTCCTTGGATATATGAACTTTAAATATTTATCTATATTTACCCTAATCTCAGTTTTAGAGTGTTATAATGATACATATTTTACAAAAAAACTTGCCAATAGGAAAGTGGTTACATCAACACATAAGTGTACTCTTAAACCTTGATATTTCAATTTCAATCAATTTAAAGTACTTTTAACCCATATTTGTGCACTAATTTTAAATTTCAACATGCTCTTGGTTGCATGTCAGTCTCCACCAAAGCACTCAAATTCAACTCCAACAAAACACTTAAATTTAACTCAATCAAAGATAAGGTGTGAATACACACACAAGTACTTATTCATTTCCTTTAAACTATCAATTTATTTACTAGATTAAAGTGGGGGTAAATATATATGATATTTTTAGATTATGTAGCACCTGAGTCTTGTATACTTGAAAAACTCAGACCTTGGTTTTTCTTCTTATTTCTACACATGCCTTGCTTCCACAAGTCTTGCATCTACTCTATCTTGTGCCCTTTAGCCTATATCTTAATATAAACAAACTTATATTGATGAAAAAAACATCCCATATTGCCTATAATTCTTAAAATGTACTTATCTTACACTTTTTTAAATCTAAGCATGTGCCTACTTTCTTGCTCCCTAGACACTAATGTTCAGGATAGATAATAGCATCAACATTACTATTTTGCCTCGATGTAAGTGTTTAGTAATCTAAAGTCATCCAATTTATAAATGAACTATATTCCAATAGTTAACCTAAGTATTTTAATGTGAGTTATCTCTTAATAAGATTGGTATAAATATAATATCAAACCTCCTTCATTCACCACCTAACATTCAGACTAAAAGAGCATTCAAGAAGCACTCGAGTTACCAAAATCTTTCTTATTCTACCTTATTTTGATATCAATCAAAGGAATAACCCAAATATAGGTCTCAAGTACTAAAAGAGTATCCATAAGGTCTTATTTTCCAAGTTACTAGATAGGTCACCATTGTACTTGCTTTTCACACATTACATGATTCACACACAAGCCAAAACATATGGGAGAATTACATGAGTCTGAGGCCCTCTTATGGATGATATGCCAGGAATAGGAGGAATATAAAAAATGTATTCAGGATTTGCAATATAAAATCTCATATAAAGCTTACATAAGGAAGAAGGTGGTTACAAAACCAACCACCAACAGGTGAAACCAACCCATAAATAAAAACTAAACAAAAACATAATAAATTAAATTACTTTCAATCATAAATGATCCTAAGAAACTCCCCCTTGGTCCAAATGGGTATATAAATATTGAAGCAATGAATTATGAGTCATCTAAGTAGACTCTACCACAACTGCAACTAGTATATTGTGAATCCTAGATTGATCCACACCCTGATCATCCCTGCACTGTAGTAGAACATGATCATGCATTATCTAACTAAATTAATACTCACACATAATCCATCCAACAAGTGATTTATCCATTTAATGTGTATGGCACATCTCAAACTAATGCCCAACAATCACCAACATCTCCCACAGGCCTTTTCTCAGCACTAACAATGCTAACAACACAATGCTAACTCATACCATAAATCACCGATGATTGATCAAAAGCCAATATGTAATATATTTTCCCCCTATCATATGAGAGGTGAGAAGCTATGTAGTATATAAACTAAGTACAAACCAATGAAATACTCCACATCAAAGATCATATCAATACTATATCTATGAAAGCAAATTACACAAGCCAAAAATTACTACTACATCAAATCCCAATCTTAAGCCTAGCAGCTCGCACAAGATGAGTATGTTATCATCTTAGAATATATAGTCATAAAATATAGAGAAAACAACTTTATAATCATCCCATCCATCAAAATAATATGTATGAGAATAGATAGAAGAGTAACCATAATGATTGGAGTGATCAGAAATTTTTGCTTCTACCTTCTATTGATGTTGATAGGACCTCCTTTTTGAGGGACTCTCTATAGAGAAGTGTCCTATGCCACCACAATTGTAACATATTCTCTCACATCCACTGAGACTAGAGGAAGAATAGCCACATGAATAAGAATGCATGTGCTTGTGTCCATGTGAATGTTTGTGGTGATGCTCATACTTTAGAGAACCAGAGTGATGTTTATGCTTTAGAGAACCAAAATGATCCCTATGTCCAAAATGATGCTTATGTCTAGAAGTGTGCCTTGGAGAGTGTTTCTATCTCTGATAATGATTTGAAAAATATTTTTTGTTATGGTCATATAACAGATTGACTTTTTGGTATAATGGGCCTCCTCTGTGGATGTACTCTTCTTCCTTGGAAATTATCTCTCATGTTGAGTTAATAACTCACAAATAGAGTCAAATGTGGAAATGTTAAGCTTATCAATAAGCTGTAGAATTTCAATAAAATTAGTGTATGTAGAATTAAAACCATTCAATGTGATATAAATCAACATATCATCATCAATTTTACCACTAGTTGTGCAATATTCTTGTTTCAATGTTTTCATGTCAAAAAAATATTCAAAGACATCTTCATTATCTGCTAGTTTATTGTTCAATAGTTGCATAAGAAGGTCAATATTATTTTATGTAGGTTGTTTATCATATATATATTTTAATGCTTTTTAAGCTTTTCATGCACTAATTTTAACTATCTCAATATGAATGATTAATTGTTCAGTGCAAGATGATTTCAAAAGTGCGAGTGCATGTTTATCATGTTTTTGATATTTAATCAAATTTTTAGCTTCAGTTGGTGGTGTGGTTTCTTTCTCAGTAATTTCTCATAGGCCATTAAAAATAAGTGTATTTTCCATTTTCTTACTCCATTCTTTGTAATTTTTAGGTGATAATTTACTATTTTTAGAAATCAAAATCATGATTTTTACCATGGTTCTAAAGAAACAAGTCAAAACAAGACAAGGGAATTCTATTTTGAGGTTTTTCCTTTACCTTAAAAAATAGTTTCCAATTACAAAAAATTCTTGGGACTTGTTAAAGAATCCACCTTATAACTCCTATTACACCCTTATATCACCGAATTTTACCCTTATTACTCCATTATAAAATAATGTCAAAAAATGATTTTGACAAAATAAATTAATTTCAATGGGCTTTGGACCCTAGAATTTCCTTTAAAAGATGATAAAAATGGAGAGTATTATATCTATTTTCTTTTTAGGATGGGAAAAGATAATAATAAAGAAAAAAACATTCACAATTTTATCACTCCATGTACAAACAAACTTTGGACTTTTCACTCATATGTGTGGAAGAACCCACTCATCCCACTCATCAACACAAAGAAAGGAAAATAAATAAAACCTAATTTAAAACCATTTTTTTGGAAAGATCTGCACATATGACTTTTACACATACCACTTTAATTTATAATATTGATATTATCAAATTGTGTAATCTTGAAGTGTCCAGGTAGATGCTGCTCAAAAATACTTCCCTTGTGTTATTAAAATATACATTGTCTGTTAGGAATCTAGAACAACAAATAGCTTTGATTCCATTATTAGGATCCGAAAGCCTCAATTGATTACCATGTACAAGCAACTTAAAATATGCGAAATTAACTAGAAGTAACAAGTAACTAGAATTCAGAAATAACACAGAATATGAGAGACAATACACTCTTGTATTAATACTCATCCAAAAAGAAAATACAATAAAG
This sequence comes from Torreya grandis, assembly GCA_037957365.1. NCBI lineage: Eukaryota > Viridiplantae > Streptophyta > Pinopsida > Cupressales > Taxaceae > Torreya > Torreya grandis. Next base: position 1,233,605 of record JARHVA010002878.1, on the reverse strand, counting down.
AAGATGCCACTTCTTCTCCACACCTCTCAGAGGCTTCCCACACCTCAAGTGTATAGTAATTCTCAATCAAGAGTTCTCTCTCTCTTACGGTCCCAACACACAACTCAAACACATAGTTGATGTTCGCCTCCAACCAGTTAGTATCCATTACTGCCAGTACACCGAGTATATACACATACTCAATCAAGTGCACAACACACTCCAAGTAGATCTCCCATGAACTTGCAACAACCTACAACTCAAATGATCTTACTTTGGAAGGATCTTCCTTGCCTTCCTCTTTGCTCTCTTTTTGAGTACACACTATACTCCAAGTAGATCCTGCCTAATCTTACTCTCTGTTGTGTTGCTATCACTTTGATCTTGCTGCCACCTGCAGATCAATCTGGTTCTACACACCTGCAAACCTAGACCTTACACACACATACACCTATAGATCAATGATCTTACTTACCATGTAGATCTCCTAATGTAGCCATGCACACATGTTGACCAAGATCATACATACATGAAGAACCCTTCTGATTCTCCAAACCAGTACCCACACTTGGTACTGTGGTACTAGGAGGAACACACCATGCTCTCTTCACATACAGAAGGAGCTAATATTTGCTCTCTTACTCTCTAGCACTAATTACAATAAAACCCATGAGTCTATTATATAAATCTCATGCAAACAATAATTAGACATCTAATTACAATAATTAGATCCATAGCTCGAGACTATAATTAGCCCTCAACATGCAAACACCTAGTTTGTTAACTAACTATCTGTGAACTAGCAGTTCTAAACTACACAGGTGACTGACATCAGTCCCTGTCTGCCTGAAGGTGACCGACGTTGGTCGACCAATGACCGACATCAGTTTCTCTTTTGTCTGCACCTTGCCGATGTTAGTTGTCCTGACCGATGCTGGTATCTGACACTCAACAACCTCCACCCCTATTTACATTAGTGAAGCTTTTAGCTCCACAACCTAACAATCTCCCACTTGGAGATAAATAGCTACACTGTACCTGTACCTATACACCATCTAATTTGTTTCCTAGCTTGTATCCCTCTTCAAGCTCAACCTTGAAGACCAACCACCACAACCCCTGTGGTGAACCTCCTATCATCCAAGTAACCCACCGCATCTACATCTACAAACACATGTAGAAAAGAACTTGACCCTGCATCACATGTTAACCTACTGCTAGTCCCTCTTAGATACCTGAGAATCAACTAAACTGCCCTCCAGTGCTTCTTTCTCAGATCAGCTCTAAACTTTTTGACAGCTCCCACTATGTGGGCAATCCAGGTCCAGTACGCATGTACTTAACCTCATCATGTGAATCAGGACCCTATTCTGTGAACTATCCAACCATCAGCGTGCTAACCGGTATCACACAATTATCTGGAGACAAAATCAACCTGTGATCTCCATGTCTCTCGAACACACTCATGCCAAAGAATTTTGCTGCTCCAAATTCCTCATGACATGCCACTGAACTAACCTTACCCTTAGCTCAGCAAATCCTTGAATGTCTGAACCTGCACCAAGCTCATCCTCCACATACAATAACAAGATAATGTTGCAACCATCATCCACCTGGTAAGACAAACACAATGGTTATACTGACATTGACTAAAGCCCTGCTTTGTCATCCACCTGGTACCACCTGTCAGCCCTATACCACTGTCCTATAGCTTCCTCAAGACCATATGACCTGGTCTTCCATCTCACATATCCATTCTCTCTATTCTTTAACTAAGGAATCCATTCATCTTTTAGTGCTTTTATCCTAGCTGGCAACCCTACCAAATCTTTCATTTGGTTCTGCATCCTAATCCATGCCATGTTCCCACTATTTTTTGGATCCTTCCTGCTCTATAGTGAGCAACGAGTATAAAGAAGAGGAACAATGAATTTGAGGCTTATTTACCACTTTTAGTCCTCCATATGGGCATTTGAGACTCCTTGACAACTTTCTATCTTCCCAAAATCCTTTATAGTGACCGACCTCGGTCACCACACAATCTACATCTGACCGACATCGATTCCCATATGACTGTCCTTTCTACTGACATCGGTTATTTGATTGATGTCGATCTTACCTGGTCACTGACATCAGTTCCCTAACTAATGTTGACAGCCACCCTGCTCAACACCACCAACTCTGGTCTGCACATGACCGACATCGACACCTGTCTGTTCAATGTCGATTCCCCTTAACCGACGCCAGTAATTGTGTTCACCTGTGAGTGATGACTTTTTACCCATGAGCTCTCCATGGATCAAAACCCTGTCTAAACCACCCTGCTCAGAGTTACTCAGTCCCATCCACTGATCTCTGTCCATCATCTCCTCCAAAAACACCAAGGCTTTCTAGTTCTTAAGTTTGTTAAAGATATCTAACTTTTTCTTAAGAACATGCATCTCTTTCTTACTCATGTGACCAAGCCTATAAAGCCACGTCTCTGCAATAGAAGAAGAATCAATAATATAAGCAAGTAGATAAAGAGTACCTACTTTCTTACCACACGCTAAATCAAGTGTATTCGCTGTGAGAGTTTTTGTGCATCTCTCATCACCCAACTTTCTTGAAGCAATTAGCCGCATCTTCAAGACTAGGACCTGCATGACCTTCTTCAACACCCATGTATTGGCTACCTGCAATTTTAGCTTCACTTCTCCTTTGCCAATTCTTTGGCAAGGCACAGCAGCCCCTAAATAAATCTTTCCAAAGTCTCCAAAGACCTTAACATGGAAAAATACTCTATTTTGGACTGTATGGAAAGAGACAACATAATCTATAAAACAAGATTCTACTTTATCCAAGAAACATCCTAGAGCATCCTCTGTAACAACACTTGCAACATCTGCTTCTTCAGTTCCTTCATGCTGATCTTCCACAAACCAACAATTTTCCTTTCCCTGCTCTTTCTTTCCATAGGATCATAATTGACCATTCATGCTTTTTAATTCCTCCATTCTTAGCTTACTTTCTTCTGTCATTGCTATACTCTCACTCAATCAAAAACACCTGAGAGTGACCTGTAATCAAACACAAACCCTGCTCCCTATAACCTTAGCTCTGATACTACTTGTCAGGAATCTAGAACAACAAATAGCTCTGATTCCACTATTAGGATCCGAAAGCCTCAATTGATTACCATGTACAAGCAACTTAAAATATGCAGAATTAACCAGAAGTAACAAGTAACTAGAATTTAGAAATAACATAGAATATGAGAGACAATACACAATCTTGTATTAATACTCATATAAAAAGAAAATACAATAAAGAAGATGCCACTTCTTCTCCACACCTCTCAGAGGCTTCCCACACCTCAAGTGTACAGTAATTCTCAATCAAGAGTTCTCTCTCTCTCTTACGGTTCTAAAACACAACTCAAACACAGAGTTGGTGTTCACCTCCAACCAGTCACTATCCACTACTGCCAGTACATTGAGTATATACACATACTGAACCGAGTACACAACACACTCCAAGTAGATCTCCCATGAACCTACAACAACTTGCAACTCAAATGATCTTACTTTGGAAGGATCTTCCTTGCCTTCCTCTTTGCTCTCTTTCTGAGTACACATTGTACTCCAAGTAGATCCTACCTGATCTTGCTCCCTATTGTGTTGCTGTCACTTTGATCCTGCTGCCACCTGCAGATCAATCTGGTTCTATACACCTGCAAACCTAGACCTTGCACACACATACACCTATAGATCAATGATCTTACTTACCATGTAGATCTCCTAACGTAGCCATGCACACCTACTAACCAAGATCATACATACATGAATAACCCTTCTAATTCTCCAAACCAGTACCCACACTTGGTACTGTGGTACTAGGAGGAACACACCATGCTCTCTTCACATACAGAAGGAGCTAATATTTGTTCTCTTACTCTCTAGCACTAATTAAAATACAGCCCATGAGTTTATTATATAGATCTCATGCAAATAATAATTAGACATCTAATTACAATAATTAGATTTGTAGCTTGAGACTATAATTAGCCTTCAACATGTAAACACCCAGTTTGTTAACTAACTGTCCGTGAACTGACAGTTTTAAACCACACAGGTGATCGACGTCAGTCCCTATCTACCTGGAGGTGACCAACATCGACCGACCAATGACCGATGTCAGTTTCTCTTTTGTATGCACCTTGTCAACGTCGATTGGCCTGATTGACGCCGGTGTCTATGACACTCACCAACCTCCTCCCCTGTTTACATCCGTGAAGCTTTTAGCTCCACAACCTAACATTGTCTACCACCAATACACAGGGAGCTCACCAAATTTTTGGTATTGTGATTCTCTTAGCATTATCTACATTCAATCTAATCTTACCTCTATCTAATCTTGTTAGGTATTTTATCAGTTGGTGATTAAATGTGTAAGCTTTTCCAACATATACAGGACTATATTGTCTATTTTATGAATACATAAGAAATAAAATTAACTACCATGCTTAAGAGCATTTAAAAGAATTACCAACACTAAAATAATTACATAAGCATATTAATATTATGACCTCCATTATAAATTCATTCTTATGCCCTATTTTTTCTTGGTCCACTGTTATATATTCATGAAATACAACCAATCTATTACAAATATTATTTTGGTAATTTGGAATGTGTTTCTCTTAATAGAAGTATTGTACCAGTTTTGATTTATTTTATACCATATATGTGAATTTTACCACTCCTTGATATTGGTGAAACTTCAATAAAATCCAAGCCGTTTGAATGGAATTTGAATTGTATAGCCTCAACATTCTCTCTCTTCTTCTATTGTCATATTTATGGCTTCTTTCAAAATGTGGCTCTGATACCACTGATATATCAAGAATGAGAGGAATATAAAAAAATATAGTCAAGATTTACAATATAAAATCTCACATTTTATTTTTTTTACAATGGTAAGCTTATAAAGCTTATGGAAGAAAGAAGGTGGTTACAAAACCAACCACCAATGGGTGAAACCAACCCATAAATAAAAACTAAAAAAAAACATAACAAATTAAATTAATTTGGATCATAAATGATCCCAATAATGGAGTATTGGCTATGTAGGTAGTGCCCTTTGGTAATGGGGTCACTACAAGTCAGCTTGACACTATGTGCCCACTAACCTATTTCTCCCCAAAGTCAAATTGAAGATGGAAAGCTAGTGTTTTGCCATTTAACCAAGAGAAATAATCCATGACCTAAATATGAATGCACCAGATTGAAAGCAAACCCAAAGCCAAAAGCATCTAGGTGGTTGTATCTTATTTTAGTTAATATTATATACTAGACACTAGCATCAAACCTTGATAGTAGCATCGATGCCACCATTCCATATTGACATAACAATCCAAAGACATCAGATCTAGAATCTAACAACTATTTTAGAACTATATTCTTTCCTATTTTAATCTTATTCTAGATTTAGATCTCCATTAACATCAGATCAAGCTAAGTACACCACTTCTTTTTCATTTTTATATCTACTATAGTTGTACTTTACATTTATATCTTATCTCAATTTAATAAATTTAGCATATGCTACATATGATTTTAGCACATTAATTATCTTATTGTATATTTGATATTCACCCTTATGCCTAATCATTTATATACCCTTAAACCTATCTACCCAAGTAAGGATCCTTATCTAAATTAGGGTAAACACAAGGAGGATAAGGAGGACTAGAAAAAATACCCATACATGATACAAATGTGAAAAATAAAGGCACATTACATGAATATGCACTACACTAAAACTGAATGAATGTGACTTATTTCAAAATAAAGTTACACATGACATGTATACTTGTCCCAAAGTTGCTTAATTTTTTAAAAGTTGTGTCATAAAGACATACACTCTAAATGATGCCACCAAAGGTGATGAACACCTAAATAAAGTATCATGGGAAAATAAATAAGAGGACAAATAATAATACCAACTAGAAGCATCTAGACAAGGTAAAATTATGTCAAAAAATTAAAATCAAAAGAAGAGTTAAGATAAAATTAGAATAATAAAATCATAAAGAAACTGATCACTAATAAAGTCATGGATAATGGGAGAGTAATTGTATTAATGCATAATAGTGCATTATATAACTTAAAGGAGTCACATTGGGGAGATGTGTCAAGTGATGAAAGTGATAGATAAATACATCCCAATCTAAATACCCATGACAAAATAGTATAACTAATCAAAAACATGATTAAGAAACCTTATTAGAAGGAAGATGAGAAAAAACATATTTCAAAGAAGAAGAAATGACGAGGTTAAAGAAAATAGAAAAAATAATAAATGAGTAGTCATTGTTAGAAAAGATTCAAAAATTTTATAAGTACTAAAATAAATATGAACACACATATCATGTGTAGAGAATCAAAAAATAAAAAAAATAAAATAGAATTGTTTTTCGAGCCAAAAGAGAATGGAAAAAATATGTAGTATATTTAGACGTCAAGGTAGAAGGTTACATGTTTATAAAAGCATTGTTAGACTCAGGAGTTGATGTTAATGTGATGTTGTAAATAACATGGGAAGAATTATGCAAACCCATATTACACCTAATAGACTATGATATTGAAATGGTAAATGGAAGCTTAGAGCTTGAAATCACCAATAGGAGTATTTAAGGGAGTAGAGGTGACCTTCATGGGAAAACCCAAAATAATCAACTTTAAGGTAATGGAATGCTTGTCTAAAAATCTATCATATCCATATTGTTAGCATTGGGGTGGTGTTATGGCTATTTTCAGTAGCCCCCTCTTTTTATGAAAGTATCGACATGATTATTCCTGTCATATGATGACTTTTATCATAACATTTAAATCTATTGGTAGTGTCCAGCTTGTTTATTTGTTTAAGCATTTATTTCTGTGTATGTGAAAATGAAATATTACTATATTATAAATATTTTTATAATTATAACATTAATAAAAGGTAGTGCATAACATAAGATGGATCAATTAAGTATCAATTATATTCAAAAAATTAGTATATTTTCATCTTGTTCTTGCAATCAATAATATGCACTCTTATTTGTCATAATTGTTGAAATCAATCTTGTTCAGTAACAATGACATTATATTTGTGACATATTTTGATATGTTATAACATTGTTTTAAAATGTCACAAGGTGATATATGATTGCACATCATATTTTATGTTTGAACTCTACAAGAGTTGCATTTAATAGCTAATCATAGGGTTATGTATTTATTGATTGATTGCATTGGAAATGATAAGTAAAGTTGAGATCAAATACATATGGTTTATTTGATTATTATATTTCCCTAACTGAAATGCATAGTTATGTAATTTCATGTCTTCTTTTATAACTATGTCACAATATTCTTGCCACTATTAGAATCATACATGCACATGATAGAGGTAACATTTTTACAAATGAAGTTATAAGGTGATAGATTCATGTTTTGATTTGATGAAATTTTATTAAAGTAAATCCATGTAGATGATATTTTATGATTATGTAGCACCTCAATCTTGTACACTTGGCAAAATCAAACCTTAGTTATTCCTCTTAGTCCTACACTCTCTTTACTTTCGTAAGCCTCACATCTACTCTATCTTGTGCCCCTTAGCCTATATCTTAGTCTGACCAGTCTTATATTGATGACACATACATTACATCTTACCAAAAATTCTTAAAATGTACTCACACCACTACAAGTTATGATCCTATACCTATTTTACTACTCCCTGAACACTAATGTCTAGGATAGTCAGTAACGTTGATGTTATTGTTCTGACCCAATACAAGTGTCTAGTGCCCTAAAGTCATCTAATTTACTAATGAAATGTATTAATGTTTGGCCTAAGTGCTTTAATGTGAGTAATTACTCCAAAGGGATTTGATATAAATTTAAAATCAACCCTCATTCATTCCTCACCTAAAAAAGACCAAAGAGACCAAGACACTTATCAAAAGCACTCTATCAATCATTCAATTGATCAAAGCTTCCTTATTTCCATATCAGTTGTAGATACAACAATATTCAAGTCTAAAGTACTAAAGGATCAACCCAAGAGCTTGATTTTCCAAGTTATAAGATAGGTAATTATTGTACTTGATTTACACACATTATATGATTCACACATAAGCCAACACATAGAGAATAACTACATTAGTTTGAGGCCCTTTTTGGAGTATTGGCTATATAGGTATCATACTTTGAAAATGGGATCATTGGAGTTAGCTCAACATTATATGCCCACTAAACCATTTTCTCAAGGTCACATTGAAGATGGAAAGCTAGGGTTTTACCATTTCACAAGGAGTGACAATCCATGACCCAGATCTAAATGCACTAGAGTAAAGGTGAAGAAAATTACAAAAATATATAGATGGTAGCATCCCATTTTTATATATATTCTATATATGAAACTATCATTGAACCTAGATAGTAACATCAATGTAATTATTTAGGGCTGATACAACTATCTAGATAGCCAAAGGCACTAGATCTAGAATCTGACAAATATTATAGGTATCTTCCTACCTAATTTCATCCTATTACAAATCCAAAACAACATTAGAATTAAAAAAAGATAATTAATTATATTCTTTGTCATTTATATATCTATCCCAGTTATACTTTCTTTATATAGACTATCTCAGCCTAATAAACTTAATGTATGCTTATATATGAGTTTAACAATTAATTGGCCTATGATAAATCTATATATCATCCTTATTCCATTTCATTTCCATATTATGAACCCTAAGCTTAAAGTGAAATACATACACACACCATTTTATTTTAGAATTAAACATTTGGTGAACCCAATATTTGAACATCAAATCCTAGGTCACTTAGGGTTTTCTGTTTTTTCTATTACTAAACTCCAAATTACTTTAAATTTTGTAATCATGTTTCCCATGGATATTTCTATTAATTATTTCATGGTCCAATACCTTATAGTGGATCTTACTTACTATATCACATGCCTAATTATCACACACCGATCTATAAGGGATATAAAACTTATTTTACCATATACTCCTTCCTATTCTAATATTTACAATAAGAGGGTTTCAAATAACAAACAATAAATAATCCCTTTTCAAAATTCCTATTGTAATACAATAGAATTAGAATCCAAGGTATATGACATTATTGACCAATTGAAGAATACACATGTTAATATTTCAATCCTTGAGATTATAAAGTAATCTAATGTTTATAAGGATATATTATATGAATCATTACACAAAACACAAGTCAAAATGAATATTGAGCCTACTTATTTTGTGGATATTATGCAAGATTTTAAGAATAATGACAAGTTCATCATCTTTGATCCTTTATATTTACCATCCAAAGATGTTGTTGACCAAAATTTGCCTTTATTCATATAAGTAACAATACAAAATAAATGTATAAAAAGAGTGCTCATTAATAATGGATCGGGCCTAAACATTTGTAGCATGTAATTCCTAAAAATCTTAAGTATTAACCAAAATCTTATTAGAAAAATAATTATGCAAATTCAAAGGTTTGACAATTTATAAATCCTTTTGCTTGGTCAAATTAAATTGAATATTAATATGGGTCCCTGTACATTACCTATTGCATCCAAGTTATGAAATATAATTTGAACTATAACATTTTATTAGGATTGTCTTTGATACATAAAATGTATGTAGTTCCTTCTATAGTTCATGCATGCTTAAAATTTTGGAATCATGGAATCATTTACACATGTCTAGTAGATATTAATCCATTCAATTCTCATGCACTGGTCCAAAATGTTGACAATACTAAACCAATATACTCTGAATATGAGCCTAAAATTAACGCAATGGTATAATAACATAATCAAGCTATACCATCTAAGGTACCAAAGAGATAATTTACACATTTACCTAAGTCCCTAACTTCATTACTCCCATAGTTACTAGAGTGCCAACTTATATCTCTCCTTTATCCTATTGAGGTTGATATGAGTTGACATTTACCCAAAGCATATTATGCAAATTATTATTATGATTATCATCAGGGACCCAAGCATTATATGAACCATTGCTTTACCTTGAAGCACAGTATTCAAGATCTTATCTATGATAAAAAGCTTACATTGAAGGATCCTCTAAAGGAATTAGCTTCAAAACAACTCAAAAAGCATCCACACCAATAAGATTTAACAATTACATTATACATGGGTCATACTTATTTTCAGCATAACCATATGGATCCTACACAAACAAAAACCACTTGCCATATAAAGCATTTTCAACAGCTTGGTTTTATTACAAGACTTACAATAGAAGATCACTTGGAAATATTCCTTGGGTAACATAATAATACCAATTTTTTGTGGTCCTAAATTAATTAAAACACAAGTTTGGGTTATGACAACCACATATCCATATGAATTTACACTCAAAACTCTTTGACTATACTAAATGGAAGCAACAATTGACCAAAATCAATAAGGTATTTCCTTTTTTCATGAAGGAAAATTAATCCATATTCAAAATGATAGCACTAGCTCTTGTACCACACATGCAAAATGTGAGGAGGAAAATGATAAATGATATCTACATTTTCAACTTATCTAATCATGATACAAATAATTTAAAAGATACAACTTAAGGTTGTAAAGTTTATAGTGGGGGGAGATATCTATGATCATCGATTAGATGGTATCATAGGATGATATTTCCTATTAAAAAAACTTCCAAAAATACCAAAAAAATTAAAAAAAAACCAAAAAAACTATTAGCACTTACCTATTCTATTGGCTCCTTAGAATCCATATGTTATGCCCATATTGATGGACCATACACTCAGTTACTCCTACATACACATATGCGTCACACTTCTATACTGGGTGTGATATAGGCAGACATAGATACATGATACACTCTTATTTTGGATGTTGGGCTTTCCCTCTCTTCATGTCATATGGACATTGGGGGTATCCACTTCTTTGATATTGATACACATAAGTTATATGATTCAATGATCACTCTATACTATCATTCTTAAGCTTACATATGTACTTACACATGCCTATTATCCATGATTATATCTTACACAAGGTACTTGATATTCTATACACTTGACATAATTTTATAACAAATTGGATCAATGAGCCACTATGACATGTTTATGCTTTAATTTATGCACCTCCTTGAGTATCTTATCTTTCTTGTTCGAGCATTTAAATGTGTTCCTTTGCCTGCAATCCCTATGTGTATGTATACTTTCTTTGACATTTGTTTAACATTATTGTTTGTTGTATGGACACTTGAATATGTCATCCTTGATTTTATAGATATTTTACTAAGTCATGTCCCTTCGATTGTACACCATTTGAACATGCCCTTTGTTTACGGTCTCTTTAGACCATTACTTATTGAGTTGCTTTTGAGTGATCTAATATGTGTGATTGTTTGCTTGTTGAGATTTTACTATTACTATCTAGACATTTCCATGATATTTATCATGCATATTAGGCTTACATGTGATCACATTGGCTATATGTTATTCAATGATACATTTATCGAGACATATTCCTTTTATATGTTACATGATTAAATTATCAAATTTTATAGTTGTCTTACCCTTTTGAGGTGAGGTAACTCCCAGTTCCTATTTTTCCCTCACCTCAAAGGGGGGGGCATATTAGTGGGTCCATGATTGGGAAGCATATTATCCACACTTGGCACAAATTTTTAGATTTAGTTGGAGCATGATTTGGAATCATGTTCTCCACACTCATTCAATATTTGATACTTATATCAGTTTGTAGATTTAGTGGGGGCATGACATATGGGCATGGATTCCACACATTCATAATTTTTAGATTTAGAGGGAACCATGCTTGGGAATCATGTTCTCCACATTTATTTATTATATGGTACTTATATCAGTTTATAGATTTAGTGGGGGCATGCTTTGGAAGCATATTCTCTACACCTATTCAATATTCAACATTTCTAGTTTATAGTGGGGGAATGATTTGGAAGCATGTCCTCCACACTTGCATACTTATCCAAATTATCTAAAGCACATAGTTATATGATTTAAATTCATAGTTGTGGTATAATTATATACATTGGTACTATTTTTATACACAATTTCAACATGAGACATATCTAAGGTGCATATGTTATGAAAAATGTGCATAAAATTAAAAAATCTAAATTAGATTTAGATTCCAAAATCATTGCATGTACTGACACGCTACAAAATTTTATGGACCATATTGAGCCAATATAATACAATAGTTAGTTCACCTTTTAGTATGGTTGAGGTGATTAAATCACTCAGTCTTGAAATTTTTTTATATTAGAATTAATAATTCAACCTCACCAGGTTATAAGTATCATTGAGTTGCATGGTTGAGCCAATCTCACTTGCTAGGTGGTAACTCACTTTTGCTTCAAAGTTGGGGGCAGTGCCTTCTAATATATATATATATATATATATATATATATATATATATATATCCTTACATATATTCACTTTAAATATTTATATATATTTATCCTAATAATAGTTTCATAACTTTATAATAATACATATTTTACAAAATAACTCACCAATAAGGAAGGAGGTTACATTGACACACATGTGTACTCATAAACATTGGTCTTTCATTTTAATATATTTAAAGTAATTTTAACCCATATTATATGTATTAGTTTTACACTATAAGATGTTATTGGTTGCATGTCACTCACCAACAAAGAACTCAAATTCAATTCAATCGAAGACAAGGTTTGCATACATACCCAAGTACTTATTCCTTTCCTTTTATTTAATAATTACATTACTGTTGACCAAATTTGACCCTATAGGTAAAAATGGGACCCCTATAGGTAAAAAATTGATCTTTAGGAATTTTTAAGGGTCTAATATTTTTTTATAGGGTGTATTATAAGTCTTTTGATGTCATTCCATGTCATATTAGCCTTGGTCATTAATCATTATAATCTTTATATCTTTTTGAGCTATTTAAAGGTCATAAAAAGAGCATTAGATGAGTTGTACATCCTCCTTGGGAAGTTTTAAGGTTTAAAAATGTTATGTCACACCCCATGTATCCTAATAAGTCTTAAGTAACTATTTATAGCTAAAGCGTGGTAGGTTCTTTAGAAGAAAAAGCAATTTTCTTAGAAAAAGGAGGAGTTTGACACTTGTACGACCCATAAGAGAGTGTGACATGTGGGAGAAGGTTTTGAGATAACTTTTTATCTTATTTAGACTTATTTACATGCTTGAAATACTTTGTAAGTTCAAAATTTGAGCTAAAACCACTTTTCTCCTTTCTCACCCTTATAAACTTGTAGAACCAATCAATAGGTTTGTGCTTGCTACAACCAACAAGGGAGGTTTCAATAAAATTGATCTTGGGGGTGTATTATAAAATTAATTATATTATATTTGATGTTTGTTTGTATAATAATGGTGGATTGTGCTTTATGAACCATTCTTAAGAAGTTGGCCTATCTAATTTTCTTGCCAATTTGTGCACCCTACAAGTTTTACTTTAGTTTGGAGAAGTCCATATAATCCAACTACTGAGATTTATTTTAGATGATTTTTAATATATCCTATAATGATTTAAATTCTTATTTTCATGTTTGGAAAATATCTCATGGGTTGATTAGTTCAGTTTGCAAGTTGATGTTCTAGGTGGAATGGTAGTCAAGTTTACTACTTGTAGAAGGTTGTATTCTCTACAAGGGACTCATATGAATAGTATATGGTGTTTTCCATGTTTCAATTCCATAATAACTACTTCCATTCCATGTTTGGTCTCATAACTCCATGCTTTGATCAAACATTCAGTCCATTATCATATTTAGTCATCTCTTTACCCAATTTCACTTATATCCATGTTGAATCACGTGTGTAGGACCTATTTAGCATGATCATGGAGGTGTAGTGGAGTTATCAAGATGTTGAAATGTATTTATAATTAGGAAAAAATGATTTATATCCTCCAAAGAGAGAATATTGTTGTATTTATATACAACATTTTCATACAGTCTACCATTGGAATGCACATCTACAGGTGCTTGAAATGGAAAATCACATTAGAGTAGAGGTTTTCAAGCTAGTTTCAAGACTATCATAATAATAAACAACCATTTAGATAATTGGTATAGAGTCCATGTCTATCCATGAGGTCATAAATAATACACCTTGTCCACACTTATTTATACTGCCTGTACATTAGAATGTCCACCTATAGGTGGTGCTAGCAGAAAGCTAAGGTATCACTTAGGAGATTTGAACAAGTTGAAACTTTCCTTGGATTCCTAGTGTGTGAACTAAATTTCATGGTAGACATGTTTGGGATGATATATTAACAAACAAGCCTAGAAATTTGTATTTTGGAGGATGATTAAGTTCAAGGATCTTTTCCCTAAATGGTGAAAATAGAGGTCTAAACCATTTTTGTCAAGGGCATACAACAAGGTTAACAATGACTTTGATGAATCTTGATGAATAAACCTAGTAGCCTCTACATAGGACAAGGACTTTGCAAAGTTTGAAAGGAAAATGATTAGTGAAAACTAATTATTGGGGGCCTCAAAGTTGCTATTAAAATATTGAATTTCTCCATTGACATCTACAAGATTGGAAGCTTTGAGTGACTTCATTTCCTAAGGGTGTTGTATTAGACCATGAAACCATGTTGGAATGGTTTTATATGGTGAAGAGAGAATTAATGACCTAAAATTCATTCTTAGAGTTGGATTTCTATGTTTTAGGCCCCATATACACCTATAGGTGTGCCTAATTCCAAAAATACTCACCTATAGTTGACTATAGGCAAACAATAAGCTAAACATGGTGTATAGGTGATGATATAACCTATATAAGGTAAAAATATATGATAAATGAAATTGAATATTTGAGGAGGGTCTCAACTCATTATGATCAAAATCTAACTAAGCAAATATGCACCTATAGAGTCAGCTTTTGGTTAAAAAAGTAGGGTAATACAGTCAACTACCTATGACTAGTGTTGAGAGTAATCCAACCTCAAAGTGTGAGATGAATATGAACATAAATTAAATGATTATTTTAAGGCTTAAATTAATCTTATGCAATGTTTTCAAATCCTAAAATATGCAAAGTAACCTATAAGTGTGGTGCCTTGAACAGGAGACACAGTCAAAAGTCACACTCAAACTTGATCAATCAAAGTGTGAGAAAAGGTATGTAATAAGTTAGGGTGATGAAAAAAATTAGGAAACATTAATCATGATATTAAATATTATCTTAACATGGAAAAAAATAGATAAAATATTATAAATAAGTAACACACAGTGCATACCCCAAACCCTACACACAGTTCCCTTCTAACAAGTTTGTCTTAGATTTTGGATGAATTAGAAGGTAAATTGATAAGAAAAAGGGTTTAAAATTTGTATAGAGTTTATTTTTCACTTATATATGCTCTTAAAACATTAAATTTGTTTTATAAAATAGGGGAATTACCCTCTATTTTATCTCAAATAGAGGGTACTTCCCTAGAAGCATAAATCTTGCAGTCTTGGAGATAGAGATAAAGGGATAACTTAGGGGATAATAATACCTTGAAATGATGTGTGGGGAGTTTTATAATACCAATAAATACATTAGAAACCAATCATAAAAGGATTAATCTAAATAGGGTACTCTAAACTCTCAAGTATGCAAACATGCCTGTTAGGCAAGGTTTAAGCCTAATGCCCAAATGGGAAGTCACTTACACTTATAGCCTTAAGTATGAATTATAACATATTGGAACATGTTTATAGGGTATTTTTAGATGTGTAAAAGATTTCAACTTGTAGTGAAAGTATAAGGAATCCATATTTTGGCTCAAAGACAACATTAGGCCTATGTAAATGGAAGGAAAAGCTTGATAAGGCAACTTTAGATGCTCACATCTTATTTTAGGTTGTGTATGGGGATATAAGGAGTTTTTAAAAGTTTAAAGGGGTATTGAAAATTATTCATGTGCAATTTTTTTTCAATTCTAACATCTTATATTTATGAACAAAGCTTAAGAGTGGAAATGATTCAAAACCCTTACAAACCCTCGGAAAGGACCCGACTGAGGAAATGAATATGGAGAGCTAATATAATGGAATATTTTTTATACAATGATTATTTTATTATATATAATACTCTTTCAGGCTCCTCCCCATCCTTTTGCACTATACATAATTATACAGATGGAATACAAAATATGGTATTTTTTACATTTTTATTTGTTATACAAGTTATAAGGACTTTAAAAGGATGAAATAAAACTTAAGAGGAATATAAATACTTATTATAACTCATTATGGTCATTTAATTCTTCATAAAAACTCTTAAGTGTGTCTACCAACAACTTCATCTCAGCCAGTCAAAGCTAGCCTACTGAACATGATGGTGAGAAGGGTGAAAAACTTCAAGTAAGTTGTTTTTAAGGTGTGCCTAATGTATCTAAGGCCATGGATGTCCTTGAAACATTTAATTAAACCTATTATATGTATTTTGATGATAAATTGAATCCGTTTTGGAAGCCAAGTGTGAAAGGTGTGTGAAATAGGGAGTTTCTTTGACTATAGATAGTGATGGCTCATTCTTAGAGGAATGCAGGTGATTAAGAATGAAAAAAATGAATGGAGAAGCATGTATGAGACTATTCCATCTCAATACAATCATAATACCTATCCATATTTAGTTTTGGGATGTTCCATAGTAAAAAGAATTTCATGCCACATTTCAAGAGTTTCATGCCTTGGATTAACACTTGTGATTTTTGAATTTACATGATCAGTTTAACATTATATTTTCATGTACATGTAATTAATTTTATTATCTTGACACTTTTACTTGTGACCTTTGGATTTTTCTCTTCTCTTCTCTCTCTCAAGTTATATAAGAACTAGCCATTTTGGCTATTATAAAGAGGTTCCACCTAAATATGGTGAAGCCATGATCATTTTCATACCATAAATAAATAAAGACTAATGATTTTACCTCTTCTATTACTATTCATAGTGTTTTCAACTAAAATATTGATCTTGCTTAGTGATGACTATTATTGCTTTAGTATTGTTATCTTATTCTATCACCTATTTGTAGCTTGAAAGCTTCTTCTTTCAAGCCATGTGAAGTGTTCTATGAATTTTCAAGGTTGAGTGAGTTAGTCTATTCAAATAGTGCCATTATAGGCCTCTTATCTATTCCTCCTAGCCTAAGCATTCATCACAACCTCATAATGAAATAGTGATGTGAGAATATTTGGATTAGAGAAGTGTAAGCCTAATTAGTCTCTTGGTCTCATGTGTGACATGTATTTGGTTGGTAGTCATCAATCAATTTTGTGTATCACCTCATTTAGGATAGTTTAATTTTAGTTTTCTCTCCCTTTTCCTTACAAGCATAGGTGTAGTAGTGATCTAAAAGTGGTACATCAAGGGAGCTAGACCTATATAAAGATTCACCTCATTCTCAGGTTACCCATAGCCTAAAGGTGTTTCAATTATGTCACTTGGATGAGGAGAGATGAGACATCTCATCAAATAGTGTAAATCCAAGTGACAATAGTTTTTGGCATGCTCGGTGGGATTCATTGTCCAAGAAGTTGAAATATTTTTGGTGTTGTCTTTCAACACATCAGCCTTTAGAGGAATCTATCTAAGCATCAATGATGACTCACATGTTACATCATCTAGTCAAGTAGCCTAGGTTTTCCTTTTGAATATTGTTGGTAATTTTTTCTTTGTGTTCTTGCTTCCCAATAAAGTTCCATAGCTATTTTTGGTGTTAATTATTGTTTTACACAAGTTGATGAGATATCTCAAGCTTATGGCATTCCCTATCAGCCTTTGTATGATTCTAATCAGCCTTGTCATGATCCTTACTAGATTTAATATGACCCTTATCAACTTTTTCATGAGTTTTATCAGTCCTATAACTAGCATTCTCAATATCTTGCTCCTCCAAGTCAACCTAGACACTTCTCAAATCAATCCATTTCAACCTTCAAGAAAAATCTCTTGGGTTATGATAGGTACATGATAGATCTTGGAACATACATGGGAAATGGTAAATATTTTCTTAGTAATATCATTAATAATTTCAAATATGCATTAGAGCTGGTTAAAATAGAGTGGGCACCTTTTGAGAGAGCAAATTGGCAAAGGGTCACAAGTGAGATGCTAGATGTGAGTGGCCTAGTTTTATACTTAGAAGATACATTAAGAAGTCATGAGGAATAACCACACCAAATCTATTAGGACTCATATAAAATTTCCCAATATTTATATTATTTATACTTGACCCTTACTCATGAACCCAATCAATATTATCAAAGTCATCATTTTTTCCAATCAGCTGGAAGAGAAAGTTGGAAAGACAAACTTTGTTTTTGAAGCAAACCTTGATATTCAGATTGAGTTATCCAATAAGAATATGCATTAGTCCATATTATCATCAAAGGAAGTGGAATATAATCCCTCATTTCCCTCTTTCGTTACATCCCCACCTCAAGAAGAGACTTCAAGTATGAAATTCCAAGTTGGAGACAAGGTGGAGAATCCAAGCCTAAAGAGATCCCAAGTTTCTTGAACACTTCATCCACTCCTTAAATTACATCCCTACCTCAATAAGATAATCCTAATCATAACATACCAAGCTGGAATAAGGTATTAGAATTAGGGGTAAATAAAGGGGATAAAAGTTTATATAAAAAGTGTGAAGTTGAGAAAGAGCTTGATCCCATGCAATCCCCTCCCACCCTTCCTCAAGAGACCTCTTGTTTTCCATATCATCCCTCTTTTACAACTTATCCTCATGAAGATACATATAAAATTCAAGATAAAATTTTCCAAGAGAACCTATCCAATAAAATTGAAGAGTTAGAGTTAATAATGAAATTATTGAGTCAAGGTGTGATGGGAGGTTTAGAGCCAAAAGAAGATCCTATGCCTAAACACACCCCATCTAACCTCCCTCAAGAGAGAGATAAAGATTAATAAAATTTTAATTAAGTGATTTTAAAATGGAAGGAATAAAATCAAGCTATTTTATTCTAAGGTTTTCCTACCCTTCCTATAAAACTCCCAAAAGGATCCCCTATAATTCATTCTCAATCTGATGTTGAGTTTTATGTGCCACCTCCACCAACTAGTTCATCTTGTCCTCACCCTATCACTCTTCTATTTGATGTACCTATGGTGTGGGAATATAAAAAGGATAATTTGGTTGATAATAATTTAGAACTCTTACTTGAATAAAACATAGCTCCTTGGTAGCCTCATTAGACTAGGTCACCTGATTACAAAATGCCCAACATTGACATTACCAAAAAGGAGAAAGAAATTGAGGATCTTGCAGTCCTTGAGAAGAAAATTCATGTTATAACAATTGATATACAACTTGAGAGATCTCAAAATGTTCTAAATTATAAAGAAGAGGTGATTTCTTGTGTTGAATCTTCTATTTATGTTGATAATGAAGAATATCTTCCTTGTGTCAAAGAAGAGGAAATCATCATTGGTTCTTCCATCACTATCCAAGATATCATAGATGGGAAAGAACAAGTCCATAATAATCATTGGTATGACTTGTTTTAAATCATTGGATTAGGTTATACTCTTCTTCAAGAAGGCTATGATCTTGTCAAAAATTTAGAAGGCAACCTTGACACTCAAGTGTGTATGCAAAGCAAAAATAATTTTTCAAATTTTCCATTTCAAGAGGAATATGCATCCCATGATGATATGTTTTAAATCATAAAAATTGGTTACCATCCTTTCAACTAGTTGGGATAAACACATTAGCATTAAAGGATAGAAAAAGCTTCTATTGGCCTTAATCTTCCAAGGAACAAGAAACTCATGCCTACCAAGAAGATATAAGTTGATCATGAGATTAAGAGTGGGAAGAAGTATGAGGTAAGTGTACAAATTCAATAGGAATACATTTACATTATATACCTATTTAAGGATGATCTACTTGAGAGAAAATCAAGTGAAGTGCCAAGGAATAGGTCTAATCTACCAGTTATCCAATCCAAAGAATAACATGTTTAGAACTATGATTCATATCATGAAGAATAATATTGAAGGAAATTTCCTTTTGATCCTAGAAAGGAATTATGCTTAATTTATAATTTTGCATAGTTGTTTATTTTCTATTTTTCCTAAGTGCTTTGAGCACATGTGTGTGTCTTGTTAGTGTGTTTGCTTTTCTTTGTGTGTGTCCTTTATTTTATATGGTTGAGGTAATTAGTTGTTTTTTCTTGGTAAAAGCCTTGTTGTCAAGTTTCAAGTCTTCTTGTTTTGTTTTATAATTTAGATGACTCGCTAAGCCCATGGATAGGATAAGGCTATTGATCTTTAGTATAGCAGGCATACTACCCCTATAAATCACCATTTTGTTAACCAAATTTTATCCTATGGGTAAAAAATTGATATTTAGGAATTTTTAGGTGTCTAATATTTTGTCATAGGGTGTATTATAAGTCTTTTGATGCCATTCCATGTCATATTAGCCTAGGCCATTAGTCATTTAAATATTTATATCTTTTTGAGCCATTTAAATGTCATAAAAAGAGCATTAAATGAGTTGTATAACCTTTTTGGGAAGTTTGAAGGTTTAAAAAGGTTTTTTAATGCCACATGTGTCTAATAAGTCTTAATTAACTATTTATAACTAAAAAGTGGTAGGTTTTTTAGAAGAAAGAACAATTTTCTTGGAAAAAGGAGGAATTTGGCATTTGTATGACCCATAAATGAGTTTGACATGTGGGAGAAGGATTTGAGATAACTACTTAGCTTAATAAAACTCGTTTACACACTTTACATACTCTGAAAGTGCCAAATTTGAGCCAAAACCATTCTGCTCCTTTTTTGCCCTTCTAGACATGCAAAACCAGTCAACAGGTTTGTGTTTGGTACGATCAATAGAAAATGTTTAAAGAAAATTTATCTTTGGGTTGTATTATAAAGTTAGTAAAATTATATTTTATTTTTGTTGTAAAAATAATATTGGCTTGTGCTTTATGAACCATTCTTAAGAAGTTAGTCGATCTAATTTTATTGCCAATCTGTGCACCATGTAGGTTTTGATTTGGTTTGGATAAGCCAATACTATAAAAATATTAGGTTTATTCTATATGATTTTGAATCTATCCTATCATGCTTTTCATTCTTATTTTCATGTTTGGTGAAGATCTCATGGTCTAATTAATTCAGCTTGCAAGTTGATGTTCTAGGTGGAATGACAGTCAAGTTCACTACTTGGAGAAGGTTGTATTATCTACAAGGGATTCATATGAATAAGATATAGTTTTTTACATGTTTAAATTTCATAATGAATACCTCACTTTCATGTTTGATCTCATAACTCCATGCTTTGATCAAACATTCAGTCCATTGTCATACTCAATCAACTCTTTACCCAATTTCACTTACAACCATGTTGAATCACATGTGTAGAACCTATTTAGCATGATCATGGAGGTATAGTGTAGGTCTCAATATGTTTAAATGCATTTATAATTAGTAAAAAATGAGTTATATCCTCCAAAACATGTAAAAAAAATACTATTGCAATCATACACAACACTTTCATATAGTCTACCATTGGAATGTGCACCTACAGGTGCTTGAAAGGGAAAATCATGTTGGAATAGAGGTTTTAAAGCTGGTTCAATACTATCATAATAATAAACAACCATTTGGATAATTGGTAAAGAGTCTATGTCTATCCATGAGGTTAGAAATAATACACCTTGTCCACACTTATATATACTACATGTATGCTAGAATGTCCACCTACAGGTGGTGGTAGTAGAAAGTTGACATATTAATTAGGAGATTCGAACAAGTTGAAACTTGATTTGGATTCCTAGTGTGTGAAGTAAAGTTCATGATAGACATTTTTGGGATAATATAAAAATGAACAAGCCTAGAAATTTGTATTTTAGAAGATGACTGAGTTTGAGGGTCTTTTCCCTAAATAGTGAAAATAGAGGTCTAAAACATTTTTTTCAAGGGCATACAACAAGGTTAACAAAGAATTTGATGAATATTGATGACTAAACCTAGTATCCCCTACATAGGACAAGGAATCTAAAAAATTTGGAAGGTAGATGATTAGTAGAAACTGATTGTTGGGGGCCTTAAAGTTGCTATTGAAATAATAAATTTATCCATTGACATCTACAGGATTGGAAGCTTTGAGTGAATTCATTTCCTAAGGGTGTTGTATTAGACCATGAAACCATGTTGGAATGGTTTTATATGGTGAAGAGAGAATTCATGACCTAAACAATACACAAGGTCATAAACAATACACCTTTTCCACACTTATAAATACTACATGTACATCAAAATGTCCACTTACATGTGGTGATATCAAAAAGTTGAGGTATCACTTAGGCTATTTGAACAAGTTTAAAATTTCCTTGGATTCCTAGTGTGTGAAGTAAAGTTCATGGCAAACATGTTTGGGATGATAAAATAACAAATAGGTTTGAAAAGTTGTATTTTGGAGGATGATTGAGTTCAAGGATCTTTTCCCTCAATGGTGAAAATAGAGGTCTGGACCATTTTTGTCAAGGGCATACAAAAAGGTTAAAAATGAATTTGATGCATTTTGATGACTAAACCTAGTAGCCTCTACATAGAAGAAGGACTCTAAAAATTTTGGAAGGTAGATGATTAATGGAAAATAATTGTTGGGGGCCTCAAAGTTGCTATTGGAACACTAAATTTATCCATTGACATCTATAGGATTAGAAGCTTTAAGTGACTTCATTTCTCAAAGATGTATTAGACCATGCCACCAAGTTGGAATGGTTTTATATGGTGAAGAGAGAATTAATAACCTAAATTTGATTATAATATTTTAAGTTCTATGTTTTAGGTCCCATATACACCTATAGGAGTGCCTAATTCCAAAAATACTTACCTACAACTGACTGTAGGCAAATAGTAAGCTAAACATGGTATTTAGGTGAGGATATAGCCTATATAAGGTGATCACAGGTCCAAAAAAATGTTAAATGACCTTAAATATTAAAGGAGGAGGGTCTTTACACATTATGATAAAAATTCAACTAAGCAAACATACACCCATATGGTCATCTTTTGGTCAAAAAGGTAGGGTAATATAGTTAACTACCTATGACTAGTGTTGAGAGTAATCCAACCTCAAAGTGTGAGATGAATAGGAACATAAATTAAATGAGTCTTGTAAGGATTAAAGGAATCTTATTCAATGTTTTTAAAGCCTAAAATATGAAAGGTAACCTACAAGTGTGGTGCCTTGAACATGAGATAGTCATAAGTCATACTCGAACTTGATCAGTCAAAGTGTGAGAAAAGGTATGTAATAAGTTAGGGTGATGAACAAAATTAGGAAAAATTCATCATGATATTCATGATATCAAGAGGATCTTGACATGGAAAATAAAATAGACAAAAAATTCTAAACAAGCAACACATATCCATACCCCAAACCATGCACATAGTTCCCTTCTAAAAAGTTTGTCTTGGATTTTGAATGAATTGGAAGGTCAAATGATAATAAAAAGGGTTGAAAATTTGTATAGAGTGTCTTTGTAACTTATAGAGGCCCTTAAAACACTCACTCTATTTTCATAGATAATGGAAGTACCTCTATTTTATCTTAGACAGAGGGTACTGCCCTAGAAGCATAAATCCTATAGTCTTGGAGATAAAGATAAAGGGATAAGTTAGGGGATAATTGTGAACTAGGAATTTGACTAAGAAGAGGAGACTAGTATTGTTTTAGTGAATAAAATAAAATAAAAAACACACTAAACTAACATATTCATGCCTATTTACTAGGGTGAGCTTAGTGAAGAAATACAAATGAACAAAGCACAACTAAAATGTAAGAAAACACATTCCTTACCTTCCTTGATGTTTTAAAAGTATTTTTTGATTGGCTTGCTCGGTTTGTGCTCATGAAGTCCTTATCAATGGAAGCTTGGCTACCTCCATCTCTCCTTGGCACCTTTGGCTTTGGCTTTGCTTAGCTTGGAATAAATTTGGCATGGTAACCCTAGTTTGCATGAAGCTTTTAGAACCAATCCTACATTATAAATTGTACTTTGTTTGGAGATATGGATCTTGTCTTGTGGAGAAGCCTTTTAGATGCATAGATAGGTTGCATAGCCTTAAAAATGATGTTCATGACCTCTTTGTTTATAGATTTTTGAGATTGATTAGAATCAACCTGAACCATCCATCCTCAGATGAAGATGTGTGGTTGAGGATTAATCCAATTTTTCAATTAAAATTGAGAAATAGGCTCATCAATATTTGGGATAGAGGAGACATTAAGAGTAATGGAGGGCTTTGATGAGGCATGGAGGGCATGAATCTTGACATTTGTGCATTTATGGCCTAGGGATGTCTTCCCAAGAAATGAGGTCACTTGATGATGCAAATATTCAATATTCATTTCCAAAACAAATTATTCAACAAGTTTCCATGGAATTCTTGATTAGGCTCTAATTTAGTTTAATTAGCTCTTAAGCATGTTTAATCACTTTATGCACAAATTACTCAAATTGATCAAAATGCCTTGTTATTGGTCCAAAATTTGATTGGATTGGAATTGGAAGGTGATGTAAGATGTGTTGGATCCATTATCCCATTTAGGATATTATCAATATAAAATAACAAAGTCACGTGTCTTATGCAAGAGATTTGATAGGAAAGAGCAATCCAAAGTACCTAAGTGCAAAATTGGCATTTTGACTTAGAATGATATGATCAAAGATAGCTCACCCGTAAATTGAATTGCCCCATTTAGTGATACCCTAGCCAAAATCAGCACTTGAATATAAATTTCAACTCATTTAATTCATTTTAGTGTTTTTAGGCTAAATTGTGCACTTTAGGTGGAAATTAGTCAAGAGTCTAGTTGGAGGTTATTAGTGGCTAGATTTAAGTGTCTAAAATAATTAGAACTTGAAATGAGGTGTGGGGAGTTAGATAAAACTTGGAAAAACATGATAAACTAATCACAAAAGGAGGAATATAAATAAGGTGCTCTAAACTCTCAAGTATGCAAATAAGCCTGTTAAGTAGGGTTTAAGCCTGGTGCCCAAATGGGAAGTCACTTACACTTCTATCCTTAAGTATGAATTATAACCTATTAGATAATGTTTATAGGGTATTTTCAGATGTGTAAAATCTTTCACCTTGTAGATAAACCACAATGAATCCATATTTTGGCTCAAAGATAACATTAGACCTATATAAATGGAAGGAAAAGCTTGATAAGGCAATTTTAGATGCTCACATATTTTTGGAGGTTGTGCATGATAGGAGGCCCCTTATCCAATGGTAGCATAATTGATTACTTAAATATGAGCAATTGAACACGGAAATTATACCAGAATGATTAAGAAACTAGAAACATGAGACATCAAAGAATTTGAGAGACAATACACACAATTGTATTAGATAATACTAGAAGAAAATACAAATAAGGAAGATGCCACTTCTTCCTCCACCTCAAAGGCTTGCCACACCTCAAGACCTTCTTCCCTCTCTCTCTTGCTCAACACAAAACCAACTCTAAAACCTGAGTTACAATCCCTCCTTGAATGCTATAGCTGATCTCCTTGACCTTACACCTGTAGATCTCCTTGACCTTGCTTGCTTCAATGCTCTTACTTGATCAATATGATAATTACAATACATGCCTCATGGTTCTTTAAATAGAAATCCATGGTTACAAAAATAGACCTCTAACTACTAAAATTAGACACACAGCTCGTGACTTAAAATAGTCTCTTAGCATGCAAACACTCGGTTTAACTAACTGACTGTTCGTAAACAGTAGTTCTGGACCGCACAGGCGACTGACGTCGGTCCCTGCTTGTCTGGTGCTGCTGACGTCGGCCGACTCTCTGTCATCGCTGGTCTCCTTTTCCACTACATCTGACTGATGTCGGTCATACTGTCGACGCTGGTGGCTCTGGTTCTTCAGCATCCTTTCTTCATGTGTGTGCAAACAGTTGAAGCTTTTAGCTCCACACCCTAACAATCTCCCACTTGGAGATAAATAACTGCAACCTGTACCTGTACCTATACACCATCTATTTTGTTCCTTAGGCTCTGTATCCCTCTTCAAAGTCACCCTTGAAGACCAACCACCACGCAAACCTGTGATGCTATATCTGTCACCTATGCCACAAGAACTTTGCTGCTCCCAAATTCTTCATGATATACTTCTGAACCAACTCTACCCTTAGCTCAGAAAACTCCCTGTATATGCAACCCTGCAAAAAGTAACACAATACAGTAACAGGATAATGTAGCTAATATTATCCAACCTGGTAAAGATAAAAAACAATGGTCAAACCTCCATTGCCCTGCAGCATAACTCAAGACCATATACCATAGCCTTCTGTCTCAGATGTCCATCCACTCTCTTCTCTAAAACAGGAATCCATCCCTCTATATCTAGCTGACAACTCCACCAACAAGTACATGTTTGGCTCTAATCCAAGGACTCACACTCCTCATCCATGTCAAGCTCCCAATGTTTCTAGATTCTACCTGCATTGCTTCCTCCATCTTCATAGTTCATGACTATCAGTAAGCAATATAAAGAAGGTGAACAATGAATATGAGGTTCACATACCTTTTCTGACCTCTGTATGGGTGTTTGAGACTCATAGATCCACCCAACATCCGTTCCAGTGACCGATCTCGACCAACTCCCAGTCTGCTCCCGACCGATGTCGGTTCCCCACACTGATCCTGACTGCCAACATCATTACCCCTGGCTAACGCCGGTGTCCCCTCTACTGACGTCGGTCCTAATGACCGATGTCGGACTTCTCCTGCCCGACTTACCGACCCTGTTGGTCTGCACATGACCGAAGCCGGTGTCTGGATGACCGACGTCGGTTCCAAGTAACCGACATCAGTGCCTGTGTGTTCCCGTGAGTGATGAATTCTTCATCCGTGAGCTCTTCTTGGATCAAATCTATATCCATGCTGCCCTGCTCAGATTTATTTACTGCCTGTAACTGTTCTAAGGCCTTCATCTCCTCCATGAACACCAAGACATCCCTGTTCTTGTCAAAAGCCTCAAATTTCCTTTTCCTGTAATGAATTCTATCCATGCCTTCTGAACTTGAACACATACCTTTTGAGTCAAGAACTTCCATTCCCTTCTTATTCATGTGACCCTGCCTAATAGACCACATCTTCAAATCTGCACCAGAAGTGGAATCAGTAGTACAAGTAGATAGATAAAGAGAACCTACTTTCTTACCTCTTGCTAAAACAAGTGCTCCCTTGGTAACCTTCCAAGAATCCACTGTGAGGGTTATTATGCATCCCTCATCTCCCAACCTTCCTACAGAAATCAAACTCTGCTTCAGAATTGGAACATGCATGACCTCCTTCAACACCCATGTGTTGTCAATCTACAATCTCAACTGCACTTTCCCTTTGCCAACTATCTAACAAGGCGTACCATCCCCTAAATAAAGAACTCCAAAATCTCCTTGTTCATACTCATGAAACAAATCTCTGTTTGGGGATGCATGAAAAGATGAACCGGAATCTAATATCCATGATCCTACGTGACTATCCAAAGAAAGTATGAGAGCATCCTATACCACAATGTTTGCGTCCTTTGCTTCTTCCATACCTGCATGTTGATTCTCTTTATCTCTCAACCAACACTCCTTCTTTGTATGTCCTTTCTTTCCACAAAACTAGTAGGTAATACCTTTAGACTCGGATCTCCTTCTCGACCTTGATTTCCCTTGCTCAACCTTCTCCTTTTGCCTTCCTCTGCTTTCCGCACTTAGAGCATTCCCTGATGATTCACCTATGCTTCTCTTGCGTATTTCTTCATTCAAAATCACACTCACAACATCATCAACCTTTAAGATTTTAGAAGCAGATGCGGAGTTACTTACTGCCATAACCATAACATCCCAACTTTCAGGCAAAGAACATAAAATCAAGAGAGCCTTTACCTCATCATCAAAAACAATGTTGACTGAAGCTAATTGGTTTACCAAACCATGGAAATCACTGAGATGAGTATGTACCGAACCTCCTTCCTGCATTTGTAAAGTAAATAGCTGCTTCATAAGGTATACCTTATTAGAAGCCGAGGGCTTTTCATATAAATTTGCCAAGGACTTTATCAACTCTTCCGTTGTTTTGCACTGTGATAAGCTGGAAATCACAGAAGCTCCAAGACTCAACCTTATGGAACCAAGAGCCTTCCGATCAAGAACACTCCATTCTTCATCCTTCATATCTGTGGGCTTGCATGCAACCCCACCCAACGGTAAGTATAGATCTTTCTGATACAAATAGTCCTCAATCTGCATCCTCCAGTGTTGATAATTCTTGCCGTTAAACTTCTCCATTCGTAGCTTGCTTTCTTCTGCCATTGCTAAACTCCCACTCAATCAGAAAACCCTGTGAATGACCTGTAATCAAAAACAATAACCTGCTTCCTGCAAACCATAGCTCTGATACCAACTGATAGGAGGCCCCTTATCCAACGGTAGCATAATTGATTACTTAAATATGAGCAATTAAACACGGAAATTATACCAAAATGATTAAGAAACTAGAAACATGAGACAACAAAGAATTTGAGAGACAATACACACAATTGTATTAGATAATACTAGAAGAAAATACAAATAAGGAAGATGCCACTTCTTCCTCCACCTCAAAGGCTTGCCACACCTCAAGACCTTCTTCCCTCTCTCTCTTTCTCAACACAAAACCAACTCTAAAACCTGAGTTACAATCCCTCCTTGAATGCTATAGCTGATCTCCTTGACCTTACACCTGTAGATCTCCTTGACCTTGCTTGCTTCAATGCTCTTACTTGATAAATATGATAATTATAATACATGCCTCATGGTTCTTTAAATAGAAATCCATGGTTACAAAAATAGACCTCTAACTACTAAAATTAGACACACAGCTCGCGACTTAAAATAGTCTCTTAGCATGCAAACACTCAGTTTAACTAACTGACTGTTCGTAAATAGCAGTTCTGGACCGCACAGGCGATCGACGTCGGTCCCTGCTTGTCTGGTGCTGCCGACGTCGGCTGACTCTCTGCCGTCGCCAGTCTCCTTTTCCACTGCATCTGACCGACGTCGGTCATACTGCCGACGCCAGTGGCTCTGGTTCTTCAGCATCCTTTCTTCATGTGTGTGCAAACAGTTGAAGCTTTTAGCTCCACACCCTAACAGTGCATAGGGATATAAGGAGTTTGGGGAAGTTGATAGGGGTATTGAAAATCATTCTTGTGGAATATTTTTTGCAATTCCAATGTCCTATCTTTATGAACAAAGCATAAGAGTGGAAATGACTCAAAACCCCTATAAACCCTTGGAAAGGACATGATTGAGGAAATGAAGATAGAGATCTACTCTAATGGCATATTTTTCATATAATGATGATTGGATGATGTATTGGACTCTTTTAGGCTCATCTCCATCCTTTTACACTATACAAAATTATACAAATGGAGTACAAAATAGGGTTTTTTTTTATAGTTTTATGTGGTGTGTAGGTTATAAGGACTTTAAAAGGATGAAATTAAATTTGGGAGGAAGATAAAGACTTATTGTAAATCACTATGGTCATTTAATGATCCATGAAAAATCCTAAGTGTGTCCACGATTAGCTTCATCTCAACCAGTTAAAGTTGGCATAGTGAACATGATGGCGAGAAGGGTGAAAAACTTCAAGTAAGATGTTTTTAAGGTGTGATTGATGCCTCTAAGGATATGGATAGAATTTAAAAATTTAATTAACCATATTATATGTATTTTCATGAGAAATTTAAGCCATTTTGGAAGCCAATTGTGAAAGGTGTATGAAATAAGGAGTTTCTTTGACTGCAGGTAGTGATGGCTCATTCTCAGAGGAATCTAGGTGATTAAGAATGTATAAAATTCATGGATAAGCATGTAAAAAAAATTTACCTATCATTTCAATCATTATAATTTTCCCTAGTTAGTTTTAGGATGTTACAAAAGGCGTGAGTGATAAAGACAATTTTTTGAGCCAACAAAAGGAATTTCATGGCACATTTCAAGAGTTTCATGCCTTGGATTTACACTTGTGATTTTTTAATTTGCATGATCAGCTCACATTGTATTCTCATGCACATGTAACTCATTTTATTATCTTGACACTTGTCCTTGTGACCTTTGGACTTCTTTGTTCTCTTCTCTCTCTCAAGTTTTATAAGAACTAGCCATTTTGGCTATTATAAGGAGGCTCCACCTAAGTATGGTAAAGCCATAATCATTTTAATACCATAGATCAATAAAGAATAATAATTTTAGATCTTATATTATTGTTCATAGTTTTTTCACTTGAATTATTGATATTGCTTATTGATGATTGATGTTTCCTTAGCATTGTTGTCTCATTCTATCACCTATTTATAAATTGAAAGGTTCTTCCTATAGGTCATGTCAAGTTTTTTATGAAGTGTCAAGGTTGAATGAGTTAGTATATTAAAATAATGCCATTCTAAGCCTCTTGTCTATTCTTCCTATCTTAAGCATTCATCACAACCTCATAATGAAATACTGATGTGATAAGATTCAAATTAGTGAAGTGTAAGCCTAGTTAGTCTCTTGGTCTCATGTGTGACATGTATTTGGTTGGTATTCATCAATAAATTTGGTATATCATCACCTTTAGGATAGTTTACTTTCAATTTTCTCTCCCTTTCCTTGAAAGCATAGGTGTAGTAGTGATCTAAAAGTGGTACATGAAGGGAGCTATCCCTATCTAGAGATTCACCTCATTATTAGGCTACCCATAGCCTAGAGGTGTTTCAATGGTGCCACTTGGATGAGGAGAGCTGAGAAATCTCCTCAAAGGGTGAAAATACAAGTGAACATAATTACTATATTAATGGG
Organism: Torreya grandis; assembly: GCA_037957365.1. Lineage (NCBI taxonomy): Eukaryota > Viridiplantae > Streptophyta > Pinopsida > Cupressales > Taxaceae > Torreya > Torreya grandis. The sequence goes on along the minus strand of JARHVA010002878.1, from coordinate 1,202,627 downwards.
GGGGGAAATGTAGACAATATTTTATGATTATATAGCACCTCAATCTTGTACAATTGGCAAAATCAGACCTTAGTTTTTCCTCTTAGTTATACACTCTCATTGCTTCTTCAAGCCTCACATATACTTTATATTGTGCCCCTTAGCATATATCTTAGTCTAACTAGTCATATATTTATGATTTATACATTCCATCTTGCCCAAAATGCTAAAATGTACTTATCTTACACCAATGGAAGTTTTGATCTTGTACTTATTTTGATACTCCTTGGACACTAGCATTTAGGATAGATAATAGCATCAATGTTATTGTCCTACACTTATGCATGTGTTTAGTGCACTAATTTCATCTAATTTATAAATTAAATGTATTCTAATGGTCAACACAAGTGATTTAATGTGATTTATTACTCTAAAGAGATTTGATATAAATACAAGATCAACCCTCATTCATTTCTCACCTAGATAAGACCAAAGAAACCAAGACACTTATCAAAATAACTCTATCAAAAATTCAATTGATCAAAGATTCTATCAGAGTTGTTGCCAAAATCTAGATAATGTGAATGCAATGGAGACGTGATCACATGAGATGAAGCTAGTGCACATCACATAGATGCTAAAGCAATTTGAAATTATATAAGAAGATAATTTTCACAAGAAAAATGGGAGAAAATACAATATCTGATTAACATGAGATGGCCAAAGTGAGGAATACATATAGGAGAGCACGTAAGTAACTCCTCCACAAAAGGTGGTCAAGGCACCCCAAGAATAGACTATAACTCCTCCATGAAAGGTGGTGATAAGGTGCTAAGAATAGAGAAGTAACTCCCATCAAGGGAGTTACTTATGACATTCTTATGACACCTATGACACATCTATGACACACATCTCCACATAAGCTAGCCTATCCCTCAAATGTAGGAAAACTCCATGTATGCACAAATATATAATTTCCCTAATTAAATAATAAGGAAAAATAAAAACCTACACTAATAGATTCTTTTTTTACATAATAATTATGGGTACAACACATCTATAGGTCTAAAGTACTAAAGGAGCAGCCCAAAATCCCAATTTACCAAGTTACAAGTTAGGTCACTATTATACTTGCTTGACACACATTGCATGATTCACACATAATCCAACACATAAGGGAAAATTACATTAGTCTTAGACCCTCTCCTAAGCATTGGATATGTATGTAGCATCCTTTGATAATGGGGTCATTAGAGTCATCTCAATAGTATATACCTACTAACCCATTTTCCCCAAGGTCACATTGAAGATGAAAATCTAGGGTTTTTCCATTTCACAAGGAGATATAGTCCATGACCTAACTAAATGCACCAGAGTGAAGATGAAGAAGAAAAAAAGAATCTAGGTGGTCATATCCTATTTTTCCAGATATTTCATATAGGACACTAATGTCAGACTCAGATAGTAACATCGATGCAACTATCTAGGGCTGATGCAACTATCTAGATAGCTAGATGCATCAGATCTAGAATTTTCTAATTGTTCTAGAATTATCTTCCTACCTATTTTTAACATGTTCTAGATCTAGAACTGCATTAGCATCAAAACAAGCTAATTACTTCTAGTATTTATCATTTCTAAATCTAGCCTAGTTGTACTTTCCATATTTAGACTATCTCAACATAATAAAGTCAATGTATGCTTCTATATGAGTTTAGAATTTAATTGGCCTATTATAGATCTGATTATCAACCTTATGCCATTTCATTTCTATAGTCTTAACACTAATATTAATGTGAAATACATACCCACACCATTTGATTTTAGGGATAAACAAGCCCTAACATTGTGCATTTGTAACATTGACCATGGTGTGATAATTATTTTCATAAGTTCTAAGGTTTAAAATTTATTCAAACATTGGTATTTGGCTTAGTCATACTTGAATGAATGCATATATTGCATATAATATTTAACTTTAATGCATGTGGTGGAAATTTTTAATGGTATTTTTTTTGAAACAATTTAAGGAGATTTATCGATAATTTTAATTTAACATAGCTTAATTCACTTGTCATTGCCTCAAGCTTGGAGATCATGATGGAAAAATTAGTAAAACCTTCAATGTGCCACTAAGTGTTTGGTAACTTGAATATTTAGTTTGGAAAATTTTGATTTTTGGTAATATTGATTATCCACTAAATTGGTGGACACATCAATCACATTCATTGAATGACATGGTTATGACAATCACCTAAGCATAAAAGGTTTTTATTTTTTGACTATTATCATTTGTCAAGCTTTTTGGGTGGAAGCTGAGCTCTATAAATTTTTTTTTAGACTAAGATGTTGGACTATAGGGTATTTGGTGTCTCTCAGACTCAAACAATGATCAAGGTATGTATTTCTTGATTATTGTTAAAAGAATGTACTTCATTATGGTTCTATCAAACTATTTTGCAGTAAGAATTTTGTTGATAAGAAGGTTAATGAATGTTTTTTATGTGGATTATTTTGAAGAGGAAATCATGTATAATTGTTTGTATTATAAATTAGTTAAGTGGTGAGTTGTGCATGTATTTGTGTCATTTTATGGTGTATTTAGTCACTAATTTGAAAATCTTCTTGATTCATTCTGTTTGAGCTGTAGTATGCATGCGTAAAATGGTGATATGGAAAGAACATGTCAAAATATTTCATGAAATCTTTAGTTTTTATTTAGATAGATAGAAATATTACTAATTTGGTTCAAAAATGATAATTCTGAGTTGGGTGTCTTTTTGTGATAATGTGAATGTTGTCAGCCTGCATGTTACATTTATTATATTTATTTTTCAACTTCATTACCTAAGTGGTACATTTTTTGGGGGGGATTGTGGTTGTTTCAAACATGTTTTAAATTGCATTTTGTTGCATGATAGTTATAATTCAATAAAGTTAAGTTTTTTTGGTCTTTGTATGATTGAAATAATACATTTATTTTACAAAATGTATGTGTGTTTGTCTTTTTATTTTAAAAGATTTGGTAGAATTGTGTGAAGGGTTGAAAATACTTTGGAGGTTGGAAATAAAAGTTTTGAATAAACCCAAGTTTATATATGATATATTACATGCATTTTATTTTTTAGAATATGAAGATAATATTATAGTTTGCATGCATTTAGTTAGCTCTGTTGTCATTTGGTTGAAAGGAGAATCAGTTATTTTCTTTTCTTTTAGTATAAGGAGATATGTGTTCTTATTTGAAAGCACTAAATAATTATATTTAGACCTCTATGGTATATATTTGCATTGATTTTAAAGATATCTCATATCCATTCAATATAATGACATGAGAGTTTTATTGATGAAAAATAGAGGTTCAAATAATAAAAATGTGATATAATGTTTTCTTCAAGTAAAACCAATGGTTATAATTTGCATGAATTTAGGGTTTTTAATTTCAATACATAAAAAAAAAAATTTGAGATGGGATTATTTTTAGTTATTACATGAAATGGATGACTATATGTATTTGATGTTTGATAAGAATAAGAAGTATTGCATGTTTATATGCATTTTTGTTTTTAGTGTTTTATATAAAGACTCATTTTTGGTTTTCATAAAGGTTTTTTTATGTGAGCCCAAATATTTTTGAAATTTTGGTAAGCTGTAAGATTGATATTGTTTAACCCTAAATATGTAGATTAGGGTTATCTAAGGTTAAAGTGGATAGGGATAGCCTAAGGTACAAAGGTGATAAACTATCTCTATAGTAGGTTAATTAGATGCTAAAATCAAATATAACATATGTTAAATTCATTTAACTGAGATAGGATAAAAATATTAATTATGACTATGATAAATATGGAAATGATAAATAAGTAATATACTTAATTGGTTTTGATGCTGACATAATTTTGGATCTGGAGCAGGTGGGAATTAGATTGGAAAAAGATTATAGAACAATCACCAAATTCTAATTTGAATGCCTCTATAACCATAGACACTAGTGTAAAAATTAGATGGATGCATCGATACTACTATCTAAACTTGACATAGGTTTCTTATATGTAATACCTATTGGAAAAAGATGTGACCACCTAGATTCTTTTGGGTTTCTCTTTGCCTTCACTCTAGAGCATTCAGATCTGGGTCATAGACTATCACTCCTCATGAAATTGTAAAACCCTAGTTCTTCATCTTCATAGTGACCTTGAAGAAAAATGGGCTACTAAGAACATAATGTTAAGCTAACCCTAGAAACCCATCTATCAATGAACACTACCTACATAACCAATACTCCAAAGAGGGCCTCAAACTAATGCAATTCTCTAGTACATGAATCATGCAATATGTGAAAAATAAGTACAATAATGACCTAGATTGTAACTTAAAAAATATAGATCTTAGGTTACCCCTTAAGTACTTCAAACCTATGTATTTGTTTTTTCTATGACTAACATGGAAATAAGATAAAATAGTGAAGCTTTGCTCACTTGAGTTCTTGATTGAATGCCTTTTATAAATTGCCTAGTGAGTAGGTAAGAGGTTTCTAGGTTAAGAATGAATGAGGGTTGATCTTGTATTTATATCAATCCATTTAAAGTAATAACTCACATTAAATAACTTAATCCAGCCATTAGGATATGTTTCATTTGTAAATTAAATGAACTTAGGACACTAGACACTTACATTAGTACATGACACCTGCATCAATGTATGTATCTATTTGGGACACTAGTGTTAAGGGAACATGAAAGTAGGTATAGAATCATAACTTGTAGATTTGGAAGATAAGCATGTTTTAATCATTTTGTAAGTCATCAACATTATACTGGTTAGACCAAGAGATAGGCCAAGGGACATAAGATAGAGCAGATGTAATACTTTTGAAAGTGAGAAAGGTCTAGAATTGAGAAGAAAAACCAAGGTCTGAGATTTATAATAATCCATAAATATCATCTATAATTTTCCCCCATTTGATTTAGTAATGAAATTATTAGTTTAAAGGAGAAGAAATACATACCTAGGTGTGTATAACACACCTTTCCTTTGCTTGATTCCAACTTGAGTGATTTTTTAGTGACTAACTTGAAACCAAGAGCATGTTATAATATATAATCAGTGCATATAATCTAAAATTGAAAGTATTGAAAAGATTTAAATTTTAAGAGCAAGGTTTAGGAGTAAACCTATGTATCAATGTAACCACCTTTCTTATTGTCAAGTTGATTTGAAAAGATATATAATTGCAAGGCTCTAAAACTCAGATTAGGAAAAATATATATAAATCTAGAAAGTGCATATATCTAAGGAGATGGAGAGATATTGGAAGGCACATGGTGCCAAACTTGGAGAAAATGTGAGTTGCCACTAGACAGTTAAGATTATCTCAACTATGTAACCCAATCATAATTATAACCTAGTGAGAATGAGTGAACAAAGTCAACTCACACTATCAAATTGGTAAGGATATATGATATAATAAATGCCAACCTAAAAACTTAGCAAGATTGAGTGATTTAATCACTTTAATCATACCAAAAAAGTGAACCAAATAATACTCTAGATTGGTTCAATACAGTTTGTAAAATTACAACTTGGTGGGTGATGATAGTTCTTGAGAGTGCTTTGAAATCTAAAATTGATTTATATTTTAAAATTTTAGGTGCACATTACATATCATATGCACCTTATATATGTCTCATGCTAACACTATGCATAATAATGGTATAAAATATATAGAATTATGCCATAAATGTGAATTTGAATCATGTAACTTTATGCTTTGGCCAATTTGGAAAGTGCGTAAGTATGGATAATTATAGATGATATTTTATTATTATATATCACCTCAGTCTTGTACATTTTCCAAACTCATACCTTGGCTATTCCTCTTAGTTCTATATCTTTCATGATTTTACAAGTCTCACATTCACTCTATCTTTGTGCCCCTTGGCCTATATCTCTTAGTATGACCAGTCTTATGTTGATGACCTAGGTCTTTTATCTTTCTTATAATACTTAAAATATACTCATCTTCCATATTTTAAAGTTTATAACTTGTACCACTTTCCTACTCTTTAAACACTAACATCTAGGATAGATAATAACATCAACATTACTATCTTGTCTTGATGCGAGTGTCTAATGCCCTAAAGTCATCTAATTTACAAATGAAATGTATCTTAATAGTCAACCTAAGTGATTTAATGCAAGTTATTACTCCAAAGGTATTTATATAAATAAAAGATCAACCTTCATTCATTCCTCACCTAGATACACCTAGCTACCCCTAAAAAAAAGACCAAAGAGAATTCAATTAAACAAAGCTTCCCTATTTATTCTTATTTACATACCAATCATAGGGACTACACATCTACAGGTCTGAAGTACTAAAAGAGTAGCCTAAGAACCTAATTCACCAAGTTACAAGCTAAGTCACTATTGTACTTATTTTTCACATATTATATGATTCACACACAAGCCAACACATAAGGGATAACTACAAGTATCTGAGGTCCTCTTAAAAGTATTGGCTATGTAGGCAACACCCACTAACAAAGGGTAATTCAACACCATGTACTCACTAGCCCATTTTCCCCCAAGGTCACTATCAAGATGGAGAAATAGGGTTTAACCATTTCACAAGGAACAATTATCCATGACCTAAATCTAAATACACCATAGTGAAGGTGAAGCAAAACCCAAAAGCATCTAGCTAGTTGCATCATGTTTCAATAGATATTCCATATAGGACACTCATGTCAAACCTAGATAGTAGTGTCGATCCAACCATCATAAGTTGATGTTACTATCTAGAGAACCATAAGCATTAGAATTAGAATCTAATGATTGTCCCAAAATATCCTTCGTACCTACTTTCCACCTGTTCTATATCCAAAGTTGCATTAACATCAAAACAAGCCAAATACTTCACTTCTTTATCATTTCTATATTTGGCATAGTTATACTTTTCATATTTAGACTATCTCAGCATAATAAATTTAGTGTATGTTTATATCTAAGTTTAACATCTAATTGGCCTACTATAGATCTGATTATCACCCTTGTGCCATTTAATTTCTATATACCCCTTTAATATGCTAGGTAACCCCAATCTAGAACATTTTAGGGTTAAATATTTGGTGAACCTGATCAATGTGAATGTAATTTTTTATGATCTAGGGATTCCAAGCCTTCTATAGTTTCATCTAGTTGTGATGAATGGTTAGACCTAAAACTTTACCTTGGGGTTTTATCCTTCTTTGGTCTCAAGGGATTTGTGTGCTTATGCTTGCAAGTGGATTCTTCCTTGATTGGTGAATTTCGGCCTCTAAATAGGTTTATTTAAAAATTCTTCATAGGTATTCTTTACTCATATTTTTATATGAAAAAATCTCTTTTTGTTCACTAGAATTTGGTACGATTTTTTTATTTTTTACAATTTACTAATTTAGTAAATATTGGCATTAAGGTGAATGGTGTATTCATGTTGGAATTAATTTTTTGGTTTCATCAAAAATAATATTTTATTAAAAACCTCTCTCATATCTCTAAAAAAATATTCTTGATTTATTGTAACTAATGATTCTTTATTTGAAATATTTTAGGGTTTTACCTATGAATCATCCCACATTGTTTAGCACATTTCTAATTTATATTAGATCAAATTTCAAATTCCTTAGAGTTTTTTTCATAAATATGATTATATATACAAAAACCTCTTTTTATTGTAAAATATTGTATGGATTTTCTAAATTTATTATTTTTAGTAAATTTAGATCTATAGGTTGTACACGTACTTTTGTTTCCCTATTTTTCTAGGTTCATCTTATTTCCTAGTTTTATAGAAAAAACTATCTTATATTTTTAAAAAAATAGACAATAGCCTAAATTATATATCCTTACTTTAATGATTTATTTATCCTTGGTATTTATTTTTCTTGCTTATCCTATTCTCATATCAATTTTCAAAACATTTCAAATGGATACAAAGAAGTTCCTTCTTCCTCCTAACCCTAAGGAGGTGATAACTCTCATCCCTCTAAATAGGTCTAGACTATCACTTATCTAAGGGGTAAAGTGGCCAACCCTATAGTTGAAAATGAATATATTTAATCTAAAATACTTAGGTTTTGTGCCTATGAAACCCTACAAGAATAAATCAATATTGTGACCAAGCTAATGCATGAATTACAAAAGCAAAATCAAGCTCTAAATTCAAAGATCTATTTATTGAAAAATTAGATTTCATATACAAAAAATCTACAATATGTTAGTGTGAACCATGTGTTTTCATCTTCACATACCAATTATGTACCTAATAAAATCAATATTTTAAGAAAAAAACAAAGTCACCTAATGAAAATGATTCTACAAGTGAATAAAACCCTATGAAGAGGTCAAGTGAGATTCTATGAGAGATAGTATTAATGTGATCAAATTACCTTTTATGCATCCTATAAAAAAATATAAATATAACTGTGCATATCATATAATGCATGATCACCCTATAAATTCTTATTTTGCATTCAAAATAAAGATACAAAATATAAATTCTCCCAAAGCAAAGATGTCCAGTAAACAAAAATGGGTACCAAAAGAGCCTCCAAAATAAAAGGAGAAACAAATTTACCAAATCCACCTCAAGGTTCAAATGATACATCATTAAATTTGGATGATCCTTCACATTATGTTCAAGTTTATAATGTCCCAAATCATCTAAAAGACATACCAAATATTCTAAATACTGATATAAAGTAAGAAATTTTGAAAGAACAATCCCAAATAGTAATGTTATAGAATGATCAAAATACATCTTTTTATAATGAGTAGTAGAAGATGTGTAATGTTTTTTCAATTTATATCTCATAGGTTTCCAATGATGATAACAAATAATAAAAATATATTTCCAAGAATGAATCTCCAACCTATGGTGCTATTGGTTTTTCATACACAGATTCTCAAATTGTCAAACCACTTATTCAAAAACCATTTAGTTAGAAGCCATTTACTCAAAACAAACCCCCACCATTCTTGACATTATCCTTTAAAATTGGTTACATATATGATCCTAATGATAATATAATTTTGTGTTACCCTTCTAGTCCTTGAAGTGATCACATTGGTTCTATGTGCTTCAATGTTACATTTATCTTGACATATTTCCTTATATATGCTACACGGTTCCATTAACATATTATATAGTTGTCTTATAATTTTGAGGTGAGGTATCTACCATTTTATATTCTTACCTCACCTAAAAGGAGGGGGTCATATTAGTGGGGTAATAGCATAGAGACATGTTATCCACACTTGACACAATTTTCAAATTCAGTGGGAGCATATCATATGGGTATGGATTCCATAGATTCATAGTTATAAAATTTAGTGTCGGGACATGCTTTAAAATCATTTTTTCCACACTCATTTATTACATGGTACTTATATCTGTTCCCAAATTTAGTGGGGGTGTGCTTTGGAAGCATGTTCTCCATGCCAATTCAATATTTAACATCTCTTGTTTATAGTGGGGAAATGTTTTGGAAACATGTCCTCCACATTGGTACTTATATTAGTTTTCATATTTATCCATAGATAATGGGGTCATGCTTTGGAAACATGTCTTCCACATTTACACAGTTATCCAAAGTGTCCAAATCACATAATTATATGATTCAGATTCATAGTTATGATAGAATTTTATACATTGGTACTATTTTTATACATATTTATATCATGAGACATATCTAAGTTGAATATTATATGAAACATGTGCCTAATATTTGAAAATCTATATTAGTTTCAGATTCTATAACTCTATTATGGACAGTTACCATATCACACACTTTTTCATACTAGTACCCCAAAGACTTTTACAAACTTTTATTGAGTCAATCTATTATAGTAATTGGTTTTATTTTGGTATGGTTGATGTGATAAAATCACATAATCTTACCAATTTTTTAGGTTGGACTTGATCATCCAACCTCATTAGGTTATAAGTATCATTAGGTTACATGATTGAGCTAATCTCAATTATCAGGTGGCAACTCATTTTTACTACAAAGTTGGGGGCATGTGCCTTCCAAATATATCTCTCTGTGTCTCTATATCCTTGGATATATGAACTTTAAATTTTTATCTATATTTTTCCTAATAATAGTTTTATATCCTTTTAATGATACATATTTTTTTAAACAACTTACAAATAAGCAAGGCTATTACATCAATAGATAGGTGTACTCCTAAACCTTTCTCTTTCAATTTAAATCTATTTAAAATACATTCAACCCATATTATATGCACTAAATTTAGACTATAACATGCTCTGGGTTGTAGGTCAGTCACCAACAAAGCACTCAAATGGGACACATATAAAGATAAGGTGTGTATACACACCTATGTATACATTTTTTTCTTTAAACAAGAAATTTCATTATTAGATTAAAGTGGGGGTGGAAAATGTAGATTATATTTTATGATTATATATCATCTTAGTATTGTACACTTAACAAACTCAAACCTTGGTCATTTCTTTTAGTTCTCTACCTTTCTCATTTTCACAAGTTTCACATTTGCTCTATCTTTGTGCCCCTTAGCCTATATCTCCTAGTCTGATCAGTATTTTGTTGATGACCTAGGTCTTCTATCTTGCTTAGAATTCTTAAAATGTACTTATCTTCCATCTCTACAACTTTATAACTTGTACTTACTTTCTTGCTCCTAAACACTAATGTTGAGGATAGACAGTAGCATCGATGTTACTATCATGTCCCAAAGCAAGTATCTATTGTCCTAAAGTCATCTAATTTATAAATTAAATGTATCCTAATGGTCAACATAAGTTATTTAATGTGAGTTATTAATCCAAAAGAATTTATATAAATATAATATCAACCCTCATTCATTCCTCACCTAGCTACCCATAGAAAAAAGACCAAAAAGTATTCAAGAGCATTTAATTAAACAAAGCTTACCTATTTATTCCTATTTCTATACCAATCATAGGGACTATACATCTACATGTTTGAAGTACTTAAGGATCAACCCAAGAGTTTGATTTGCCAAGTTACAAGCTAAGTCACTATAGTACTTACTTTGCACATATTGTATGATTCACATATAAGCCAACATATAAGGGATAAATACGTGCATTTGAGGACCTATTTGGAGTATTGGTTATGTAGGCATAACCCACTAACATAAGGGTCTTTTGGGTATCTCGACATAATTTTTCCACTAACCCATTTTTCCCCAAGGTCATTATGAAAATGTAAAACTAGGGTTTTTCCATTTCACAAGGAGTGACTGTCCATGACCTAGATCTAAATGTACCAAAGCAAAGGTAAAGAAAAACCCATAAGAATATAAGTGGTTAAATTTTTTTAAGTAGATATTTTGTATAGGACACTATCATCAAACCTAAATAGTAGTGTCGATGTAACCATCCCAAGCTGACGTTACTATCCAGAGATCTAGAAGCATTAGAACTAAAATATGATGATTATCCTAGAATCTCCTTCCTACATGATTTTCACCTATTATAGATCCATAAATACATTAGCATCAAAACAAGTTAAGTACTTCACTTATTTATCATTTCTATATCTAGCATAGTTATACTTTCATAAATTAGATTAACTCAACATAATAAATTTAGTGTATGCTTATATCTAAGTTTAGAATATAATTGGTTTGCTATAGATCTAATTATCACCCTTGTGTCATTTTATTTATATATACTATATACACATAATATTTTTAACTTTTATTGATTAATGACACTTTGTATCTTACAAGAACCTGTCAATTTTTAATCTCTTTAAGTGCATGCCTTAAGGGGTACACCAAGAAAGGGGTGGGTAGACCATTGGTTATTCATAAGATTATTGTCCCTTTTAATACTTTCCATATACACACTTGTATCCTAAAACCATTTTCCTTAAGGTTATTATTCTTAGTTGTACCCATATCATTTGTCATATCTTTATCCTCCTTGTTCTTTCTTTGATCCCCTTTCACCATTTGACTATACTAGGTCGACTGGGTCAACCCTACATTATTTAGGGATATTTTTCACTTGGATTTTTGTTATCACTTCAGGTGACCTAGCTTAGGACTTATTTATTTACTTCTTGAAAACATACAGGGTTAACTGGGTTGACCCTATACAATTGACATATTCAAAAGGATTTAGGTTAAGATCTGCCTATATATACAAGTTCATTTAAAACCATTTGAGATTAGAGAAGTGAAGAAGAATAAGTACAATTAGCATCTAATTATTGATCATTCTAATTGAGGAGTAAAGCTTAGGGTTCCATAATTTCTTTGGAGATATAGATTTTGTCTTGTGGAGAAGTTTTTTGGATGCATAAATAGGTTATGTAGCATAGAGATGATTTATCTTTGTTATCCTTACATATCATAATAATCTTTTGTGAATCACCTTGGCCAAGGGAGAGATTGAGGTTAGGTGGGTTCATCTTCAAAGGTAAGTATTCTTAACTTTATTTCTCCTTTGTAAGAGTAGATAAATAATGTAGTTGTTCTTATTTTAATGCATTAAGATTTTGTATATATGATTGTGAGTATATATATTTTATGCATGTTTATTTTAGTTTGTTTTGTTTCTAACCCCCACTTTGTGACATAAGATTTGGTGTGCACTAGATTAAATTTACTTTCTTGTTTATTAGAATAGAGTGAACATTAAACCTAGAACTCTTTTAGGGTTGTTGCATGATTGTGTTAGACTATAGGCTTTGGAACCCTTCCTATCATAATGTACTATGATAAGTGATCCCCTAATCAGGTCTATTAGATCCCCATATCGGTTATGCTCTTTCTTAACAAATGTATTCCCAATCAAAAGTGTAGGTATGCTCTATCTTCTTTGAGCCAAGATTGATTTATAGACATGATACATTTTTAATTGCATATATTTTGGTGAACCCAACATGAACTAATCCTTACATTATTTGTTCACATTATTTCATTATTTCATTCTTTTCATCATTGTTTTTATTATATATTTTCCATACTAGGTCAACTGCATCAACCCAACTTTTACTTATGTGCACAAATTTTCAAGTACATGTTACTAGATCAACCTTGTCAAACCAATATTTCACATAAAAAGGGTAATGAACTAACATGAGGCATCATCATGAGCATGGATAGGAAGAGTATGGGCTAGTCAAGGTTACATATGGTGATAACAAGGACAAATCACCAAGTATACATAGTCATGTTAGAGGAGAGATATGATTTTTTTAGGGAAATTTTTTATTGAGGTCTTAACAATGTGTTGATCATATTTGGTTATAAAAATCAGACTTGAAGGGTTTTAGAGAGAGGCTAGTAGCCAAATACATACAAGAGTCATCCTACAGCCCCAATATAGAGCTATAGCCACCCAAAGAGCCATCTACAACTAGGTACAGGTTTTAGCCATTTGGAGACCCTAAATGGAGTATAAGATAATTAAATTTATGAGAAATCATGGATTCTATACATTCACCTTGGAAGATCAAGTTTCCAAAATTACTTTATCATGATGACACTCTACACTCCATAGTCCATACAAGGGCTAAGAAAGCAAAACACAGTCAAGCATAATGCAAGAACTGTGACAAAGGGAAGGGTTTTGGTGATTTGAGAGGGTTTTAAGGTTTAAGGGTGTTCATAAGTCAAAATAAATATTAAAAAAATCATCATAGGTCTTAAAATAAGGGAAACCAAGGTACAGGCAGCATTAGGAAACACAGTCAAATGGCAAATTGGTGAAAGTTTGACAAAGGGAAGGGTTTTGATATCCTTTTGAGTAGGTTTTGTATTTAAATGGTACTTGAACATTAAATGAAGGTAAATTTATTAAATGAAATTAAATATATTATAAATTACCATCCTAAACCACCTCAAAAGCAACCTAACTTGCTCCTACAATCATATTAGTCGTCACAGTCTTCTACTAGCAGGCATAATTCAAGGTTTCTCTTGGATAGAAGGTGGTTTAGGGTGGAAATTTTCCCTCTTTCTTAAATAAACATAGACTCAAAATATTATATGCTTAATCAAATCTATTTTATATAATAACAACTTGAAGGGAGTGAAGTACTCAGGCCATTGTATAGACTATGCATAGGTGAAGGCCTATAAAGCTTGATTTTGAGTCAAATTGCCATAAAAGAGATGTGTGGAGGGAATTAATTTAATATAAATGGTATTTAATCCCCTAATAAATATGTAATAGCCACTAAATATGCTCAAACCTGATCAACATCCATCTACAACAGCAAAACATAGTCATTTGAGAAGCTTAATTACTTTGTTTGAGGGAGAAAACATGCTTGAAACAAGGGTAGAGGAAGTTTTCAAGATCTTGAAATGTATATTATCATAGTTTAAGATTTTTTTGAACTTTAAAACCTATTATAAACAATGAAACCAGCTCCAAAAACCAAGGCATAGTCTATTATGCACACAGTCCATGCAAAGGAGGTAAATTTGAAGGAAATTTGAGGATTTTGGCATCTATAAGTGGAATTTCAACTTTAAATTTGGTAAATATAATAATAATGAGTTAAATAATCACCCATAAAAAATTTAATTCTATTTTAGAATTGTAAGTGCTCACTATTTTGTCACAGTCATCAACATGTCGTTTTGAGGTCACCATTGGAGCATGCAACATTTTGAGGCACCATGAAGGTTGCTAAGCCCACGTGAGAGTTTTAAAATAATGGGATGATGTTTTTAAATCATAATAAAACCTTTAAAGAATCTAAAAATACAAATTATATGCAAACCATGCTCATTTAGGCTTTTACAAGCAAGCAAACATATAGGCCAAAAAGGCATTTTTGACTTTTCAAGTAAAAAGATGCTTTCAGAGTGTTTTGATAGAATGGTAAATACCCCATGATTATGTTTTAAGGATTTTTTAATCTGAGGAAGAGTCATTTTTATCTTGGTGAAGTTTTTCACTTTTTGTAGTTCTAGACACCCTTCTAAGCCTCTTATTCAGATGATTGTATCTTTTACTACATGAGGAATTCAAACAAAATATATTAGTATATATTTATTAACCCTATAAATTTATAATTAATTAAAAAATGATATAATATTAAGGGCTGTGATTTATTAACAATAGTTAAGAGCGTAGGCAGCCCATAATGTAAGCAAAACCCTACATGCAAATTTCCTCCACATGATAACTTTTCATATATTTTTCATGGTAAATAAATATTTTAAAGGATTTTAGGGGGGTTAGTGTGGTACAAATAAATGGAAATATTTTGGGATGTGGAGGTATTTACTTCATGAATCATCATTTTGAAGATTTAGCTTTAAAACCCTCCCAAGCCCTCAAAAAACTAGTTTTGCAAAAAGTTGATTTTATTGCCACAAAATCACCATGGATCAACCTAAAATATTTTAAAACATCAAGTAAACTTAGATAAGATTCCATAAATGCTAATTTTAAATATGATTTTTTATGGATTAAGGCATAAATCATGTTTTTTATGGAAAACATCATGGAAAATGAAGTACAGGGAAGTTCAATGGGATCCAATCAATGGAGTTTGAAGCCTGAGACTTGTTATTAATCCTCAAATATTCATTTTGTTAGAAATATTTCTTAAAGTTCCCCTAATATCTCAATCAAAATGGCTAGTATGTAGGAAAATGGAGCAAAATAGGCCTAGTCAACCCTGCTGACTAGATGGCAAGAATTTTCACATCAAAATCACATATCTTGTGATGAGAAAAGTTGTTACAGGTCTAATACCATTTTTTTAAGGTTTTATGGTGTCTTGTATAGGTCCTATGGAGTTTCAACTGCACATATAGGCTATTAGGCCTATTTGGCCTAATTGGTCAAATGGTTAGGTTTGAAGTTGGCATTGGATAGCTATCTAAGGATCTTACTTAGAGTTTTCATGCTGCATATCTAATATTTGATTTGAGTTTCATGCAAATTTTCATCCTTCAAGTGCCTTTTCATGTAAGGGAAGGCTAATTAGAGTTGACTAATTGACAAGTCATGCATTTATCCTTGGTAATCATGTAATTGAAGGCTTTCCAACACTTTCAATCTTAGTTCAAGTGGAGTTAAGACATACAAGTTGGCATAGATTTCATGCAAAGGAAGATTAACTTGTCAAAGGGCCCACCACTCCTTTTCCAATGCAAAAGTAAAGCTTCATGGAAGACAAGAAGATAAAAGGATTTTATTTCAAGGCTTTGTTATCATTTTGGAACTCAGTTTTGGCTTGAGTTGACATGAAATTCACCTCTTATTCTCCTTTTTATTCCAATCTCTTGGATATTCTATGATTTTGCTATATATGTAGGCTTTTAACCATTTTTTAGGATCCATCCCTTTCTTGGCATGATCAGACTCTCCCAATATTGAGTTTTGTAACCTTTTTATATAAATAAAATGACTATTTCAGATTCCATTATACTGGTATAGTGTGTAATATTAGTTTTATTTGCATATGTGGTAGAGCTTTCTCTTGATTTTTACCTAGTTACTAGTTTGTCAAATTATGTAGGTCATGGCTATCAAGTTTTGATTCTTACCTAGTTACTCATTTGTCAAATTATGTAAGTCATGGCTATCTAAGGAGCTTACTTAGAGTTTCCACACTACATATCTGATCTTTGATTTGATTTTCATACACATTTTCATCCTTCAAGTGATTTTTCATGCAAGGCAAGGCTAATTGGAGTTGATTAGTCTTGCACTTCAGTTGACTAATTGACAAGTCATGCATCTATCCTTGGTTATCATATAATTGAAGGCTTTCCAACACTTTCAAGCTTAGTTCAAGTGGAGTTAAGACATCCAAGTTGGCATAGATTTCATGTAAAGTAATATTGACTTGTCAAAGGTCCCACCACTCCTTTTCAAATGAAAAAGTAAATCTTTATGCAAGATAAGAAGACAAAAGGATTTTATTTCAAGGCTTTGTTATCATTTTCAAACTCAATTTTGACTTGATTTGACATGAAATTTACCTCCTCTTCTCCTTTATAAACCAATATCTTGGATATTCTATGCCTTTTCTATATATGTAGGCTTTTTACCAATTTTTTAAGATGCATCCCTCTCTTGGCATGATCAAATTCTACCAAGATTGAGTTTTATGACCTTTTTAGATAAATAAAATGACTATTTTAGATTCCATTATGCTGGTATACTGTATAATATCAGTTTGATTTGCATATGTGGTATATCTTTCTCCCTTATCAAGTTCTAATTCTTAATTAGTTACTAGTTTGTTAGATTATGAAGGTCATGTTTAGTATTTGATGTTTGTCGGTTGAATTTATAGTGGATATAAGTGGTTGGTTAGTGCCTTGAATCAAGCCTATTCCATCATTTCCCTCAAGCTTAGATCAACTGATAAAACTTATACATGAAATACTAATGCATAGGAGTCAATTGGAGTTGTAGATTTAGTCTTTGCTTATCTAATCAGTGTTTTAAGAGCTCAAATAGAGTGGATGAACCAAAAATACTAGTGTATCATGAATAGTAGATTAGGATTTCCCTTTTAGTTTCCTTCTCTCCCTTTTCATCCCAACAATTAATAGTTTAGTAGTCAGTGTAGAGTGATACATTAGAGAAGCTAGCTTCACCAAAATATAGAGGTATGAGATGAGTTCAGGTATCCCACATCTTAGATCATTCCAATGTTAGTCTAGGTGTGAAGGTTTTAGAGCCAAAATCTAGAGGTTTGATATGAGTTTTGGATAGCTAATAGTTTTGGCACTCTTAGTGGGACATGAGTTTAGATATTAGAGTACAAGTTTACAACACATTATCTTTAGATCTAGTTTCCATTACTCTTATGGTCCTCATCTCAAGGCAAAAGGTACATTGTTCATAATTTCAGTTATCTTCATGATGTTTTAGGCCATGGTAGCCTATAGAGAAGAATTTTGTCATTCTTCTCCTTACCAAAAATTTGAGTATGTTCATCATAACTCATATAAGTCAGATGATGATCCATATCATCCATATACTACATATAAAGAGACTTATTAGTAGTATGAAAGCTCATACCAGTCCTATAACCACTCTCATGAGTCTTTTTATCCTCCTGATCAATCCAATCAGCTCCCAAATCAATCCATCTCAAGCTTCAAGAAAGCTTTGTTTGGATATGAGAAAGAGATGATAAGTATAGACACTAGAAAGAGCTATAGTGAAGAGATTTCCAAGTATGAAATTTAGAGTATGAGAGAAACTTTGTAGTGGGATAAAGAGGTATGTGCAACTTTTATAAGGCAAGGTCACTCAAAGTTTAGTTCCAATATTTTAGACATTGGTGGTCTAATAGTAAGCATTAAAGAGAGGATATTGGTTTATGAGAAACCCTAGGGTCATCATAGTCAATAGTATGTTCCCATAGAGCTACCATTTTCCCTTTATGATCAACAAACTAATGTTTATCATAGTCCTCATGAGTCAAACCAAGCCTTGTCTAGCTTTCCTACTTAGAATTCTATCCAAGAGAGGTCTCAAAAAGTTGAAGTTTGTTATGAGAAGTCTAATTTTTAGATTACAGAGATCATACAGAAACCTACATCTTCAAGTTTATAGGAAGAAATACCTAGTGATCTAATCCATGATTTTAAAGCTAATTTAACCAAGAAATCAAGCTTACAAATCAGCATCTCCAATATTTAATGGCAGCTACAAAGTCAACACCCCATCAAATTCCTTCTTTCACACCCATGGCTGGAAAAGGTTTAGAAGTAGAGGTTCATAAACCCAATTTCATGACTTAGAATCAAGTACAAGATTCCATGAATAAAGAATAATATTCAAGCATGCTTTAAGATGATAAGTTCAAGAGTAAACCAGAGATCATTCATCCTCCACTCATCTCTCCTTAGAAGCCAAATTCATTTACTTCATAGAAATACATTCAAGAAAAAGCGTAGAGAGATGAGGTGAAGGTGATCCAAGAAGAGCAGCCTCATGAGCAAAATCAAGTATCTATGGTAACTTTTGTGGATCTTTCTCATCTTATTGAATACTTTCAGGGATCTACCATGCCACTTTTGGAGAAAGAACCTCTTCTTTGTGAGTAAAATGAAGAAGATGCAGTTAAAGAGACAAAAAATGAAGTTGACTTGATTAATCAAGAGGAAGAAATCATTATTGGGACACCACTTGGAAAGGACAAGCATGATTCCATCTTTCATGATGTTAAAGAAGATGAGATAGAGGTTGAGATACAAGTAGAAGAATAAGTGTAAGAAGAAGAATTTTCATGTATGTAACAAGAAGTTGTTTCTCATAAGTCTCTTGATCACATATCAATTATCTCATCTCTAGAAGCTCTTCAAGAACTTGTTGAATTGATCATTGATGAATGCAAGCTAGCCAAAGAGGATAATAATGAAGGTAATTATGATGATTTATATAATAAATATATGGATATTTATAACAAATATCAAGCTTTATAGGATCTCACACTTCCCATGGAAGATTTTAAAGACCAACTAGCTATTAAGTCTATCCATTTTGGCTCATAAAAAGAGCAAATTCATGAAGATAATAAGAATAAGCAAGTGTTGGCTGATCTAATACCTCAAGTCATTGATCTTGATTACCAATCGAAGTAAGTAATTCTACCTTTTAGCATTATTAAAGAGATACAAGAGGATAATCATGTAGATCTTACCAAGTCACAATCCAATGTGGAGTAGAATCAAGGTATAATAGAAGACATATCAAATCATAATCAGCCTATGAATGAGGTAGAGTTAGCATTCTTGATTCAAGAAAGAAGAATATGGGAGGAATATGATTGGATCATAGATCCATATCTTCAAACCATGCACCTGAGAATATAGATATGAATACTAGTTTCATCATCAAGAAGTCACAAATATCCAAGTTCCCCTATCTGCAAGAAGATGCCATTAAGAGATAGCAAACATGTTGTAAAGTTTCATGGTGCATAAAATAAATTTTCATTTGATCCTAGAGGAAAGCATATTAATTTAGGTTAGCTATTATAGGTTTGATTTATGTCAATAAGTGATTAGCACAAGTAGTAATCTACTTCTCTTTTGTTATGTTTTTCTATTTTTCATAGGTTAGTTGTCATTGCTTTCTAGTTTAGTTTTTTTTCCCCTTCAGTCTTGTTGTGTCATAGTCAGAAAAGGTATTACAAAGCCAAAATAGTTTGTTTGCCAATGGAATCCAATGATTTATTTTGACTAGTAGGATGGTCAACCACTGAGAGTCATAAATTTTTTTAGTATTTTTACCTATCAAGGCCAAATTAATACCCCCATCATACAAAACTTTCCAAAAATCGGTCAATATCCCTTTGCAGCTAGTCAAACCAATGAATTATGGCCTAAAACCACAAATTTTGGTAAAAAATGTCATAATTAATTTCAAAAAGTCATTAAATATCCATTTTGTCTTTAATCATATTCAAATATATGACTTTGGTCTAATTCTAAAGTTTTAAATCTTGAAAAAGTGTTTTAATATACCTTTTACGCCTAAAAAGCCCCTAAATTCCCTCCCACATGCCAACTTTCCATTTTAAAGCATGAAAAAGGTTAAAAGGATCTAATTTTTCATGATTTTCATGTATCCCTTCAAAAATATTCTATTTAAAGTGGTGGAAGCTTGAGTTGTGGCTTAAAAAGGCAAAATAAGCTTATTTTCTCTCATTTGCAAACAATAGTAGGGATTCCATACATACATGGCAAGTAATTTCAATATCAGGTAATCACCAAGATTTATCATGAATTTCATGGAGATTTATGGCCATACAAGCCCAAAACCATTACTCTTCAAGTGTTTTCCTTGTTTGCACAAAAGGACATGCATGCAAGTTTGAAGATGGTACAAACTACTGAGGAAGAGTAAAGCTCTAAAATTTGGGATGAATAAATTAGACTCAGAGATATTTTTTATTATTTAATTGAATCTTCAATTGAATTCTCTAATCTCCTCAACCATTTAGTTGAAGATATGCAAAAAATTTCTACCCTGCAACCAAAAGGGCAACCAGTTTTCTCCATTTTCTCTTCACCAGGGCATCATTTCAAGAAAATTCTAGTTGGTGAATCTTCTTAGGGATCCCCTCTACCTTCTCTTGGTTTTATCTAGGTATTTATCATATGATATATGTTAAAACAAAGTAGATTTGTTAAGAGGATTCTATTTCTGTAGTGTATGAGCTTTAAAGGAAGGTTGTACGATCCTTGAAGAAGAAGGCAGCCTCAAATTTTCAAGAGATTTTATGTTTTACAAGTTTTCTTCAAGTTTTCATGATTTCTAATAATAATTATTGTATTTTCTTCTTGTTTCATGGCCAATAAAGTTCATTTCCATGTTCTCAAGGTGTCTCCAAAGGGCATGTTTATCATAAATTAAAGAAACTTTACAAATTATAAGGTTTTTGGAGAAAACCATGATTCAGTTTCAACCTATTTCTCTCCTCTTATGGTAAAAAATTTGATGTGGTGTGATTGTCATGAGTCATTTTTTGCATTCAACTCCTTAGTTTGATATTATCTTGCTTCCAAGAGCTTGTTTCCCATCTCCATCTCATCCACTCTAAACTACTGTCAAAACCACCGTGTTCTTCATTATGTTATGTGTTTTCCCATCCTCCTTTCATGTCTACCACCCTTCCATTACCTAATTTCACATCAAAATGGTCATGAACTGATAGTATGCATCGTCATTAGCATGGACATGAAGAGTATGAGTCGGTCAAGGCTACATATAGTCATAACAAGGACAAATCACCAAGTATATATAGTCATGTTGGAGGAGAGATATGATTTTTTTTAGGGAAAATGTTCATTGAGGTATTAACAAGGTGTTGATCATGTTTGGTTATAAAAATCAGACCTAAAGGGTTTTGGAGAGAGGGTAGCAGCTAAATACATAAAATATTCATCCTATAGCCCCAATATAGACTTATAGCCACCCAAAGAACCATCTATAGCTAGGTAAGGGTTTTGGCCATTTGGAGACCCTATATGTAGTATAAGCCAGTTCAAGTTATGAGACATCATGGATTATCTACATTCACCTTGGATGATCAAGTTTCTAAAATTAATTTATCATGATGACACTCTACACTCCATAGTCCATATAAGGGCTAAAAAAGCAAAACACACTCAAGCCTAATGCAAGAACTATGACAAAGGGAAGGGTTTTGGTGATTTGAGAGGGGTTTGAGGTTTGAGTGTGTTAATCAGTCAAAATAAATCTAAAAAAAATCATAATAGGCCTTAAAATAATGGAACCAAGCTACAAGCACCTCTAGGAAACACAGTCAAATGGCAAATTGGTGAAAGTTTGACAAAAAGAAGGGTTTTGATATCCTTTTGAGTAGGTTTTGTATTTAAATGGTACTTGAACATTTAATGAAAGTTAAATGTCATAAAGTACATGAGATATATTCATAATTACCATCCTAAACCACCTCAAAGGCAACTGAACTTACTCCTATAGTCATATTAGCCCTCATAGTCTTCTACTCGTAGGCACAATTCAAGGTTTCTCTTGGATAGAAGGTGTTTTAGGGTGGAAATTTTTCATATATCTTAAATAAATGTATACTCACACTATTAGAGGCCTGATCAAATATATTTTAGTTAATACCAACCTCAAGGGAGTGAAGTACTCAGGCCATTGTATGGACTATGCACAGGTGAAGGCCTATAAAGCTTAGTTTTTAGTCAAATTACCATAAAGGATATGTGTGGAGGGAATTAATTTGATATAAATGGTCTTTAATAACCTAATTAAGATGGAATAGCCACTCAATATGCTCAAACCTGATAAACATCCATCTACAGTAGCAAAACACAATCATTTGAGAAGCCTAATTGCCTTGTTTAAAGGTCAAAGTATGCTTGAAATAGGGGTAGAAGAGGTTTTCAACATATTTAAAGGGTAATTATAATATTTTAATATTTTTTTGACATTTAAAATATTTTAGACACCATGAAATCAGCTCCAAAAACAAAGACACAGTCAATTATGCACACAGTCCATGCAAAGGAGGCAAATTTGAAGGAAATTTGAGGATTTTGGCATTTACAAGTGGAATTTTGAATTTAAATTTGGTAAATATAATAATAATGAGTTTAATAATCATCCATACAAATTTTAAGGCCATTTTAAAATTTTAAGTGCTCGTTGTTTTGTCACAGTCATCAACATGTCTTTTTGAGGTCACCATTGGAGCAGGAAGCATTTTGAGGTGCCACAGAAGTTGATAATCCTAGGAGAGAGTTTTAAAATCATAGTATGATGTTTTTAAATAAAAATAATAAATTTAAATAGTTTAAAAACTCCAAATCATATGAAAACCATAGTCATTTAGGCTTTTGCAAGTAGGCATATAGACCAAAAAAGCATTTTTAAATTTTCATGTAAAAATATGCCTTCAGAGTGTTTTTATATAATTTTACAATAAAAATTATAAATTTTTAAATATTTTTTAAGTAGGGGAATATTAATTTTCATCTTGGTGAAGTTTTTCACTTTTTGCAGTTCTAGAGACCCTTCTAAGCCTCTTGTTCAGATGCTCATATCTTTTACCATGTGAGGAGTTTGGACATATGATATTAGTATGTTTTTATTACCAATATTAAATTATAATTAATTAAAAAATTATATCATTTTATGGTTTTTATTTATGAATAATCATTAAGAGCTTAGGCAACCCAGAATGCAAGCAAAACCCTATAGGCAAATTTCCTCCATGTGATAAATTTTCATATATTTTACATGATAACCTAATATTTTTAAGAATGTTATAAGTTTTATTGGTATATAATTAAATATAAATATTTTTGTATTTTTAGGTATGTACTTCATGAATCATCATTTTGAAGATTTAATTTTGAAACCCTCTCAAGCCCTCAAAAAACTAGTTTTGCAAAAAGTTGATTTTACTACCATCAAATCACCATGGATCAACATGAAAAATTTTCAAACATAAATTAAACTTATAGAAGATTCCATAAATTCAAATTTGACATATGTATTTTTATGTATTAGGGTATAAATCATGTTTTTTTGTGAAAAAAAAATGGAAAATGAAGTACAGGGTAATTCAATGGGATCCAATCAATGGAGTTTTAAGCTTGAGAGTTGTTATTCATCATAAAATATTATTGTATTGAGATAGTAAGAGAATATTTCTCTTACTATCTCAATAAAAATGGCCAATTTATAAGAAAATAGAGCAAAATAGGCCTAGTCAACCCTGTTGACTAAATGGCAAGAATTTTCTCATCAAAATCACATACCTTGTGATGAGAAAAGTTTTTCCACATCTAATATCATTATTTTTTAAGGTTACATGGTGTTTTGTGTAGTTATTATGGAGTTTTAAGTACACAAATAGGTTATTAGACCTATTTGGCCCAATTGGTCAAATGGTCAAGTTTGAAGTTGGCATTGGATGACTATCTAAGGAGCTTACTAGGAGTTTTAATGCTACATATCTAATATTTTATTGAAGTTTCATGCACATTTTCATCCTTTAAATTCATTTTCATGTAAGGGAAGGCTAATTGGAGTTAACTAGTCTTGCACTTTAGTTGACTAATTGAAAAGTCATGCATCTATCCTTAGTTATCATATAATTGAAGGCTTTATAGCTCTTTCAAGCTCAGTTCAATTGGATTTAAGACATCCAAGTTGGTGTATATTTCATAAAAAGGAATATTGACTTGTCAAAGGGCCCACCACTCCTTTTCTAATGCAAAATTAAAGCTTCATGAAAGACAAGAAGATAAAAGGCTTTTGTTTCAAGGCTTTGTTATCATTTTGGAACTCAATTTTGACTTGAGTTGACTGAAATTCACCTCCTCTTATCCATTTTACACCAATATCTTGGTTATTCTATGCTTTTACTATATATGTAGGCTTTTTAGCCATTTTTTAGAATCCGTCCCTCTCTTAGCATGATCAGACTCTACCAATATTGAGTTTTGTAACCTTTTCAGATAAATAAAATGACTATTTTAGATTCCATTATGTTGGTATAGTGTGTAATATCAGTTTGATTTACATATGTGGTAGAGATTTCTCCCTTGTCAAGTCATGATTCTTACTTAGTTACTAGTTTGTCAGATTATTTAGGTCATGTTTAGTGTTTGATGTCTTTTGGCTGAACTTATAGTGGATATAAGTGGATGTGCTTTGAATCAGGCCTATTCCATCATTTCCATAAATATTAGATCAATTGATAAAACCTATGCATTAAATATTGATGCATAGGATTCAATTGGAGATGTAGATTTAGTCTTTGCTTATCTAATCAGTGTTTTAAGAGCTTAAATATAGTGGATGAACTAGCAATACAGGTGTATCACCAATAGTAGAGTAGTATTTACCTTTAAATTTCCTTCTCTCCATTTTCATCCTAACAATTAGTAGTTTATTATTCAATGTAGAGTGATACATTAGAGGAGCTAACCTCACCAAAATCTAGAGGTCTGATCTGAGTTTAGGTGTCCCACATCTCAGATCATTCTAATGTTAGTCTAGGTGTGAAAGTTTCAAAGCCAAATATATAAAGCCTTTAATTAGGGTGCTATCTGGATAGCTAATAGGAAGAATATAAATTGTTAGTTACCTCATCTCAAAAGGATAAGATAATTTTTTAATCTATGAATGTAACCATGTAGCATATAAAAGAATATGTCTAGGTAAATGTAGCATTAAAATACATAAAACAATGTGATCGCATGAAGGCCTAAGATGCATGA
This sequence comes from Torreya grandis, assembly GCA_037957365.1. Classification (NCBI taxonomy): domain Eukaryota; kingdom Viridiplantae; phylum Streptophyta; class Pinopsida; order Cupressales; family Taxaceae; genus Torreya; species Torreya grandis. The sequence continues at coordinate 1,176,866 of JARHVA010002878.1, read as the reverse complement.
TAAATATCATGGCAATGTATATAGAGTAATAGTATAATATAAATAAGAAAATCAAGCACACAAATAAGAGCACTCAAAATCAAATCATTATACAATGGTCCTAGGAAACTGTAAATAAGGGGCATGTTCAAATGCTACTTAATCAAAGGGACGTGACTTAGTCAAATGTTCACAAAATCAAGGATGACATATTCAAATTTCTATAAAAAAACAATGACATGTTCAAATGCCAAAGAAAACACACATAGGCATGGAGGCTAAAAACAAAGGAGTATATTCAAAATATCAAATAAGTAGACAATAGCAAGGCAAAACACTCAAAGAAGTGCATAAAGAAAAACATAAACATATCATATAATCCCATGGATCAAATGTGTTAGAAAAAAAATTAAGTACATAGCATATTAAGTATCATGTAAAAGATATAATCATGGATAAAGGCATGTGTAAGTATACATAAGCTCAAACATGACAATAAAAGATGATCATCAAACCATATAACATGTGTATATCAAGACTAAAGAAGTGGATGCCCCAAATGTCCACATGACATGAGTAAAGGAAAGACCTAACATATAAAATAAGAATAGATAATATATCTATGTATTCTTGTATCATCCTCAAGTATAAGTGTAACACACATGTATATGTAGGAGTAACTGATATGCCATCCATCAACATGGAACTAACATATAGATGTCAAGGAGCCAATAGACTATGTAGGTGCCGAAAATGCTTTTGGATTTTTTTTGAAGTTTTTTAGGACTTTTGAAATATTGGAAATTTTATGTTCACAACTGAGATGTGTCAATTTTAGGATCACCACTATCAATTATCTAGTGTATCCTCTTCTTTAGGGCCAAACAATGGTTTATGTGATACCCTTGCATTCTATCATATTCACAATAGTATTTGAATATGTGTATAGGATGGACAAGAGGTAATTTTATCACTTTTTTTTTAGGAATTTATCTTAGAATTTCACTTGGTCTCTTAGTAAACTTTTGGTCACTTTTGGAACCTCTTATTTTGGATGTATGTTATTTTAGCTTTTTATTTGGATTTGAAACCTTGTTTGGCATAATATTATATATGAGGGTGCAAACACATAATGAACACTATCATATGTTGCATTATGTAGGAGTGTAATCTGATTTTGTAACTCATTTATTAACATGATCATATTGGTGATTTGATCTTTTAGAGTTTCACAAGCAAAAACTCTGGGTACCTTAGATTGAACATGCATACATAATCCATATACCTTCCTCTTGAAGGAGTGATAATATGGACCTAGTTAGAGGGATGATATTTATCGCCCTCCTTAGGGTTAGGAGGAGGAAGAGGCTCCTCTTTATTCATTTGAAATGTTTTTAATACCGAAATGAGAACATTATAGGAGAGAAATCCATTTTGTTGATGTATTCTTTAGATTTTGAAAACAAACTAATTTTTTAAACAAATTTTAGTAAATTATAAATTAAAAAATAGCAAGTTTCTATAACTCCCTAGGAGTTGAACATTATAACACATAGAGATTGGGTTCACCAAATGTTTAACCCTAAAAATATGGATTGAGGTTATCTAGGATTAAAGAGGGTAAAGATAGCTTAAGGTACAAGGGTGATAAACTATTTTTATAATAGGATAATTGGATACTAAATTCAAATATAACATATGTTGAATTCATTAAATTGAGATAGGATAAAAAATTTAAGTACAATTATGTTAAATATAAAAATGACAAAGAAGTAATGTACTAAGCTGGTTCTGATGATGACATAGTTATAGATTTAGAATAGGTATGAAGTAGACTAGAATAATATTTTAGAATTGTCACCAAATTCTAATTTGAGTGCTTCTAAAGCCATAAATACTAACATCAGTCTTGAATGGTTGCATTGATGATGTTATCTAAACCTGATGTAGGTGTCATGTATGAAATCCCTACTAGAAAAAGATATAACCATAATTATTATGGGTTTTTTTTCACCTTTAATTTGATACATTTAGATTGGGGTCATGGACTATCTCTCCTCATGAACTAAAACCCTAGTTCATCATCTTCATAGTGAGCTTGAGGGAAAATGGGTTAGTGGATAGATTGTGTCTAGTTGACCCTAAAGACCCCTCTATCAATGAAAACTTATTACATAGATAGTACCCTGAAGAGGGCCTCAAACTGATGTAATTCTCCCCTACATGTTGGCTTTTGTGTGAATCAAGTATAATATGGAAAGCAAGTACAATAGTGGCCTATCCTGTAACTTGGAAAATATAACCCTTAGGCTACCCCTTCAGTACTTTAGACTTATGTATGTGTTGTTCCTATAATTTATATGAAAATAGAATAAAATAGGGAATATTTGATGACTTGAGTGTTTGATTGAATACCTTTTATAAGTTACTTGGTGACTAGGTAATAAGTTTCTAAGTGAGGAATGTATGAGAGTTGATCTTGTATTTATATCGATCATGTTGGATAAATAACTCACATTAAAACACTTATGCCACCCATTAAAAAATGTTTCATTTTTAAGTTAGATGAATTTAGGGTGTTGGACACTTGCATTGGATTAGGACACCTATGTTGATGTAGGTGTCTATTTGGGATGCTAGTGTTCAAGGAACAAGAAAGTAAGTACAAACTCAGAACTCATAGAGGTGAAAGATAAGTAGGTTTTAAGAATTATAGGCAAGATATAAATTTGGATCATCAACATAAGATTTGTTAGACCAAGAGATAGGTCAAAGGGCATAAGATAGATTAGATGCAAGATTTTTGAAAGTGGGAAGGTTTTAGAACTAAGAGGAACAACCAAGGTCTAAGTTTGCCAAGTGTACAAGACTAAGGTGTTATATAATCCATAAATATTATCTATAGATATTTACATACACTTGAATATGCAATTTAGCTACTAGCTATATGGAATTTTGATGTTATCAAGGTGAAAATATATTGTTGGGCCTATTGGAAATATTTTGGTGTATAATATTTTGCATGCATTTTCTATAATTTGTCAATTGCATACATCCAAGTTTGTATGAAAATACTTAGGTGTTTGTGGATAAGTTATAGATTTGAGGAATAATTGTTTGAAAATCATATGAAATAAATTTTCATACAATGAATATTTGACATATAATCATGTATTTGAATGAGTTTTTTTATGCAAATTCATTATTTATTATTCATCAGTTTAGAGAATTAGTCATTTTGGTAAAGATAGTGAAAGATTTTAGTTTTAAAATGGAAATAAAGTTTTGGTGTAGAGTATGTGGCCTGAGTTCTAGTCACAAATGATTCTCATGAATTCATATATTTATATTAGGACTTGCTCATTTCATTATGATTCACATGGTTTGCATAAGAATCTTTATTTGAACTCAGGCAATGGTTGATGCATTCTAATAGTTGAAGTTACATACAAAATTTTAGTATGATTTTCTTGACATTTTTAGTGGTTAAGATTTTGTCTATTGTGATGAATATCTTTAGATTTCTTATTGAATAACACATGAACATTGGCTTGATAGTGTCAATCATAGTATAATTTGATGATTGGAGTATTTTTATTTTATATATAATATTGAATGTAACTCAAATACATGCATATTACACTCAAATTAGTTACAAAAATTTGTTTTATTATGCAAGTAAAATCAAAAGTCAAATGACTTGGCACTATTCATATGTTTGATAGTGTTCATAATTATTATGAAATGATGAAACAAGTGTTGAATATTTGAGTTTTTAGATATTATATTTGATGGACTTAGTTTATAGAAGTGATTTTGATTGATATATTTATAATATGTTTGACTTTGTTTTTAATTTTCTAGTATAATAGTACATTGTTGTTATGGATACTTTACATTTTGAGTTTTTTGGATAGATGCATTTCTAGTGATGATATGTTTGATGTGCATTGCAACAATGAAATTTTATTCTATTAAAAAAAATCAATATTATGTAGTTTATTATGCTTAATTTTGATATTTTAATGGATAAATGCTACATATGGATTATTAATGTTAAAAGAGGATTAAATTATTTTAATATTAGCATTTATTAATTATTTATAGTATCCATAGTTGAATAATTATTTTAATGGATGTATAAATGAGTTAAAGGGCCTCCACCTGTTATAATTTATAATTTGGTTTATATTTATTATTTAATCTTTTAGGCTTTGTTAAAATTTATAAATTATAAAGTTAAGTTATAAACTTTATAACTTATAAAATAACTAATTGACTTTTAAAAAGTCAATTAACTTTAAGTAAAACTAACTAAAAGTTAGTTCTAACTTAATTCATAACCATCTCAATGAAGAATTACTTTATAAAGAGATTGAAGGCATATAACAAGAGATAAACACATAGATATCAAGATCTCTTTTGAGCTTCAAAGTTTCCCATCTTTCCTTCTTCTATGCAAACATCTCTGAGATTGAATTATCAATTCTAAATAGACCAAATAATGCATTATTTAATGGTGAAGTAATTTGGTTGAGTACCACCAATATATACATGTTTTTTGATTTATTCATGATTGATTATCTAAATATTATCAGGCATTAATATCATTTGATTATTGTAGATATATAGTCACGTACACATAACTTTATGTACTTGACTTGAATAATGATGAATACCTCACATTTTGTAATAAATTGTTGATTTATTTATAGACACCTAAATTTCACCATTTAGTTTTGAAATTCACTTTGACACACTAACCCATCACCTTCCCCAATTTAAATATAAATTAACATCATTTTCCTCCGCATTCAAATAATCAATTAATTACTAATTAATTAATTATAATCATGCACATAATTTTCCTTAAATATTAATTAAAAATATAGATTTTACATCTCACCCAGGCATCCTCCACATTTATCTCAACCATCTGGTAACTCATCCAACAAATCCCTCAACTTCCTCAACCACCTTATAATTCATCTTAGGACATTTCAACCTCTTGAATGGCTCAACCAACTAACTTGACCCATTTTTGATGAGTCACTCAACCACATCCCTTTTTTACTCAACTCCTCATGGATGGGAACTCAAATCTAACTGATGAATATTTAAATAATTTGAAAAATTCAAATAATCATCAACCATTCATTTCATCTCTTGTAAACCTATAAATTGACATGCAATCTATCACTTTCAATCATCCACATTCAAGCTAAAAAAGTGATATCAAATTATTATTGTGAATCAAAGTAATAAAATCCATCAAAATCATTTTTCACTCCAAAAACCTACCTAATTATGCTTTTTAACTATGAATTTTACTCAAGAGAGGATGGTTAGTATTGTGTTAGTCTCAAACTAAAATCAAAATGAAATAAACACACTAGCATAACATCTCTAGGACTTGTTACTAGCAAGACCTTAGTGTGTGTGTGTATATATATATATATATATATATATATATATATATATATATATATATAAACACAATTAAAACATGAAATAAACCTTCTTTCACCTTCCTTAGATACTCCAAAATGCTTGTTGTAGTGGTTTACTCAGCTTTGTGCTCATGAAGTCTGCATCAATAGAAGCTTGGCTACCTCCATCTTTTCTTGGCACCTTGCTTGGTTTTTGGATAAATATTTTGACATTATAAAATTAATTTCATGAAGATTTCAAAGGCATTAGGGCACAATAAATTTGGATTATGAGATCTTAAAATTCATGTGGCAAGGCCTCCTATTTATAGATTTTGGAAAATGGCTAGAATCAACCTGAACCATCCATCCCAAGATTGAGATGTGTGGCTAAAGATTAATCTAATTATTTAATTAAAATACATAAATAATCTTATCAATATTTGCGATAGAGGGGAATTTAAGAGGAATGAAAGGTATTGATGATGCATGGGGTGGCTTGATTTAGATATTTGTGATATTTATGGCCTAGGGATGTCTTCCCAAAAAATGATGTCACCTGATGATGTAGTTAATAGAAATAAATTTTCAAAAATAAATATTCAACAAATCTCATGTAAAATCAACTTAAGAACTTTATTTAGTTTAATTATCCTAAAATATGATTAAGCACCTTGATGCAAAACCTTGGCAATTTATGCAGTAACTAATCAAATTGATTAGAATGTCTTGTTATTGACTCCAAATTTGATTGGATTGGAATTATGATGTGATGTTAGATGGATTGGATCCACTATCCCATTTAGGATTATGTCAACACCAAATAATAAAGGCACATGTCTCATGCAAGAGATTTGATAGAAAAGAACAATCCAAGGCACCTAGGTAAAAAATTAGCATTTTGACTCAAAATGATTTGATCAAAGTTAGCTATCCCATAAATTACATTACCCCATTTAGTGACACTCTAGCCAAAATCAACACTTGAAAATATCAATTTCAACTCATTTAATATGTTTTAGTATTTTTAGGCCAAATTATGCATTTTGGTAAGAATTGTTCAAAAGCCTGGTTAGAGGTCATTGGTGGCTAGATTTAGGTGTCTACAATTTGCCCCTATTTGAGAAGATGTTGCAAAACTATAGGCATAACAATGTATTCTCAAATAATGATAAATATCATGTATACCAAAAAGAAGATGATGATTGAAAAATAAAGCTCCAAATGGTATTTGGAAAGCCTAGGATGATGCCTCCTCAAAGGAGTGGTTGTCACATTTGTTGATGGATGGTCCCTTGAAAAGAAGAAAGAAGAAAGGTGGAATTAACCCATGGCTGATATTAATCCAAATGAGAAAATGCTTGCATGCATTGATTTAAAAATTTATTAATTTGCCCAAAGGTAGTTATAATCAAGAATAAAAGTCAAAATAATGATTTACCCATAGGGGGTTATGATCATTAAGAGGACCTGGATTAGACAAAGATGATGGTGCCCCAGTTAAGGTTGATTAGCAAGCATGACTCAAGGATATAACCTAGAATATAGATTAAAGATGAGCAGGTGAAAAGTAATAAAAAAGATGAATAGAAGAATAAGATTGACTAGTATGAATGATTTAATTGTAGCTATTAATGAGGAGATACACATCATTACTAACAATAATATAACTAGAATGGTTAATGGGTTGATTTGATCAAGAGTGGGTTGGGAGGATTTATCAAGGTGATAAATAGAAAATTTTGTGGCTCCAATGATTATAGAAATTCTTGAAGCTAATTTTTGTTGTAGCATGTGATGATAGGCATCATGATAGAACACCATGAAGACTATTCTAAAATATGCATAAGAACTGATTCTTGATCCAATAAACACTTAAAAATAATGCACCAATGATAAAAACCATGATGATAATATTGACATATGAATATGGATGGACTCAAGAAGAATGTGCACAAGGAATCACCCAATGAACACATATAGACTGAGTCAAGGCAACCTTGTTGAAAGCAAACAAACATGCAAGTGAAAAAACAAACAAACAAAAAAACAAACAAATAAAGAGAAAGCCTAAAAATAAAATCAAAAGAAAGCATTCTAACAATGACCATGCCCCAATAAGGTGGATCAAGGATAATTGACTAGGCTTAGATAGGATAAATGTTTTTGGATTTTTGAGGTATCTTAACTCATTAGAGAATGATAAGATATCTACTCACAAATAGTGAGAGCATTTGGCTTAGGTTGCTCATAAAATGGTGAGAGCATAGCTGAGGTGACCTCAACATGAATTGATCATGTCCCACATAGTCCTAAAATAACCTCAAGTCATAGTAATTCTATCCACACAAAAGGTGAGAAAAAACCAACTAAGTCCCAATAAGTTCTCAAATTTGACAAATGATCATTCAAATGAAAATAGTAATGGCAAGGTGATACAACAATGTATGATAAACAAATGTTTGCCCTAGTTTTCCCATAGGTGATTATAACTAGGATACAATAGCATAGGTCAATTATACTAATTTTTCCATAGGTGACTATAATTAGTAGCAAGACTAGTGGGACACTGATTTTCTCATCAGTGGTTATAATAAGGCTCACATAAACAAACTTGATAAGATGGAAAAATGAAAGATATCTTGCTAGATCAACTATCACATGACTTTCATAGACTTTCATTGTTAACATGGATTTGATGGTTTATTGAAACTTGATTAGAATCCTCCCACAAAAGGTGTGAGAAGAACCATAAGAACCAAGATCAAAACAAGATTGGGTAGGATGACTAAAAATAGGCTTTGGTCTAGATAAGAATTGTATGGTAGGATGGTATGGTCTTGCTCTAGGATAATGATGGTTTGATAAATTAGATAAAGTGGTAAGAGGTTTTCCCCCAAGTGGTAAGGTTATTGGTTGGATATGTGATAATGGAAAAATGATATGTAACAATGGCAATGGCATGGTAATGAAATGGTATAGTATGCATTTTTGGCTTGGGTATGGTTTTGGATTCTATTATTCTTGATGATGGGGAGATGCATGTCCTAATCAAAAAATGATATAAATAGAATACTTGATCATGTTAATTCCTACCCCACACCTCATCTAAATAGTTTCTCTATCAAGAAATGGTTGTAGATTTGGTTGTCAAGAATTTTGTTGTGATCTTCATTGGTCATTAATTCTAATTCCTTAAAGCATTGAAATAAGGTATCTTTGTAGCCTCTACAAAGGAAAGTGTAGCTATGTATGGTAAATAGGGAAAAATAATCGATGGTAGGTTTGTTTGTGAAATGGAATGGTAGATGATAATGGAATGTATAATGATGGAGGGGAAACAGATAAAGATCAAGACTTTTAGTCACATGTAATGTTGTTGATGCTAGATTCAACATAACTTTGGTTGTGGTGGGGCTGAAGATTTACAAATATTCTCTTGATAAGATCACCAAATATTTCTATTATTTGATTTTGAGAGTAGCTACCATTTGATTAGGGTGTAGATTAGAAGCTATTTTGATTTTATCTTTGATATTATCTTCATCAAGTAGTGAAAGACTTTTGTGCTCAGCTATTGGTGCATAGAAGAGATTTTCACCAATGAAGTTGTCTTGATTGTCCCATAGTGTCTTTGAGAAGGTTTCACTAAGGGACATTGAATTTTGACTATAATTATCTTCTAGCGCTTCCAAAAAAGCTTCACTAGAAGATGCTAAGTTTGAACTTTGCTTTTCCCCTAGCACCTTTGAAAAGGTTTCACTAGGAGAGTGTTCTTTTACTACATGAATGTGGTCTTGTAATACTTGGTCTTCTTCAACTTCTATGTTATCATGGATATAGTTCAACAAAGTGTGATTCTATCAGTCCCAATCTACACTTATGAGAGATGGAATGTCAATAATATGGTTATGTTGGTTGATGGTAATGGCTTGTGGAATAGTAATAGAATGGGGCATGGTATCACAATCCTCATAGAAGATACTAGGATCAATTGTATTGATGTTGAAGTACTCATCCTCAAAAACTATAGAAGGATCACAAATGTATTCAAATTGATCTATGAGACATGCATAACCAATATTTTAATAGTCATGAATGTATTATGTTTATGAATCTAATTATGACTCAATGGACTTTGAATCTGATGTTGAGACTGATGTTGATTTTGATTCTGATGCTAAATCTAATGTTAATTCAAGAATAAACCTTGACTCTAACTCTAATTCTTCATTTGATGATACTTAGTTACAATGATGTCTTGTTGAATGTTTGGTTTTAGATAAGTGATGGCCTATGATGGCATAATGGGCTCCATAAAGACTAGTTTATCAAAGTGAGACTCCTTCATAATGGGAAAAAGGTCAAGAGACAACTCCATAGAGACTAGCTTGTTAATAGAAGGCTCTCAAAAAATAGGCATATGGTTGAGGTAATGATTTTTTTTAAAGGTAGTTATAATCATTAACAAATGACTAAGTAAAGATTGGCTTGTCAGAGTGAGACTTCTTGGAAACTAGTATAGGATCAATAGTTGATTCATCACAAGTGGTTGGTTCAACAAAAACATCTTGGATTGGTTGGTTCTCTTGGCCTTAGTTTCCAATGAGTTGGAAAATACTAGTTCTGAACATAGCTTGGTCTATAAATGATTGGATTGATTGAGGTTTGGATGGGATTGTTACTAGATGAGTAATGCCATGTGATTGGATAATGATAAGGCAATGTGGAGCTTTATTGCTCACACAAGCCAAAGGATGAAGTCCTAAAATGGTAAAAATAGCGTGGTGTGGAGCTTGGTTATTCACACAAGCTAAAGGACTAGGTCTTGTAATGATGAAAGGGTGTTGTGGAGCTTGATTGCTTACATAAGCCAATTCATCTAAGTCCTCCTTATAAACCATATCATCCCAATCTTGAAATAGATCATAAGCTAGTTCTTGAATATGTTGTGTACTGATTATTGTAAAGAGGGTATGGATCCATATCCCAAACACATTATCTATAGTTGGGTCTTCAAAGTTTTCCTCATAAATCATATCATCCCAATTGTTAATTTGATTTGGATTTTGTGGATTTTGACTATGTTCCCCATATGGAGTATTATAGGGAAAATAATAAAACTCCTTAGAAAATCTTTCTCTATAGGGGTTCCTAGTGGAATTTTGTGTGGCCATTCTATCATAAGTTGGATTGTATGTGACTCCACCATAAGTGTAGCTAGACATATCCACATAAATGACAAAAGATTTGAAATAAAAAGGCTTAAAGTTATGAAATATCTAAAAAATCATGTCTAAAGGACAAAAGGTTCAAACTTGGTCTAACTTAGTCGAAAGTGAAGTTGTATCTCCAAACAATAATTTGATCATAGATTTGTATCTCCAAAATGGTTTGTGTTAAGACTTGGCATAAAATAATCTAACGTCAAATGTCATATGCACAAAAGGTCAAAAATCTAAATAAAAAATGGCATGTCAAAGGTCTAGGTCAAAGTGTTCCATACAAGGTCTAAATTAGGAAAAGGGAAAAGAATTTCTAGGTCTTTTGTCCAAATATGGAGTCAAAATCTAGGCTCAAACAGGTTATGCTAGGACTTTTGGCCAAATGACGTCAAAAGCTAGACTTGAAATAAAGGCATGATGTGATTTTGATTTAATCTAACAAGTTTGGAAACAACTTTGACATAGACCCAATACATGGAATCAAACATAAACATGATCATTTGGCATGAGGAAAAAGGCTCCTAGAGAAAGGTTGTGTTCTCCCAAATAAAGGCATGAACAATGATGAGGATAGGCATTACAAAAAACCATCAATAGTTTTCAAATTTGGGTAATCTATTAACCAAAGTTATACAACCTAAAATAGAAATATTTGTGTATTATCCACATGAATTGAGCTCTAAATAGACATCAATCAATATTTGGATCCAAAGTTTGACAAGGTTAATTGAAAACTCAATGTTGAAAACTAGGATTTGACCAACAAGCTAGACAAGATTGGGCAGCATGATGGCACAAGACAAAGGTCCAAATGGTATACATGACATGGTTTGAAAAAAATAATTTTTGATACAATGGTAAACAAGTTTTTAAAAAAATTGATCAGCCTAATGACGTAAACATGCTCAAATGATGTGATCAATGCTATGTTTCAAAATACTTAAAGGCTCAAAATGGTTTAACATGTTTTGGGTAGCATAACTATACCCTCCTCAACTCAAATACATGGTTTTGACATTGTTAAAAACAAACAATAAAGTTTTAGTCTCAAAACATACCAATCAAAAATGACCAAAATACACTAAGTATAATCATCTAAATCCTAGCAAGGGTATGACAATGTGGGGTTAACTAAACTAACAAGTTTTTAAACATTTCTAGGGGGATCAATTACATAATGAATTTCACATCATGATGTAAAATAAAATCATGTAATTTAGTGTTTATGGCACTTAGCTTGTTTCAAAAAGGTCTTGTCCTTTATGTAACCACTACATCCATTGTTTGCTTAGTGTAGTGTGATGTCTAAAGTACAGATACATCATGTGTGCAACTCCAACACTAGAAGGTGGTTTAACCACTCAAACCTCTGATCCTATTGGGATTAGTTGAAGTAAGTGTTTAGAGATTAAACCTTAGGTCAAAAATTCCCTAAAATACTTGTGAGAGGTAATGAAGTCCCCCTCGTGAGCTAAGATGTAATGAAATAAAAAACATAAGAGAAAGACTTTAGGGTCATTTTCAAGATCACCCATACTATTGCAAGTTTTTAGGGAGTGCTTTAGATAAAATTATTTATAAGCCTTGGACGAACATTTTTGCAATAAGAATGGGTGCTTTTGATTTTAAGGGTTCCCTAAAGGGGACAAGTGGAAGAGCATACACGTGACATCCCACTCTTTGCCAAATAAAAACTAGTTCAAACAACTATTGAATGCAAAAACCTAGAAAGATGAGTTCATTTTTAAGAACCAATTTGAAATATTGGGTGGTGTTCTTTTGACCCCTTTGTCTTAAGTTGTAACTTTAAAAGTCTAACCATCAAACATTCATCTTAAGCACCTAAGTGTTTCATTAAGTACTAAATAAAAGTTCTTAGTTCATTTTAAAAGCATGTAAAAGATGGTCTAAAACACATTTTATCAAATTCCCAAGCTTGATCCTACAATAAAAATGTTAAGAGTATCCTTTAGCTTTGAAGCTAATTTGCAAATGGAAGGAGTAACCTTGAAATTTGAGGTCTCTATTACAAAATAAAAATTACCCAGTCAATATCACTATTTCCTACAAAATCAGGACTATTAGATAGAAAAATAGAGAAAAATACAATATCTTTGTTGCAAATGAAATCATTGGACTAGATGATGATATCATTGTTTGCTAAAAAAAACATAGAAAATAAAAAATCACAATTTGGATGACAAAATCATTGTTATGTAAAATTGCTACCCAAAATGATGAAATCATTGCCCAAAAGAGCAATATCATTACCCAAGAGAATGATATCACTACCCAAAAGGATGATATCATTGCTTTGGATGATAATATCACTACTCAAGTCCATAAAATCATTGTTTAGCAAATAGAGATTTTTTTTACACAAAATCACTACTGTGTAATAGCGATATCATTCCAAAGAGTAAAATTGAGGTTCTAGAAACAAAAATGTGGTTAGAAAAATGAAAAATTAAGTTAAAATTTCACTCTTTTGGTCCTCCAACTCCAAGATCCTACATAGAAATAATTAGTAAGTTGCTTGAGAGTTTTGTAAACAAATTTTTGCTATTGCATCCCACCAAGCGTGCCATTATGTGAACTAAAAATTTGACTCAAGGGAGGATCGTTAGTATTGTGTTAGTCTCAAAATGAAATCAAAAAGAAATAAAAACACTAACATAACATCTCTAGGCCTAGTTACTAGGGAGAGATTAGTTAACAAAATAAAATAAAAACACAACTAAAACATGAAATAAACCTTATTTAACCTTCCTTGGATGCTCAAAAATGCTTGTTGTAGTGGCTTTCTCAACTTTGTGCTCATGAAGTTTGTATCAATGGAAGCTTGGCTACCTCCATCTCTTCTTGGCACTTTGCTTAGATTTGGCTTGGATTTTGGCTCAATATTTTGATATTATAACACTAATTTCATGAAGATTTTAAAGGCATTTGGGCATGATAACTTTGGCTTATGAGAGATTAAAATTCATGTGACAAGGCCTCCTATTTATAGATTTTGGAAAATGGCTAGAATCAACCTCAACTATCCATGTCAAGATTGAGATGTGTGGCTAAAGATTAATCCAATTATGTAATTAAAATACATAGATAGACTCATCAATATTTGGGATAGAGGGGCATTTAAGGTGCATGGGAGGCATTGATGAGGCATGGGGTGGCTTGATTCAGATATTTGTTGCATTTATGGCCTAGGGATGTCTTCCCAAGAAATTATGTCACTTGATGATGCAATTAATAGAAATTAGTTTCCAAAAATAAATATTTAACAACTCTCATGGAAAATTAACTTAAAAACTTGATTTGGTTTAATTATCCTAAAACATGATTAAGCACCTTGATGCAAAACCTTGGCAATTTATGCACAAACTAATCAAATTAATCAAAATGTCTTGTTATTGGCCCAAAATTTGATTGGATTGGAATTAGGATGTAATGTCAGATGTGTTAGATTTTCTAACTTGTTTAGGATGATGTCAACACCAAATAAAAAAGGCACATGTCTCATTCAAGAGATTTGACAGAAAAGAGCAATCTAGGGCACCTAAGTGCAAAATTGGCATTTTAACTTAAAATGATCTGATCAAAGTTAGTTGGCCCATAAATTACATTGCCCCATTTATTGAGACTCTAGCCAAAATCAGTACTTGAATATATCAATTTCAACTCATTTAATGTGTTTTAGTGTTTTTAGGCTAAATTGTGCATTTTAGTAAGAATTAGTCAAAAGCCTAGTTGGAGGTCATTGGTGGCTAGATTTAGGTGTCTACACTATTTAGTTTGGAAAAGAATTGAGCACCCAAATTTGACATTCAAGATCAAATATTTATTTGATCACAATGGAGAATGTGATAAATACTTTACGGTTGTAAGTATTGTTTTATTTATCACTTGCATTCATTTTCTACTCTATCTTGAAGTTTTAGTTTTAATTTAAATTAGATTTCACTGTTTGATTTCTTATCTAGCTTGCACTCTAAATATAACACTTAAATTTTAGCACATCCAATGGAACATTTATTTATCTTTAAAATCATAGACATCATAGGTGTATTTAGGAGCATAGATCAATTACTTTTAATTGATGTCTTTGTGTACATGTAGTTAGTCTTAGTTTTAGAAGTATGTTTTTGTAGTTGTAGGTCTATTGTCTAAGTTTTTAAGCTTGTTATGAATATGTCTATGCAACATTTAATTTGTAAAAAAATTAATTTAAATCATTGCAACAAATTATAAAATTATTCTTGTGTCTATTTTCTATGTTCTTCAATAGTTTTCTATTTTTTTAGCAGTCTTTAGTTTCTATTTTCTAACAGTCTTCAATTTATGTTTTCTTCTATTCTGTACTTTTAATTTTTAGTTTAACCATTTTTCTATAGAGTAGTGAAATCGTAATTAACTTTAGTGAATTCATTGAGGGTAGTATCAAAATCATTTTTGAGCATTTTTAAGGTTTTTTTTTCACATTTTCCAACTTTCTCAAGGTCTCTCTATTTTATTTTTCTCTATTATCGATCTTATTTTTGGTCATTTCTACTTGTATTCTATTTTTTTCTTCTCAATGAGAAAAAAAATGTTTTCTCTATAACAAAATTATGCTTAATTTTGGCAAAATTGTCATAGGTAGTAGTGAAATCATTCTTTAAGCTTTTATTTTTCATTTTATCTCTATTTTCTATGTTTTTTACATGCTAATAAAGTCACTATTTTCTTTGATTGTGGAACAACAAAATCAATTTAGAGACTAATATTTTCTACTTTCTCTTCATATTTTTTGTCATTTTTGGTTGATTTCATAGGTTGCCTTATTTTCTCAATTTCCAAAAAACTTTTAACTATTTTTTATAGGCCCCTAGTCAATGCTTTAAACAAATGAAACAAGCTAAAAACCATTTTTTTAATTTATTACCAATATATTTTATTTATATTTTTTATTTTTGGACTAACCTTATCAAATTGGTGTTAATTAATTTTTGGACTAACTCTAGTATCTATTTTTCATAGTAATTAGCTCACATTTTTGATTTGGTGTTAATTAATCATTTTATGTGTTGTAAAAGTTGTGTATGATTTTTCATTAGATTCACATAGGTGATGATACTTAGGAATCAAAAATAAATTTGAAACTTTTATGTTATCCAAATTGTGTTTGTGTTTCCCTTGGCGTCACATTAATGATGATACCTAGGAATTAGAGATGAGCAATAACTTATTTATTTTCTTTTTCTATGGGCTCTATCGACCGTGGATTTCATCACCACACAATAAACCAAACCTTGTATATTATGGGGTATAAAAATTGAGTGTCAACTATTTCAAAGGCCTAAGTGGTGTTATATTTTAAACAAATTTTGATGTAAGGGGATTTCATGCTCTAATACCAAGGGTTTTAATAGTTTACTTTAAGTTTTTATTTTGACATCTACTTACTAAAATCTTGCTTTTGGGTTGAGCACATTGGGACTAGACCCATTTGTGTGAATCTATTAAATTAGCTTATTTCATGGTTTTGGGCCTCACATACTAAAAGGTATTTATTGTATTCCCCTAAGATAATCTAGTAAAAACCTTAAGCCTAGGTGAGCTTTTTTGACATTCAACTTTGGTGCATCAATTAGTAAATAGCATTGATAAGTTACTTTCCACATACCCTTGAAATCAGGTCTAGTGGGTTATGGAAATGGCACTTCCTCTATATTTAATGATATAAAATATTTGTCTAACACTATTTAATAGATAATTAAGTAACATAAAAAGCCTAAAAGTTGTTCAAATAATTCACCCTAGTTTTATACTTTTTTGTGCATTGCGTGTGTTTAAAGTAGACACTTGTTTGTTTTGATCTCTTATAAAATTCCACACGTTGAAAATATTTTTGATTGAATATAATATTTGATTTTTTAAATTTAAACCAAAATCATATCCAAAAACTATAAATCAAGAAAGGTATAAAGTCAAAAACTCCAAAATTTATTATCAATCGTAGAACTTTCTAGGTTTGGTATTTTCTATATTTGAGTCAATCCATTTTGTATCAATGTCACCTATCACTAGGCACATGATTATGTTGAACAACCCTAGGATGAGGGAATAATATTTTGGTGATGACCCCTTTCACTTTGGTAATCAATAACATAGAGGTAAAATTCATGAGATCCATGACAATGAAGAAGAGGAGGGACCTTATCAAGAAAAAAATAGTCCTAGAGCCATTTTACCCCTTCCCAAATCATTACATATATCATATCCAACAAAAATGAGGTTTTTACTAAGCTTTGAGTGTAGGAGCTAAACTTCCTTCAAATTTTGAAGTCCAAATTTTATTTTATTTCATTATTCAAAATTGTAGTCATACTAAAATGTAATTTGTACAACTTGAGCATAACTTGTCACACCCAAACCATAGGTCTCTCCTACTCGCTTACATGGCCCACTTAGGCATGTTTTCACTATTTCCTAGTCATTTGAAGCCTTCTAGATTTAACCCCTATTGTCTTGGACTCTTCTCTCAGGAAAATATCTATCTCCCAGGGTATCTTTTCCCCTAGACAATAGTGCCATAGGTTGGACTACACTGCTAGGATCCAAGGTGTCCATTTTCTAACATTGTCTAAGTCCACAATAGCCTCAAATGGTTAAATTTTTTTGAATCCTTATCTTTTTCATTTTTAGCCTAATCTAAGTTCATCTAACTTAGGATCACTAGTTTCCCTATAAAATCCCATTCAAAGGTCATTTAGAAGGATTGGAAATCATTCAAAAGATACAAGCTAGAAATATACTAAAGCCCACTCAAGCAAATCTTCCTATTCTCTACATACAACCAACCACTATTATTTCTAGTCTATCCAAGCTCTTGTACCAGTCATAAGTCATCTCAAGCTTGCCCAAATTTGCATACACTTGCATTGCATGCATATTATTATACAATACACATTCAAATTTGGAGAGCTACGTTAGCCTTGATCCCTCTTCAAAGTATTGGTATGTAGGTAGTGTGCCCACACACAAGGTGTGATCACACATTCAGTGCATGTTACACACTAACCCCTTTTGCTAGTTGGATTTTAAATCACTTATCAAGCATGAAAAGGAACTAAGATCCTTGAAGACAAAATTAATTGCACATGGAGCTTCACGAACAATCAAGATTCAATATTTTAAGCATAGGGTCTCTTGGAGCAGATGAATAGAACCTAAAAAGCTCAGACACTAAGGACTATAGTGCCAAAACTTAGAATACAAAGTTGGACCTCCAAGTGTCCCATTTCTAGTGCTCCTATCCAAGTAAAAAATAGACTTCTAGATCCTATTTTTGATAGTCTACCTAGCTAGATCATAAATTTGTAGCCTATGTCTCCTCCGTCTTAGCCCAGAATCAGCTAAGTTTTACTCTTTATCCCCTTATTTTCTATTTTTAGAAATCAATTAAGCACTTATAGACTCAATAAATTAGTAGGTTAATTAAGGCACATTTATTTATCAATTTTCTCCTTAATCCATACCCCTTTCCTATTTAGGAAATTAAACTTATAGTTTCCCAAATTCAGTAAAACATTTGGTAAACCTGACTTTCTTCAAATTTTTGCACAAAAACCCTAGATACCTTAGGACTAATTATTTTTGATTTTTTATAGTTTCTCCTGAATTTAAAAATTAGAAAACTAAAAATTAATTTAAATATTTTCAATAATTAACTAAAACCCTAGTTTGCACATACTAGGTCCTATTTGCATACAAACACTTTCAAACCACTAGGAAAAATATATTGTTAATTTTAGAAATATTTTTAGATTTTTCTTAAATTTTTCAAGCTTAATTCTACAAATTTATAGAAAATTTTCAAATTATTACATTAATTTTGAAAAAAATAATTTCAAAGCCCTAGTTGCATCAACTAATTCCCAGTAATTTTCAAGTGATATTCCACTTATTTTCTACAAATTTTGAATGAATATTAAAATCAAAAAATCACTTCAAATTTCAAAAATTCATAGTAATTCCAAAAAACTAGTTTGTCTCAAAACCCTAGATGCATCTACTGGGTTCCATTCAAGCAAGAAATTTCTCATAATTTTCTAAATTTTATCTTGCATACTTAGCTCATAAAATCAATTTCAAATTCAAAAGTTCATAGTATTTACAAATAATATTTTTGAAAAATCCCTAATTGCATATAATAGTCCCTACTTTGCATCTTGAGCTATCATCTTACATTCTTGGAGTTTGATATCCTTTTTATGCATATTCCAGTTCATTGTTTAGATTATGTTTATGTAATATTCTTTGTTATTTTCTAAATTGTTTTCCTTATGCCATCTAAACTTCTTGCATCTCTTCTTTTTAGATGGAGTGAAAGACTTAGTGGCAACCCTCCTAAATTCAACCAAATTCTTGCAATCCATTCCTATAACATGGATAAGCAATCAACTCAAGTCCTATTATAGATCTTACACATCCAGGTTATGCTAATTTCAATGAATATGATTACGATAATGATCACTATGAAAATAATAATGATGAAGCATACTGATGCTCATGTTCTATTAGATTAGACTATCAATCCACTTCCACCCATTATTGATAATGAAGTTATACTCAACAAATATTTGATTTTACAAAATTTTAGGGAAAGACTCAAGGAAAAATCTCATGATCATGCTAATCTCAATATTTGATTTTATCTATCATGGAACTAAAGAAGGATAAACAAGTTAAGTCTTCTCAAACTACAAAGCCACTATTTTCACATGACACTATGGGGGAAACTATGCCACAACAACCCCTATAGCAGCCCAACCTTCTTCTATGCCACTAGTTGTAGCTAGTACATCCCTATCTCTTGATGTGGCAACCCTTGTGCAAGAGATTTGATCTCTTCAATCCAAGGTGCAACATCTTGAGAAAGGTATCACTAGATCTGCATAGGCATTAGACTCCTTCACTCTAATGCATATACCTTTGGCATGACATATAACTGCTACACCCTTGCCACCTAGATTTGTATAACCTAAGCTCATTCTTTATGATGGCAAGGGTGATCCAGAGACATATTTGAGAGCCTTTGATGAAGCATTTTTGGATTATGTACCATATAACTAACTAATAACTAAATTATTTTTGAGGATCCTCAAGGATTATGCATTATAATGGTTTTACAATCTACCAAATCAGTTAGTTAATGCATTCAATCCTCTTGCCAACATGTTATTGGCACATTTCAGTATCGATATTGAGCCTTTCACTGAGTATGTTCTCAAATACAAGACCATATTGGATAAGATGACTAGCCCTATATCAGATTAAGATTTATAGGACCTCTTCAAATAGAGTCTTCTATCAATTTTTCATGAGACAATCATGTTTAAATGTTTTTCTTCTTTCATTGAATTGTGTCACACTTTAAAAGAAAGAGAAATCAAACTCATTTCAATGGGAAAAGTTAAGTACAAAAGTGCACCAGATACAACTAATAAGAGTAATAGCAAATCCCCATATAAGGTCAAATTCAATGATAGTAAAGGACTAACTCAATAGATAGTTAATGCAGCTTTAGAGCCCTCATAGAGAGTCACTTTATCAGCACCTTCTTGGCAACCTTTTACAAATCTACCAGTTCCTTTAGCTAGAGTTATACAAAAGTTATTAGAATGTAACATCATATCTCTTCCTCCTATTATATAAATTGATCTAGCAAATCCTCTTCCATGAGGATATGACAAGAATGCATTTTATGACTATCACAATGCACCAGGCTATACTAAAAATAGATGCATTAGTCTCAGGCATAAGATACATGATCTAATTGATGGTAATCAAATTGATCTAGGCACTTCAACTGAGCCTCCTCTAGCCAAACCAACATAGGATAAGTCACTCAAAATCTTCTTAGATCTATTTTTATAGCATGGCAAGTCAGAGACATAAGACACATCAAGCGTACATCATGCATATCAAGCACATCCTCCACTAATTACATAAAGGGCACTAGTAGCCAATTCACATCCATTGAGCCACATGATTGGTACTTTTCATTATAACATTCTAGTTTGGCCTTCCATCTCCTTTTCTGAGTAGGAGATTATTGACAATGACATAAATTAACACATACTCTTCATTAGATCTTTTATTCATGGTCATCCCATTTATAGTGTTTTAATTGATAATGGATCTAGCTGGAATCCTACCTTTACCCATCCCTGGCTCATGGAATTATGGAATCAAATGCTACCCTGTTTGAGTTGGATTTTATGGAAAGAACACAACCATAGAATTTTTAGGGACACTGCTAGAAATGCCTCTCAGGTGTTTCATTCTTTTTTTAAGACTCTTATGTAAAGTGTCACCACTACCCATATTCATTCTGCAGAGAAACCCCTAACTCAAGTAGAAAATCAAATTATAGCTAAATAGAAGGTTCTAAACCATAATCCTACTTATAATAATTCTAAAATTCTATAGAGACTTAACACTAAATGGATTCCCCCAAAGCCTAACTGGATGAAACTCAACTTTGATGGGGCATCCAAGTCTGATGGTAAAGCCAGTGGAGGAGGGACTATAAGAAATGGCAAAGGATGGATGATTGTTTTCTATGCTGGTGGAATAGGCTTCTAGAACAATAACTATGCTAAAGTAATGGCTCTCCTATGGGGTTTAAAATTGGCTATATCCCTAGGTATAAGGAACTTGAGTATATAGGGGGACTCTAAATTGGTCATCAATGTAGTTAATAAAGCATTGAATGTGGGAATTAAACTAAAATATATCATTAGGGATATCCAATTTCTTTTGCAAAAGTTTTCTAGAGTAAATATTTCACATATTTATAGAGAGGGAAATAGTGTTGCTGATGCCTATGCTAATCTCGGCCAATAATTTTTAAATTGGCGATGTTGGTGCTAAGTAGTTCATATTCCTTTAAACATTAGGGATATTATTTAAAAGGAAATGACTTGTCAAGGATGAGTCAAATTTATGAGAAGGATAGCTCTTTTAGGTGGTCTATATGGAGGGTGCTGACGTGGATCTCAGAGCTTGATACCTATTATACTATTTTGATAATCATTCATGATTTATTGTATCAAGGTGTTAAGGTGCGCAGACTTCATTATGGAGATTTTTGGGAAATGATTTTTAAGCATGGGAGGTATAAACATCATTTTTGCATGATAATCTAAATTATATTCTATCACATTAGTATTATGTATATTCAAAAGAAAGGGTTTGTAACCACTTCAACTACGAAGGTTAAAATTTGGAACTCTACAGGTCTAGTCTGTAAATCCAAAATGGGGGGAGATAGAATTTGAATGGAACCAATCTCCTGTTGTGAGTTTAAAGATAATCTGTTGGTTTGGCACTACTATAAAGAGGGGGGATTAGCACATACCTGGAGAGACTCAATGGGTTTGTTGAAAATTTGTCTGAGCAATTCACGAGATCATGGTTAAATAGGCACGTCACAATTGGAGCAATCAACTTTGAGATTTTTGAAAAGGTGATAGCTATGGCTACAGGGATGTCCATGCAAAGGATAAAGCTAAAAAGGAAAACAAAAATCATGGACCTCTCAAGCCATAAACTATTCCTAGGAGAAGGTGAAGAAATTGTTCCTTATCAAGGAGGATTTGAGCAAGCTAAATTACCTGAGATGTGGGACAGAGTATGCTTCATCCTCATGAAGTATTTCATGCTTGAAGGATGATTCACCAGGTTCTAAAATTACCATCTTCCCATTTTAAATCACTTCAGGTGTAATGCTCTCGTTAGTTTTCCCTTTTATCTACTTTCCTCCCTAGAATATTTTGTCCTTAGGGTGAGAATAAAAATGGCAAAAAAACTTGATATGAATCCTATCCCCCTCCATCTGGGCCTCATTTTCTATTTGTATAATTTCCATTGTGCCCTTGAGCCATCCAAGACTATCAAAATTGATATCAGAGATATTTATTCTAATCCTTTGGCTGGTGATGTTGTCGATGAGCCCTGTCTTTCCCCTATTTCTACCAAAACTAAAGAAGTCTCCTTCTGTACTCTAGAGGAGACCCCCATTGACACCCCTGGCTCCTTTGTGAGTATGAAGGGTAAGAAGAGGAAGTTTTATGCTAGGGATAAAAATATTGGGAGGACCACTATGGGGACCCATAAAAATCTTGGTAGGACCACTGGGGGTCAAGGTGGTAAATCCTATATGTCTACTAAGGTTAATAAGGAGGGATTCTCATCTAGAGTTCGATGGTCGGGATGGATTGTTGGCAAACCTACTCCTAAGGCTAGGCTTATTGACTATTCAAAGAGCACCTCAGAGGAAGCCACCCAAGAGGAAGAGTCCAAGGAATTGGAAGCTTAGGAAAACTTTGAGGATATTGAAGGTAAGCAAGAGACAAGGGAATTTGAGGCTATTATGGAGGATGGTGCTGACATTACAAGAAATGCTGACAAAGAGGGGAAAATGTATGTGGAGGAATTTGATGAGGAAATCAAGAATGAGATGGGTTTGAAATCTAAAATTGCTACCCTAAAGGATTGCATTCAGAAGCTGGAGCAAAACTTCACCATTGGGCTCTAAAATTCAATTCTCCTAAATATGTCTATGCTGAAGGAATTAGGTAATATTGTGCTTGTTGTTAATGCAGAGAATACTGAGAAACTAAATGACCTTCTCAAATCAATGGATATGTAAGGAGAGATCTCTCTAACTCTCATCTTTCTATTTCTTGTTTTTTGTTTGTTGGGGTTGTTGGTACTCTGATCGTGCCGTCTCTTTTTAGAAGGCATTTTTATTTTGATTGCCTTCTTGTTTTCTCTGCTCTATAAGGGTTCAACCCCTAGTCTGCCACCTTACTTTATAAAAAACATGTGTATTATGACACTACTACAGCACTTGGGTTATATAGAGTAGGATATTACTCTAAAAAATGTAGTTATCATTGGTTTCAATGGACATAGTCAGACTACATTGGGTGAGATACTCATTGCTCTCTAGGTTGGTCCTACACACATGACCACCTCATTTACTATAGTTCTTAGCATGGGAGTTTTTGACATGTTACTTGGTAGACCTTAGATAAAAAAATCTAAGTAGTTCCATCTGCAGTACATCAATACATGAAATTCATTCACACTAATCAGGTTATCACAGTTACTAGAGTTCTATACAAGTTACCACTTTTAGTTTTAGAGCTAATTTTAGTTCCAGAGCTAGTTTCAGTTACTAGTTCTAGCTCCACCACTAATTTTTTCTCCAATTCAACATTAGACATAGATATGATATCCATCACCAGTATAGAGGGTACATACACCTACATAGCTTGAAGATTCTAGACAGCTTCTAGCTATAGTTTTCACACCTAGAGCAATTTCATTAAGATCTCATGCATCTACACATAGATCACATGTTCGGAAAGTTTCTCCTACTTCTAAATGGGTCCCAAAGAGCCCTAAAACTACATCGACTTCTTATAATTGTAGAGGTTCCCCATAGTTGGTTTTTACTTCAAAGATTTTAGAGCATTTATAACATATACAACTTTTATAGCCATAGTCTTAGCATTTCCATCATGCTTCACAATCATGCACGATTCCACTCTTCAATGCAAGACACCATGAGAGGGAGTCTCATATGAGACTCATTGGTTATTACCATTTCTTTCTAGCATTGATTATCAATATTATTTCCTACTTGATTATACATAGTTTTCTCTACTTGATTGTACATAGCTCAAATATTTTAAAATACAAATATAATATAATATTTCAACAGTACAAAAACATGTCAATTATATGCATCATCTATTTTTACATTACTAACCATTATGCTAGACTTATATTACATTATTTTATGCTATTGTTTATCAATTTATCTATATTACTAGGCTTCACTTGATCTTCTTTGAGTGTGTGTAGTGCATTTAGATCCTTGATTGTTTCACTCCACCCATCGAGGTGGCATCCTACTTCTACATTCTAGCTACATATCAATACATTTACCCACTGGGGGTATACTCTACATGACTACACCATCCAAGTTATGTCAATATTACACTAGACACTCTAGACATCTCATTATAGTACATTCCTTACTTGCTTACATAGATATCACATCGACGTCCATTAGCATATATCACACTTTTGTATTTCATAACATATACATTAGTCTTGTATTACATATCTTGTATAATCGTGCTTCTTGATTTCCATAGTTAGATGCATGTTTATATTTCCATTACTTTACATGCTTCCACTCTTCACTTTGATTAGCTAGATGTGTTTGCATTTTCTAATTCTTATTTGCTTCTGGCTTGCATTTTAGGACATTTGCCAATGTCCTTTATGTGTGCCTTTCATGTGTTTATCGCCCTTATGCCAATCTTTTCTTGTTCCCATTATGTGTGTATGTAGCATTTGAACATGCCTTGTGTGCTTATTTGGCCCCTTGGCCACCCTCACATGTTTCTTAATTTGTATGATTATTGCTTGATTGCTTATCTTTGTGTGTAATGCCATGATTCTAATCATGTATTCACCTTGCTTCTTAGATGCCATGATGGACATCATGCTCTATCCCTGCATGCCATAATAACTAATAGTTAAAATTATAATTTACTCTTATGCACATGATATTACATCATTATATGTATCTAGGCGTACCCTTGTTGATTTAATAATCTCTCTCTATAACTTTTTATATATCTTGAGATAATGTATATCAATGTTATATCAATTGTTTTCATATCTTAACACACTTGCAGGGCTTCTTCTTCTAAGGGAAATCATTGTAGGGTATTCATTCCTACCCTCAAAAGAGGGGGAAAAAAATAAGGGTTTTGTCATAGAGATCAGAGCTCCTAATAGTCAAAAAAGTAGTTTCAAAATAGTATAGTCTAAAATCTATAACTTAGTACAGGCAAACTAGACCAAGTAGATAGTAAAGAATCTAGCTTAGTCATCAATTTTAGCTCTAGACAATAGTGCCAAAAATGGGACTATAGTGTTGGACCCTAAAGTGTCTATTTACTAGTGTTGTTATCCAAATAGTAGAATATTTAGTTTTTCCAAAATCAGGTAGAGAGGTGAGTTCAATCACAATTTTGCCAGTAAAAATCAATCTAAAAATTAGCAATTTTCAGCACTTATTTCACTTAGAGAATCTAGATACAGGGGCCATCATGCATGGCATGAGGGTTTCCATTTTTAGTTTAGACATGGCAGTTGATAAAACTTTTAGTTCAGATTCTATTTTCTAGACACCAATTATTGAGGGCAATGTGTGTGACATAGGGGCCTTATCTATTTTTGAGTTTTTGCATTTTCTTACACATTCCTAGTAGTTGTGTGCCTTGCTCTATATATAAGTGGTTGGCATCACATTTAAGTAAAATTTCATACAAGTTTATTTCCCACATACCTGAGTTCTTGAGTGGCTTCTTAAACCTTGATTCCAATTTTAGGAGGGGCTTCTATACAAGTCCAATCTCCATCTTTTGAAGTGGCCAACAACGGCCTAGTTTCTAGTTTACATTCGATAGCCATGCCAATATTTTCATATCACAGCACATTCAAGGGCTCCATGACCCATCTCATATGACATTCATCTATACCATTATTTTCTCATTTAGCTTCACATCATGAGGATGTTAGGTTGTGGAGTTAAAAGCTTCACCACGATGCAAACAGGAGGAGTTACGGAGGTTGTAGAGAGTTGTAGAATGTGTTGCAAGGAAACTAACATCAGTCTGATCAATTGACATCGGTCAGATAGTAGTGAAGAATCAATCGACGTCGATTACCATTTGGCCGACATTGGTCATGGAGGTGCCGGCGTCGGCAGCCTGTGCGTGAACATGCAGTTTGCATGTTGATTCTGGGAGTCTATTTTTGGACTGTTAGTTTGCATGTTAAAGGCTAGCTGTAGTCTTGAGTTGCATGTCTAATTATTGTAATTAAGATAGTCTAATTATTATAAGCATGAGATCTATATATGGACTCATGGGCTGTATTGTAAACGTGAGTGCTAGAGAGTAAGAGAGCTAAATAAGCTCCTTCTGAGAGAAGAGAGCAATGGTGTGTTCCTCTTAGTGCCATAGTACCAAAAGTGGGTGCTGGTTTGGAGAATCAAAATGGTTCTTCGTATATGTATGATCTTAGTCAGCAGGTGTGCATGGCTTCTTTTGGAGATCTACATTGGTGAGTAAGGTCTGGTGATTTGCAAGTAGCAACAAAGAGTAGGAGATCTACTTGGAGTACGGTTGTGTACTTGGTGTACTGGCAATATTGTTTCTGATTGGTGGAGGTGAACATCAATTCTATATTGGAGTTGATTGTTGGGACTGAGAGAGAGAGGGAAGAAGGTCTTGAGGTGTGGTGAGCCTTTGAGGTGGAAGAAGAAGTGGCATCTTCTTTATTGTATTTTCTTCTGAGTGATTATTAATACAATTGTGTATTGTCTCTCATATTCTTATGTTGTTTCATATTTCTGGTTACTTATTATTTTGGTTAAATTTTGTGTTTAGTTGCTAATACAAGAAGTAATCATATGTACTCTAATTGGTGGAGCAAGATCCTGACAAGTGGTATCAGAGCCTGGTTGTAGGTTCAAAAACTGATACCATCAAGTGGTATCAGAGCTTTTGGCTGGGTTGACTAACAGGTGGTTTCAGATCTGATAGTGTTTTTGATTATAGGTCACTCTCAAGGGTTTTAGATTGAGTGGGAGTATAGCAATGGTAGAAGAAAGTAAGCTACGAATGGAGGAACTAAATAGCACGAATGGTCTGATTGATGGAAAGAAAGAGCAGGTAAAAGGAGATTGTTGGTTGATAGAAGATCAACGTGTAGAAGCAGATGTTGCAGGTGATGTTGCATAGGTTTCTCTAGATAAAGTAAAATCTTTGTTTACAGATTCTTTTGCCTCTTTCCAGGTAGAAGATCAGCGTGTAGAAGCAGATGTTGCAGGTGATGTTGCATAGGTTTCTCTAGATAAAGTAGAATCTTTGTTTACAAATTCTTTTGCCTCTTTCCATGTAGCCCAAAATAGAGCATCTTTTCATGGGTATGTCTTTGGAGACTTTGGAGAGATTTATTTAGGGGTTGGTGAGCCTTGTCAGATTATTGACGAAGGGGAAGTGAAGCTAAAATTGCAAACGAATAACTCATAGGGGTTGAAGGAGGTCATGCAGGGACCAGTCTTGGAGATGAGTCTAATTTCTTCAGGAAAGTTGGGTGATGGGAGATGCACTGTAACTCTCACAGTGGATGCACTTGAATTAGATGGTGGTAAGAAAGTAGGTATCCTTTATCTATCTACTTATATTACTGATTCACCTTCTGTTGCAGAGATGTGGCTTTGTAGGCTTGGTCACATATGTAGGAGGGGAATGCAAGTTTTTAAGTGAAGGTCAGATGTCTTTGACAAACTTAAGAATTGGAAAGCCTTGGTGTTCATGGAGGAGATGACGGATAGAGATCAGCTGAGGGGACTGAATTATTTTGAGCAAGGTTGTGTTGATTTGAACAGGGTTTTGATCCATGGAGAGCTCGCGGGTAAAAAGTTATC
Organism: Torreya grandis; assembly: GCA_037957365.1. NCBI lineage: Eukaryota > Viridiplantae > Streptophyta > Pinopsida > Cupressales > Taxaceae > Torreya > Torreya grandis. Next base: position 1,148,661 of record JARHVA010002878.1, on the reverse strand, counting down.
ACTCACAGGTGAACACAGGTAACAACATCGGTCAGATAGTAATCGATGTCTGTAGAAGGGATATCAGTGTCAGCCAGGGAAATGATGTTGGTAGTCAGGATCAGTGCAGGGAACCGACATCGATCAAATGCAGACTAGGAGATGGCCGAGATTGATCACTGAAACGGATGGTGGGCAGACAACAAGCTGTCAACAAGTCTCAAACGCCCATATGGACATCAGAAAGGGTAAGTGAACCTCATATTCATTATTCACCTTCTTTATATTGCTTATTGATGTTCAAGAACCAAGAAGATGTGAAGAGGCAATGCAGGTAGAATCCAGAAACAATGGGAGCTTGGCATGGATGAGGAGTGTGAGTCCTTAGAGAAGAACCAAATAGGTATTTGTTGGTGGAGTTGTCAGCTGGAAGAAAGCACTGAGAGATAGATGGATTCCCAAGTTAAAGAAGAGAGTGGATGGATACGTGAGATGGAAGGCCAAGGCATATGGTCTTGAGGAAGCTGTAGGACAGTGGTACAAGTTTTGATAGGTGGATGACAAAGTAGGACTTTAGTTAATGTCAGTGTAACTATTGTGTTTGTCTTACCAGGTGGATGATGAGTCGTGACATTATCTAGTTATTGTATGTGAGTGATTTGCTAGCAGGTTTGTATATACAGGGATTTGTTGAGCTAAGGGTAAGGTTAGTTCAGAGGTATGTCATGAAGAATTTGGAGCAATGAAATTCTTTGGCATAAGAGACATGGAAGATCACAGGTTGATCTCCAGTGGGAGCTGATGTGAAGATGGTGTTGGTGGGGTTTGATATGCAGGATGCAGAATCAGAAAGCACACCAAGTGCTGGACAGTTCAAGCTTACTTAGAATAGGGTTCAAAATCACATGAGGTCTATGTAGACATAAGTTTTCCCAAGCAGTGGGAGTTGTCAGAAAGTATGGATCTAATTCGGGGAAAGAGTACTGGAGGGCAGTTCAGTGGATTCTCAGGTATCTAAGAGGGACTAACAGCAGGTTAACTTGTTATGCAAGGTCAAGGTCTTCACTACATGGAGTTGTAGGTTTGAATGTGGTAGGTTACTTGGATGACAGGAAAGGCATCACAAGATGTGTGGTGGTTGGTCTTCAGGGTTGATCTTGAAGAGGGATACAAGCTAGGGAATAATTTAGATGATGTATAGGTATAGGTACAGGTACAGGTGCAGCTATTTATCTCCAAGTGGGAGATTGTTAGGTTGTGGAGCTAAAAGCTTCACCAGGATGCAAACAGGAGGAGTTATAGAGGTTACAGAGAGTTGCAAAATGCGTTACAGGGAAACCAATGTTAGTCTGATCAACCGACGTCAATCAGATAGCAGTGAAGAATCAACCAACATCGGTTACCAGTCGGCTAACATCAGTCATGTAGGTGCCAGCGTCGGTAGCCTGTGCATGAACATGCAATTTGCATGTTGATTCAAAGAGTCTATTTTTGGACTATTAGTTTGCATGTTAAAGGCTAGTTGTAGTCTTGAGTTGCACGTCTAATTATTGTAATTAAGATAGTCTAATTATTGTAAGCATGAGATTTATATATGGACTCATGGGTTGTATTGTAAACGTGAGTGCTAGAGAGTAAGACAGCTAAATAAGCTCCTTCTGAGAGAAGAGAGCAATGGTGTGTTCCTCTTAGTGCCACAGTACCAAGAGTGGGTGTTGGTTTGGAGAATCAGAAGGGTTCTTCGTATATGTATGATCTTAGTCAGCAGGTGTGCATGGCTTCTTTTGGAGATCTACATTGGTGAGTAAGGTCTGGTGATTTGCAAGTAGTAGCAGAGAGCAGGAGATCTACTTGGAGTATGGTTGTGTAACCCATGTAGGCATATGTCTCTCTTACTCACTTACGCAACCCATGTAGGCATGTTTTCACTGTTTCCCAATCATTCAAAGGCTTCTATATTTAACCCCTACTATCCCAAACTCCTCTCCTAGGCATATATCTATCTCTTAGGGTCCCTTTCCCATTATATAATAATGCCATAGGTTAGACTATAGTGTTGGGACCCAGGGTGTCTACTTTTCAGTGTTATTGTCTAAGTCCACAATAGCCTCAAATGGTCAGATTTTTTTAATCCTTATCTTTTCCCTTGTCAACCTAATATGAGTTCATCTAATGTAAGATCACTATTTTCCCTATAAAATCCCATTCAAAGGTCATTTAGAAGGGTTAAAAATCATTCAAAAAGCACAAGCTAGAAATATACTAAAGTACACTCTAGAAAATCTTCTTATTCTCTACATATAGCCAACCACTATTATTTCCATCCTATCCAAGATCCTACACTAGTCACAAGTCATCTCAAGCTCACCCAAATTTGCATACACTTTCATTGCATACACATGATTACATAATACACATTCAAATTGGGAGAACTACATTGGCCTTGATCCCTCTTTGGAGTATTGGTATGTAGGCAATGTGCCCATACATGATCGCACATTCAATGCATATTACACACTAACCCATTTTTTACTTTGGATTTGAGATCACCTATCAAGCATGAAGAAGAACTAGGATCCTTAAAGTCAAAATCAATTACATACAAAGCTTCATGAACAACCAAGACTCAATATTTTAGGCACAGGGTCTCCTAGAGTAGATGAACATAACCTAGAAATCTCAAAAAGATTAGACACTAAGGACTATAGTGCCAAAACTTGGACTAAAATGCTAGACCTCTAGGTGTCCCATTTCTAGTGCTTTTATCTAGGTAGAAAATATACTTTTAGATCATGTTTCTGATAGTCTACCCAGTTAGATCAATAATTTATAGCATCTATCTCCTCCATCTCAGCCTAGAATCAGCTAAGTTTTACTCTTTATCCCCTCATTTTCTATTTTTAAAAATCAATTAGGCACTTCTAGATTTAATAAATTAGTAGGTTAATTAAGGCACATTTATTTACTAATTTTCCCCTTAATCTAGACCCTTTACTATTTAGGAAATTAAACCTATAATTTCCCAAATTCAATAAAATAGAAATGAATAAATATCCCTAATCTAAGACCAAGCTACATCCCAAGGTTCTCTAACGAATAACAAGTTTATCACATGTCCACCTAATCTTAATGCTTGTGTTCACATGGACAAGGGTAATACTATTATAAATGAATTCACTCTTTAACCAAGTCATGGGTTTTCTAGTCAATCCCATGTACATTAATTAGATCAAGATATTGAAAAAATTTAATCCAATAACATAAATAATCCCTTGGTCAACCAAATCATAAATTTAAATCTAGGAAATCCAAGTATTAATCTAGGACCAGCTCAACCAAATTTAAATTCAAATGCATATTTGAATTCTCCTATCATTAATCTGAATCCAAATCAGGGTTTAAATTTTCATCTAACCTTGCCCACCAATAAATCCAATCAAAATATGGGTTTGAATGTTCATTCAACCCCACACATTAACCAAATCAATCCAAATCCAAATTTTAATATCCATTCAAATTCACTCATCAACAATCGACCTATAAATCCAAACTCAAATTTGTATTAAAGTTCACAAGTCAACCAAAATCAAAATTTCAATGTTTATTTAAAATCACTCAACCAACAACATCAGATTTCAAACTTGAATGCATATTAAAGTTCATACCTCAATCAAAATATAAATTTGAATGCTCATTCAAATTCACCAATCAACTAACAATATCAAAATCTGAACTTGAATACATATTCAAGTTAACACATCAATCCAAATTCACGTATCAATATTCAACAATCAAATTTGAACTTGAATATATATTCAAGTTCAAAAATCAATCAAAATTAAAATTTGAATGTTCATTCAAATTCACCAATCACAAAATAACATCCCAATTTTATTTTAGGTGGAACTTCAAATCAATTTTCAAATTTTACTTCAAGTCCATCCAAAAATAAAATTCTCACAAATCAAAAGTCATTCACAAACCCAAATCTAAACTTCAACACCAATTCAATATCCAATCCCAATATCAATTAACAACAACATTTTGGTTAAATATCAAATCCATTTTCACACTCAAAATTGAATCAAAACACATTTATAAATCAACCTCCAAATATAAATTCATTTACAATTCCAAATTCATATTTTATTCCAAATCTGAATTCATCTTTCATCCCAAATCCAACTTCAAATCAATTCATTAACAATCCATCAAAAAATCAATATTCTCTTCCAAATTATAACATTAATCCAATTTCATTCATTGGTCAATTATCTAACACGTTCATTACTTCAAATCAAAATGATCAATTCCCACCATAATTTAGCCATGAGTGGCAAAGTATGAAAGATAGGATCCAAGGGTTATAAGATGGTACCTTTTACAAATAAAATCACTTTAAATTTAAATAAATTTTCCCATATACATTTGATATTAATAACATGAAAACACACTTTCCTACCCATTTTGAACTCCCTAAGTTTGATAAATACAAAGGTAAGGGATATCCCTGGGAACATCTTAAGGTGTTTTATATGGATTGTGAAGACATTACTTATAAAAATGAATAATTATTAAGACTTTTTTCACATAATTTAGGGGGTCAATCCCTAGAGTGGTTTCTTCACTTACTAAAAGGATCGGTTACTACCTTTGAATATTTATTTGAAAGATTTGTGCACCACTTCTCTTAAAATGTTGAGCAAGAATTAGCCATGGTTGACTTATAAAATACCAAACAATGAAATGGTGAAAATTTTACCTCCTTAAAAATATAGAAGTCATTGGTGAGTCATTTTCCATGGTCCCCACTTTAAATATAACCTATTGTCATCTTTATCATCAATCTTAATTCTAAATTATTGCATCAATTACAACTTGATTGTCCAACATCATTTGATGAGATCATATAAAAGGGAGTTTAAATTGAGAAAACATTAATTTCTAGGGTATCATTAAGATTTCCAAACTAGATATTACTTTTTCAAATCACATGAAAAAACCTAAATTCTTTGCCAAAAATAAAAATGTTATATGTGACATTGTAACTGATGTCAAAAAAGTTTGAAACACTCAACCTATCAATAATATCACTATTCCAAGTGGCCAACCATCAAAAGAAAACCAAAAGTACAAATTTACTCCTTTGGGAGAACCTTATGAGGTGGTATTTTGGGATTTGGTAACTACAAACATGGTTATTTTCCCTAGCACAAAACCATTTGAAGAAAATATTTTTAAACCTGAGTGCTATCAAGAAAATGAATACTGTGAAAACCAAAATATTAAGGGACACTCAAAAAATAGTTGTATGAGTATTAAACACTTTATTCAAGACCTCATCGATTGTGGGGATATTTCCATTGAATTATAATCTTCATCATCAAATAATCAAAATTTGGGTATATATAAATATCCATTTCTAAAACATGAGTAAGGTAATAATAAATAAGGTAAAGGCCAAGCCCAAACTAGCAATGTCAATCAAACTAAGCACCCTTTTGATTCTATAGTCAATTATGTTAATTATACAAAAAATCATGTTTTTTATCACAATAAAATCCCAAGATTTCACTATTACAATAGGGCACACCAATATTACCATTCCAAGTACTTTCTCACCTACCATTGAGAATAAGTATAACATTCTGGAGCAAATTGAGAAGACACTAGCTCATATATACATCCTAGATATTCTTAAGACATCACATGTATATAAATACATTGTATAAAACCCTCCAAGAGTCCAAAGTTCCTCAATACGTCAATCCATCTAATTTTTAAGAATTTGTTGGAAACTTATCCACTAATAATCAAGTTACATTTGATCATTCTGATATCTCCCCTATGGGATCTATACATAATTTACCTTTGTATATCTAAGTCATAATCTCCATATACAAATTAAAAAGGTTGCTTATAGACAATGGTTTAGATTTGAATTTATGTACATTAATATTAATAAAACATTTGGGATATCAAACAATAACACTAGAGCCTAACACTATCACCACCAAGGCATATAATAATAATGAATGTGAGTCCATGGGAACTATTTATCTTCCTCTTATGGTGGGTCATATCATTCAATAGACTTTAATCCATGTGCTTGACTTAGATCTTCCATATAATTTACTCCTTGGATGCCCATGTATTCATGCCATGAACTCTGTTCTATCCACCTTTCATCAATGTTTAAAGTTTTCTCATGATGAAATGGAAATAAATATACCTGATGATCCTCAACCCTTCCAATATTATAAATTATTATAAGGATGGTATCAACAATCCAATTATCTCCTAGTTATATAAGACACTTATATTTCTACTAAGGAGTCACCAAATATATCCAATTATGTTCATCCTGATGAGTTACTCAACCCTTTATAAATTTTACATCTACAAGTCAAGCATCCACAATCCAACCATATATAAGGGAACCTTACACTTCAAAAAAAACACCATATCCTCCATTTAAGTTCACCATTGTGGATAAAGGGATGGGAAAATGTGAATTTCATGGTACTTATTACTTAAGCAAAATCCACATGTCTCCAAGTAATCATGATAAGCCCACTATAGCAAGTCTACTTAAGTGGTTTGTAACTTTGGAAAGACATCATTCATAGAAGGTGGTCTCCTTTTTGATGAGCAATTTAAATATTTAGACTCTTCATGGATTTATTTTGATAAACAAGATACATGTTTCATAAATAATTAATACCCCTTTGCTAAGGCCATAATGTGTTCCATCATGAACTACAAAGGCAGAGGCCTTGGTCTCCATGAACAAGGTACTATATAACTAATAAGTCTTAAATAACATGAAGCCTACATGGTATTATATTTTAACCACTTATTATGAGTATTACACTTCACATTGTTAATCCTTCTAGTGAGTCTGAAGAAGCCTCTTCAGACACAAAAATAAGTTTTGTCTATAGCCAATTCAAATATATCTCCATACTAACCTATTGTTAGTTTAGGTATTTATTTTCTTGGATTTATTTATTTGGGAATTTTATATTTACTCCCATGGAGTTTTTCTAAATGTGGGGATATGTTTACTTAGGTGGAGTTAGTGTGTCATAGGTGTTATAGGTTTGATCGAAATACTAGGATGTAAATCCTTTGACCACCTTTCATGGAAGAGTTACACCTCTATTCTAGGCTCCTTTGACCACCTTCTGTGGAGGAGTTATAATTCTATTCCAGGGGGTCTTTGACCACCATTTATGGAGGAATTACTCAGCACTCCTATATGTATGCTTCACTTGAGGAGATTTCTCACTTAATGGATATTTGGCTTTCTCCATTTTAGTTATCTCATGCAATACTCATATTTTGATTTCATTCTTGCTTTAGCTCATTGTTTGTGTGCACTCATATTTGTCTTGTGTGACTAATAGACCTTTGCACTCACTTTAACGAGACCTAGATCAAACTCTAATATGGTATCAAATTAGCCCTGATAATTGTGTCTAGTTTTTCATTATTGTTTAGCTTTAATTAAGATCTAGAATTTTTTACATATCTTGTGAGGCATTTTTTTAGGGTTTGAAAAAAAATTCTAGGGTTTTTAAAACTAAATCTAGGGGTATTGTTGGTCTATATTTGGTGGTGGCATTATAGTTTCTATTGTAATAGGGTGCCATGGACTTATTTGAGGGTTTATACAGCCTATATATTGCTTCCACAATCCTTGTTAGGGTTTGGTGATGCCATTTTTACCTAAATGTAATATTAAAGACTAGTTTTGGGGTTTATACGACTTAGATGAGGGTTTTCAAGTATTTTTCCAAGTCTCTCCTCACTTTCATGCAGTCTATTTTAGAATGCAACTATGTTTAATCACTCATAGCCTATGTAAGTGATATTTCCACTTTACCTTGGCATTTTTTAGCCACTACATGGTCTGACCTTTCCTCACTTGTGGTATGCACATTGGCCATAACTCCAATGCCTTCATTTGATCTAATCTACATCCTAATTACATACCATATCTAAAAAATAGAAACAAGTATATCAATTATCTAAAAGAGAAGAAAGATATTCAAAAAATGGAATACAATATTAAAAATACTCTATTTTCAATTATATCTAACAGATATTTATGTTAATGGAAATAACATATTCCTTATCAATACCTAATAACCCTAGCTTGATTCTTCACCTAGTTTGATAGTTTCTCACCTAGTTCAACAACCATTGGTGTAGAAGGAAAGGTTTCCACATATATGTGTGCAAGTTCTATGGCCCTCCTAGTCCTTACAGACCCCTCACACACATGGTTCTCCCTTCAAATAACCTTTGTTATCTCCTATCTTTTCACTTAACCCTCTTAGCTAGTTGTTCTACTATCAAAAGCTTCTTTTGGTGTAAAACCATGTTTTAGTTTCAAAACCACTCATAGATAATTTGTGGTATTGCTCTTTTTTAGGTATTTTTTTAATGAACAGGAAAAGTTTTTTAAATTTTTTAATCACCTTTTTCAAAAGTTGAAATGTAGCATAATATTGTAAAAGTCAATATATTTTATTTACTATATACACATCACATAGTCTTCTTTTTGGAAAGTGGTTCTAAGGGTATGAAGTTTTATTACATGGTGTAAGTTCTTTTTAAAAATAAATTAGGAAGGCATGATCATTAAGCGATATAAGGTGTTATATTTTATTATTATTATTTTTAAATAATAGATTATAATTTGAGTAATTTTTTAAGAGATGGAAATTTGTAATAGTCTAAAACTTCACAAATCCTCGTTAGAAAAAAATTAGAGGGTAAAGCCTGGTTTTGTAGGTGGATAAACCCCCTCACATTTAAAATATCATTTCTCTCTCATTTTCTCATTATTATACTATCTTAGATGCATTATCAATTGAGTCTGATGTCCTCGTGTGTTTTTAAAAAAAAAAATGACTCATTGCACTAATTACTCTAGACATATTCTCATCTATGCCTAACATATTTTGAGTATGCATCTCACTATTTATAACATTCAGGAGGTCACCATTTTATACTTTAGTGGCATGTACTATTTTATTGTGTCTCTCTTTGTATTCTATTTGCACTTTTGATTATAAAATAACTAAAAATTGCACTACTACTATAACTCCTTTCTGTACTAATGGATTCAAGTTCAATGAACCCACTAACTCCCTTTAACTATCATGAATGTAAAATCAAGATGACAATAATTATAAGGAGTAAGGGTTTGTATAGGATAACTTATGGGCTATTGTGCCTTTTTATAGCACATAGTCTCTTATTTCACTTAGAGCCTATAAAATCACCCCATGATGTATGGACCATTATAAGAAATATAGGGGAGGAAGATGTGATGAGAGGTCACAAAATTGAGAATAAACTCACTAGCCTAAGTCCTAACAACTTTGACACCATTCAGGATGTCTTCACTAAGTTCAAGTCCTTGAGATTATAGTTGAAAGAATGTGGGATAAATAAATAAGATGACCAAATTATTCTTTATATACTCTCTAAACTAGGTCCTAACTATTTAGTCTTTATATCTAATTTACATGCCACTAAAAGTGCTTTGGGCACTGCATGGAAAATGTCCTTTTTAGATACTTTCTTTGCCAACTTAACCAAAGAGCAAGACAAATTGATCTAGATGGGAATAATTAAATCCATAAAACCTCAATCCCTAATTTTTTGGAATGGGAAAATAAAAACTTCAAACAAAGATAATAAGAAGAAGAATAAGGATCTAGAGAAGAAGAAAGAATCAACCTCTACCAAAACCAACATTGAAGCCTCCTTCTTCCAATGACAAACCTAAAATATCAAAGTTTAAGTGTGCCTATTATAATAAAAAAGGGCATGATGAATACAAGTGCATGAATAGGCAAATAAATCACCTGACTTATCTCTTAGAGAAAAACAACATAGGGGTTCCTGATTCTATCAAGAATAACTCATCAACCTAAGATTATACTAAGTTAAAGGGTAAGGGGAAAGAGAAAGAAAAGAGCAAGACTCTTATAGCAGTTTCATCTCCAACATCTTCATGGCTTATTTACTTAGGTGTGTTGAGGTAAACATACCCCCATTTCTAAAAATGGGGACCCTTGTTATGAAATTTGCAGGATTGTGCTTTAAATTAAAAAAATCACTTGAGCAGAATACCACTAGCATGTTTGCACATTGTTCATGATTCTCATTTGGATTAATGGACATGGTTTTAGATGGTCATGATTTTACCCCTTCCAATGTTTCTAAAAATCTATTTTTTATGTTTTTGTATTGCAAGTTCAATGGAATCTAATTTGGGAATGAATATGCTTAGGGTTTTGTGCTTCAATATTAAATTGATCTTTTATTAGCCTTTGGTTTGTCAAAGATTAATTGGATCTATTTTAAGTCATGTTAAAACCCTAGTATAATGTTTTAACCTAGGTCCCTTTTGAATTATATTCAAATTTGTTAGGAGAAATTTACGTAGGAGCACTTCAATTTTACCTAAGACTTAATTTAATTTTTATACTAAAGTTTAGTCATGTTTATTAACATGACCAAACCTTAGTCTAAAAATTCATACTTGGTCTCTTTTTATGTCCCATAAACCCTTGGTCAATTTTATCATTAGCATAGCATAACTAAACGAAGGATCCCTTTTTACTATATATTTAGCCTAAAAGCCTTACCCTAAAGTTTGATGTCTTTTACAAACAAACCTTAAGCTAAAACTATATGCTATGTCTTTTATTATTCACAGGGTCCCCTTTATCATGTTTAAAACTTAGCTTAAAATATTTATCCTAAAGTATTACTCATATTTTTTAACATAAAATAAAACCATATTCCAAAATCTTTATACGAAGTTCTTTATTTTCTGAAGCACTGACTTAAATATCATTTTCATTCGCATGGTCAATGACCCGCATTCACTCGGGTAATATAAATCCAATGGTGCATGATCAAAGTTGAAAATTCAAGCCATGGCCCTAAATTTAAAGTCCAATCATTTATTTAAATATAAATGGTACATGTCTAAGTGTACATATTCCAATCAATGGTGCATAATAATTTAAAGCTTTAACAAAGCCCCAAGACAAGAGAGAGGGTGACAAGTGTCACACTCGTATCCAAAGAACCCTTAATAGCCAATGGTGTTTGACCTCAAGGATCAAGATCCAATGGTGTGTGTTTTCTTGGGTAAATATGATCAAATGGTGTGAATCAAACATTGAAGATTAAAGGATGAATGTGAAGATGACACATGACATACTTGCAAGCCATTAATTAAAGCTCAAGCATCTTTCAAGAATAGATGGTGTGTAGAAGAATGTACACATTTTGATTAATAGTCTATGGAGTAGGAGGTAAAACTAAGCATATTAATATCAATATAGTGTGATTGATCCATGTAATCAAGATCAATGGTGTGATATCAATGTTAAAATTTCAACAAAGCTTGGGACCAATAGAATTTGACCTTACGGATCAAGATCAATGAACTGCATTGATTCATGCAAATAGATATAATGGTACAGGATCAAGGTGTAATTTTTAAAGGATAATGATCACTTTTTAAATATTAATGAGTAAATTTCCATGATAATGTCATGGTGATGCCACATTAGAGCCACACAAGCTTAATGTGCCAAGTTAAAGATTTCATAGACCTAGGTAATGCAAAAGTATAAATACTAAGATCTAAGAGCAATCTAAGTCATGAAGCTCATATAAGTTTAAATAGTTGCCACCATTAAATCAATTTTAAAACCTTCAAAAAAACCCCAGCACATCCATAAGCCCTAGTTTCACTTTATGATCATCATAGTCAAGCCAAGAAAGATTAGACTATCATCTATGTAAGGATAATTTGATTCAAAATTGAAACCACTTGCAAATAATTTATGAAAAATTAAAACCATGTAAGCCTAGAAAAGTATCTCTAAAGAAGATGTATAACTCTATTTGACCTCAAATGTAGAAGGAATAGTCTTCAAGGACACACAATTCGATACCACATCTTTAAATATGGGGGATAATAATTGGTCTAGCCTATTTTGGACCATTGAGAAATAGCATCCCATCACAAGAGAAGAGGAGAAGAACATGTCTACAAGGAAGCTCTACTATGACATAATTACCATCTAGATGAGAGGTCTCCATTATGTTATATCCAAACCTAAGGTACTGCATTGTATATATATTTTCTCTCTTATTTTTAAAGATCACAAAATAGACAAAGGCATGATTATTGATGAGGGTAGCTTGAGGAAGATTTCTTATATATCTCTTATAGCATTTAAAAATTATTACAAGTTGTCTAAGCCCCAATTATACCAAATCACTATCAATGATTAAGCTAAGAACAATGATTTGAATAACATCCTTTCCCTATGGCTATATTTTGGAAATTAGGTAGTTTCAAACTTCGATGGAAACATCCCCATTGGTTAATTCAGACCTAGGATAAGAATGGTCATGACTATGATGAATAGGTTATGTGTAAATTCAACCACTACTTATGTGGACAAAACTTGGGTGCCCTTAGTCTACTTTATTATTAAAGATCAGCTCACCCTTCTTCTTGGTGAAGTTATCAACACCTGATTAAGTAGACAATTTTTTGTAATCAAGAAGAATATTATGAACTAATTCTTCATGATGTCATACCTCTTAGATGACTTTATTTTCATAACAAATATCCCTAACCTTAGATAATGGTCACTTGATGGGATGCAGATAGTTTCTCAATATTATTCAAAATTACACATATTCAAATATAGGGACCATATCCAATTCATATGTGATTGTGTTTGTCTAGCCCTAGTAGAGGCCATAATTAGGAATTTAATGTCTAGAGTCAACCCCTTGATTAAAAAGTCAATTGAGGCCATGGGGGATATCTGGTGATACCCTAATTGTATAATCATTAAGATTGAAGGAACATAATGCACTCCCCTTAGACTACCTATCTATGTATCCATCAAACTAGTACAGTAGGAGGTGGCTTACCAACTATGCAATGGAATATATGGTCTTTAAAAGACTAAGAGGAAGGTACTACTTCATAGCCTCCCTATAACCATTGGTAGGACTATTTTTTCACAATGGGGCAATATTGAGGCTACTTCCAAACACAAGACCTCCTTTAATCTCCAAATTGATGAACTAAGGTAGTGGGACCCAAGGGAAGAGTCAAGAAGCATATAAAATCTAAAGAGATCAATATCCCTTATGATCACTAGCCTAGTCCTTTTAAACCCATATATATAAAATCCTCTTCATTATTTGAGGTCACCATTAGATTTAAAAAGTACAACATCACTCTAGATTCTAGAATGCAAAAGGAGCAAAAAGGGAATGATGACAAATGGAAATTAGGGCCAAGACAGTACCATTTATTGAGTGGTACACCTTCTAGACCCACATCAACCCTACTACAGATAGAGTCCAGACTTGAGGCAGAACTTGAGCAAAGGCTAGAGGATAGAAGGCCCAATGAAATTACTTCTTATTCAACTCAAATAAAGGATAAAGGATCACCAATGGAGGAGGTTCATATAGTATCACTAGACCCTGGTTAAAAAATTGAAGATGCACTAAAATTACAATCATTAACCTATGAGTCTAATGATCAATAAATGGAGGAAGCCAAAGAATAAAAGGGAAGGAAGTGTTAAATCTAGTTCCCATATACCCCCCCCAAAGAAAGTTTGAATTATCCATTTTTCAAGTAAAGGCTAACAAGCACAAGGTGACCTTCACTTATCCTTTGAGTGAAGTTAACCTCTTCAGTGAGGAAAACTTGATTCAGGGTCTAACCATTCCTAAATGGTTCATTTATGGTAAATTGTAGAAAGTATCAAGTACACAACATCCTTGGGAAATTATTCAAGAAATCAACATTATAATGCATGAGGAAGTCAAACCATGGATATTACATTACAGAAGAAAGAAAAGAAAAGATTAGTTGCTCCAAGAGAATCAAGTGGAGCATAAATGGAGACCCTAGCTCTCAAAGTGACATAATCTTTAGTCGGTATCAAATTTGACCCAACCACTACTAGTTTGTAGAGATTAACTTAAAATAAGGCCAATAGTTGGTGGATAAGATTTCATTTTTTAGAAAGTGGAACCTTTAGTTGGATTGACTCTAGTTGGAGGACAAAATCCTAGTGAAGGTCCAATATTTGAAGAAAATGTTCTTCAAATGGCTAAGGCTTAGATAGATCAATTATATACAATGATAAAGGGCATCTCAAAACAAACAAAATAAATCTAAAATAACTATAAAGAGGATTACAAAGCAAGTTAGTCAAACATTAGTCCATAAATAATAATAAATACATAAAGAACTAACTAACTAGGCCTATCTATTCCTATGGGAATTACAAAGGATAGAAAGAAACAAAATGAAAGAAAGCAACATCATATTACCTTTCCAAATGGATTCACCATACCTATGTGGCTCAAAATCATGTTCTCCCTTGATCAAGCATCCTTGTCTTTGTCAACAATGGTGGAAAACTCCTCCAATGTATCAAGAACAGTCCATAAAACCTAGGCTTATGATTCTAAATCATTCAACTTTTCAATCAATGAAGATTAAAAACAAAATAAATGGTCTATTTCAAATTATTTTAGAGACAATTCTGCATAATAACCTTACATAAATCAAGCTTAAAATTCATGTCCATGGCCTCTCTATTTATAGGTTTTTTAGATTAGTCAGGATTAACCATGACCATCCATCTCAAGATTAAGATGTGTGGCCATGGATAATCCTAATATTTGGAATTAAATCCATAATTATCTTCATCATGACCTTGGAAGAAGGGGCATTCAAGAGGCATGGGTGACCCATAATCCTGATTTTGTGCATTTTATGACCTAAGGATGTCTTCCCAAGAAATGGTGTCATCTGATGATACAATTAATAGGAATCAATTTTCAAAAAAAAATATTCAAGAAATCTCATGGAAAATCCATTTAAGCTCTTGATTTGGATTAATTAGCCTTAAACAAGGTTAATCAACATTTGTGCAATTATTTGAAAATTAACCCTCAATTAATCAAAATGGTCAGAAAGTCATATTACTGGATCATAATTTGATGGGAGAGGAATTGAAAGGTGATGTTAGATGCATTGGATTTTTATTCCCATTTAATATTTTTCCAACACCAAATAACAAAGGTACGTGATGTGTACCAATGAATTAGAAGAAAAGAGTGATCTAGAATATTAAATGGCAAATTTGTCATTTTGACTCAAAATGATCTAATCAAAGTTAGCTAGCCCATAAAATGCATTACCCTATTTAGGGATATTTTGACCTAAACTGGCACTTATAAGTGACAAGTTCAAACCATTTAGGGCATTTTATGTATTTTGACCTAAAATGTACATTTGAGTGTAATTCGAGTAAGATTGATAATTTCAATACAAATGGTGTTAGGAATTGGATGTCTACATTTTTTCCTTATTTGAGAAGGCATAATGAGACATTTAGGTGAAGAAACATCTTTTCAAATAAAAGAGTTGTTAAGAATAAATTGGAACAAACCCATGATGCTCCCTCGAGAGGACATACTAGGATGGAAGAAAAGGATGGACTCTTGAAAAGAAAGAGAAAGTGAGAAATTAACCCATGGAATAAATCACATCTATGCAAGCTAATGCTTTCAAACATGATTACCATCAATGATAAAAAAATATATAATTAGAGGTATAATAGACCCTAAAGATAGGGGGAATGGGAAAGATATAATCCATAAATATAAGGGACACACTTTAAATGTACCCAATTTGAGAGTACAAGATGCACTCTTACAGCATTGATCAATCCTAAGACAAGTTACACATTAAAATATTGTCATCATGGGCTTTAATGTGGATAGCTTGGAATTAGAGGAAAATAAAGAATGTTTTGCTTCAAGAAGGGAAGCACCATTAGAATGGGGTATCCAAAGAGAAGATAATAAGAAGTACTCTAGTAGAGCAAATGTGATCATGATAAAATAGTTTTGCCCCAATAGGGTGAATCTTGATCATTGATAAAGAATAAATAATGATTTGCCCCTGTAGATCTGATTTGATTTAGACATGGTTTAGATGTTGTGCCCCAACATGGGCAATTAGCAAGCAAAACAGCTCAAGGATATAACTAAAAAGATAGGTTAAAGTGAGTGGGTGTAAGCATACATGAGATGGTGTAATAGCTTAGAAAGCCATATAAAACTAAGCATATGAGAATTTATAAAGTGATGAGAGAGATGAAAAGCAAAATGGAGATAATTGAGCTGACCTCAATAGAAATTGAGTGTTGCCTACATAGTTTCATGGACTCAGGTTCTAACATGAACTTCAAGCCAATGTGGTTCACCCAAATTTGGGAGAGAATGAAATGAGGAATGGTGAAAAATGACCTAGAATTGATTATACTTAAAATTTATGTAAAGAGATGCATGTCTAAGCATAGAGAAAGAATCTTGAAATGCATGCCACTTAGAATCCTAATTCCATATCATGAGCCTAGGTGTTGTAAAGTGTTTTTGAAAATCATTCATCAGAGCTAATGTTGAGGTTTAAGACTTTGAGACCTGAGCACAAAGTGCTTGATATAACAAAATAAATTAGGCATCATAAGTATAAATAACTTAGAATGACATAAGATTCCAATTGCACTGAGCCAATTCAAATGTGAATACCTATAACTAAGGATAATGGTAAAATAATGACCAAAACTAGAGTTACAGTGATTTACATTTAAACAAAAAAGCAAAAACAAAGAAAAATATAAATATAAATGAACCTAATTTGAAATCAAGATATGATCTTAAGTAGGAACAAAATATTTAAAAACAAAATTCAAGAACATATTAATGACATGAGACCAAGATATGAATAATCAAGATCCATGTGGACCATCAAGGCATTATTGAACATAAAAGAGAAAAGCAAAATCAAACAAAAAAACAAGACACCAAAAATAATCAAATAAATAAAATGGTCCAAGAACAATGTAATAACATAGGATCAAGATATTAACAATCAAGATCCATGTGAGTCATCAAGATCTAAAATAGAAAAGAGATAAGCAAAAACAATCAAGAAAACACAAGACAAAGATGAGAAAGAAGTAATAAAAATAGAGAAGGAGAAGAAATAAAATGAGAGGTGTGAAAGCACAGCAAAACACCAAGAAAACACAATAAAACACCAAGATAACTCAAATAAACACACACAAACAAAAACCAAGTTAGTGTGGTTTAAAGATAAATGTTCATGCATGTGCAGTAGAGGTGTTATTTTCTACCACATCATAACAAATAACAACGACATGAAAATTGCCCCCTAATTAAAGAGGAACAATGACAGATTAAATGGGGGAAAAGAAGAAAAGGAAGGGGTTGGCGAAACTGACTTCAGATATATAAGATAAGTGGACGTTGCCTACATAGTTCTATGGATGCATGTTCCAACATGAACTTCAGGCCATATTTAGTTCTCCTAGGAAATGGGATAAAAGAAAAATGATGATTAGATTAACATGATTAATGTTATAGAAGAAATGGAAGATATGACAATCAAATGAGAATGGTCTGGCAAACAAGAAGCTGATGAGATGAGAAATAATGATCTTTCAAAATGGCAAGTATGTGGGACAAGATGAAATGAGCTGGTTTTTTGTGCTTGCAAAATGGAAAGAGTGTGGGATAAGATGAAATGAACTGGTGTTTTTATGCTTGCAAAATGGCAAGAGTGTTGCATGGTAAAATGGGAATGTACAAATGTATAGAAGCATGAGATAATGTTTTTATTATTTCGTGGATCATGTTTTGATTTTTTTGGTATTTTCAAAGTATTTCTAATGTTTTTGATGTTTTTGGGATAAAATATGCACAAGGTGGGACCATCCAGTCGAGGAGATACACGTCCTAAGAGTAGAGGTTCCAATAAGATAATTAAGTCAATTGCAATGGCCCATGCTCATAAATCAGTGAGAGTAAGGCATCTTTGATAAAATAATAAAGAGAAGCAAATGTGATATAAAGTGTAACCTGAATTAAAAAATAAGTATCCACATTCACCTATTTGTAATGGTGTAGCAATGGTCTGGAATTGATAAGATGTGTTTATTCACTTGTCTAAAGCTACACAATACTATCCTAGCTGAACTAGTTTGTAGAACTACTACTAAGGATGTTCATAATGTTCATGAGACATAATCAAGATCATAATTGGTCAAGGGATAATGTTCTTGGCATATGTGATCTAAAAATTTGACTCAAGAGAGAATGGTTAGTATGATGTTAGTTTCAAAATGAAAGAAACACACTAACTAGAATAATATCTCTAGGCCTAGACACTATGGAGAGCTTAGTTAACAAACATGAATAAAACACACAACTAAAATTCAAAATTGACCCTCTTTTACCTTCCTTGGATGCTCCAAAATGTTTGTTTTAGTGGCTTGCTCAGCTTATGCTCATGAAGTCCTTGGCAATGGAAGCTTGGCTACCTCCATCTCTCCTTGGCACCTTTGGCTTATGGCTTAGCTTGGCTTGGCTTGGATTGAAATCAATTTGGCATGGTAATACTAATTGCAATGGATTCTTGAAGATATTTGTGCATCATAACTTTTCACCAAAATAGCTTGGAAATGATGTTCATGGCCTCTCTATTTATAAATTTTTGAGAATGTCTATAATCAACCTAAAACATTCATCTTAGGATTGAGATGTGTGGTTGAGGATTAATTCAATTTTTGGAATTAAGTTTATAATTATCCTCATCATGAAATTGGAAGAAGGGGCAATTAAGAGGCATGGAGGGAATCATGGAAGGCATTTATGAGGCATGGAGGGCATGAATCCTGATATCTGTAAAATTTATGGCCTAGGAATGTCTTCTCAAGAAATAAAATCATCTGATGATGTATAAATTCAATATTCATTTCCAAAACAAATTATTTAATAAGTTTCCATATAATTCTTGATTAGGCCTTGATTTGGAGTAATTATCTCTTAATCATGTTTAAGCACTTTATGCACAAATTACTCAAATTGATCAAAATGCCTTATTATTGGTTTAAAATTTGACTGGATTAGAATCGGAAGGTAATGTCAGATGCATTGGATCCATTATACCATTTAGGATGTTATCAATAGAAAATAAAAAAGGTACATATCTTAGGCAAGATATTTGTTAGGAAAGATCAATCCAGAGCACCTAGATGCAAAATTGGCCTTTTGACTTGAAATGATCTAATCAAAGTTAGATGGCCCATAAATTATATTGCCCCATCTAGGGATACCCTGGCTAGAATCAGCATTTGAATATGTTATTTTCACATCATTTAGCATGTTTTAGTGTTTTTAATCTAAATTATGCATTTTAGGTGGAAATTAGTCAAAAACTTGGTTGGAGGTTATCGATGGCCAAATTTAGGTGTATACAATTTGCCCATGTTTGGGAAGGTGTTACAAGCTATAAGCATAGTAATATCTTCTCAAAGGATGAAAAGGTCATGTATGTCTATAACTACAATGATGATAAACTAATTGTATGATGCCCCCTGGAGGGAATGGTTGGCACAAGCAGGTCAACAAATAATCCCTCGATAAGAAGCAAAATGAGGTGACCAAAGAAATGAAAGATGATGGGGTGAAAACATAATGATATTAAAAAAGTAATCAAAATCATTGAGATTGCAAGTGGGATGGTACACAATGGTTTGCCCAAAGGTGGTTATAAACATTATACCCTGATAGTGGTAATGTGGTGTGATAACATAATGATTTTCCTAAAGGTAGTTATAATCATTGAGAAGATGGATCTACCCTAGTTAAGATAGACAAACAAGAGAATATCATGCCACTTTATGGGCAAAAAAAGTAAAGTGGTGACAACATAATGATTTGCCCAAAGGTGGTTATAATCATTAAGAAATGCAAGTGGGATGGTGTGTAATGATTTTCCCATAGGCAATTATAATCATTGGACCCCGATTATGGAAAACATGATAAACTTGGCCAAGGATGATGATAAATAACATAGAGGTTAATGATGAATTAGAACAACCTACTAGTAGGGAGATGCTCGTCTGAAATAATAAAGGTTGAAATTCTTTCATTTTTAATTACTTTGTTTGGGATATGATTAAGATGGAATCAAGATGTTAGTGCCAAAGATATGCTACCATTATTGAATAGACTTTTTGAAGCTAAGTTTTTTTGTAGCATGTGTCGGTAGGCATCATGGTATAACATCATGATGACTTGGTTGAAATATGCATGAGGATTGACTCCCATAATCCAATACTCAATATAAAAAAATACATCAGTGATAGAAACCATGATGACAATGTAAACATATGAATATGGATGGATTTGAGTATAAGTATGGGTAAGGAATCACTCAATGAACACACATAAACTGAATCAAGACAACAGTGCTGAAAGCAAATAAATAGGCAGACAAACAAACAAAATAAAGACAAACAAACAATGCAATAGAAACCATATGAACATTGCCTCTAGAAAATATGTGACAACTTAACAAACAAACAAAATGGAGAAAATAGAAGAAAAGGAATGGGGTGGCTGAGTTGTCTCCATATGCACTAGGCAAGTGGGCGCTACCTACATAGTTTTATTGATGTAATATCCAATAAAAAACTTCTGGCCAAATGTAGTTCTCCCAAGGAATGGGAAGAATGTGATAAGTGATGAAAATAAATAGAATGGATGTGCGAGAAGAAGAGGAATGATCTTGAAAAATGGTAAGTGCGTAAGAGAAAAAGCCAAAAAAGATGGGGAAACTAGGTGATGAGTGATTTGTTGGTAACTGAGTAAGGGTTCCCAAAATCCTTAAAGCAAAGAAGCGGTCAATGTTTTTATTCTTTCTAACAATTTTTCAAATGTTTTCAGAATTTTTGGAAGTATCTCAACTTGATCAAGAATGATGCAACACTTAAATGGTTTAAGCTCGCAAAATGGTGAGAGCGTTTAAACTAAGGTTGCTCACAAAATGGTGAGAGTGTGGCTTAGGTTGCTTGCAAAATGGTAAGAGCATGGCTTAGGGTGACTAATCTGACCTAAAAAAGTATCAAGTTCTACCTACATAGTTTTAGAGTAGGACCTCAAGTCACTATAGTTCTGCCCTTACAATAGAGGAATTTGACTAGTGTAGTAGTCAATCCAAACAAAATAGGCACAGTTTGTAAAAAGGCATAGCATGACATAGGAAGGGGCAAGTTGGTATGTCAAGGATTAATGTTGCCCCTAGTTTTCCCATAGGTATTTATAACCAGGACATAATAGCATAGATCAATGGTACTAATTTTTCCAAAGGTAGTTATAATTAGTAGCAAGATCAATGGTAAGAAATGAATAACAAATGAAGGAGGCAACTACCAAAACTTTTGTCACACTATCCCAAAATTCAATCTCTCTCTAAAGTACTTAAACCAACTGATGAAATTGATCATATACCTCAACGCTAAAATTGCATAATGAATGCCAAAACCCAAGGTCAAACAAGCTAGGATTTAGAACACACTAGGTTAATAGGTCAGAAGTATAAAGTGGATATAACTAAGAGGATGGATAAGGATGATATTTATATAAAGAAGAATAGTAATAAAATAGCATAATTAAAATGATCCTTATAGACAATACACCTTAGCATTCAATCATAGTACTAATTGAGATGAATAATATTCATAAGCTCTAAAAGTTCATCTCTATCTAATGTGGTGAGCCTGTATGCTCTTGATCCATAATCTGCAGTAATGATGAAAGGCCATATCTAGTTTGGTTTGAATTTCCCTTTATGCTTTTTCTCAGATGTGGTATTATTTTGGTTTTCTTTAAGAATAAGATAACCAAGTTAAAATGTTTGATACTTAGCACACTAATTATAGTGGCCTTTGAATCAATATATGCTTGAATATTGTTGAGCGTGACTGTGTGTTTCTCATCAAGTAAGTCTAGCTCTTGCAAGCAGGGTACTTAATAGTCGTGATCATCCAAGACATGCTTGAAAGAGATGTGTAGTGAAGGCAATTTGACCTCAATGGGAAGGATGGATTTAGTATCATAAACAAGTGAGGATGGAATGGCTTCTGTGGGGGTATGATGATTGGTACGGTATGCCCAACAGGTAGGGAATATTTGAAAGTGCCAATCATGACTAGCATCATTGATAATCTTTTTGAGAATATTTACAATTGTTTTGTTGGGTGCCTCAGCTTAGCCATTACCTTAAGGGTAATATGATATAGAAAAATGTTGTGTGATGTTATATTTAGTACATAGTTAGTCTATACCATTTTTCTTGAATGATCCTCCATTATCAAATATAGTGTCAGAGGGGATACCATAGTGATAGATGAGATGGTTGAAGATGAATTTAGAAATTTGCTTTCTAGTCACATAAGTGAGGGGTATAGCTTCAACCCACTTAGTAAAATACTTGATGGTAGTAGGGCTATGTTTATGGCCATTAGATGAAGTGGGGTTGATCTTCCCAATGAGATCAAGTCCCCATGAATAAAATGGCCATGGTGTCAACATTAGTTTCAATTTTTTTGCTGGGGCATGAATTAGATTAGCATGTCATTGACATTTATCACACTTTTTTACATATGCAATGGCATCTACATCTATTGTGGGCCAATAATAACCAGTACGTAAGAAATTTTTGGATAGGACTGCCCTGTTAGAATGAGATCCACATATCCCTTCATGAACTTTTCTTAACGCTAGTGTAGACTCTATTGATGTTAAACAATGAAGCAGAGTTCCATCAAAACTATGATGGTAAAGGTTGGATCCAAGTAGAGTATAATAAGTGGAATTATGAATGAAGGCTTTGGTTTGTTTTTGACATAGTTTAGGTGGCAAAACTTGGTCATGAAGGTAGTTGTAAATGTCTGAGTACTAGATAGAATTAGAACCAATAGTATCACAAATTATTGAAATAGTTGAAGGTTCATGAGCTAGTGCTAACAAATTATTGATGAGGAACTAATACTCTCTATCTTTATCTATTTGTCAAATCAGAGAGCCAATAGTAGCCATGGCATCTATAGTTCTGTTACTAGCCCTTGGTATGTGCTCAAATTCAATGTTGGTAATTTGTTTTTAAGAGTGTCAACCGTGGATTTATATGGAAATAGATTGTCATCTTTGGTCTAAAAATTATTTGTGACCTGATTAATGATTAATTGAGAATCACCATAAACTTGGAGATGAGATATATTCTAATGTGTTACTTGTCAAATTCCTACAACAAGTGCTTCATAATCAGCCATGTTGTTTATACAAGGAAAGCAGATTTTGAATGATTTAGGGATTAGATCCCCCTATGGCATAATAAACAATAAGCTTTCCCCTAATCCATGTGAAATAAATGAACCATCAAAATATAGCTTCCAGGGTTGTTCTTGAAGGGGAGTGTCAATGATGGTCAATATGGATTCATCAAAAAATTGAAACGTGAGTGGTTGTGTGTCTATGAGAGGTGCTTCAACAAGTTGATCTGCAAGAACTTATCCCTTGATTGCCTTTTAATAGACATACTTTATGTCAAACTCACTAAGAAACATGATCTATTTATCCATTCTACCTTGCAAAGTTGTCTTAGATAGTAGATACTTGAGTGTATCTACTTTTAAAATGACCATGGTATTATTATTTAACATTTAATGATGTAGTTTCTAAGCTACGAATACCATGGCTAGAAAATATTTTTCAATAGGTACATATTTATTTTCATATTTAACTAGGGTATGACTTAGGTAGTATACGACGTACTCTTTTCCATTATCA
Source organism: Torreya grandis (assembly GCA_037957365.1). Classification (NCBI taxonomy): domain Eukaryota; kingdom Viridiplantae; phylum Streptophyta; class Pinopsida; order Cupressales; family Taxaceae; genus Torreya; species Torreya grandis. The sequence continues at coordinate 1,124,865 of JARHVA010002878.1, read as the reverse complement.
TCATGAGCCAAGAGTGCCCCTAGAGCATAGTTAGTAGCTGATAGGTATAACAAAAATGGCTTTCTTGGCATAGGAGGTAATAAAATAGGTGTTAACAAGATAGTCTTTGATACCTTGACCAATTATGATCTCCATTATGTCTCATGAACATTATGAACATCCTTAGTATCAGTTCTACAAAGCAATTCAGTTAGGATAGTATTATGCAGCTTCAGACAAGTAAACAGACACATCTTCTCAGTTCCAGACCATCATACAGTTAGTTTATCATCATTGTAGTTGTATGCATATAGTAACTTTCCATTATTTGAGAATATATTACTATGCTTATATCCTATAATGCCTTCCCAAATAAGGGCAAACTGTAGACAACTAAATTTGGTCATCAATAACCTTCAACCAAGTTTTTGACCAATTTTTACTAAAAATGCACAATTTGGCCTAAAAACACTAAAACATGCTAAATGATGTGAAATTGACATATTCAAGTGTTGATTTTGGCTAGAGTATCCCTAAACGGGGCTGTAGACACCGAAATCGTGTCGACTCCCCTGGTCCTTCCCCGTCTTATTCTTCTTCGCCTATCGAACCCTTGTCGATCACTTGTTTCACCAATCTTGACCCTGGCAGCATGTAAAGATGAGCACAGAGCTAAAACTAGACTCTATACCCATTATGCATCTGCCGACGTCGGTCTTTACCCGACCGATGTCACCGACGTCGGTCACTTATCGACCGACGTCGGCAATCCTGCCGACGTCGATCACCCTCCCCTGATCCGTTATCAGTTACCATTCGGTTTCCCGAAACGATTGACGAACTGTTTCTGGAACCGTCCCCATCCCCCGCCTTCATCAACCTCTGCCAGCCATTTGAGCTAGGATCCCCAAACGCTATTCAGAAACTCTAAGCAACCAACCTACGAACTCCTCCATCAACCTGCGAACTCCGAGCAATCATCAACACTACGACATCAACTAATCTGCACACCATGGCTTTCATCGCGTCTTCTACCAGGTAAGTATTATTCTGTTTATTTCATTTCTTTCTCAGTTATTATTTATCAGTTTTGTTACCCCTACCTCTATCCCGACTCCCCCAGACTCTCTCAAACCCTGTCCCGACTCTCCCAGACTCTGTCCCGACTCTGTCCAAAACCCTACCCTGACCTTATCAAACCCTACCCTGACCTTATCAGACCCTGTCCCGACTCTGTTCAGCCCTGTCCTGACTCTGTTCAGTGCTGTCCCAACTCTGTTCAACCCTGTCCCGAACCTGTCCAGACTTTCCCAGAACCTGCCCCTATCGATGCCGGTCACTACCCCGACCGATGACGGCACCTTAACCGACGTCGGCACCTTCCTAACCGATGCCGGCACCACAGAGACCGACGCCGGTGACTGTGTAGAATAGTGCTGCATATCAGGTACGCTCTTTATTTTTTTGTCATTTATTTCTGTCATTATCATCTACTTTCATCCAATTTTCTATTCTTTTTTTATCAGTGGGTTGATATCCTTCTAGGGGGTCTTCGTACTTCCGAGATCGGGCGTTCGCCTGACAACCCACCATATCTTTGACTAACGTTTTTCCATGTTTTAGCCTTTTCCTCGCAGGTGTCATTCCTCCACAGCAAAAGAGGAGAATCTTTCAACGTCTGATTTCGGTGCGCATAACTTTATCAGGTACTTCTAGCCTTGACCATCTTTCAGTTTCTTATTTCTTCTTTGAATGTAGAAAGCAATTTTGCATAGAAACATTCTGGCACGCCCGGTGGGACCCTAGGTCCTCCTTGGGTTCTTTCTTTCTTTCGTTCATTTAGGCATTAGGTTTCTTCCTTTTTGCCTCCTTTCGTCTCTTCTTAAACGACATCATAAGCAGAACTAAAACGAACATTTCTTCCTTTCTTGCATTTCTAGACTAGCTAAAAGTCATACTCTTCGACTCTTTCTCCATTCGTCTTCATACGAACAAACATTTCGACTTGGACATTAAAACACTTTGCATTCATCTTTGTTTGCCTGCATCTTTTAGACCACACATAGTAATTAAACCGCATATTGAATTAACCTAGATCACTTGATGTTACACGACCAAACCACCTGCACAAAACAAACATAAAACTTACCTGAGACAAGGCCCGACTGGGATTTCATCCCCCAGCGAATACCTTACCCGTCCCGGTGACCCTACTTGGATTTCATCACCAAGGGGGAAGCCCACTCCGTTCTCTGGTGGAGTATAAACTCTAGTGGAAGTATATTTTGGCTAAGCGAAACCAGCTAACCACTGGAATCGTGAAGTGAGGGGAGCTTGCTCCTTAGCACCAGGCCTGTACGGAAGCTAACACAGATTTCTTGAGCACCATAACAAAACCCAAAACCATCCATAGACTGCTTCTTCTAGGACCCATTTTTCAGCCAATCTTCCTCTACACACACATTCTAAGGCATAAGCCACTATAATCCTAATAATTTACTTCTAGGGTTTTAGGATCTGCTTGTGTCTTCATCTTTTTGGTTCTTATCTGCTTGTTTGAGCTTGTGAGGACGTTCTCCCTTGCCTTGAATGGTTCTGACTCGTAGCCAAGCCAAGGCTCTAGTCGATCACGCGAGGCATCATCCTCTTCCATCTACCCCGCCTACAACCAACCCTACAATGGAGTTCAACTCGGAAACTGAAAGAACTCCTACCAGACCATCTCCGCCCCAAACGCCTATTATTCCAGAAGGGGACCAAGACTTCGCACGATTCTTGGACCTCAATACTAAAGCCCTGCAACACTATCTCGTGAATAGCCAAACGCGAGACCCCTTTGGCAATCCAATTTATGGAATGCCGACTTCTCTCCTCGCAACTGCGGTCGTATCAACAACGTCCGTAGTCCAACCCTTAGACACCCAGGCTGTTGCCTCAACCAATGACCAACCTTTCACCAACCATCCAAGTGTGGCCTCTCCTTCCGTCGTTGGGCCCACTTTCACCGGGGTTTCGGCCCCCAATCAATCTCAGTCCACTCAACCACTTTCTACCCCCTTTCAAAACCTGGTCGTCTCTATTCCGCCTACTCTTACTCCTATCAACACTAGGGTGGCTACCCATCCGTTAGCCCATGTTACCTCTAACCAACTTCCCATGACCACATCAAACCTAGCCATGTCTTCTATCCAACCATCCCTAGTCACTTCTTCCGTCCCTACGACTAGTCATCTGTACGTTGCGCCCTTATTGGTACAACCGACTACGTCGTATACCTCTTCCAGCCTCTTTCAAGCGCCTCACAATCTAGGAGGTGCTCCATCTGCCAATCCGTCAGTAGATATTATCAATATGCTGATGGGTAAAATGTCCAACCTAGAGACCTCTATTACCGGCTCACGCAACACTCTCTCGTACGAACAAATCTGTAACGAGCCCATCCATCCTTCCGTCCTCATCAGACCATATCCCAACCAGTGGGAACTTCCTAAGTTTTCTCGTTTCCAGAGTAAGGAAGACCCACAACAACATTTACGGGCATTCAGACATGCCTGTTACCTTATCGCCCACAATGATGCGTTGCTCTTACGCACGTTTCCCATGTCTCTCTCGGGTGCTGAACTTGACTGGTACAGCTCTCTTCCCAGCCATTCCATCCTCACATTCACTCAGCTGGCCCAACTCTTCCTCGATCATTTCTCTATCAATATCACTAAGAAGGTCTCTATCACATACCTCTATTCTATTCGCCAGTTCGAGGATGAATCTATTGCTGATTTCGTCGCTCGGTGGAGGGGCCTTATCAATCAACTTTCATTTTCTTTACCTCAGCCTGAGCTTATTGAACTTTTCTCTCAAGCCTGTGCTAGACATATTTCTTCTACCTTGAGGGTTCAAACCTTCCGCACTTTTGACGAGGCCTTCACGATGGCTCGTAAACTTGAATTACGTGCCGTTGAGGAGAATAAAGTCAAGTTGCGGAGTAAGAATCCCAACTCCAAAACCAATGACCCTTCTTCTAAACCCTCCTCGTCCAATCCTAAATCTAAAGCTTCAGCAAATGCTGTGGTTGTTAGATCTTCCTCTTCTTCGCCTTCAACTAATCAACCTGAACCATCCACGTCCATGAGCGCCACTCGTCAATTTCAACAGAGATACATACAGTGATAGTTTACTCCACTTGGAGAATCATACGCGTCTGTGCTAGAAAAACTCGTCAAACAAGGGGCCATCAATCTCCCTCAGATCCGACCTCCACCACAATTTGATCCCTCACGCGCCATCCCTGCGTGGTATAGGGAGAATGACTTCTGCCACTACCACCGTGTTAAAGGTCATGACACGGGCAACTATAAAACCCTTAAAAACATAGTTCAAGACATGTTGGAAAAGGGTGACCTCATCCTCGACAATCCTAACGTCCCCCCAATCAGGGTATCGATATCTTCAAACAACCATTTCCTAATCATCCACCAACCCAAAACAACGTCCAGACCTTGACTGACAATACCCATGAACATAATATTCGAACAGTCAATACGATCTCGCCCCTCATTTCTAACCAACTACAGGAGGTGAGTTCATCCATCAGTCCATCACATGTGGACGAACCTCTTTCTCCGGCTAGTTCTCCCTCAACTTCTCTCATTTTGGAAGACGCCTCGACCTTACCAGCACCGCCAGTTTCACCATCTTCCTTCTTGCTGCCCATGGAGGACCCAACCTTTCCTACTCCTTGGCCACAAGTGGAGGGCACTATCATCCCTGCCCTTTACCCGCTTGAGGAGCTTCATTCACCAATTTCTTCTCCACCCAGAGAAGAACCTATCTCTCCTTCATCTCCAACCAAACATGAACCTGTCACAACTTCATCCTGCTTTGAGCCCGAAACTACTACATCCATCTCACCTTCAGTCCCACAACCATTGGCATCTTCTCAAGAGCCTAAACCTCATCCCGCATCTTCTCAGCCATTTTCCCGACTAGTGGAGAGACTCGAACTTCTCCCTTCTAGGAAAGTGGAACATCAGGGATTGTGGGACCGTCTCACAGCTCTTCAACAAGCCCGGGCCCTCTCATCTCATACCGCTAATCTACCCATGGTAGAACCTTCTAAGACTATCAACAAAAATCCGATCTCCACTTCCAAACCGTCTACATCTTCATCAACTTCATCAAAACCAAAACCCTCATCTACTCCGCCTAAACCTATCAAATCACTTGGCGTTCGCCCCGTCTCCAACCTCACTCATCCACAAGTGAAGGTGGACTTAACCCAAACTTCAACTAATAGTAGTCTTTAATCTAAATCACAAAAGACTGCCAAACCACAGAGGCGAACGCCTCCTCTTCCGTCACCATTGCCCTCCATTTTGGGCCCGCATCCTTCAACCTTAACCAGAGTCCTTCCCGCTTCAACCTCTAACCAAAACCGGTTGCCTCCTTTGCTTCCTTTACCTACCGCTAGCCTACCCTCTCCCAAAAGGGTGATACCTCTCACGAAGAGTGTACCGTCTCCACCTGTCATCGCACCATCAACCCAAAAGGTGGTACGAAAACTTCCTCCCATTTCGCCCAAGCAAAAGTCACCGACATCGCATACATCGATGAGCATGGACCCTTTAGTGGGCTCATACTCTTTGATCTTGCAACGACTTTTGCAAACTTCTAGCATAACTCTTCCACCCATCAAGCCCTTTCAACCTCTCGGGTCTAAACCTTCCTGGTTCGACGACACGAAGATTTGTTTATATCATCGTACACTAGGACATGACACTGAGACTTGCTGTGCCCTCAAGGCTGTCATTCGCCGTTATCTGGAGAAAGACACTCTTCTCTTTGAGGACACTTTCAACCGCCCCCCAACTCCTTCTCACAACCCTTCAACCTCTTCAAACCCATCCACATCTCATCAACCGGTTACAACCCCTACATCATCTTCACCTCCCATCTTTGAAATCAATGCCATTCACATCACCACTAGGTCACAAAAGGATAAGGCAAAAGAAAAAGCCGCTATTCCTTGGACCTACCCTTTTGTCAATCCACCTCAACCGCCTAAGCCTAAGATTTCTATCCTTGGCACGCCTCAACCCTCTTCTTCTTCTTCTTCCTCTTCCGAACCAATCCACGACTCCATGTTGAAACAGCTTCACCAGACACCTGTGAAGATGTCCCTCTACGATCTTATCCAAACCTCACCCCAACATCGTCAGGCCCTCATCCAAGCCCTGCAGGCAGCAGAGGTCCAACCTGAGGATCCTCAGCCACTTGCTGCCCTTGTCCACTCCTTAGCCCCTGTTGCCTCCATAACATTCAGCGATTCTGAGATTCCTACATCCAACACGGAAGATCAGGACGCCGCCCTCTTCATCACTGCCTACATCGATCGGACACGCATTAAACGCGTTATGATCGACGGGGGTGCTAGCATCAACATCATCTCCACTCATGCCTTTGATCAGTTGGCTCTTCCCAAGAATTGCGTCTCCAAAACTGACGCGATCTTGCGCTCTTTCAACGACACTACTGCCACGACCATTGGCACAGTTATCCTTCATATCCGCGTTGGTCCACGCACAGTCCCAGAGCTCTTCTACATCATCGAAGGAGAGTTCCAATACAACATCTTGCTGGGCCGACCCTGGATCCGTGCCATGGCCTGTGTCCCCTCCACCCTGCACCGTTGTGTGAAGTTTGAGCATGACGGACAAGTCCACACCATTCCCTCTGACCCTTCGCCTTTCAAAACATGCAATACCACCTACCGTCCAAATGATGTCCTCATTCCTATCAAGCCATCAACCTCGGCACCGCCTCCATCTGCGGAAGCTTCAACCAGTTCGCAACAGGTGGTCACCCTTACACCTCCCCTTCAAGCGACAACCACAGATCCCATGGAAGACGTCTTTCAAAGACTTTCATTGGGAGAGTATCGCTTGTTGGCTTTAGACATGTTCCAAACTCCGCAAGAGTATGGATGCCTTCATCACAGCCCCAACTACGACCATCGGATTGGGATGATCATACCTTATGGTCCCCCTCACCTCCGCACCAACCTCGTCTATGGAGGGCTTAATCAAGCTCCTACTGACGGTAATCCTCTTTCTTCACCCCAACCTTTCACATCAGATTTTTCGTTTCTTGGCAACCTCGCCTTTGCACATACTTACCTTTACAGGTGTGCATGGAAGGGTTTTGGTTTCGGACGCTATGAGCAAGGCTCCCATCAGCCTATCCAACCGCTCAATGATGACGATGCCAAGAAACGGTATGGTCTGGGATATCACGACCCCACTCAAAACCCTGTAGACCTTTATCCTGAACCAATCCCTGACCAATCTCCTCCACACTCGCCTATTTCGCCACCTTCACCTACGGAGTCAGTGGTTTCCATTCCTCCTAGTTTTTTTTTTCCATAAACACCATTCGCCTGGACCCCTTGACTTATCAGCTCAATGGGGTATCCAAGTCTCTCCCTCTCATTCTTCCCACCATGATCGAAGATGAGTCGGCAACCATTCACACTGTTCACTACGTTGACGATGACGCCATTCTTTCCTATATGGGCGCTGATGATTCTTTCATCCAACGCTCCCTCCCTTCTGAGACCCAGGTTATGTTAAATGAATCAACCATTGACATCAATCTTCCTTCTTCTGATGTTCCTCATGTCTTAAAGATCGGCCAATCTTTAGACGCTCAGGAGCAGCTTGACTATACCCAGTTCCTCTCCGACCATAGCAAGGCCTTTGCCTAGACTTACAGTGATATGCCTAGCATCGACCCCACCATCGTTACCCATAACATTGTCACCAAACCAGAGGCTAAGCCTGTCAGGCAAAAGCTTCGAAAGATGCATCCTCACGTTGCCCTCCTTGTCAAGGAGGAGCTTCAGCGTCTCCTTTCTGTCTCCTTCATCCAGCCCATCGACTATCCACAGTGGGTCTCTAACATCGTCCCAGTCACCAAGGCAACTGGGGGGATTCAGATCTGCACAGACTACCGTGACCTTAATCTAGCCTGTCCTAAAGACGACTTTCCTCTTCCTAACATTGACCAGCTCATTGATCTTACGGCCGGCCATGAGATGCTATCTCTTATGGACAGGTTTTCAGGATACAATCAAATCCTGATTGCTCCAGAAGATCAGCACAAGACTACTTTCATCACCCCATGGGGGACTTTTTGCTATCGAGTCATGCCTTTCGGCTTGAAGAACGCAGGTGCCACTTATCAGCGTGCCATGACCTAAATTTTCCACGATCTCCTCCACAAAATCATGGAGGATTATGTGGATGACCTTCTCGGCAAATCCAAGCTTCGCCGTGACCATCTGACCATTCTCAACATCATCTTTTCTCGTCTTCTTCAGTACAATGTCCGTCTTAACCCCAAGAAATGTGTCTTTAGGGTCCTCTCTGGCAAGCTTCTCGGCTTCATCGTTTCCTTCCGTGGCATTGAGATAGATCCCACCAAGATTTGCGCTATCCTCAAAATGCCTCCCCCGACCAATCTCAAGCAGCTTCGCAGTTTGCAAGGCAAGCTCTAGTCCATTCGCCGTTTCATCTCGCAGCTTTCTGACCGCTGCCAACCTTTTCATCATCTCCTTAAGAAGGACGTCATTTTTACATGGGATAAGGACTGTCAAGAGGCTTTTGAAGCCTTAAAACGCTATCTGGTCTCTCCACCAGTTCTCATTCCACCTAAAGACGACCAACCCTTCTACCTTTATATCTCAGCCACTCACCATTCGTTAGGTGCCATGATCGCGCACCGAGACGAGCATCACCGTGAGCAAGCCGTTTATTACATCAGCCGAACACTGGTTGACTATGAAACTCAGTATACCCATATCGATAAACTCTATTTGGCGTTAGTCTTTGCTGCTACTAAGCTTCACCACTATCTTCTCAATCACAAAACCTTTGTCATCACCCACACCGACCCTCTCAAATATATGCACTCCAAGCCATATCAGAATCAACGTATGGCTCGGTGGCTCATGCTGCTTGCTGAGTTCGATCTCGAATTCATCCAGTAGAAATCTATCAAGGGGCAAACCATCACTGATCAACTAGCCAATGCCCCTCTTCTTGATACTCAACCTTCGCAGTGTGAATTCCCTGACGAGTCTATCGCTGCGCTTTCCTCCGACGACACCACCTATCAGATGACTATGTTCTTTGACGGGTCCAAATGTCAACTAGGTGGAGGTGCTGGGGTCATTCTCATCCCACTCGAAGGGGAGCCCATGCCTTTGTCTTTTAAACTCGACTTTGATTGTACCAATAATATGGCCGAATACGAGGCCTTAATTTTGGGACTTCAGACCGCCCTCTCTCTCAGCATCAAGTCCATTAACATCTTCGGCGACTCGCAGCTCGTCGTCAATCAGGTCAACGGTTCATACCTCTGTAAAAATGAAATTTTGCAAAGGTATAAAAATCGTGCTGACATTCTCCTTGCATCTTTCGACCATTTCCTCTTGCAGACTGTTCCTCGATCCACGAACAAGTTTGCTGACACTATGGCTTCTCTCACTTCCCATATCCCATCTTCCTCATCTGCATCCAGACTTTTTGTCACGGTGCGTTGTGTGTCATTGCCTTCGTATATCTCTCCTCACATTCATCATGTCAACACTATAGACCCAAGCCCACAAGATGCTTGGTATAAGCAACTTGTGGACTTCTTATCTCTCTCTATCATTCCTCCCAATCTCTCTAGTAATGCACGACGAGCTTTTATCAAGCGTACTGCTCGCTATACCATGCTAGGGGGTCTTCTCTATAAGTGAGGCTTCGACGGCCTCCTTCTTCGTTGTCTAACCTCCACTGAAGCATCTCACGCCATCCAGCAAGTCCACGACGGGATTTGTGGCGGGCATTTCAGTGGAAATTCGGTTGCCAAGCGCATCCTTCGTCTGGGCTATTATTGGCCTACCCTTCATCAAGACTATAACGATTATGTTCGGCGTTGCATCAAGTGTCAGTAGCACTCTAACTTGCTTCATCTCCCCAGTCACGCCTTACAAGTTGCTCAGGATTTCTGGCCTTTCTCTCAGTGGGGTTTAGATCTCATCGGTGAGATTAACCCTCATTCGTCTCTTCGTCATCAATCTATCATCACAGCCACTGAATATTTCACCAAGTGGGTGGAAGCCATTCCTCTCGTCTCCACAAAAGCCGACAAGATCGTCGACTTCATCAACACCCACATCATCTGTCATTTCGGTGTCCCTCATAAAATCATCACTGATAACGGCAAGTCCTTCAAAAACAAAACTGTCCAAAAGCTATGCGACTCCTTCGGCATCAAACTCAGTTTCTCTTCGCCTTACTACCCACAAGCAAATGGGCAGGCCGAGGCTTCCAACAAAATTCTCACCAAAATTCTCATGAAAGTGGTCAGTGACACAGGCAAGGATTGGCACATTCACATTCCCTTCGCTTTGTGGGCTTACCGCACTAGCATCCGAACCTCTACGGGTGCTACCCCTTTTTCTCTTGTGTACGGAACAGAGGCTGTCTTACCTCTCAAAGTATAGATCCCGTCTCTCCGCATCTCTCTACATGATATTCTTTCCAACGATGACTTTCGTCAAGATCACTTAGCTCAACTTGAGTTACTTGACGAACACCGTCTTGCTGCCCTTAATCATCTCCATGTCTATCAACATCGCATCAAGCGCACCTATGACAAAAATCTGTGAGAACGAGATTCCAACATCAGAGACCTCGTCCTCAAAGAGAATCAACACGTGACCAATATGGAGCGAAGTAAACGAGGCAAGTTTGCTCCTAATTGGCTCGGACCTTTTATTATCACGCACAAGTATGGATCAGGGACTTACCGTCTGTCTTCTCTTGATGGACACCCAGAACCTGAGCCTCTTAATGCGTTGCATCTGCGACCATTCTACTGCTAGTCGAGTATTCATCCACTTGACACTTAACTTGAGCTCGTCCCTTGAGCAATCTCCATCCTCTTCATCCTACTTCCTTTCAACCCTATTCCTCTTAACAATTCCTATAACCCTTTTATACGGTATCGATGCTTTGTCCTCATAAAAGGGAGCTCTTGACCTTCTACAGTCTTGTCCATGACTCACATTTCTATAAAAACAAATCAAGATGTCAAAACATATCCATGGTCACTATATCAATATCAAAATCAAAAAAAAAAAAATCAAACAAGCAGACTGCTCCCTCGAAGGACAGCTGTACTATCATTGCTGTAATAAATAGACTGCTCCCTCGAAGGATAGCTATTCAAAAGCCTTTATATTAAACAAAAATCTAGACCACTCCCTCGAAGGATGGCTATGACTACTCTGGCAATAAACAACATTATTTTAGAAGCTTCCCGCATCGATCAGCTTCACAACCTGACCACTACAGCAAATGACATCTCTATGCAGGCTTCCCGCATTGATCAGTCTGCGCCAAAAAAAAAAAAAAAAAAATTTGAATAAGTCATGGACTTGACTTATAGTTGTCTCAGGGTCTCCTATAAAAAGGGGCAAAGTTATCTCTTCTCTTAAAACGGGTTACCCTCTTTCCTCCTCCTATTACCTACTCAAGGGACTTCGAGCTCACTTTAATGTCTCAGTGATTCGATTACCGCTCTAACATAACTATGGTCAACGACGTCACGCATGAATGGGGCTCTTGGTTCTCATAACCCCTATCTATGCTATATTTTTAGTCCTTGTCAATGAAAGAGCAATATGCTTTTCATTTCTTCTGCACTTTGGTCACATTCACCTTCATCACTTGTCGATCAACTCAGCTCAACTCTCTTTTCAGACCATCAACATGACTTACCCTGTTCCCCCTAGTTTCTATGGACACCAATACACATGGAAACTATCGACTCGACCCAATTTATGTTAAGCATAAACCAATACTTGCTGAAGCATAAATAGACCTCAATTCATTTTTAGCATACATCCATCACGCATATGGAATATTGCTAGGGATGAAAAACCCCTCAACCAATGTTGCAGAATACACCATTTGGAAAAGGCTGCAACATCTTTTTTTTCCTCACCATCCCTTTGACCCTTCCTCCCTTCTAGGGAGAACTACATCGGCCTGAGGCCCTATCACCAGGGCTATGTAGGTAGCACTCAGTTGACATGGGATCTTCTGGGGTTAGCTCGGCCGCATCCTTTCGTCCATTCATCCATCCATCGACCACCAACCATTGGAGATCATGCCTATCTCCTCCGACCTCGACCACTTCCAAGATGTTGTTGCCTTGGTTGTTTTTGCATGTATGCTACCTCATGACTGGTTAGCAGAATTGTGTGCAGACCTTTTTGGACCCTCACAAGTATAGGATCGCACACCGGTTGATCCGCACTACTTGTGACTTTTTCGCATTTCTAGGAGCACTTCCTGAGCCCGGGATACCTGAAACGCGATGACCCATTTAGAGCTTTAGCTTAGATTGAGTGACCCGATCAGCAGACAACTAAATGCTGGGGCCCGGTTACTTCGATTTTGGCACTCCTCGACCATTGACCTGCGACACTTTTGACCTGACCATCTCGTGCAGTGGTATGCGCGCAATCACGACCTTTGCAGCATTCACCCTCACCCCTTTTTCATCCACTCTTTATCAAATCAGCACCCGATTCCTGGTTCCCTTCCCTCGACTCCTGCTTTGAGGGGGAATACCTCATCCTTACTCGGGGCATTTTGCTTCTTATTTTGTCTTGCAGTTCATTCGAACAACCAACAAGACGAAATCAACCTTATCCCTCACCTGGGGCACTCACTCCTATTTTTGTCTTGCAGTTCGTCCAGAACAACCAACAAGACAAAAAGGGGCAAATGTAGACACTGAAATCGTGTCGACTCCCCTGGTCCTTCCCCGTCTTATTCTTCTTCGCCTATCGAACCCTTGTCGATCACTTGTTTCACCAATCTTGACCCTGGCAGCATGTAAAGATGAGCACAGAGCTAAAACTAGACTCTATACCCATTATGCATCTGCCGACGTCGGTCTTTACCCGACCGATGTCGCCGACGTCGGTCACTTATCGGCCGACGTCGGCAATCCTGCCGACGTCAGTCACCTTCCCCTGATCCGTTATCAGTTACCATTCGGTTTCCCGAAATGGTTGACGAACCGTTTCTGGAACCGTCCCCGTCCCCCACCTTCATCAACCTCTGCCAGCCATTTGAGCCAGGATCCCCGAACGCTATTCAGAAACTCCAAGCAACCAACCTACGAACTCCTCCATCAACCTGCGAACTCCGAGCAATCATCAACACTACGACATCAACTAATCTACACACCATGGCTTTCATCGCGTCTTCTACCAGGTAAGTATTATTCTGTTTATTTCATTTCTTTCTCAGTTATTATTTATCAGTTTTGTTACCCCTACCTCTGTCCTGACTCCCCCAGACTCTCTCAGACCCTGTCCCGACTCTCCCAGACTCTGTCCCGACTCTGTCCAAAACCCTACCCTGACCTTATCAAACCCTACCTTGACCTTATCAGACCCTGTCCCGACTCTGTTCAGCCCTGTCCCGACTCTGTTCAGCGCTGTCCCGACTCTGTTCAACCCTGTCCCGAACCTATCCAGACTTTCCCAGAACCTGCCCCTACCGACGCCGGTCACTACCCCGACCGACGACGGCACCTTAACCGACGTCGGCACCTTCCTAACCGATGCCGACACCACAGAGACTGATGCCGGTGACTATGCAGAATAGTGCTGCATATCAGGTACGCTCTTTATTTTTCTGTCATTTATTTCTGTCATTATCATCTACTTTCATCCAATTTTCTATTCTTTTTTTATCAGTGGGTTGATATCCTTCTAGGGAGTCTTCGTACTTCCGAGATCGGGCGTTCGCCTGACAACCCACCATATCTTTGACTAACGTTTTTCTGTGTTTTAGCCTTTTCCTCGCAGGTGTCATTCCTCCACAGCAAAAGAGGAGAATCTTTCAACGTCTAATTTCGGTGCGCATAACTTTATCAGGTACTTCTAGCCTTGACCATCTTTCAGTTTCTTATTTCTTCTTTGAATGTAGAAAGCAATTTTGCATAGAAATAGGGGCAACACAATTTATAGGCCAACTAACTTTGATTGTGCTAAGATGTAGAGAGGATTATAAACCAAATTAGTCAAACATTAGTCCATAAATAATGAAAAATGCTTAAAGAACTAACTAACTAAGCCTATCTATTCTTATGAGAATTACAAAGGATAGAAAGAAACAAAATGAAAGAAAGAAACATCATATTATGTTCTCAAATGGATTCACCATACCTATGTATCTCAAAATCATGTTCTCCCTTGATCAAGCATCCTTGTCTTTGTCAACAATGGTGGAAAACTCCTCCAATGTCTCAAGAACACTCCATAAAACCTAGGCTCATGATTTTAAATCATTAAACTAGCCTATAAGTGAATCTTACAAAAAAAAAATGGCCTATTGCAAAGGATTTTAGAGATAATTTTTCATAATAACTTTGCATAAATCAATCTTAAAATTCATGTCCATGGCCTCTCTATTTATAGATTTTTGAGATTGGTCAGGATCAACCATGACCATCCATCTCAAGATTGAGATGTGTGGCCATGGATAATCTTAATATTTGGAATTAAATCCATAATTATCTTCATCATGACCTTGGAATGAGGGGCATTGAAGAGGCATGGGAGGCATTAACTAGGCATGGGTGACCCATAATCTTGATATTTGTGATATTTATGACCTAGGGATGTCTTCCCAGGAAATGGTGTCACTTGATGATGCAATTAATAAGAATCAATTTTCAAAAAAAAATATTCAATAACTCTCATGGAAAATCCACTTAAGCTCTTGATTTGGATTAATTAGCTTTAAACAAGGTTAATTAACATTTGTGTAATTATTTAAAAATTGGCCCTCAATTAATAAAAATGGTCAGAAAGTCATATTATTGGATCATAATTTGACTAGAGAGGAACTGGAAGGTGATGTTAGATGCATAAGAGATGTATTCCTATTTAGGATGTTTCCAACACCAAATAACAAAGGTACATGATGTGTACCAATGAATTAGAAGAAAAGAGTGATCCAGAATACTAAATGGTGAATTTGTCATTTTGACTCAAAATGATCTGATCAAAGTTAGGTGGCCCATAAAATGCCTTACCCTATTTAGGGATACTTTGACCTAAACTGGCACTTGTAAGTGACAAGTTCAAACCATTTATGGCATTTTATGGATTTTGACCTAAAATATGTATTTGAGTGCAATTCAAGTAAGATTAATAATTTCAACACAAATGGCATTAGGAATTGGATGTCTACAAGAACAAGCCATCTTGTCAATCTAAGAAGTTAGATTCAGGTAATTTGAGGACACTATGACTAATTTATTCAATTCTTTAAAGACAGTCAAGACTAGGCAAGGTGCAATAAATTAATAAAGTACCCATGCTAAAGGCTAAGGTGTCTAATTGTAGGCTTTGAAATATCAAATGAAGGATTTGATCAAGGTCTTAACTAAAACTCAAATCCATAAATTTAGGACAATCAACCTATCCCAACTTAATATGGCTATGGCTATATTAATTGATGAGGTCAAGGCCTTGAGTAGTTGGTCTAAGTAGATAGAAGACATTTCTAAGGACCCCAAATAGCAAGAGGATAAAATGTTGTACACATTGGATAGCTTAATAAAATATCCTACCATACTTAGTCCCTTGGGTCTAATAACAAATGAAGAGTTCAAGCATATAACTACTCAATTCCTGTAAGAAGTAAGGAATCAAGGACAAGAGAAAATAGGGTCTAATAACAAGAAGGTCATGGACCTAATTTTATCATTAGAAGAAAAGATAGGAGATGCCAAGGGTATCAAACAAGATTTAGAAAGGGATGAGAGCTATCTCAAGGGCCTAGAGGATCAAGAAAAATAATTGTTCATGGGACCTATCATTGACCTCCAGTTGATCAATGAACAACATTATAGAATGAGGATCCTATAGGGAAGATAAAAGATTACGATAACACAAAGGTCTCCAATTTAGTTAAGATAGGAGTATTCTTTTTGTAATTGAGATTGTATACTTTTGAAAATAGAATATTCTTTTGTAAATCCATATGCAACTTGTAAATCATATTGCCTATAGGTTAGTCATTTAGAATGTCTAGAAGTTTTTCAAAAGGTTGTAAAAGGACAACTATCCTTAAATTTTGACATGACTAATGGGAATACCTCATGAAAGATATATATAAAGAGGTATTTCCCATTTTAAAAAGAGGAGGGAGTTTTGTGAGCCAAAACCAATTGTAAATTTTGAGCAATTACTATAAGCAAGGAATTCTACAAAGTTTGTCCAAATTTTCTTGTGTCTTTTGTTATCCTAGCTTCTCTCTCATTTATCTATTCTGATTTCTAGATTTGAATGATTCTTGTTAATTCTTGGTGTGTATATTTTATTTCATAGCTATTAACTTGTGTCAATGCTAGGTTAATTGAAAGTTCTTAGGTCCATTTCATTTTCTTACTCTTTTAGCATTTGGACTAATGTTATTTACTTGTAGGGGTAAATCTTTAAAGTCAACTTGATTCTTATTTGCATTATTTCCCACATTTCTTAGATGTTTGCCTAATGTGTGATAATATTTGAGCTTAAGATACTTCATTTCATACATTGGTTAAATGCATGCTTCGATGATATTTAAAATTTTTCATGATGTTTGGAATGAAGATCAGTAACATCTCTTCTCTGCTTTACCTTTCCTTTTGGTCTTTTATTAACCATATCACTCTATATTAATTTTTTATTGTAAATATCCATCTTATATTAGTCTTTATATTAGTTCTCGATCATAATTTACCATTCTTAGCATAGCATACTTCATATTTTGCATACATAACTATTTGTCCATGGTGGCTCCCAACCACCAAACATTATAAATATTGTGAAAAATTCCACTTGTTTTACCTTTATTCCATCAATAGATAATATGATTATCACAACTTATAACTCATGCACTGGATTCTTAGAATTCTAAAATGAGAAGTGTTCTTGAACACTCTGTGCACCTATAATACATATTCAAGCATCAATAGGAGGGGATTTGTTGGTGCTATAAGGAGGGCTTTAGTTAAATATTTGAAAAATCAAAATATCTTTTCCCATTTTTGTGAATTTTAATCAAATATTAATGTATTCTTTACATATTTGTGTTTATTTTAGCATATTTGTGTAAAGATCATTGATATTTATGGTTTCTAACCACTCTTTGTGATTATTTAGACAAAAATAGATATTTTTTAAATTTTGATGTTGAATTATGGTAAAGATAGCTTAAGATCTATGAATCCAAGGAGTTTTAAGTTAGTAATAGCTATTTCATTTAAATATTGATATATCTTTTGCAAATTTGAGTTTATTTGAACTTAAACATGTAAAGGCCATTCATATTTATGTAATTGGACATATCTTTGAGCTAATTTAGTTAAATATTGATGTCCTTTATCATCCTTTATACATATTTGTACAAAATTTTATTAATGTGTAAGTATGATCATTATTCATCATAAAGATAAGACTCACAAATCATATTTCAAATAGGGTTCAAAACTCTCAATATGGAATTGCCAAGGATAAGGACTAGGTCATGTTTGGAGAAAAGGGTTCCCCTCCTTTCATTAGAATTTCATAGGAGAGTAAGGTGAAACAAAGGTAAGCATATACTTTCAAAGTCTCAACTAACTTCACCAATCCAAGGTGCTCCTGTGGTCAACCCCTATTAAGGTATGGTGTGGTTAGGTGGTTCTTCAATCAATGTGTCAGGTGTGGTACATGACCTTCCTCATAATCCTAAAAAATATTTGCCATCATTTATCCCAAATAGTGTTGTCACAACTAAAGAATACATTAAATCTTTTAAAGCTACTTTAAGGTTGCTAAATGTAGTTCATGAAGATGTAGCATGTAGACTATTTTCATTTACTTTCAAAGATGTTGCATATGAATGGTTCTTAAATATTCCAAAAAATTATATAACTAGTTGGAATGATTTTAATAGGATATTTATTGATCAATTTGGTAAATTCATCAGTCCTTATATTTTTTTACCAACAATTCACCATAGTGAAAAGAGATTCTAGTGAAATAATTAGATCCTTTAATACCAAATTTTAGAAAATGTTTAGCAGAACCATAACTCCTTATAGACCTAATGATTCTTTAGCCTTAGATATCTACAAATATGGCTTGGATCCCATGACTTCTATCTTTCTCAAAATATCTGCTTAGGTCATTAACACATTAGCCTTGGAATTTTTTGAAGTTGTGATCATTAATGACCAAATACAACACGAAGGCCAAATGACATACAATATTCCCAATATTAATCCAAAATTTCCCATTCTAAATTTTATACCCAATTCCAATTAGAATATGTCTACCTTAAACCAAATTCTAGTTTTAAACCAACTACCTTTAAGTCATGCTCACCCTGGCCAAAGCCTAAGATTCTTGAATATTGTTGCAAGTGGATCTCATCCACAAGACCAAAGAGCTCTAGTGCCAACCATTAGCACTAGTAACACTCAAGTTCATAATTATGAGTCCCCAAAGTATTAAAATGACTATATCTTAAAGATGGTTCAAAAGCTGAGTACTGACTTTCTTCAATTATAAAAATATGTTGGCAATATTGGGGGAAGATCTAGCAGAAGTTGTTGGGATTAGTTTTCACATTGTGTGAATTTAGGGATTTACAGAGAGGTAAATAGCAAGGTTGAGTATTTATAGGTTGATATTTACCATAAATTAAATATTTCTTATGGTTATGTGAGTTAGTAAATAATATATTATTATTATGTAATAATAATATATTTATTATTATATTGTTGAGATACATTGTTAATTGTTATAATAATATATCATAAATAGGTTTGCATATTTTTAGGGGTGAGAGGAAATAGTGGAGAGATAATAGGAATCATATTCCTATATATTTTTATTGTATCCCTGAATGATTTAATTATTGAGAATAGAGAGTATGTATAATATTTTGTGTTGAAATAATTCTCTGTGTTCAGCTCAATCTTACAGTGCATGAGTTAAATTTGTGTTTGGTTCTTTGAATCCACATCAGTAGTATCAGAGTGGTGTATGATCCTATACATAATGATATTTTATATGGAATTTTGAGAGTATCCAAGGGCACTTTTATTCTACATTTCCCTATATTATGTCCATAATTTTGGCTCTATCAGTTTATTTTGGGATCTAAGTTGGACAATTAATATTTCTACGCCCATGTCACCATGAACCTAATAGATTAAAATTCCATTCTTATCCTTGCATGTGAAAATCATATTTTTCATCTCAGGAACTTGTATTTGGTTCTAAAGGGATGAATTCAATTCTGTTAGAAAGATTGTTATTCAAGACAACTTCCATTTAAATTCTAAACTGCTCATACATGTGTCAAGATTCAGATTTGCAATTCATGTTTGAAAATATTTATTTGTCTAATCATTTTAGTTTTGATGTTTTGAGACATCTATTCTTATTTTTAGTCTAGTGAGTGATTAGTCATTATCTACATATATTTTGTCATTAACTTATTCATTCAAATTGAATATTGAGGTTCAATCTATATTCATATGATCTTCACTATTGAGATCAAAAAGATATTGTCAATAATTGAAGGAACTATTATCTGATGGTTGGAGCATTCAAATTTGGTGTTCTAATTTCTATTTGATATATCTAGTTCTTAAACCATAGCTACTACCAAAATAGTTCCCAAAATGTGCATTTGAAGGAATTTAGTCGATCTACAATAGCTGTTCATTATCAATGTCTACCTGACTGAAGCAATCTCACAACTTCTTTATTACCATATATCTTGTTCTTCACCTCTGTTATATGGATCTAATATGGCATATTTGGTCATTCATCTCTGATAAATCTCCCATTTTAGTGCCCACATGCATGCATGAACCATGTGTAATTATCATTCATCATTTTATGCAAAGATTAGGTTTTTAGCAAGTCATTATAGTTGGATTTTTTATTTTCAAAAATCAAAATATAGAAAAGCATTCATATTAGTTTTTTTTGAGTCAAAATTTTATAGGTTTTAGAAGTGTTGTGTCATTGGTGTGTAGTATGAACTTGGAGTCTAAATATGTATATCAAAATATTTTTATTAAGTTATTATGTCTATAAAAGTCTTTATTAGTTTATAGTTTTGTAAGTGTCATGTTAGAATTAGGTTGGTTAAAATTTCAAAGTCTAGTTTATTAGATGTTTTTTATCGGTTTTGTCAATTAAATATTATGTTAAAGTTTAATTATATTTTATAATATTCAGTATATTTATTCATTATAAAAGTGTCAAAAAAGTCATTAGTCAAAATTTAAAAAAATCGTCTTTTGTCAAAAGTCTTATAGAGTCAAAAATTGTGAAAAAAAAAATCCTTACGGATGCATTTTCACTTGTACATGACATTTAAAAATGAGGGGGTTATAATTTTTATGAAAGTAACAAATAGAGAACCTGTTAGAACCATCAGAGCATCTCAAAGACAAGTTTGTTGAGTAAACAATATCCTATACTGGAGGCTAGAGGATACATGGAGGAAGGAGGTATTTCAATGACCTCTCATCAATCATCAACGATGGGGCCATACCAATGATATGGTGACATTTTTTGTAGTGTGTTATTTTTAGTTTTTTTAGTGTGGTAGTTATATTTATTTTTTAGCATGTGTGAAAAATAAGAATAGTTGTACCTGTTCACTTTTGAATAATATTCTCATGTAACCCTTTTGTATATTTACATTAGAGAATGTTGATCTAAAAATCATTGTATTGATCATGATGAAAGGTTAGTGGTAAACTTATGAAAACCATTTTGTAAGGTTAGTGGTAAACCTGTGAAAACCATTCTATAAGGTTAGTGGTGAACCTGAGAAAACCATTTTATAAGTTTAGTGGTAAACTTGAAAAAATCATTTTGTAAGGTTATTGGTGAACATGTGAAAACCATTTGAAAGGTTATTGATGAGCCTAGAAAACCAATTATAGATGAGTGTGAAAGAAGAGATGTGCTATGACACATGTATGTAGAGAAGATCATGAGCACATGAAGGTGACAAGCTACAATCAGAAAATGAGATATATTGTACCATGTAAAAACTATGGGGGGGAATGTTGGTATTAGTTTTCACATTGTGTGAATTTGGGGGTTTACTAAGAGATAAATAGTAAGGTTGAGTACTTACAAGTTGATATTTACTATAAACTAAATAGTACTTATGGTTATGTAAGTTAGTAAATAATATATTATTATTATTTAACAATAATATATTTGTTATTATTTTGTTGAGATATATTGTTAATAGTTATAACAATATATCATAAATAGGTTTGCATATTTTTAGGGGTGAGATAAAATAGTGGAGAGATAATAGGAATCATATTCCTATATATTTATATTGTATCCCCAAATGATTTAATTATTAAGAATAAAGAGTATGCAAAATATTTTGTGTTGAAATAATTCTGTGTTCAACTCAATTTTACAGTGCATGAGTTAAATATGTGTTTAGATATTTGAATCCACATTAGAAGTTTCTCATATCAAATATTCAATAGGCTTACTAACAGGTTTCATAATGGTAACAATAAAAATAATGAATCATCATGTAAGAACAATAACCCTGAGGTTAATATTTATGATGTTACATTAACTAAAAATTGGATGGTCCACAATACTTCCAAGTATGGTGAGTTGGATTATCTTGAATTATGTAATGATTTTAAGTTATTTTAAGATGAGTTAAATACTCTTAAATGTGGATCTAATAGAGATAATTATGTAGGTACATCTAGATCTTCCAAGTCATCTAAATAAGTAGATATAACCCTGATGGTGGAGACCTTTGACTTCTCATTCCAAGAAGAGAATGAGCTTGAAGATACTTTTCAGGAGGTGCATGCCTTCTAGTAGTATTTGAAGAAGACCTATCCTCTAAGGAATAGGGAATAAAATCAACCCTTGAAAACTTCAACTCCACCTAACAACTTTGACACTCCTCCAAATCCTACAGTTGATAACAACCCTAAGCCTCCAAAAGGAAGTACCTCTAAACACAATGTTGATTCACCTAGTTCTTTTGATAAGGGTGGGTATAACACAGTTAAGGTTATGAAGAGGGTTAAGGTTAACATCACACTACATAAGCTAACTCAAATCACTAATTAGAGAGACTTGTTACTTGAATCTCTATCCAAGAAGCTTGGTAAGTCACCCAAGACTGCAAATGCTAATGTTACTATGCACAAAAACAAAGCAAATGTCCCACCTTTCTTGATGATAGTAAGAATATTTGGTAAGAATTTTCATAACTATTTATTAGACTTAGGTGAATTTTCTACCATCATGCCTAAAGGTAGTTGTGAGCAACTTGGTTTGACTCCCATTAAATCTGATAGAGTTTTGACTTAATTGGTTAAGTCTAGGGTGAAAGTAATTGGTGAATTATTGAAAGTTCACATGCAAATTGATTTTGAACCAAGGATATAATATTTCATTGACATCCAAGTGGTAGATATTGTTGATGCATATGGGATGTTTCTAAGTAGAAACTGGATTAGATCTCTAAATGGTTACATATCTACTTATTATTCCCACATGTGGCTTCCATGGAAGTGAGTCTCAAATCAGATTAAGATAGAAAAAGAACCTAAAATGATGCATATGATTACTAAATACAATACAACCAATGAGAGGGATAACATGGTTAATTCCTATTGGGTGTTTACACTCTTGACACCCCTAAGGTATGTGATTCTAAAGAAATTCTTATTATTCCTAGGATATGGAAATTATAGTTTGATGGTGCAAGATATAAGTCTAGATTAGGGGTAGGAATTGTTTTAATTAATCCTACTAGGGAAGAACTCAATACTATTTATCAATTTTAGTTTTCATGCACTAATAATTTGGTAGAATATGAGGCTCTAATCTTAAGTTTAAAATTTTCCATCAAGCACAAAGTTAAAGAACTATTGGTTTATGGTGACTTAGAACTATTGGTTAACCAAGTAAGAATTAAGTACCAGTGCAAATTGTCTTACCTCAATAAATATAATTTTAGAGAATGGGACTTGAGAGATTACTTTGATGCCTTTAACATTGTCTCTATTCTTAGGGTAAATAACCAAGCTACTAATGAGCTAGTCTCAGCTATAGCTACTCTTATACCCGATCAGGCCTCTAAACTAGGAAGCCTTAGTGTTGAATTAGTTCCTTGTCCCTTAGTCTCTGATTATATCAACCATTTATAGGTATTTAGTGATGACCAATAGATCTTAAACTTCATGAATAGCTTAGGAGTGTTCAAGGCTCACATCATTAATGAAGCTGATGAAAATACTCTTGACAAAGGAAATATTGATGATAAGATCATCCAACTAAATGAAAATAAGATTCCCAAGGGAATGGTTACCCTAGAAAAATTATTTAATAAATATAAACTAGCTAGGAATATCAAGGTTCCTAAAGTGAATGGGAAAGAATACAATGTTGCTAACCTAGGATCCCAATGTCAACCCCAACTAGTCAACATTGGTACAACCACCACTAGTGGAGAGTTAATAAGAGATAAAGATATGTTAACCAAGTATAAATATATTATATCATGGTCATATGAGGACCTAAATATCTTTTATCCCAAGATCATAACTTATACCATACCATTAAAAGAAACCTGCAATCCTTTTAGGCAAAAATAAAGACCTTGTCAACCCTATCCTAGAACCTCTGATATATAAGGAAGTCAAGAAATTTTTAGATGCAAAGATAGTGTTCCCCATTAGTCATACCACTTGGGTAGCTAACTTAGTACTAGTCAATAATAAAAATGGGGAAATTAGATTGTGTAGACTTTAGAAATCTAAATAGAGCATCTGAGAAAGATAACTATCCCTTTCCTTCTCTTAACCAAGTAATTTAGATTATTAGTGGTTATGCCATGATGTCCATCTTTGATGGTTTTTCAATATATAATCAAGTACTGGTTAATAAATAAGATAGACTAAAAAATTCATTCACTACTAAGTGGGGCACCTTTGCCTATTAAAAGATGCCTTTTAGACTAATAAATGCAAGTGCAACTTTCCAAAGAGAAATGGACCACGAATTTGAGGGGCTGATAGGTAAGTGAATTATCATTTAAATGGATGAATTAACTATATTTTCAAATAATAGGGATGATCATATCATGCACTTACAATAGGTATTTGAAAGATGTAGAAGGTATGAAATTTCTCTCAATCCAAAGAAAAGTATTATTTGTGCAACTAAGGGAAAATTATTGGGACATGTTATAACTAATGAGGGGATTTATATAGAATCAGATAAAATAGATGCCATATCTAAAATAGAACCTCTTAATGGTAAAAAAAACTAAAATCTTTCTTTGGTAAGATTAACTTTGTGAGGAAGTTTATTTCTAGTTTTGCAGAAATAGTGAGACCTTTGAATGACATGTTGAAAAAATATGCTAAGATCACTTAGAATGAAGATACCAAGAAGGAATTCAAGGAAATAAAAGACATAATTGGGTAAGCCTCTATACTAATAAGTCCATACATTACTAAATACTTATATCTTTACTATTTTTCTTCTGACCATACAATTTTAATTGTCCTAACTCAGAAGATTGATGGATGTAATCATCTTATTGCTTTCATGAGTACTAATTTTTAAAATGTTGAATTGAATTATTATCTTATTTAAAATCAAGCATGTGCTCTGGTTAAGGTAGTGAATAAATTTAGCCATTATATCCTTAGAAATAATGTACATGTAATACTACAAGACCCTACCACTAAATCATGCTTAGTTAATGTAAACTTGGATAAAGGAGAGGTAAGTGGATGTTTGTTCTAAAAGAATACGATGTATAGATGAAGACTAAAAATTTGGTAAGATTCCAAGGTTTAATTCAATTTATTATCAATATTAATCCCAAACTGAGTGTCATGTATGTAGAATAACAAAAAGTTTAGCCCAATGATTAATATGATCTTATTGTTCATTTGTTAATCAATGGCTCTTGTCATATAGGGTTAAGTAGAGATAAATGAAGAGATTTAAGGATCAAGGAAACTCATTTTATGATCAAGGATGGAGTTTTTTATAGGAATAACTTTGAATTCATATACTTGAGATGTGCTTTCAAGAGTGAAGCAACTGAGATCATGAACACCTTCCATGAAAAACTAGGAAGTGGGCATCCATCTAGAAGGACAATAACACATAAAATATTAAGGGATGGTTATTACTAGCCTAAAATATTCAAATATACTCATAAACATGTGAGATAATGACACTTATGTCAGTTCTTCAACACCAAAGAGCCCAAGGCACCCATGCCATTAAGACTAGTCATGATTGACAAGCCTTTTTGACAATGGGGACTAGACTTTGTGGGCGTCATCAACCTCAATTCCCTTTATGGTCACAAGTATTTTATAACTTATATTGATTACAACACCAGATGGATTGAAGTGTTGGTAACTAAATAGTGTAGGACTGAAGATGTGATCAATTTTCTAGAAGAGAACATATACACAAGGTTTGGGACACCTCTATCTTTAGTCTATGATAATGGTTTTGCCTTTGTATCCATTGAAATGACTAAATGGGCATATGAAAACAATATCATCCTCAAGTTCTCATCCAACCATTATACTCAAGGTAATGGAGTGTCAGATTCAAAAAATAAGAACTTGATGAAATCCATTCTGAGAACATGGCACAAGCTACTTAGGTATGCCCTTTGGCTAGATAGAACTAGAGTTTAGCAAGCTCTCAAGACATCACCATTCTTACTGGTATATGGTCAAGAACCTATATTTCCCATAACACTCAAGTTTCCAACCTACAAGTTCATGTAAGAGTACATGGAGGAGAATCAAAAAATTGCAAGTTCAAGGTTACTTGACATCATACATATGGAAGATGTAAGAGAGGAGGCTTTTGCCAATTTTAGCAGACACCAAACCATAATCAAGAGGTGATATGATAAATGTTCAAAGATAAATGTGTTTAGTCAAGGAGACTTAGTTATTCTTTGTAACAAGGTATCTAATCTTAACGGTAAACATGAGAAGTTCACACCTTTGTGGATAGGTCCCCATCAGATTGCTGAGATACTTAGAAATAAAACCTTTAATCTAAAAGGTAGATTTCACACTACCAACCAATGGGAAATACCTCAAGCACTATTTATCTATTGCCCCACTTGGAGTCTTCATGGATTAAACTGTAAGAATATTTAGAGTTAGTAAAGGTAGGCTTTAGATTAGTTTCTTTTATATTTCTTTCCTTCATGTCCCTTGTTTGTGTATAGTATTTGTATATATTTATTTACTTGTTTGCTTTGTGTTTGGTTTGTTTGATTTATATGCTTTATTTCTTTCTTTCAATAAGTCCTTTTGGACAATCCTCATCTCAAAATGTGAACTAGTAATTTAACTAAGAAGAGGATATTAGTGTTGTGTTAGTGACAAAATGAACAAAACAAATTGACAAAAAAATAAACTAAGTTAACATATTCGTGCTAGTTATTAAGGTGATCTTGGTGAAGAAATACAAATGAAAAAAGAATAACTAAAATGCAAGAAATCACACATTCCTTATCTTCCTTAATGCTCCAAAAGTATTCTTCAATTGGCTTGCTTAGTTTGTGCTCATGAAGTCTTTGTCAATGGAAGCTTGGCTATCCTCCACCTCTCCTTGGCACCCTTGGCTTTTGCTTGGAATCAATTTGGCATGGTAAAAATATTTTGCATTAATCTTTTGGAACCAATATTGTATTATAAATTTGCAAAAATTAAGCTTAAAAATGATGTTCATGGCCTCTCTATTTATAGATTTTCAAGAATGACCAGAATCAACCATGACCATCCATCTCAAGATTAAGATGTGTGGTCATGGATTAATTTAATTATGTAATTAAAATCCATAATTATACTCATCATGACTTTGGATGAAGGGACATTAATGAGGCATGGGAGGTAATAAAGAGGCATGGGAGACCCATAATCCTAATATTTATGGTATTTATGGCCTAGAGATGTCTTCCCAACAAATGAGGTCATCTAATGATGCAGATATTCAATATTCATTTCTAAAAATAAGTTTTCAATAAATTTATATGGAATTATTAATTATGCCTTTATTTTTATTAATTAGCTCTTAAGCATGATTAAGTACTTTGTGCATAAATTACTTAAATTGATTAGAATCCCTTGTTATCAGTCCACATTTTGACTAGATTAGAATTGGAAGTCAATGTCAGATGCATTGGATCCACTATCCCATTTAGGATGTTATCAATATAAAATAACAAAGGCATGTGTCTTGTGGAAGAGATTTGATAGGAAAGAGCAATCTAGAGTAACTAGGTGCAAAATTAACATTTTGACTTAGAATGATCTGATCAAAGTTAGCTGGCCCATAAATTGCATTGCCCCATTTAGGGATACCCTAGACAAAATCAGCACTTGAATATATCAATTTCAACTCATTTAATTCATTTTAGTGTTTTTAAGCCAAATTGTGTACTTTAGGTGGAAATTGGTCAAAATCTTGGTTGGAAGTTATCGGTGGCTAGATTTAGGTGTCTATAGTTTGCCCCTATTTGGGAAGGAATCATAATCTATAAGCATAATAATGTCTTCTTAAAGAATTAAAAGGTCTTATATGCATATAACTACAATAATGATAAACTAACTATATGATGGTTTTTACCCTCGAGGTAAC
This sequence comes from Torreya grandis, assembly GCA_037957365.1. Taxonomy (NCBI): domain Eukaryota; kingdom Viridiplantae; phylum Streptophyta; class Pinopsida; order Cupressales; family Taxaceae; genus Torreya; species Torreya grandis. Next base: position 1,097,057 of record JARHVA010002878.1, on the reverse strand, counting down.
AGTTGGCACAAGCAGGTCGATAAACAGTCCCTCGATAAGAAGTGAAACAAGGGGACTAAAGAAAAGAAAGATGATGGGATGAAAACACAATGATTTTAAAAAATTAGTAAAAATCACTAAGAATGCAAGTGGGATGGTGTATAATGGTTTGCCCAAAGGTGGTTATAATCATTATACCCTGATAGTGGTAATGACATATGATAACATAATGATTTGCCCAAAGGCAGTTATAATCATTGAGAATATGGAGCTATCCCAATTAGGATAGACAAACAAGCTAAAAATGTGCCCCTATATGGGTAGAAAATGGAATTGGTGACAATATAATTATTTTCCCAAAGGTAGTTATAATCATTGAGAAATGTAGGTGAGACAGTGTGCAATGATTTGTCCATAGGTGGTTATAATCACTGGACCCCAATTATGGAAAACATGGTAAACTTGGTTGAGGATGATGATAACTTAACACAAAGTGTAATTATGAATTGAAACAACCTACTAATAGGGAGATGCTCATCCAAACTAATAAAGGTTAAAAAATTTCATGGTTAATTACTTTGTTTGAGATATGATTGGATCAAGATGTCGATGCTGAAGAGATATTGATACCACCATTCCTGAATAGAATTCTTGAAGCTGAGGTTTGCTATAGCACATATCAATAGGCATCATGAGGACTTGGCCAAAATATACATAAGGACTGACTCCCATAATCTAGTACTCAATAGAAAATAATGCACAAATGATACAAACCATGATGAAAATGTAAGCATATGAATATGGATAGATTCAAGTGTAAGTGTGGGAAAATAATCACCCAATGAAAAACATAAACTAAATCAAGGTAATAGTTTTGAAAGAAAACAAACATTCACACAACAAAATAATAAATAAACACTCAATAAAAACCATATGAACATTGCCCTTAGAAAATAGGTGATAACTTAACAAATGAGCAAAATGGGGGAATAGAAGAAAAGAAAGGGGGTGGTCAAGCTATCTCTATATGCACTAGGCAAGTTGATGTTGCCTACATAGTTCCATGGATGTAATATCCAACAAAAACTCTAGGCCAAATGTAGTTCTCCCAGAGAATGGGAAGAAAAATGATAACTAGTGAAAACAAATAGAATGGATGTGATAGAAGAATAGGAATGGTCTTGAAAAATGACAAGTGCATGAGAGAAAAGTCCAAAAAGGAGGGGGAAACTAAGTGACAAGTGGTTTGCTTTCAACTTAGTAAGGCTTCCTAGAATCCCTAAGGAAAAGAAATGGTCAATGTTTTTGGTTTTTTCTAATGATTTTTAAAATGTTTTTAGAATTTTTTCAAGTATCTCAACTTGATCAAGAATGATGAGACACTAAATGGTTAAAGCTCACAAAATAGAAAGAGTGTTCAAACTTAGGTTGCTCACAAAATGGTGAGATCATTCAAACTTAAGTTACTCACAAAATGGCAAAAGCATTCAAACTTAGGTTACTCACAAAAAGGCAAGAGCATGACAAGGGGGTGATTGAGCTAACCTCAACAAGTATCAAGTGATTACTGCATAGTCCTAGAGTAGGACCTCAAGTCACTGTAAGTATGCCCTACAATGGAGGAATTTTACTAGTGTAATAGTCAATTCAAATAAAACAAGCACGGGTGGTAAAAAGGCATAGTATGGCATAGGAAGTGGCAAGTTGGTACATCAAGACTTAATAAACAAATATTGCTCCTAGTTTTCCTATAGGTAGTTATAACTAGGACACAACATCATAGATCAATGGTAATTATTTGCTCAAAGTTAGTTATAATTAGTAGCAATACTGGCGATAAAAAAAGAATAGAAAATGAAGGATACAACTGCCAAAAATTTTATCATACTGCTCTAAAATATGATCTATGTCTGAAGTACTTAAAACAACTGATGAAATTGATCAAAATCCTTGATACTAAAAATACATAATGAATGGAAAAAACCAAGGTCAAATGGGATAGGATTTAGAACACACTAGGTTGATAGGTTAAAAATGTGAAGTGGATACAACTAAGAGGATAGATAAGAATGATTTTTGTACAAAGAAGAATAGTGATAAAATAGCACCACTAAAATAGTCTTTAAAGATAATACACCTTAGCACTCAAGCATAGTACCGTTTAAAGTGAATAATATTCATTAGCTCAAGTTCATCTCCATCTAATGTGGCAAGCTTGTATGCCCCTGATCCATAATCTATAATAATGATGAAAGGCCCTATCTAGTTTGGTTTGAATTTACCTTTATGCTTCTTCTTAGCCATAGTATTATTTTGGTTTTCTTTAAGAACAAGATCACCAAGTTTAAATTTTCTATATTTGACACATCAATTATAGTGGCCTTTGAGTTCATTCTGATATGCCTAAATATTTTTGAGTGCATTTATGCATTTTTTATCAAGTAGGTCTAGCTCTTGTAAGCGAGTTACTCGATAGTCTTGATCATCTAGGACATGTTTGAAAGATATGCACATTGAAGGCAATTTGACCTTAATGGGAATGATGGCTTTGTACCATAAATAAATGAGTATGAAGTGGCTCTTATGGGAGTATGATGATTGGTACAGTATGCCCAAAGGGCAATAAATATTTATAGGTGTCAATCATGACTGGCATCATTGACAATATTTTTGAGAATATTGATAATGGTTTTATTTTATGCTTCTACCTGGCCATTACCTTGAGGGTAATATGATGCAGAAGAATGTTATGTGATGTTATATTCAATACATAGCTGGTTTACATCCTTGTTCTTGAATGATCCTCCATTATCAGATATAATGTCAGAGGGGATACAATAGCGGTAAATGAGATGGTTGAAGATAAATTTATAAATTTGCTTTCTAGTCACATAAGTGAGGGGTATATCTTTAACCCACTTAGTGAAATACTCAATAGTGGTAAGGATATGTTTATGACCATCAGATGAAGTGGGGTTGATTTTCCCAATGAGGTTAATTCCCCATGTAGAAAATGGCTATGGTGTCAACATCAGTTTCAAAGTTTGGGTTGAGGCATGAATTAGATTAGCATGCCATTAACATTTATCACACTTTTTTACATATGTAGTTGTATCTACATCCATTATGGGCCAATAATTACTAGTACGTAAGAGATTTTTGGATAAGAATACCCTGCTAAAATGAGCTCCACATACTCCTTTGTGAACTTCTCTTAACACTAGTGTACACTCTGTCAAAGTTAAACAATGAAGTAGAGTTCCATCAAAACTGTGGTGGTAAAGGGTGGATCCAAGTAGATTATAATGAGTGGAATGATGAATAAAGTCTTTGGTGTATTTTTGAGATAGGTTATGTGGTAGAACTTGGTCATGAGGGTAGTTGTAAAGGTCTGAGTACTAAATATAATTAAGACCAACAATATCACAAATCATTATAATGGTTGAAGGTTCATGAGCTAATGCTGACAAATTCTCGATAAGAAACTGATACTCTCTAGCTTTATCTATTTGTCAAATCAGAGAGCCAATAGTAGCCATGGCAACTGTAATTCTATTAATAGCCCTTGATATGTTTGCAAACTAAATGTTGGTAATTTTTTGCTTAAGAGTGTCGACCATGGCTTTATATGGAACTAGCTTATCATCTTTGATCTAAAAATGATATGTGACCTGATAGATGATTAACTGAGAATCACCATAAACTTGGAGATGAGATATATTCCAATGCACTACCTATCAAAGTCCTAAAACAAGTGCTTCATACTCGACCATGTTTTTTATACAAGGAAAGTTGATTTTAAATGATTTAGGGATTAGATCCCCCTATGGTGTAATAAATAAGAGGCTTTCCCCTGATCTATGTGTAGTAAATGAACCATCAAAATACAACTTCTAGTGTTGCTCCTCAAAACGTGTGTCAATGATGGTCATTATGGATTCATTAGGTAAATGAAATGTGAGTGGATTTGTGTCTACAAGAGGTACTTTAGCAAGTTGATCTACAAGAACTTGGCCTTTGATTGCCTTCTGATTGACATACTCTATGTCAAACTCACTAAGAAGCATGATCTATTTGGCTATTTTACCTTGTAAAGTTGTTTTAGATAGTAGATACTTGAGCAGATATACTTTTGAAATGACCATGGTCTTATTATTCAACATGTAATGGTGTAATTTTTGAGCTATGAAGACCATGGCCAGACAAGCTTTTTCAATAGGTGCATATTTATGTTCATATGCGACCAAGGTATAACTTAGGTAGTATATGGAATGCTCTTTTCCATTGCCATCATGTTGAGACAAGAGTGCCCCTAGAGTATTGTCGATAGATGATAGGTAAAATAAGAATGGCCTTCCTAGCATAAGAGGTAATAAAATAGGTGGATTAGCTAAATAGTCTTTGAATTGTTAAAAAGTTGTTTGATAGTGATCATCCCAGTGAAATGCAACTCCCTTCTTCAGAATATGTGTAAATGGATGACACTTGTTTGCTAACTAAGAGATGAAGCATCAAATTGATTGGATCTTACCATGCAAATTATAGAGTTACTTCATATTGGTTGGTGGTGGTATCTCAATTATAGCATGGACTTTAACTAGATTGACTTCAATACCTCTGTGAGACATGATGAAGCCAAGCAATTTTTCTGAGGTTACACCAAACACACATTTATTTGGATTGAGTCTGACTTTGTACTCCCATAATCTTTCAAATATCTTACACAACATTGCTAGATGGTCAGCCCTATTCTTGAATTTTCCTAATATGTCATCGACATAGACTTCAACAATATCATGCATCATATCATAGAATATGATAGTCATGGCCCTTGGATATATAGCTCTAGCATTCTTAAAACTAAATGGCATTACCTGATTATAAATTGTTCTGCATAGAGTGGTGAATGTTGTTTTATGTTGGTCTTCTAGTGTTATTCTAATCTGGTTGTATTCTAAAAAGCCATCCATGAGTGAAAGTATTTCATAACTTGCCATGGAGTCAATGATCATGTCAATATTAGGTAATGGAAATTCATCCTTAAGATAATCTTTGTCTATGTCTCAGAAATTAGTATAGATTTTGATTCCTTTAGGCCTTTTGCTATAGGTACAACATTAGATATACATTTTGAGTAGTCAATGGACTAGATACATCCTACTTCTAAGAGTTTTTCCAACTCTTTCTTTACCCAAATAATCTTATGCAGCTTTTGTTTCATTGGTTTGGCATCAGTATTGACCACAAGGTGGTGCAAAACTAAGGTGAGGTCCAAACCTGGCATGTTAGCATAATCCCATGCAAATATATCTCCAAATTCTCTCAACAAAGCTATAAAAACTTCATGTTCCTCCTTAGTGAGGAATGTACCTAATTTTATCTATTTTAGGTCTGATGGAGTCTTGATGTTTACCTCTATTGTATCTTCAACTGTAAGGGTCAAACCATCTTCTAAGATAGTAGGCAAAGATTTGAACTATTGGACTATATCAGGGTCCTCTGTTAGGACTTGCTCTTCAACATATCCTAGGCTTAATGAATCTAAGTCCCCCAATGGGAGATCTGGCCATGTGACAAAAATAGTCATAAATTCTTGAGGAATTTGATCAAATACTTATTGTTTCACAAAACTAAACTTAGATCCATAGGCAAGTTCATCATTGGTGGTCTCTTGGTCTAAATTTAAAGATGAATGAACACCCTCATCTAACAATGCTTGAAATAGGTTTTCACCACTAGACTAGCCTTTATCTTTACCTTTTTCCTAGTCAAAAAGTGTCTCAAAGAGGTTTTCACTTAGGGACCTCGATGCTTAATTTCTATGTTTTTGGCTAAGGGTGTTTACCCACTCTCCAAAATAGGCTTCAAGATCCAATGTAATTGAGAATCCTAATTTATGATCTCCCAATAGAACATTGTCTCTAAGGCCTAAAAATTCATAGAATGTCTCATCATTCTAAAACTTATCAATTGGCAAATTGGATTCTTCTTGGTCCCAATATATCAGTTGGGGATAGTATAATAGCAATGGGTTATGAAAAATGATTGGGGTAAGAGTACATATGAAATTATTATCAAACATGTTAGTCTTAGCTAGGTCATCAAAGGCGAGGCTATGATCATACTCTGCTTCATTATTGGCATCATTATCATTAGCCACCAGTGATGGAACTTGAAAAAGATATGTGAGGTCACCCCCAGGTGGTTTAAATCCAACTCCATAGGGTCTTGTGTACTTAGTCATGGAAACTAGCTCAATAGTTCCTTATTGATTTAGTCTGAGGCCTCTTCCTTCAAAATCTTGATGCTCCATGATCCTATTGGTAATAAGATACTTTGCACTTTTATAACAATCAGCTTGGTTGTTATTGTACAACCATGATTCATCCCCTTCAAGAGGGTCTGGTTCTAAACTAGATGTTGGTACAAACATGATAGGTCCCTTATCTTTATTCTTTTGTTATCGATGCATGAGTGGGGTATTTTCAGGTTGCCCAAATGTCTTCAAATTTTGAGGAAGATTGGCAATATGGAAGGTATCATGGGTCACATACTCCCCTAGGCCATTATCTAAAATGGTGAAATGATTGGAAGCTTCAGGAGGTAGCATGTGGGAAAGGTAATCCAAGGTATCAGGATTTATATAATTATCTTATGGAGGATCAATAAGTATGGCCTTTCCCTTATCCTAATTGAAACTTAGATTCATGTCATATTGGTAATTTTAGGTTTGAAACTCGGCCTCAAAATGTTTGCAATGTTCATATGAGTGTAAATTTCTTAGAATATTCACTTCCATCCCTGAGTAGAAGAACTTGATACATTGGTGCAGCATTGATGGGACTACACAAATCTCATGTAATCAAGGCCTACCTAGAAGCATATTATATGACAACTCAAATTTAATCACATGGCAAAATGTATAATGGGTCAAAGGCCTAATGATAATTGGTAAGCTAAAGGTGCCTTGTGATTCTCTTTCCTAATTATCATAGGCTTTGATAGTTATCATTTCTATTTAGAGATCTACCATTGTGTACCCAAGAAGCTTGATGAGATTTAGAGACACTATGTTGAGGCCTAATCCATTTTCTATAAGGACATGCTTCACTTTATACCACTTTATATAAACTTCTATATACAATGGATTATTATGGAGCAGGCCAAGGGAAGACATATCACTTTGGTTAAATGTGACTTGTTGGGCTGGAGCTAGGTGTCCAACCAAAGCTTGAAATTTATCAAGGGATATGTCACTGGCAATAGTGGATTGGGTTAAAAACTGATTCAAAATGTTTTTGTAGATTTTTGACATTCATAGCAAATCTAAAATAGAAATTTGTGTTAGTGTCTTTTACAATTATTCCACAATATCAAGCTTCTTATCTTGGTCAATGGTGAATGGTTTATTTTGAGGCTCAATGATTGGTTGGATAATAAGAAAAGTGGCAAATGGTTGTGGACTTAGGATAGTAATATTTGACCTCTGAGTTGTGATTATAGAATTAGGATTAGATGCTGGAACATAAATGCTAATAATTGTTGGGAATGGTTTGGGACCAAATAGGATAAGTCTCAATTATTAGTACACTTGTATGTGGTCACGTGGTAAGGGTGAGTTATCGATATATGGTCCAAAAGTGGGAGTCCTAATTTATTGGTTTGCTTGTGTGTAGTCCCAGGTCAAAGAAATATTATCCATAAAATTTGGTTGTGGTATTGTTTAGCAATGGTCTAGATTGATTAGTGTTCATTCTAGGATTAATGGAGATGGTATTAACATTACCCCCTACAATATGACCTACAACACTGTTGTAATCATATGCAACTACATGATAGGTTTATTGGTTGTTATCATTCTAGCCTTGGTTTTGTCTATTGTTCTAATGTTGTGGGTTATGTTGTTGATTATTCTGATTCTATTGGTTTAACCTGTGATTTTGATACTATTGATTTTGTTGTTGCGATTTGTTGGTGTTGTTGTTGTTGCTAATTGTTATGTTGTTATTGTGTGTTATGTTGGGGAAAGGAGTTTTGATAAATCTCAAGAGTTTAATTGGAGGTGGAAGCACCATTATCCAATTTTATCTCCCCACTCTCCAACATATTCTCAATCAAATGTTTGATTTGCACACATCTTCATACATTATGCCCGTTGACTCAATGATATTCACAAAATTCATTTTCATGGTACCAATCAGGATAAGGAATGCTTTGTGGATAATGCTTTAGTATAGGCCAACTAATCAGATTAGTAGTGGCAAGTTTATAAAATATAGACTCAATACGATCTCTTAGGTTACTAAAGACATGACATGTAGGCATAGTTCTCCTTAGAGGAGGGGTTTGTAATGGTAAAGGTTATTGCATTTGTTGCACAAGTCTTGGTTGTTGTGCTTGTGGTTTTGGTTAGAGACATTGTTGGGTAGGAGTAAGCTAAAAAGGTGGTGTTTCTAATGTTTTCACTATTTGGACATGATGTGACTCAGTTATTCCATTACCCATCACATTCTTATTATGGTTGAATTTCTTTGGTCTATCTTAGTTATTGGCCTGTACTAGTTATGATGCTTGCACTTAGATTAGATGTTGGTTTTGGCCATTTCCCTTATTGGTACTTTGATTTTGATTTGTTGATGTAAGCTTTATGATCCCTTTATTAATAAGGGCTCACTCAATCAACAAGTCTTTGTTGATGATCTCCTTGAAAGTATGTGCACATTGTAGTTCCAGATGATAAGCTATCTCACTATGCAAAATTTTAGTAAACACAGCGGCTAATTATTTATCTAGTAAACTATGGGTGAATCAGCTTGCAAGGGCTCTCTATTATTATAGATAACTTGCAAAATTTTCACCAGCTTTTTGTTTTATTTATGTTAAGTCAACCAATAAAATCTCATGTTCGGGATTATAGGAAAAGTGCTACACAAAATTATCAGAAAGATTATCAAAATCTTTTCCTGAATTCTTGGGAAACTTTAAAAACCACTCCAAGGCTTGTCCAGCCAAGCTCTTTGGAAACAAAAACAAAATGTATAAATCATTATTTGTCACTGGTTGACATGCAACAAAGAACTTGGTTAAATAGGCCTTAGGGTTACCTTTCCCTTTGTATTTGTTGATTTTTGGTGGTTCATATCCTGGAAGAAATGGTATCTACAAGTATTCCATGTTGAATGGATAAGAACACACATCATCCAACTTAAAATTTTTAGTCTATTTCCCAGCTTGAATGATAGCAATTGCATCATTCATCTATTGCAATTCTTGGGATAGGAAATTGGAAGGAACATTGGTTTGAGGGAGAATATTAGTTTGGGTAAATGGTTGGGAGGTCACAAATGGGACACTTTGACTAGGGTATGTTGGAGATATATGTTGGGATATATTGGTTTAATTGGGAAATGGGCCAAGAATATGCATATGTGGATTAGGAAGTACTTAAAATTACACATTTGGTTGTGTGATATTCTAGTTTGGGTTGGCTATGAAGGTTTTACTTAGAGGATATTGTGGTTTTGATGAAGGGATATTACTATACTATGCCTATTGTGGTTGAAAAGGGACATGTTGTTGACTATTCAAACTTTGTTATTGAGTGGGAATTTGTGGACCAAGACCATGTCTCTGAACTTGCGGCACATTTTGAACCAATTTTTTTCTAGTAGGTACTTGAGAAACATGGGAGCCTCCTTGTTGCATGAATCCTTATTGGGAAGCAAAAGCATCTTGAAGATTTGACATCTATCATTGACCATACTTACATGTTATTGGTTAGTCATCATTTTGTTTTGGATTGGTACACTACTTTGTGACTAAGGAGGTATATTTTCCATTACCTAATAAGGTAGAACATTAGTTGGCCCTTATTGAGGTGCAATATATTTAGCCTCTATTACATTGGTATACTATATTACACCTACCATTGTGGAATACTACTCATCACTTTTGAGGATGAGTAGGATTCATCACATTTGAATATTGAGGCATGACATTGGTTATTGATTGACTACCTAATCATGTTGGTTGCACACTTGATGAATTAGATGGTTGTGGTTGGGATGCAAAAACTCTTACTCCCTAGTATGATGGTCAACTCATGGTATTAACTATAGGCACATGTTGTTGACTAGTTGTTTTTAGGTTAGTACTACTTTGATTTGGATTGGGCATTACTTGCACATTGTCTACTATATTTTGCTCATTATTCTACATAGAAACAGAAGATGCTTCTTCAATAATGGGCATATGCAGCAAGTTTTCTACTAAAGTATTTTGCAAAAATGGCTCTAAACTCTAATTGTCTTGACCAGTTAACTCTATTAAAACTCCTGTTGAAAGAACTAAGTCAATAAGAGGTTTTATTACCATGGTCATCTGATTAAAATTGTGTGCTAGATTCAGGTAGGTTTGATATGCTATTTTCATCTAGTTAAAGTGGTTGTCCATGAATTTTTTGCCTTTATTAGGCATATTAGGGTCCTGATACATTATTTGGACTAGATCTAAAATATTGATAGAAGAATCATGTTGATCATAAATTATGTTGTGGGGTATTCTTACTAGGCTTGGTAAATTCTCATGAGGGAAATCTATTGGAAACATGGCCCCTACCTCTATGGCTCAAACCAAAATTGCATCTTTGTTATCCAACAAAATATGGTCAAACAAAAATGGATCATACGTGGAAGGCATATTAGTTGAGCATGATTTTTGAGGAATGGTTCATTAGCTATGAGAATTGTAGCTAGGTATTGTGTGGTTTGTTCTTGGTCTTGTTATGAATAAGGTGGTGTATTAACTAAATAGTTAGCCAATGGATATTGGCTTTGTACCCCTAATTGAGTATTATAATAGGGATAAAGATCCATCTCATAAGTAATATTATCTACATAGGCATCTTACACCATTTCATCCTACACAATCACATTACTAATCTTTGGATTATACCTGATCAGGACCACTACGAGTGTAGGAATACATGTTGGGATCCATAGTCAATGCTTATAGAAAGAGAAGAGAGTTCAAAAAAACTCTAAAAAGGATAATGTCTAAACTAGATGATGTTCAAACTTGTTCTAGATTTGTCAAAAGGATCAAAAAGGTTTAGGCAAATATTTGTGAGGAAATAAGCTAGTGTTTAGTATCTAATGCCTCACTGTTCACACAAAGATAAGCAAGTAAATAGACCAAAAATCAAAATTCCAAACTCTAAGGTTGAAGTGTTTCAAATCAATCTAATCTAGGAAATGCAAAATTTTCTAGGTCTTTTGGCCAAACACGACATAAAAATCTAGGCTCAAATAAGGCATGTGTTAGGGCTCTTGGCCAAATGGTGTCAAAAGCTAGACTTTGAAATAAAGATGATTTTTAATCTTACAGATTTGAAACACTTCTAACAAATAATAGGCATTTGGTTTTTGGATATAAACTTGACCAACTAAGTATAAGGTATGAAAGAAATGGAAATTTAGAGATAGTTTATTTTTCTCACAAATAATGGTATAAAACTTGGTTCTTTTGACAAATAAGCTACATAAAAAGTGAATGACATAACTATGCTAGACAAAAGTACACTCAAATTGGTTCAAACATGTAGGAATAAATTTAAAATCTATGCAAGAGGACCTATGAAAAAATATCGAAAGTGTTTTGGGTAGCGTAATAGTGTTAAACTACTCAAAAGATGTGACAAAATGCTTGTTTCAAAAACTCTCTAAGGCAAAGATAATTTCTGAAAAATTTGACATCATAACACTACCTTTCTTGACTCAAAATGTTGTGATGCATAGACTCAAATTGAAATTTTTTAGAATGAAATGACTTCAGTGTATCAAGTGGTGATAACGATCATGAGTCTTAGACGGCCTTCAACCCAAATTGGAAATTGAACCTAAGTTCCCTCAAGTTTAGTGCAAATGGTGAACCCACTTAACACATCAACCCTATGAGCTTAAAAAGGTGAAATTTCAAGTTTAGATTATAAATAAAGGACTTAAACAACTTTGGCAATGGTCTAGACTCAATTGAGTAGCACAAATGTGCCAAAGTGGATGATATGACTCCAAGTTTTGATGAACTTTGAACAAGGCAAATTGATGGTTTCACATGGGTAGCATAATGCCTCTTTGTTCAAAGGAAAATGAGGACCATGTGTTTTTTTTTTTGTATCATTTTTTTACACCAAGTTTTGACTTCAAACAAGACTTTAATCTAGGACAACAGTTAACTGATTAATTGCTCTTAGACTCTAAACTAACAAGGTTACTTGGTATTATTGGAATCCATCAATATTCATCATTTGAGAGGATTTTTAAGTGTTCAACCAGAAGTAAATGCACATTATATAGTAGGGTTTTTATACCCCCCTTTCTCTCAAATGATAGTACTCTGACATGGACCTTAAGATGCACTTGCACCAATAATACTTCCACGACAAAATGGGATTTGTCTAAGATGTACAATTTTATGAATGTTCTAGGGAAATAAATTACATAATGACTTTCATGTCAAACAATTTAAAAAACAAGCACAAATTTTGGGTCCATATCACTTGGCTTGTTGTAAAAAGGTACAGTCATTTTTGCAACCACTACATCCTACTATTCACTCAATGTAGTGTGATGTCCAAAGTGCCACTATATCCCATGTGAAACTCTAATTAGGAGCCAAATGAACTCAATTCTGAGAGGTGAAACCCTAGGTCAAAGCTTCCCTAAAGAACTCACAAGAGGTGATGAAGTCCCCCTCACAAGCCAAGTTTTTAGAAAAATAAAGAAAGCATGAAATAGAAAGACTTTAGGATCATTTTCAAGGTCACCCAAACTTTGATGAGTTTTTAGGGAGTGCTTTAGATGACTTTCTCTCTAATCCTTAGACTAGGATATTTTTAATAGGAATGGCTCTTTTGATTCCAAGGGTTCCCTAAAGGAGATAAATGGAAGATCATACACGCAACACCCCTCTTTTTGCCAAACAAAAATCTAATTTAAATAACTAAGTGAATACAAAAATATTGGAAAGGTGAGTTCATTTTTAAGCCCAAATGGAAAGGTGTGATGGTGTTTTTTTGACTCCTTGGTCTTAATTACAAACATTGAAAACATTTACCATAAACATCTAAATTTTTTGTTAAACACCAAAAGAAGGTTCCTAATCCATTTTAAAACATGCACAAGGTGATTTAAACATGTTTTTAGAAAATTTCAAGCTTGGTCCTACAACAAAAATGTTAGTATGTCCTTTAGCATTGAAGTTACTTTGGGTTTTGAAATAATGAACTTGAAAAAAAGAGCTCTCAAGTTTTTTACATAGTACAAACCCACTACTACATAGAGCAATCCCATAATTAGTGAGTTATGGTATTGTAACTAAGCACTAACTATTTAGTCATAATACCATGACTCTAAATGACAATCCTACTAGTTGAAGGATAATCCCATAACTTTTTGAGTTGTGGTATTGCAAATAATAATCCTGCTACTTAAGGTCATAATCCCACTACTTGGGGTAAAATAAAGTTTTTTGAAAACTATACACAGATTCAAGATAAAATAATTACATATTATGAAAATTTAGAAAAAACACATGGTTTTAAAAAAAACATCAAAAATGGAGTCCAAACAACCCCAAACAAAGCTTTAGAAAATGGCTTGTTCTGCACACTACAATACGATGACTCACAATGAAAATCTTTCTACTTGCATGAAAATCCAACCACTTTAAAATTAGTGGTATTATCATTTAACCTGCTAGTGGTTAGACAATACCATGACTTGGTTTAGAAACCCTATGAGTTGCAGAATAATCTTGCTACTAAGATAGTAGTGGTATTGTTAAACCTACACTGAAAGATAAAGTCTAACAAAAAATAGAAGCTTAGCACAGTACCATGAGTTACAGGACAATCCTATGACTCAAAGCAACAATACCATGATTGTGTTAGAACAAACCCATAACTCCTAGAAAAGCATGTTTTTACTCCAATTTTCACTCTTTTTAGCTTCTCACTTCAAGATTTTGCAAGGAAAATATTAGTAGGTTGCTTGAAAGAGCTTTGTGATCATTTTTGTGAAGCTAGGAAGGTCCCACCAGGCATGCCATTATGTGAACTAGGAATTTGATTAAGAAGAGGAGATTAGTATTATGTTAGTGACAAAATGAACAAAACAAATTGACAAAAAAACACACTAAGCTAACATCTTCATGCCTACTTACTAGGGTGAGCTTGGTGAAGAAAGACAAATAAACAAAGCACAACTAAAATGCAAGATAACACTAATTCCTTACCTTCCTTGATGCTCTAAAATTATTTTTTAATTGGCTTGATTGGTTTGTGCTCATGAAGTCCTTGTCAATGAAAGTTTGTTTATCCTCCATCTCTCCTTAGTACCTTTGGATTTGGCTTGGCTTGGCTTGGAATCCATTTGGCATGGTAACAATAGTTTATATGAAGCTTTTGGAACCAATCTTGCATTATAAATTTACACAAATTAAGCTTAAAAATGATGTTCATGGCCTCTCTATTTATAGATTTTCAAGAATGACCAAAATCAACCATGACCATCCATCTCAAAATTGAGATGTTAAGTCATGGATTAATTAAATTATTTAATTAAAATCCATAATTATCCTCATCATGACTTTGGAAGAAGGGAAATTAATGAGGCATGGGAGGTAATAAAGAGGCATGAGAGAACCATAATCTTGATATTTGTGGCATTTATGACCTAGGGATGTCTTCCCAAGAAATGAGGTCACCTGATGATGCAAATATTCAATATTTATTTCTAAAAACAAGTTTTTAACAAGTTTCCATAGAATTATTAATTAGTCCTTAATTTGGATTAATTAGTTCTTAAGCATGATTAAGCACTTTGTGCACAAATTACTCAAATTGATCATAATGCCTTGTTATTGGTCCAAAATTTAACTGGATTAAAATTGGAAGTTAATGTCAAATGCATTGGATATCCTATCCCATTTATGATGTTATCAATAGCAAATAAAAAAATTACATGTCTTGTGTAAAATATTTGATAGGAAAGAGCAATCCAAAGCAACTAAGTGCAAAATTGACATTTTGACTCAGAATGATCTGATCAAAGTTAGCTAGCCCATAAATTGCATTGCCCCATTTAGGGATACCCTAGATAGAATCAAAACTTGAATATATCAATTTCAACTCATTTAATGCATTTTGGTATTTTTAAGCTAAATTGTGCACTTTATGTGAAAATTGGGCAAATCTTAGTTAGAGGTTATTGGTGGCTAGATTTAGGTGTCTATAGTTTTCCCCTATTTAGGATGGTGTTGCAAACTATAAGCACAATACTGTCTTCTCAAAGAATTAAAAGGTCATGTATGCCTACAACTTTAATGATGATAAACTAATTGTATGATGGTTTGCCCCCTTGAGGAAATAGTTGGCACAAGTAGGTCAACAAATGGTCCCTCAATAAGAAGCGAAACAAGGGGACCAAAGAAAGAAATGATGATGGGGTAAAAACATAATAATTTTGAAAAATTAATCAAAATCATTAAGAATACAAGTGGGAGGGTGTACAATGGTTTTCCTAAAGGCAGTTGTAAGCATTATACTCCAATAGTGGCAATGGGGTAGGATAACACAATGATTTGCCCAAAGACAGTTATAATCATTGAGAAGATGGAGCTACCCTAGTTAGGATAGACAAACAAGATAACAACATGCCCCTATATGGGAAAAAAATGGAAGTGGTGACAATACAATGATTTGCCCAAAGGTGATTATAATCATTAAGAAATGCAAGTGGGATGGTGTGCAATGATTTGAACATATGTAGTTATAATCATTGGACCTCAATTATGGAAAACATGATAAACTTGGTCAAGGATGATGATAACTTGACACAGAGGGTAATTATGAATTGGAACAACCTACTAGTAGGGAGATGCTCATCCAAACTAATAAAGGTTAAAATTATTTCGTGTTTTATTACTCTATTTGGGATATGATTGAATTAGGATGTTGATGTCGAAGAGATGTTGATGTCGCCATTACTAAATAGACTTATTGAAGCTTAGGTTTGTTGTATCATGTGTCAGTAGGCATTATGGTATAACATCATGAGGACTTGGCTGAAATATGCATAAGGACTAACTCCCATAATACAATACTCAATAGAAAACAATGCTCCAATGATAGAAACCTTGATGACAATGTAAGCATATGAATATGGATAGATTCAAGTGTAAGTGTGGGTAAAGAATCACCTAATAAACACACATAAACTAAATCAAGGCAACATTTCTCAAAGCAAACAAACAGGCACACAAATAAAACAAAAAAGAAACACTCAATAGAAACCATACGAACATTGCCTCTAGAAAATAGGTGACAACTTAACAAACGAGCAAAATGGGGGAATAGAAAAAAAGAAAGGGGGTGGTTGAGTTGTCTCCATATGCACTAGGCAAGTGGATGTTTCCTACATAGTTCTATAGATGTAATATCCAATAAAAACTTTAGGGCAAATGTAGTTATCCCAGGGAATGGGAAGAAAAATGATAACTGGTGAAAACAAATAGAATGGATACAATAGAAGAATAGGAATGGTCTTGTAAAATGGCAAGTGTGTGAGATAAAAGGCAAAAAAGGAGGGGGAAACTAAGTGACAAGTGGTTTTTTTCAACTTAGTAAGGGTTCCTAGAATCCTTAAGGCAAAGAAATGGTCAATGTTTTGGTTTTTTCTAATGATGTTATAAATGTTTTTAGAATTTTTTGGAGCATCTCAACTTGATCAAGAATGATGAGACACTAAATGGTTAAAGATTGAAAAATGATAAGAGTGTTCAAACTTAGGTTGCTCATAAAATGGTGAGAGCATTCAAACTGAAGTTGTTCACAAAATAATAAGAGCGTTTAAACTTAAGTTGCTCACAAAACAATGAGAATGTGGTAAGGGGATGACTGAGATAACTTCAACAAATATTAAGTGCTACCTACATAGTCCTAGAGTAGGACCTTAAGTCATTGTAGTTCTACCCTATAATGGAGGAATTCAACTAGTGTAGCAGTCAATTCAATCAAAATAGGCACAAGTGGTAAAAAGGCATAGTATGGCATAGGAAGTGGCAAGTTGGTACATCAAGAATTAATAAACAAATGTTGCTCTTAGTTTGCCCATAAGTGATTATAACTAAGACACAATGTCATAGATCAATGGTACTAATTTGTCCAAAGGTGGTTATAATTAGTAGCAAGATTGGTGATTAAAAAAAGAATAACAAATGAAGGATGCAACTACCAAAACTTTTATCATACTGCTCCAAAATATAATCTATGTCTAAAGTACTTGAAATAACTGATGAAACTGATTAAATTCCTCAATACTGAAAATGCATAATGAATGGACAAAAAAAAGGTCAAATGGGCTAGGCTTTAGAGCACAGTGGGTTGATAGGTCATAAATGTAAAGTGGATATAGATAAGAGGATGGATAAGAATGATTTATGTACAAAAAAGAATAGTGATAAAATGGCACCATTGAAATGGTCCTTGTGATAATACACCTTAGCACTCAAGCATAC
Organism: Torreya grandis; assembly: GCA_037957365.1. Classification (NCBI taxonomy): domain Eukaryota; kingdom Viridiplantae; phylum Streptophyta; class Pinopsida; order Cupressales; family Taxaceae; genus Torreya; species Torreya grandis. The sequence goes on along the minus strand of JARHVA010002878.1, from coordinate 1,079,504 downwards.
TACCACTTAAGGTGAATAATATTTATTGGCTCAAGAAGTTCATCGCCATCTAGTGTGACAAACTTGAATGCCCCTTATCCATTATCTATAGTAATGATGAAAGGCCCTATCTAGTTTGGTTTGCATTTACCTCTATGCTTCTTCTCAACCATAGTATTATTTTAGTTTTCTTTAAGAACAAGATCACCAAGTTTAAATTTTATATATTTGACACATCGATTGTAGTGGTCTTTGAGTCACTTCTGATATGCCTAAAGATTATTGAGCACAGCTATGTATTTTTTATCAAGTATATCTAGATCTTACAGGTGAGCTACTCGATAGTCATGATCATCTAGGATATGTTTGAAAGATACGCATAGTGAAGGCAATTTAACCTCAATGGGAAGGATGGCTTTAGTACCATAAAAAAGTGAGTATGGAGTGGCTCTTTTGGGGGTATGATGATTGGTATGATATTCCCAAAGGGCAGAGAATATCTATAGGTGTTAATCATGATTGACATCATTGATAATCTTTTTGAGAATATTGATAATGGTTTTATTTAATGCTTCAACCTAGCCATTACCTTGAATTTAATATGTTGTAGAAAAATGTTGTGTGATGTTATATTTGGTACAAATTTGGTCTACATCCTTATTCTTGAATGATCCTCCATTATCATATATAATGTTAGAGGGGATACCATAGCAGAAAATGAGATGGTTGAAGATGAATTTGGAAATTTGCTTTTCAGTCACGTAAGTGAGGGGTATAGCTTCAACCCACTTAGTGAAATAATTGATGATGGTAAGGATATGTTTATGGCCATCAGATGAAGTGGGGTTAATCTTTCTAATGAGGTCAAGTCCCCATGTAGTAAATGGCCATGGTGTCAATATCAATTTTAGAGTTTGGGTTGGGTCATCAATTATATTAGCATGCCATTGACATTTATAACACTTTTTTACATATGCAACTACATCTGCATCCATTGTGGACTAATAATAACTAGTACATAAGAGCTTTTTGGATAGGATTGACTTGCTAGAATGAGCTGCACATACTCTTTTGTGAACTTATCTTAATGCTAGTGTAGACTCTATCAAAGTTAAATAATGAAATAGAGTTCCATCAAAACTGTAGTAGTAAAGGGTGGATCCAAGTAGAGTATAATGAGTGAAATGATGAATAAGAGCTTTGGTCTATTTTTGGTATAGGTTAGGTGGTAGAACTTGGTCATGAAGGTAGTTGTAAAGGTATGATTACTAGATAGAATTAGGACGAACAATATCACAAATCATTGCAACGGTTGAAGGTTCATGAGCTAGTGTTGACAAATTCTCAATGAGGAACTGACACTCTCTAGCTTTATCTATTTATCAAATCAGAGAGCCAATAGTAGCCATGGTATCTACAATTCTATTACTAGCTCTTTATATGTGCTCAAACTGAATGTTGGTAATTTGTTGCTTAAGAGTGTTGACCATGGCTTTATATGGAACCAACTTTTCATCTTTGGTCTAAAAATGATCTGTGACCTAATTGATGATTAACTGAGAATCACCATAAACTTAGAGATGAGATATGTTTTAATGCACTACCTATCAAATTCCTACAAAAAGTACATCATACTTAGCCATGTTGTTTGTACAAAGAAAACTAATCCTAAATGATTTAGAGATTAGATCCCCCTATGGTATAATAAATAAGAGGCCTACCCCCAATCCATGTGCAATAACTGAACTATCAAAATATAGCTTCCAGTACTACTCATCAAGAGGTGTGTCAATGACAGTCATTATGAATTCATCATGGAAATGAAATGTGAATAGCTTTGTGTCTATAAGAGGTACTTTAGCAAGTTAATTTGTAAGAACTTGGCCCTTGATTATCTTTTGATTGGCATACTCTATGTCAAACTCACTAAGAAGCATGATCCAATTGGCCATTCTACCTTGTAAAGTTGTTTTAGATAGTATATACTTGAGTGGATCTACTTTTTAAATAACCATGGTCTTATTATTCAACATGTAATGACACAGTTTTTGAGTTGTAAAGACCATGGCCAGACAAACTTTTTCAATAGGTGCATAGTTATGTTTATATGCAACCAAGGTAAAACTTAGGTAGTATATAGCATGATCTTTTCCATTGTCATCATGTTGAGCCAAGAGTGCCCCTAGAGCATTGTTGGTAGCTGATAAGTATAAAAAGAATGGCTTTCCCAGCATAGAAGTTAATAAAATAGGTGGATTAGCTAAATTCTCCTTGATTTGTTAAATTTGTTTGGCAGTGATCATCCTTGTAAAATGCAACTCCCTTCTTTAAAATATGTGTAAATGGATGGCATTTGTATTCTAACTAAGAGATAAAGAATCATATTGATTAGATCTTATCATATAAACTATGGAGTTGCTTTAAATTGGTTGGTGGTGGTATCTCAATTATAACATGGACTTTAACCGTATCAACTTCAATATCTCTATGAGACATGATAAATCCAAGTAATTTTCCTGAGGTTACACCAAACACACATTTATTTGGATTGAGTCTAACTTTGTACTCCCAAAATCTTTCAAATATCTTACGTAGCACTACTAGATAGTCGGCCCTATTTTTGGATTTTCCTACTATGTCATCGACATAGTCTTCAACAATATCATGCATCATATCATGGAATATGATATTCATGGCCCTTTGATATGTAGATCTAGAATTCTTAAGGTTAAATGGTATTACTTAATAACAAAATGTTCCCCATGGAGTGGTGAACACTATTTTATGTTGGTCTTCTGATGTTATTCTAATTTGGTTGTATCCTAAAAATCCATACATGAGTGAAAGCATTTCATAACCCACCATGGAGTCGATGATCATGTTAATATTAGGCAATGAAAAGTCATCCTTAAGAAAATATTTGTTTATGTCTTGAAAATCAGTATATATTTTGATTCTTTCAAGGTTTTTGCTAACATGTACAACATTAGATATCCATTCTGAGTAGTCAATAGACTGGATACATCCTACTTCTAAGATTTTTTCCAACTCTTTCTTTACCTAGAAAGCAATGTACAAATGCATCTTATGCAACTTTTATTTCACTGATTTGGCATCAAGATTGACCATACGGTGGTACAAAACCAAGGTGAGGTCCAAACCTGGCATGTCAAAATAAGCCCATGCAAAGATATCTATAAATTCTCTCAATAGAGTTGTAAAGACTTCACATTCCTCCTTAGTGATGGATGCACCTAATTTTATCCATTTTGGGTTTGATAGAGTTTTAATGTTTACCTCTATTATAGCTTCAACTACAAGGGTTGAACCATATTTTAGGATAGTAGGCAAAGACTTGAACTATTGGACTATATCAAGGTCCTTTATTAGGACTTGCTCTTCAACGTCTCTTAGGCATGATGAATTTGGATCCCCTAATGGGAGATCTAGCCATGTGACAAAAATAGTTAGAAATTCTTGAAGAATTTCATAAAATACTTCTTATTATACAAAACTAAAATCAGATGCATAGGCAACTTCATCATTGGTGGTTTCTTGGTCTAAATTCAAATAAGAATGAACACCCCCATCTAACAGTGCCTAAAATAGGTTTTCACCACTAGACTGGCCTTTATCTTTACTTTTTCCTTGGTCAAAAAGTGCCTCAAAGAGGTTTTCAATTGGGGACCTCAATGTTTTATTTATTTGTTTTTGGCTAAGGGTGTTCACCCACTCTCTAAAATAGGCTTTAGGATCCAATGTAATTGAGAATCTTGATTTATGATCTCCCAATGTAATGTTGTCTCTAAGGCCTAAAAATTCATAGAATGCCTCATCATTCTAAAACTCATCTTTTAACAAATTGGATTCTTGTTGATCTCAATCTATTAGTTTGGGATAGTATAATAGAAATGGGTTATGACAAATGATTGGGGTAAGAGTAAATATGGCATTATTATAAAATAGGTTAGTATTAGCTAGGTCACCAAAGGTGAGGCTATGACCAGACTCTACTTTGTTGTCAACATCATCATCACTAGCCACTAGTGATGGAACTTGAATAAGATATGTGAGGTCACCCCCAGGTAATTTAAATCCAAGTTCATAGGGTCTTATGTATTTAGTCATAAAAATTGGTGTAATGGTTCCTTATTGATTCAATCTAAGGCCTCTTCCTTCATAATCTTGATGTTCCACGGTCCTATTAAGGATAGGATACTTTGCACTTTTATAAAAGCCAACTTGGTTTTCATTGTACAACCATGATTCATCCCCTTTAAGAGGGTCTAGTTCTAGACCAAATGTTGGTACAAACATGACAGGTCCCTTATCTTTGTTCTTTTATTTTCAATGCATGTTTGGGGTATTTTTAGGTCACCCAAAGGTCTTTGGATTCTAAGGAAGATTATCAATATAGAAGGTATCACGGGTCACATACTTCCCTAGGCCATTATCTAAAATGGTGAAATGATTGGAAGCTTCAAGAGGTGGCATGTGGAAAAGGAAATCCAAGGTATTAGGATTTATGCAATTATCCTATGGAGGATCAATAAGTATGGTCTTTCTTTTATCCTACTTGGAACTTGGATTCATGTCATATTGGTAATTGTAGCTTTGAAAATTGGCCTCAAGATGTTTGCAGTCTTCATATGGATGTAAATCTCCTAGAATATGCACTTCCATCCTTGAGTGGGAGAACTTGATACATTAGTGCAGTGTTGATGGGACTGCATGAATCTCATGTAACCAAGGCCTACCTAGAAGCATATTATATGACAACTCAAGATCAAACACATGGCAAAGTGTATCATGGGTCAAAGGCCCAATGATAACTAGTAAGCTAATGGTGCCTTATGATTCTCTTTCCTGATTATCATAGGCTTTGATAGTTATCATTTTTGGCTAGAGATATACCATTATGTACCCAAGAAGCTTGATGAGATTTAAAGATACTATGTTGAGGCCTGATCCATTGTCTATAAGGACATGCTTCATTTTATGCTACTTTATATAAATTTATATATATAATGGATTATTATAGAGCAGGCCAAGAGAAGACATATCACTTTAGTTGAATGTGACTTGTTGGGTTGAAGCTAGGTGTCCAACCAAATTTTGAAATTTATCAGGGGATATGTCACTAACAATAGTGGATTGGGTTAAAAACTCATTCAAAATGTTCTTGTGGATTTTTTACATTTGTATCAAATCTAAAATAGAAATTTATATTGGCGTCTTCTATAATTGTTCTGCAATATCAAACTTCTTGTCTTGGTCAATGGTGAATGGCTTATTTCGAGGTTGAATGGTTGGTTGGATAATAGGCAAAGTGGAAAATGGTTGTGGACTTGGGATAGTAATCTTTGACTTCTGAATTATAATTACACAATCAAGATTAGATATTGGAATATAAATGCTAACAATTGTTGGGAATGGTTCGGGACTAAATAGGACAAGTCTCAATTTTCGGTGCACTTGTATGTGGTCACATGGCAAGGGTGAGTTATTGGTATATGGAACAAAAGTGGGAGTCCTAATTTGTTGGTTTGCCTATGTGTATTCCCAGGTCAAAGAAGGATTATCCATGTAATTTGGTTGAGAGGTATTGTTTAGCAATTATCTAAATTGATTAGTGTTTGGTCTAGGATTCATGGAGATGGTATTAACGCTACCCCCTTCAATATAACCTACAACCCTATTGTAGTCATGTGCAACTACATAGTAGGTTTGTTGGTTATTACCGTTCTGATCTATCTTTTGTCCATTGTACTTATGTTGTGGGTTCTATTGTTGATTCTACTAATTTTGTTTATTTGGACTTTGATTTTGATACTATTGATTTTGTTGTTACACTAGCTAATGTTGTTGTTGTTGTTGATTATTATTATGTTTTTGTTGTGTGTTATTTTAGGAAAAGGGGTTTTGATAAATCCCAAAAGTTTGATTTGAGGTGGAAGCACCATTATCTAATGTTATCTCCACATTCTCCAACATATTCTCAATCAAATGCCTGATTTGTACACATCTTCATATATTATGCCCATTGACCTAATGATATTCATAGAATTCATTTTCATGGTACCAATCATGATAAGGAATGCCTTATGGATAATGCTTTGGTATAGGCCAACTAATCAGATTAGCAATAGAAAATTTGTGAAATATAGACTCAATAGGATCTCATAGGTCACTAAAGACATGATGCATAGGTGCAATTCTCCTTGGAGAAGGCATTTGTAATGGTAAAGGTTGTTGCATTTGTTGCATGGGTCTTGGTTGTGCTTGTGATGTTGGTTAGAGAGGTTTCTAGGTAGGAGTAAGCTAAAAAGGTGGTGCAGATGATATTTACACTATTTAGACATGACGTGAATTGATTACTCCATTACCCATAACATTCTTATTGTAGTTGAATTGATTTGGTCTATCTTGGTTATTGGCATGTGCTAGTTATGATGCTTACACTTGGATTGGATGTTGGTTTTGTCCACTTCCCTGATTGGTAGTTTGATTTTGATTAGTTGATGTAAGCTTGATGATCCCTTTATTAATAAGGGATCACTTAATCAACAAGCCTTTTTCAATGATCTCCTTGAAATTATGTGCACATTGTAGTTCAAGATGATAAGCTATCTCACTATGAAAATTTTTAGTAAACATAGTGGTTAATTATTTATCTGGTAAACTATGGGTGAATCAACTTGTAAGGGCTCTCCATCACTGTAGATAACTTGTAAAACTCTCACCAACCTTTTTTTTTGTTTGTGTTAAGTCAACCAATGAAATCTCATGTTTGAGATTATAGGAAAAGTGTTGCACAAACTTATCAAAATGATCATCAAAATCTGTTACTAAATTCTTGGGTAACCTTAAAAACCACTCCAAATATTGTCCAACCAAGCTCTTTGAAAACAACTACAAAATGTATATATCATTATTTGTCACTGGTTGACATGCGACAAAGAACTCAATTAAATGGGCCTTAGGGTCACCTTTCCCTTTGTATTTGTCAAATTTTAGTGGTTCATATCCTAGAAGAAATGGTATCTGTAAGTATTTCATGTTGAATGGATAAGAACACACATCATCTAACTTAAACTTTTTAGTCTATTTCCCAGTCTAAATGGCAACAATTGCATCCTTCATTTGTTGTAATTCTTGGGATAGGATACTAGAAGGAACATTGGCTTGAGGGAGAATATTGGTTTCGATAGATGGTTAAGAGGTCACAAGTGGGACACTTTAACCAGGGTATGATGGGGATATCTATTGGGGTATATTGGTTTGGTTAGGAAATGGACTAGGAATATGCATACATGGATAAGGATGTACTTGAAATTGCACATTTGGTTGTGCAATATTCTGGTTTGGGTTGGCTATGAAGGTTTGACTTGGAGGATTTTTTGGTTGGGATGGAGGGATATAACTATATTATGCCTATTGTGGTTGAAAAGGGACATGTTACCGACTAATCTAACCTTGTTATTGAGTGGGAACTTGTGGACCAAGACCCTATCTCTAAACTTGTGGCACATTTTGAACTGATTTTGTCTAGTAGGTACTTGACAAACATGGGAGCCTCTTTATTGCATGAATCCTTATTGGGAAGTGAAATCATGTTGAATATTTAACATTTATCATTGACCAATATTTACACATTGCTATCTAGTCATCATTTGGCTTTAGATTAGTACACTAGTTTGTGATCTAAGAGGTATATTTGCCAATACCTAATGAGGTTGACCATTAGTTACCCCTTGTTGAGGTGGCAATATATTCAGCATTTATTGTGTTAGTACACTATATTTTACCTAATGTTGTGGAATACTACTCATCACTTGTTGAGGAGGAATAGGATTAATCACATTCGGCTATTGAGGCATGACATTGGTTACTGGTTGACCAGCTAATCTTGTTGGTTACACACTTGATGAGGTAGTTGGTTGAGGATGGATGTAGAAACTCCTACTCCCTAGTATGATGGTCCACTCATGGTATTAACTACAAGCACATGTGCATTAGTACCTCTTTGATTTGGATTGGATGTTGCTTGTAAATTATCCACTATATTTTACTCATTATTCTATGCAGAAGCAAAAGACACTTCTTCAATAATGGGCATATGTAGAAAGTTGTCTACCAAAGTATTTTTCATAAATGGGTCTAAACTCTAATCATCTTGACTAGTTAACTCTATCAAAACTCTTGTTAAAGGAACTAAGTCAATAAGAGTTTTGTTCACCATGGTCATCTGATTGAAATTGCATGCTAGATTCAAGTAGGTTTGATATGTTGTTTGCATTTGGTTAAAGTGGCCTTTCATGAGGGTTTTGCCTTTATTAGGCATATTAAGGTCCTAATACATTGTTTGGAATAGAGCCAAAGGATTGATAGAAGAAGCATGTTGATCATAAATTATGTCATGGGGCATTCTTACTAGGCTTGGTAAATTTTCTCTAGGTAAGTCTGCTAGAAATTTGGCCTTTACCTCTATGGCTCGAACCAAAATCTTCTATTTATTCTCTAACAAATGATGCTCAAACAAAAATGGGTCATATGTGGAAGATTTATTAGTAGAGCATGAATATTTATATACTAGCTCATCAGCTATGAGTATTATAGCTAGGTATTATGCAGTTTATTCTTGGTCTTGTTCTGAATAAGGTGGTTTATTAACCAAATAATTAGCCAATGGATCTTGGCTTTGTGTCCCTAATTGAGTATTATAAGAGGGATAAAGATCCATCTCATAAGAAATATTATTTTCATAGGGTTCCTACACTATTTCTTCCTATGCAACCACATTACCAATCTCTGGATTATACCTAAGTCCACTAAGAGTGTAGGAATACATGTTGGGATCCAAAGTCAATGCTTGGTGATAGAAAGGGAAGAGAGTTTTACAAACTCTAAAAAGGATAATGTCTAAAATAGATGATGTTCAAACTTGGTCTAGATTCGTCAAAAGGATAAAAAAAAATTATGCAAATATTTGCAAGGAAACAAGCTAGTGTTAAGTATCTAATACCTCATTATTCACACAAAGATAAGCAAGTAAATAGATTGAAAATTAAAATGCCAAACTCTAAGGTTGAAGTGTTTCAAATCAGTCTAATCTAGGAAAAGCAAAAGTTGGTAGGTATTTTTGCCAAATGTGGCATCAAAAGCTAGGCTCAAACAATGCATGTGCTAGGGCTCTTAGCCAAATGGTGTCAAAATCTAGACTTTAAAATAAAGATGATTTTCAATCTAATAGATTTGAAACACTTCTAAAAAATACTAGGCATTTGAGTTTTGGATATAAAATTGACCAACTAAGTATAAGGTATGAAAAAAGGCCCTTTAGAGATATTTTATTTTTCTCACAAATAATGTTATAAAACTTGGTTCTTTTGACAAATAAGCTAGATAAAAAGTGAATGATGTAACTATGCTAGACAAAGATACACTCAAATTGGTCTAAAAATGTAGGAACAAATTTGAACTCTATGTAAGAGGGCCTATGAAACAATATCTGAAGTGTTTTAGGCAACATAATAGTGTTAAACAAATCAAAAGATGTGACAAAATGCTTGTTTCAAAACTCTCTAAGGCAAAGATAATTTCTCAAAAATTTGACATCATAACACTACCTTTCTTGACTCAAAATGTTATAGTACATAGACTCAAAGTGCAAGTGTTTAGCATGAAATGACTTAAGTTTATCAAGTGGTGATAATGATCATGAGTCTTAAATAGCCTTCAACCCAAAATGGAAATTGAACCTAAGTTCCCTCAAGTTTAGTGAAAATGGTGAACCCACATAACACATCAAACCTATGAACTTATAAAGGTGAAATTTTGAATTTATATTATAAATTAAGGACCTAAACAACTTTGACAAAGGTCTAGACTCAATTGGGTAGCATAACTATGCCAAAGTGGACTATATGACTCCAAGTTTTGATGAGCTTTAAATAAGGCAAATTTATGATTTCACATGGGCATCATAACACCTCTTTTTTCAAAGGAAAATGAGGACCATGTATTTTGCTTTGTGTCAATTGTTTACACCAAGTTTTGACTTCAAACAAGACTTTAATCTAGGACAAAACTCAACTAAATAATCACTCTTAGACTCAAAACTGACAAGGTTTCCTTGTATTGTTGGAATCCCTTAATACACATCATTTGAGAGGATTTTTAAGTGTTCATCCACAAGTAAATGTGCATTATATAGTATAGTTTTTACACCCCCACTTCTCTCAAATGATAGTATTGTGACATGGACCTTGAGGTGCACCTTGTACCAACAATACTTCTACTATAAGTGGGGATTTATCTAAGATCTACAAGTTTCTAAACATTATAGGGGAATCAATTATACAACAACTTTCACACCAAACAATGCAAAATAAAAGCACAAATTTTGGGTATGTATCACTTGGCTTGTTGTAAAAAGGTCTAGTCTTTTTTGCAACCACTACATCTTGTTATTCACTTAGTGTAGTGTGATGTCCAAAGTGCCACTACATCCCATGTGTAACTCCAATTAGGAGCCAAATGAATGCAATTTTGAGAGGTGAAACCCTAGGTCAAAGCTTCCCTAAAAAACTCACAAGAGGTGATGAAGCCCCCCTCACAAGCCAAGTTTGCATAAAAATAAAGAAAGCATGAAATAGAAAGACTTTAGGGTCATTTTCAAGGTCACCCAAACTTTGATGAGTTTTTTGGTAGTGCTTTAAATAACTTTCTTTCTAAGCCTTGGACTAGGCTATTTGCAATAGGAATGGCACTTTTGATTCCAAGAGTTCCCTAAAGGGGACAAATAGAAGAGCATATAGGCAACACCCCTCTTTTTGCCAAACAAAAATCTAATTTAAACAACTAAGTGAATACAAAAAGCTTGGAAAGGTGAGTTCATTTTTAATCACAAAAGGAAAGTTGTGACGGTGTTCTTTTGACCCCTGGGTCTTAATTTCAAACTTTGAAAACATTTACCATAAATATCTAATTTTTTTATTAAGCACCAAAACAAGGTTTCTAATCCATTTTAAAGCATGCACAAGGTGATCTAAACATGTTTTTATCAAATTTCAAGCTTGGTCCTATAACAAAAATGTTAGTATGACCTTTAGCCATGAAACTACTTTGAGTTTTGAAACAATGTACTTGAAAAAAAGAGCTCTCAGGTTTTTTATACATTATAATCCTGCTATTACATAGAGCAATCCCACTACTTATAGGACAATCTCAAAACTTAGTGAGTTACGATATTGTAACTAACTACTAACCATTTAGTCACAATAATGTGACTCTAATGACAATTCTACTAGTTGTAGGACAATCTTGCAACTTTTTGACTTACAGTATTGTAAACAACAATCCTGCTACTCAGGGTCATAATCCCACTACTTGGGGTAAAATGAGGTTTTCTAAAAAAATACACAATTTTAGGTTAAACTAATTACATATTATAAAAATTTATAAAAAAAACACATGGTTTAAAAAAAATCATGAAAAATAGATTTTAGATGCCCCCAAATGAAGCTTCAAAAAATGGCTTGTTTTGCACACTACAATATCGTGACTCATAGTGACAATCCCACTACTTGCGGGACAACCATGCCACTTTAAAAGTAGTGGTATTTTCATTTAACTTACTAGTGGTTAGATAATATTGTGACTTAGTTTGGCAACCTGATGAGTTGTAAAATAATCTCACTTGTAAGATAGTAGCGGTATTGTTAAACCCACACAAAAAGACAAAGTTAGTTTGACCAAAATAAAATATCACAAGTTGCAGGACAATCTCATGACTCAAAGTAACAATACTATTACTACGTCAGAAAAAACCCACAATTCTTATAAAAACATGTTTTTACTCCATTTTCACTCTTTTTGACTTCTTACTTCAAAATTCTACAAGGAAAAGATTAGTAGGTTGCTTGAAAGAGTTTTATGATCATTTTTGTGAAGCTAGGAAGGTTCCATCGGGTGTGCCATTATGTGAACTAGGAATTAGACTAAGAAGAGGATATAAGTGTTGTGTTAGTGATAAAATAAACAAAACAAATTGACAAAAAACACACTAAGCTAACATCTTTATGCCTAGTTACTAGGGTGAGCTTGGTGAAGAAAGACAAATAAATAAAGCATAACTAAAATGCAAGAAAACACACATTTCTTACCTTCCTTGATGCTCCAAAAGTATTCTTCAATTGGATTGCTCGATTGGTGCTCATGAAGTCTTTGTCAATGGATGTTTGCCTATCCTCCACCTCTCCTTGGTACCCTTGGCTTTAGCTTGGCTTGGCTTGGAATCAATTTGGCATGGTAACACTAGTTTGCATAAAGCTTTTGGAACCAATCTTGTATTATAAATTTGCATAAATTAAGTTTAAAAATGATGTTCATGGTCTCTCTATTTATAGATTTTCAAGAATTACCAGAATCAACCATGACCATCCATCTCAAAATTGAGATGTGTGGTCATGGATTAATTGAACTATGTAATTAAAATTCATAATTATCCTCATCATGACTTTGGAAGAAGGGACATTAATGAGGCATGGGAGACCCATATTCCTAATATTTGTGGCATTTATGGCCTAGGGATGTCTTCCCAAGAAATGAGGTCACCTGATGATGTAGATATTCAATATTCATTTCTATAAACAAGTTTTCAACAAGTTTCCATGGAATTATTAATTAGGCCCTGATTTGGATTAATTATCTCTTAAGCATGATTAAGTACTTTATGCACAAATTACTCAAATTGATCAAAATGCTTTGTTATTGGTCCAAAATTTGATCAGATTGAATTTGAAAGTCAATATCAGATGCATTAGATCCGTTATCCCATTTAGGACGTTATCAACAACAAATAACAAAGACATGTGTCTTATACAAGATATTTGATAGGAAAGAGCAATCTAGAGCACCTAGGTGCAAAATTGGCATTTTGACTCAGTATGATCTGATCAAAGTTAGCTAGCCTATAAATTGCATTTCCCCATTTAGGGATACCCTATCTAGAATCAGTACTTGAATATATCAATTTCAACTCAGTTAATGTATATTTTAGTGTTTTTAGGCCAAATTGTGCACTTTAGGTGAAAATTGGTCAAAAGCATGGTTGGAGGTTATCGATGGCTAGATTTAGGTGTCTACACAATATACATTTAGATGCTTAAAATTAACTCCACCATTCAATAATGTAGGTACATTTTCTTACTATAGGTTGACCATGGATTACTGGAATATGAGATTAATGTTATAGCTTAGAGAAACCAATAAAAGACAAATAGGTAGGATAATTGTTCCTTGAGATTATAAGCCTTGTTTTGATATAAGATTAATTCTAGGAAGGATTTCAGATGCAGGATGAAAGTTTGAATAGTTGAAACATAGTCATGTTGTACTTAACAAACATCATTGTCTGAGACAAAGTTTACAACCAAAGATGATTGTTTAAAGACCAAACATGTGACCAAACCCCAAAACTTGGCTAACCTAGTTCCCAAACTTTGCTAAAAAGTCAAAATGATTTGAAAAATACAAAGAATAAGAGCTTTATTGCAAAATTATAAGGCTTTTTGAGCAAAGGTGATTCTGGTAATCTCCATCAGGGCTATGGATGCCTAGATGGTAGTGAAGTAAAGCTTTGAGTAGAGCCAAAGGTATCTCTATCAGGGATATGGACACCTGACTAGTAGTAGAGTAATGTCCAAGCCTTCTTTAAGCTAAATCATGATCTTTAGTACACATCTAGATATTCTACAAGTCAAGTGTTAATGGTTAAAGTCATGAAATCTAAAATTTGTTCCCTAAATCCCATGGCAAATAGTAAGTGGAATCAAATCAAACATAAAATATGACTAAGTTTTGATGTTTGATCCTAATCCTACATGTGTAGGACTTGTTTTAACCATAAATTGATCTTAATAATAGTACTTGATCAAATGGAATGAATAAACTAATTATCAGCATGAACCAGAGTCTTTGAATTCTAACATATTGTTATGTTTCCCCCATAAGTCACCATTTGTTGAGGTCAACATACCTCTATTTATAAAAATGGGGACCCTTGTAAAATTTGTAGGATTGTGCTTTAAATCAAAAAGTTCACTTGAGAAGAATACCACTAGCATGTTTGCATATTGTTCATGATTCTCATTTGGAATAATGGGCATGGTTTTAGATGATCATGATTTTACCCTTTCAAATGTTTCTAAAAATTATTTATTGTATTTTTTTTATTGCAAGTTCAGTGAAATCTCATTTAGGAATGAACATGCTTAAGGTTTTGTGATTCAATATTAAATTAGTCTTTTATTAGCCTTTGGTTTGTCAAAGATTAATTGGATATTTTAAGTCATGTTAAAACCCTATTCTAATGTTTTAACTTGGGTCCCTTTTTAATTAAATTCAAATTTATATGGGAGCAATTTAGGTGGGAGCATTTTAATTTTGCCCAAGACTTAGTTTAATTTTTATACTAAGGTTTAGTCATGTTTATTAACATGACCAAACCTTAGTCTAAAAATTCATACTTGGTCCCTTTTTATGTCCCATAAACCCTTGGTCAATTTTATCATTAGCATGGTATAACTAAATTAAGGGTCCCTTTTTACTATAGACTTAGCTTAAAAGCCTTACCCTAAAGTTTATTGTCTTTTACAAACAAACCTTAGGCTAAAACTACATGTTATGTCATTTATTATTTATAGGTTCCCCTTTATCATGTTTAAAACTTAGCTTAAAATATTTGTCCTAAGGTCTTACCCATGTTTATTAACATGAAATAAAATCATAGTCCAAAAACTTTATGTTAAGTTCTTTATTTTTTTAGCACTGACTTTAATATCATTTGCATTCATAAGATCAATGGCCTACATTTGATCGAGCAATCTAGATCTAATGGCACATAATTAGAGTTGAAAATTCAAGTCACGACCCCAAATTTAAAGTCTAAGCATGTCCCTAAAGATTGATGGTATGCATCTAAATGTACATATTCTAATCAAGGGTGTATAATAAGTCAAAGCTTCAATGGAGCCCTGGGACAAGTGAGAGGGTAACAAGTGTCACACTCGTATCTAAAGAACACTCAATAGCCAACGACATTTGACCTTATCGATCAATGGTGTACATTCACTTAGGTAAATATGATCAGATGGTGTGAATAAAACATTGAAAATTCAAGGATGAATGTGAAGACAACACATGGCATAACCATGGGGAATAAATTAAAGTTTAAGCATTTTTCAAAGATCGATGGTGCATAAAAGAATGTACAAATTTTGATCAAAGGTCCATGGAGTAGGAGGTAAAAATAAGCAGATCAAGATCAACAGAGTGTGATTGATTTATGTAATCAGTATCAATAATGTGAGATCAATGTTGACATTTCAACAAAGTTTAGGACCAATGCCATTCAACTTTATGGATTAATATCAACAAATCGCATTGATCCATATAAATAAATCTAATGGTACAAGATCAAGGTGAAATTTTCAAAGGACAGTGGTCACTTTTTAAATATTAATGAGCATAGTTCCAAAAAAATGCCATGGTGATGCCACATCAGATCCACATAAGCTTAATGTGCCAAGTTAAATATTTTATGGACCCAAGTAATGGAAAGGTATAAATATAAAGATATAAGATCAATCTAAGTCATAAATCTCACATAATTTTAAATAGATACTACTATTAAATCACTATAAAAACCTTCATAAAAACCCTAACACATCTAAAAGCCCTAGTTTGACCCTGTGATCATCATAGTCAAGCCAAGAAATATTGGACTATCATTTATGTAAGGATAATTCGATCCAGAATTGAACTACAAACCACTAGAAAGCAATTTAGGGAAACTTATAGCCATGTTAGCCTAGAAAAGTGTCTCCAAAGAAGATGTATAACTTTATTTGACCTCAGATGTAGAAGGAAGAGTCTTCAAGGACACATAATTTTATGCCACAACTTTAAATATGGGGCCAATAACTAGTTGAGCCTATTTTGGACCATTGAGAACCAATAGCCCATCATAAGAGAAGAGAATAACATGTTTACAAGGAGGCTCTACTATGATATAGTTTCAATCTAGATGATGGGTCTCCATTATGCTATAGTCAAACCTAAGGTATTGCATTATATAGATATTCTTTCTCTTATTTTTAAAGATGAAAAAATAGACAAAGGCATGATTATTCATGAGGGTAGTTTCAAGAGATTGCTTATATATTTCATATAGTAATTGGAAATCATTTAAATCTACCTAAGCTCCAAGTAGACCATTCCTCTATTAACTGTTGGGTCAAGAAAAATGATTTGAAGAACATCCTTTCCCTATGGCTGTATTCTAGAAATCAAGTATTTTTAGACTTCAATGGCAACATCCCCATTGGTCAATTCAGACTTGAGATAAGAATGGTCATGATTATGATGAATAGGTTATGTGTAAATTTAACCACTACCTATGTGGACAAAATTTGGGTGCCCTAGTCTACTTTATGATTGATAAGTAGCTCACCCATCCTCTTGGTGAAGCTATCAACACTTGCTTAAGTGGATAGTTTTTTTCAATTACGAAGAAGACTAGGAACCAAATATTCATGATCTCATACCTCTTGGATGACTTGATTGCCATAAAAAATATATCCAACCTTAGATAATGGTCACCTAATAGGACATAGATAGTTTCCCAATACTATTCAAATTTACACATATTCAAAGATAGGGGCCATGTCCAATTCATATGTGATGTGTTTATCTAGCCCTAACAGAGGCCATAACTGGGAATCTAATGGTCAGAATCAACCCCTTGATCAAAATTTTAATTGAGGCCATAGGGGATATCTATTTATACCCATATTATATAATCATTTGGATTGAAGGAACATGATTCACTCCCCTCAGACTAATTGTCCATGTACCCATCAAACTAGCAAAGTAGGAGGTGGTTTACCAAATATTAAATGGAAGAAATGGCAATTATAAGACCAAAATAAAAGGACTAATGTTGGAGAGTTTTTAATGATGTCATGGTGATGTCATGGAGGTTTTATGGTGAGTGTATGAAGTGCCTTGATAATCTAAGAGAAAATGACAAAGTGTGTAATGTGTTTATCCTAGTATAATTGAAATTGTCTGGTTGACCTATAGTTTTGGCATGGTTAGAGATGTTCAGGGATGAGTATGGTGATTTGAGCATGTTAAATGTGTAATATCATAAGTAAATAATGATTTTATTACTTATGTGTATGATTTTATTTCATCTAGTTGATCATTGTTTTTATCTAGACATTTTGGGTCTAGTAGCAGAAAATCTGAGTAGGCAATTTATTGACATCACCATTGCCATGTGTGGATGATTCATGGGGAGTTGGTCATATGGTTGTGATCACATTTGTGCTTAGTTATTATTCACCAAATTTTAGGTCATGCATCAAACTTCAACATAATATATGCAAGTGAAAATTTGGGCTCCCAGGTAGTTTGACAGGGTTTTCCCATAGGTAAATTTACAATGTGGCAAGAAAAGCTAAGTAGGCATTTTGATGTTATTATATTTTACACGTGTTAAGGTATGAAGAGAAGTTGATCATATGGTTTTGTTTAGTTTTATGCCTAGTTGACTTATGCTAAATTTTAGATTATGCAAGGAAGTTCATCAAAAGATATGCATGTGCAAAGTTGGCCTTCCAAATAGTTCTTGGCATAGTTGGCTCTATGGCAAAAAAAATCTAAGTGAGAAAATTAATAAATTTATATCTCACACATGCAAAGGTTTCAAGATTATTTTATCACATGGTTGGATTCTCCTATTTTAGTAGATCATATGATCCAAATTTTAGATCATGCATCTAAGTGTAGAAAACATTATTGAGGTCCAAAGTTGGCCTTCTAGGCAGATAAGCAATGGTCCCCATACATAGTCATTTATGCATGAAATTAAATATCTAGACTAGATGGAGATCCAATGATTCATGGGAGTTCATAAATCTAGATATAAGGTGCACATTAAGTTAAATGAGTCAAAGGATTCATTGGTTGATGAAGTTAAAGATCGATCTCCTTACAAAAGGATCAACAAAGCGTGTTTGTTATAAGTTGTCAGGAAGTAGCGAGATGAGGATTAGTGCTTGATGTTTAGCATTAAGAAAAGTTAAAGTCCAAGATTCTATATAATATAAAAACTAAGTGGGTGTTCATAATGATATATATCAATGGTTCATATTAAATTCAAGAAGTCAAATTGATAGTTTTCTAGCATTATTAAAATGAGGACAATCCCAAAGAGATCAACAGAGTGTATGAAGTCAAAGTTGCCAGATTGCATGAGATGAGGTTAACTGTTCAAAGTTTAACATTTGGTAAATAGTGAACTATGTGTTAAATTTTAAAAAATATTGATTTTTTATGATTGATTTAAGTAGCAAGGATGTGAGATGTGAGCAAAGTGACTGAATTTTAATTGTGACCATTTGAATTCAAATATTTGAATATAATAAAAGAAAGACAATTGTTTGGTTTTTAGGCCATATATTTTTATATATATAGAATTTTCTCATTGTGTAAACATATAAATTTTAGATGAATCTAAGGCACATCTATAAATTTATATTTAAATATTTGAAAGTGTGTATAATCAAATTTATGAGGGTTCAAAGTTGACTATGTGTTTGACATTCATCTATTAAGAACTTGGAAAGGATGTTTGAGCTTGTGTTGATGTTGTTTCATTGTCTCATGATGATTTATATACTTGGGAGTGTTTTATACTCCATGAGGACCATATATGTGCATTATTAAGGTTTGAAAAATCATATACATTATGAATAAACGGTTAGAAGTTGACTATGTTTTCATTTATAATGACTGTGTGTATAGATAAGTGTTTGAGCTAATTGGGGGTTAATAGAAGAGTGCTCTGATGGATGTTAGAAATTAAATGGGACCTATAAATCGTTTTTCATGGGTATATGGGTTGGAAAGTGTTCACAAGTTCCTATGTTTGCTCAGAAAAGTGTCAAAGAGGTGAATGGGTCATCATAGGACTTAAAAGGTGATGTAGGCCTATTTGAAAGAGAGTTGTGCTTAAATGTGACCCATGTAAGATGAATTAAGGGTGAATTCATGTATTTTGGACAATAAGGAAATATTTTTGAATTTATAATTCATGAATTCTATATAAATAGTGAAACCAAATGTGTTAGTTTCTAGACTTGACAAATTGGAAAAAAGACTAGTAAGAGAGCAGTGGGCATTGAAGCAAAGAAAAGGATAGGTAGTGTGTCTATTGGATAGTGGATAGTAGAATAATTTTTTGAATATGTTTATTAAATATAAGTCATATTTATGATTTCATAATAGTTATCTTATAGTTTTAGGATATGTGAAGAGGTCTGAGTGTGCATATGAGGACAGTTTGAGTGAAGAAGGAGAGAGATTATGTCATGCCTATGTGAGAGGCATGTATAAGATAGAGAAGGAGTTTTTATAGGGGTTATAAAATTAGATATCCATCATCAAGTGTTAAATACATCAGTTCTAAGGTGGATGGGTTCACTTCAAAGGAGGGTCTAAAGGACTTGATCTTTCTTAAGGGCAGTTGCTCCTTGTGAAATGGGTGTTTCACTAAAGTCCTTTGGTTAGGAGGACTTGATCAAGGTTTTTGATCTAAAGGAGATGACCATTCTCTTGTTTGTAATTTCTTATTGGATAATTATTCTATGTTTTATAGTCTTTAGAGTGGGTTTTATTCCCCATGAGGGTTTCCCATAGGAACTATGTGTTGTGTGTTTGATCATATGTATGCATTGAATGAATGAGCTCTCTTGTTAATGTTTATTGATAAAATTTAATATATGTTTATTGTTTAATACTTTGAAAGGATTGAAACTAAAATTTTAATATTTAGGCTCACTAATTTACCCCCCTCTCAATTATTGTACCTCTAACAATTGGTATCATAGCAAGTCCTTCTTTCCAATTTAACCAATTGAAGGTATTCAAAGGTATAATGGTTGACAAAGAGGCTATGGCTTATCTTAAAGATAAAATAATATGTGCTTTATCAAATATCAATTCAATCATGGATGATGTGACGATGCAAGTGAAATATCTATAAGCAACAATCAAGAATTTACAGGTCATGATGGTTAAAGGTCTCAACTAAAGGGAGGAACAATTGGAAAATAAAGTCATGAATTACTCATATGTGCTCTTATCTAAGGACAAAAGGGATTTTAACTTCACCAAAAGGGTCAAGAATTAAAATTCATGGATAGGTAATGATCAAGATAAAGGCAGGTCAAATTTTAATGATGTCTTCAATGGGTAGTGATTCTCCTATAATCAATTTGGTCATAGATATATGGATTGTGCTTTCTCTCTAGAGATCAAAAGTAATCTTATATGCTAAAATTTTAACCAATGATGTCATATAGCCAAAAACTTAAAAATATCCTTTTGGAAAAAAGATATACAAGTCATTGACACCATCAAATTGTTCAAAAAGACTAAGTCTACGATTGAAGAAGAAAAGAAGCAAAATTCAAGCGATCCACCAAAGGAAGAGTCAATGTTTTCTCAAGTAGCCTTGCATACTCAAGAAGATATGAATAAGAGATGGTTCATGGATAGTGGATTCTCAAATCATATAATAGAAGACAAGAGCAAGTTTATCTCTCCTAGGAAGATCAACCCTAGTTTAATGAGATTTGGTGACAACAAATATGCTAACATAGTAAGAAAAGGTACCATGAGTTTGGAAAATGGTCATCTAAGACTAAGAATATCTTACATGTAGAAGGTTTGAAACATAATCTTTTAAGTGTGAGCCAGATGTATAAGCAAAGAAATGTTTTAACTTTTCATGATGATTTATGTGAAGTAAGAAAAGTTGGAAAATTAATTATAAATATTTATAAAATATATAACATGTATGTATTCCATGAATCCAAGAAGGAGTGCTTCATGAGTCAATTGGAAAAAAATTGGATTTGGCATAGAAGGCTTAGATATATGTATTTTGATACTATGGTAAAGATAAGTTCAAAGGGGTTGGTAAGGCATATGCCCAAGATTTCTAAGATTTCTCATTCTCTTTGCAAGGCATGTCTTCATGGGAAAAAAACCAAAAGAAGATAAAAATCCAAGGATTTATCCACTACAAAGCCATTAGAGTTGATCTAAATTGATCTATGTGGACTTATGAGAACCCAAAGTATTCAAGGTAATAGCTACATCATGTTTCTCATTTATGATTTTACTAGGATGACTTGGATATGTTTTCTTAAAAATATTAGAAGATTTTGCAAAATTTATGGCATTCAAAGCACTTGTAGAAAATGATAAAGGGTCAAAGATCAAGTGCGTAAGATTAGATAGAGGAGGTGAGTTTTGGTCTCATGAGTTTGATGATTTTTGTGAAAAATAAGGGATAAGAAGACAATATTCTATTGCTAGAACACTGCAATATAATGGTGTTGTTGAAAGGAAGAATAAGACTATTCAAGAGATGAGTAGAACCATGCTTTAATATTCTAAACTATTAGATGGTCATTGGGAAGAGGCAACCAACACTTTAGTTTACATCCTAAATAGATGTCAAATTAGAGTAAACAATGATAAGACTCCTTATGAGTTATAGAGGAATAGAGCAAATAATGTCAAACATTTTAAAGTATTTGGGAGTAGGTGCTTCATCAAAAGAGATGAAGAGAATTTTAGAAAATTTGATTCAAGGTTTGATGAGGGTATCTTCTTAGGATAATCTTCTATAATTATTACCTATAGGTGCTTCAACAAGAGACTTCACAAGATTATTGAAAGTTCAAATGTAAGGATAGATGAGACAAGTAGAGTCAACAAGCCAAAATTATAGGTAAGTGACTCAATTCAGAATTTTTTTGCAAATAATGATGAGTTATCCATTAAAATATATGATGAAGAGGAAGAGGAAGAAGAAAGATAAGATTTTAAAGCTCCATCTAGAATAATTTAGAAGGATCAACCAATCTCTAAAATTATTAGAAATATGGGTACAAGGTTTCACACTAGAAGGATAATGTTGATCAATCAAAATCAACAAGACTCATCTATATTAATTATGATTGAACCTAAAACATCCATGGAAGCTAACAAAGATGAAATTTGGAATGATGCAATGGATGAATAAATTGATCAAATAGAAAATAATGAAACTTGGGACTTAGTTACTAGGCCAAAAGATAAAAATGTGATAGGTACCAAGTGGGTTTTCAAAAACAAGATGAATAAGAAAGGATAAGTCACAAGTAACAAGGCTAGATTGGTGTGTAAAGGATATGCTCAGGTTAAAGGATTAGACTTTGATGAGACTTTTGCTTCTGTGTCAAGAATGAAAGCAATTAGACTTTTTTTGGCATAGCTAGTTTCATAGGTTTTAAGCTAGATCAAATGGATGTGAAATCTTATTTCTTGAATGGCAATTTGGAAGAAGTATACATTTAGTTACCTGAAGGATACTTCATGTCAAGTAATCAATATTTTATGTGTAAACTAAAGAAGGATTTTTATGGTCTTAAACAAGCTCCTCGAGCTTGCCAGGTATGATAGGTTAGATAAGTATCTTTTGAGTCAAGGTTTTAAAAGTGGGGTAGATGATAGTAATTTGTACATTAAGATAGAAGGCAATCATCAACTGATAGTGATTGTATATGTTGATGAAATAATTTCTAGATCAAAAAATGATAAAATGAGTAGAGAATTTGCAGATACTATAAAGATGAAGTTTGTAATGTCAATGTTGGGAGAAATTTATTTCTTCTTAGGATTGTAGATTAACTATCTTGATGTAGGGATATTCATTTCACAAGATAAATACATCAAAGATATGCTAAGAAAATTTTAAATGATGGATTATAAGCCAATGGGTACTCCAATGATCATAGGATGTAATTGCCAGGTATGATAGGTTATATAAGTATATTTTGAGTCAAGGTTTTAAAAGGGGGTAACTGATAGTAATTTGTACATTAAGATAGAAGGCAATCATCAACTGATAGTGATTGTATATGTTGATGAAATAATTTCTAGATCTAAAAATGATAAAATGAGTAGAGACTTTGTAGATACTATGAAGACAAAGTTTGTAATGTTAATGTAGGGAGAACTTTATTTCTTCTTAGGATTGCAGATTAACTATCTTGATGTAGGGATATTCATTTCACAAGATAAATACATCAAAGATATGCTAATAAAATTTGAAATGATGGATTATAAGCCAATGGGTACTCCAATGATCATAGGATGTAATTTAAGTAAACTAGATGACTCACCAAAAAATGATCAAAATTTATATAGATACATGATTGGAAATCTTTTGTACTCTACTACCTCTAAGTATGATATCATGAAAGTAGTGGGTATTTTAGGAAGGTTTCAAGCTGACCCTAGATAATCTCACTTGAAAGTAGCCAAAAGGATTTTAAGGTATCTCAAAGGCACCATAGAGTATGGTTTATGGTATCCCAGGTGTAAATAATTCTCTTTGAAATCATATACTGATGAAGATTGGGTAGGATGTGTGGATAATAGGAGGAGTAACAGTGGTGGGGTATTCTTCATGGGGGATTTATTGGTGTCCTGGCTAAGTAACAAGCAATCCTTAGTGCCTTTATCAATTGCAGAAGCTGAGTATATAATAGTTGCTTCTTGTTACACTCAAGTCTTATGGATGAAACAAACTTTGGAAGATTATAAGGTAAGACAAAATGGACCTTGTTATATCTATTATAACAAAACTAGTGCAATTATTATCTCAAAGAATCTTGTTATGCACTTAAAAACTAAGCACATTCCTATTAGATATCATTTCTTGAGAGAACAAGTGAGTAATCAAAGTGTTAAGTTGGAGTATGTGCTTACAAAAGAGCAACTTGTAGATATTATGACCAAACCAATGTCAAAAGATACATTTGAGTATTTAATACAAAGTTTGGGTGTCATTTCTTTCTTTGTGAATCAATAGAATGTCTTTTGGTTAAGGGGGAGCAACAAGTTCATGAGCATTGCTCTAGAGGTGACTTAAGAGAAGAGGCTAGTAAAATTGTGTGGTGATTCTTCATGGTGTATAAATATTTGAAGATTATAAATATATGTAATGGCTTAGATATATTAGGGGGAGTCCCTCTCAAATTTTTCTTGATGAATTCCATCAGATTTTAGTACTTTTGTGTGTTCTTTATTCATTGGTTGTAGTGTTTAGTTGAAGAGAGTGTTGACATGGAGTAAGAAGAAGTTGTCAAGGTAAATAAGAGGTAGGATCAAGGTAAAGGGGAGTTTGTATCATATTTATAAGATGTTCCTCTCCCATGATGGTCTTTTCATATCCTTAAGATCAGTTGGTGCCCACTTTGTCATTGTGTCAAAGGGGGAGAAAGTTCCTATTGTGAGAGTGCTTAAAGAGAGAGAAGAAAGGTGAGTTGTATATTAATGGGTGTTGACATCAATGACAAAGGGGGATATTGTTGAAGATTTTTCAATTATGTCATGGGGATGTCATGGAGGTTTCTTGGTGAGTGGATAAAGTGCGTTGATAGTCTAAGTGACAATGATAAAGTGTGTAATGTGTTTGGCATAGTATGCTTAAAATATGTTTGGTGATTCTTCAATTTTGACATGGTTAGAGATGTTCAGAGATGAGTATGGTGATTTGAGAATGTGAAAGGAGTCTTATTAGAAGTTAATAATTATTTGAGTACTTATGATCATGATTGGATTTCATCTGGTTGATCATTGTTTTCATCTAGACATTTTGGGTTTAGTGGTAGAAAATTTGAGTAGGCACTTTGTTGACATCACCATTACCACATGTGAATGAGTCAGGGGGAGTTGGTCATATGATTGTGATCAAATTTGTGCCTAGTTTATATGCACTAAATCTCAAGTCATGTGATAAAGTGAAATTTAATATATACAAGTACAAAGTTGGGATCCCAAATAGTTTGATAGTGTTTTCCCATAATCAAATTTGTAATATGGTAAGAAAAGCTGAGTAGGAATTTTGATGTTATATTTCACACATGTGAAGGTATGAGGAAAATTTAATCATATAAGTTTGTTCAATTTTATGACTAGTTAATTTTTAATAAATTTTAGATTATGTGATGAAGTGCATCAAAAGATATGCATGTGCAAAGTTGGCCTTCCAGACAATTCTCGGCATAGTTGGCTCTGTGGTAGAAAAAATCTGAGTAGATTAATGGAGTTATATCATGCATGTGCAAAGGTTTCAAGATCAATCTGTCACATGGATGGATTATCTTACTAAAGATATCATATGGTCAAAATTTTAGATCATGCATCTAAGCACAACAAAAGTTATTAAGATCCAAAGTTGGCCTTTCAAGTAGATAAGCAATGGTCCCCATACTTAGTCATTTATGCATGAAATTAAAGATCTAGACTAGATGGAGATCCAACGATTCATGGGAGTTCATATATCTATATATATGATGTGTAGTAATTTAAATGAGTTAAAGGTTTTTTTGGTTAATGAATTTAAATATCAAGCTCTTTACAAAAGGATTAACAGAGCATGTTTGTTCCAAGGTGTTAGGAAATAATGAGATGAGGATAAGTGTTTGATGTTTAAAATTGAGCAGAGGTAAATTCCAAGCTTATTCAAAAGTTTAATGGTGAGAAAATATTCATAATAATTGAGATCAATGGTGAATATTAAATTCAATAGGTCAAAGTGACATTTTTCTAGCATTATTAAAGCGAAGACAATCTCAAAGAGATAGATGGAGTGTATGAAGTCAAAGCTTCCAGATTGCACGAGATGAGGTCAACTAGTCAAATTTTAATGTTTGGTTAGTGGCACATTATGTGTTAAATTTAAAATAAGATTTATGGTGTTTGATTTATCTAAGTATCAAGGACATGATATTTTATCAAAGTGACCAAAGTTTAACTGTGACTGTTTGAATTCAAATATTTGAATTTAACAAAGGAAAGACTAATGTCTAGTTTTTGGGCCATATCTTTTGATCTATGCAAAATTTTCTCATGGTGTAAAAATAAAAATTGAATATGAATCCAAGGAACATATTTAAATATAGATTTTAATATATGAGAGTATGTATAGTCAAATTTATTAAGGTTCAAAGTTGACTATATGTTTGGCATTCATATGTTAAGAACCCGAGAAGGATGTTTGAGCTTGTGTTGATGTTATTTCATTATCTCGTGATGATTTATCTATTTGGGAGTGTTGTAAACTCTATGAGGATAATATATGTCTATTATGAAGTTTTTAACAATCATATATAGTATGAACAAAGGGTTATAAGTTAACTACTTTTTAATTCATAATGATTGAGTGTATAGAGAAGTGTTTGAGCTAACTGGGGGTTAGCAAAAGAGTGATCTAATGGATGTTGGAACTTGAAGGGGACATATAAATCATGTGTCATGGGTCCATGAGTTATAAAGTGTTCTTGTGTTCTTATTTTTCTTAGATAAGTTTTAAAGAGGTGAATGGGTCATTATAGGACCTAAAAGGTGACTTAGGCCTATTTGAAAGAGAGTTGTGCTTAAATGTGGCCCATGTAAGATGCCTTAAGGGTGAAGTCATGTATTATTGATGAAAAAGAAATATTTTGGACTTGATAACTCATGAATTCTCTATAAATAGTGAAACCAAATGTGTTGGTTTCTAAACTATACAGATTGGAAAAAAGGCTAGTGTGAGAGTAGTGAGCATTAAAACAAAGAAAAGGATAAGTAGCATGCTTATTGGATAAGTGGATGAGAAAAATAGTTTTTTGATTTTTTATGAGCTATAGGTAATTAATTTAATGTCATAATAGTTCTCTTACAATTTTATTATATGTGAAGAGGTATGAGTGTGCATATGAGGATAGTTTGTGTGAAGAACGAGAGAGATTATGGCATGCCTATGTGAGAGGCCTATGTAAGATAGAACAGGAGTTTGTGTAGGGGTTATAAAATCATAGATACATCATCAAGTTTTGAATACATTATTTTAAGGTGGAGGGGTTCACTTTAAAATAGGCTCTAATGGACTTGATCTTCCTTAGGGGTAGTTATTCCTTGTGAAACAGGGCTTTCACTAAAGGCATTTAGTCAGGAGGACTTGATAAAGGTTTTTGGTATAAATTACTTGATTAGTCTCTTTCTTGTAATATCTTATAGGACAAGTAGTTCATGTGTTGCAAGCTTGAGAGTGGGTTTGATTCTCCATGAGGGTTTCCCATAAGAACTATGTGTTATGTGTTTAATCTTGTGTATGTATTGAATGAATGAGCTCTCTTGTTAATGTTACTTGATCAAAGTTGATATATGCTAATTGTTTAATAGTTTGAAAGGATTGAAATTGAAATTTTAATATTTGAGCTCACTAATTCACCCTTGCTCTAAGTGATTGTACCTCTAACAACTAATTTATAGCCTCCTTATAACCATTGGTAGGACTATTTTTTCACAATGGGACAATATTGAGGTTGCTTCCAAACAAATGGCCTCCTTCAATATCTAAATTGATGAACTAAGGCAATGAGACCCATAGGGAAGAGTCAAGGAGCATATAAAATCTAAAGGGATCAATATCCCTTATGATCACCAGCTTGGTCCTTTTGATCTCATCTATACAAAAGCCTTTTCATTCTCTAAGGTCACCATTAGATTGAAAAATCACCAACATCATTCCAGATTCTAGAATGCATAGGGAATAAAAATGGAATGATGGCAGATGGCAATTAGGGCCAAGATAGTACCATTTACTAAGTGTTACACCTTCTATACCTCCACTAGCCCTACTATACATAAATTTCAAACCTAAGGCACAACTTGAGCAAAGGCTAGAGGAGAGAAAGCTTTATGAAACTACATCTTCTTCAACTCAAATAGAGGAGCAAGGATTACCAATGGAGGAGGTTCATATACTATCACTAGACCCTAGTGAAATAATTGAAGATGCTCTAAAATTAATATCATTAGCATCTAAGTATGAGGATGAATAAATGAAGGAATCCAAAGAAGAAAAGGCGAAGGAAGTGTTAGATGTAGTTCCTATATATCCCCCCCAAAAAAAGGTTGAATTATCCATTATTCAATTGAAAGATAAGAAGCCCAAGGTGACCTTCACTCATCCTTTGAGTGAAGTTAACCTCTTTAGTGAGGAAAACTTGATTCAAGTTCTAACCATTCTTGAATGGTTCATTTATGACAAATTGCAAAAATTACCAATTACATAACATCCTTAAGCATTGATGTAAGCAATTAATATTCCAATGTATGAGGAAGTCAATCCATGGATATTTGATTGTAGAAGGAATAATAGAAAAGAGTAGTTGTTCTATGAGAATCAAGTGGATCACAAATGGATACCCCATATCTCAAGGTGTTAGAATATTTAGTTGGTATCAAATTTGACCAACCACTACTAATTTACAAAGAGTAACTGAGAAGAAGGCCATGGTTGGTGAAGAAGAGATCACTTTTCAAAAAGTAGAACCTTTTGTTGGATTGAATTTAGTTAGATGAAAAAATATTGGTGACAACCTAATATTTGAATAAAATGTTCTTCAAATGGCTCAAGCTCAGACAAATCAATTACAAAAATGATCAAGGGCATCTTGCAGAAAAATAAGAATTTGAAAGAACAATCCATCTTATCAATCTAAGAAGACAAATTTAGGAAATTTGATGACACCATGACTAATTTATTCAATTATTTAAATATAGTCAAGACAAGGTAGGGTACAATAAATAAACAAAGTACTAAGGCTACATGCTATGTTGGCCAATGGTAGGCTTCGAGCTACCAAGTGAAGGATTTGATCAAGGTCTTAACTAAAAATCAAATCCTTGAATTTAGGATAGTCAACCTAGCCCACCTTAATATGGCTATGGATATATTAATTGATAATATCAAGGCCCTAAGTAGTTGGTCCAAGTAGATGGAAGACATTTCTAAGGACCTCAAACAACAAGAGGATAAAATGTTACACATATTGGATAGCTTGATCAAAGAGCCTACCACACTTAGTCACTTGGGTCTAATAACTGATGAGGAGTTAAATCACAGAACTACTCAATTCATGCAAGAAGTAAGGAATCAAGGATAAGGGAAAATAGGGTCTGATAACAAGAAGATAGGCCTACTTTGATCATTAGAAGAAAAGATAGGAGATGTCAAGGGCATCAAAAAATATTTAGAAAGGGTTGAGAGGGATCTCAAGGGCTTAGAGGACCAAGAAAAATATTTTTTCACGAGAAATATCATTGACCTCCAACTAATCAATGAATAACATTATAGAATGAGCATCCTATAGGGAAGATAAAATACTATGATAGCACAAGGGTCTCCAAGTTAGTTAAGATAGGAGTATTATTTTTTTAATTGAGATTGTATACTTTTGAAAATGGAATATTCTTTTGTAAAGGCATGTGCAACTTGCAAAGCATATTGCCTATAGGTTAGTCATTTAGAATGTCTAGAAGTTTCTCAAAAGGTTTTAAGATGATAGTTACCCTTAAATTTTTACATGAATAACCGACATACCTCACAAAAGATCTATATAAAGAGGTATTTCCCATTGTAAAAAGAGGAGGGAGTTTTGTGATCCAAAACCAATTGTAACTTTTGAGCAATTAATATAAGCAAGGAATTTTGAAAAATTTGTCCAAATTTTATTGTGTCTATTGTTATCCTGGCTTCTCTCTCATTTGTTTGTTCTAATTTATAGATTTGAATGGTTCTTATGAATTCCTAGTGTATATATTTGAATGCACAGTTATTAACGTGTGTCAATGCTATGTTAATTAAAACTTCTTAGGCTCATTTCATTTTCTTGCTCTTATTACATTTGGGCTAATGTTGTTTGTTTGTAGGGGTAAATCTTTAAAGTGAACTTAGTTCTTATTTGCATTATTTCCCACATTCCTTAGATGTTTGCCTAATGTGTGATAGTATTTGATCTTAAGCTACTTTATTTCATACATTAGTTAAGTGCATGCCTGGATGATATTTGAACTTTGTCATGATGTTTGGAATGAAGATAAGCAACATTTCTTCTCTTCCTTACCTTTCCTTTTGGTCCTTTATTAACCATATCACTCTAGCTTAATTTTCATTATAAATATCCATCTTAGATTAGTCTTTAGATTAGTTTTTTATCATAATTTACCATTCTTAGAATAACATACTCCATATTTTGCATAGATTAACTATTTATCCATGGTGGCTCCCAACCACCAAACATTATAAATATTGTAAAACATTTCACTTTATTTGCCTCTATTCCATCAACGGATAATAATATTATCACAACTTACAACTCATGAACTGAATTCTTATAATTCTAAAACAAGAAGTGTTTTTAAACACTATGGGCACTTGTGATACATATTCATGCATCAACAATGTGTTTCTCATGACATGGGATCTTCATTAGTTGAGTTTTCTTCCTTAGAGTCTTGTAGCATGTTTTCTATTAGTTTGAGTGATGACACTTCTATACTAGTTATAGGGAAAGAGTTTTTTTAAATGGAAGGAGGAATAGTAAATAATGTTCTAGCTATCCATTCTATTTTAACCAATATCCTGTCATTTTATTAAATCACTCATATCAATAAAGACATGAGGGTTGATTTTTTACTAGATTCAAATATCATTAGGGAGTTGCATAGTGATTATATAGTGGTAATGGGTAGAGCAGATCACCAAGCCAAGTTATAAAATTTCTCACATTTTTCACCTGATTCTTCTCTAACTACATTTTTGACTCATTCAAATGGATTCAAAAAATTATGGCATGAGTGGTTTGGCCACCTTAACTACCACTACCTTTAAAAACTTAGAAAAAATGACACGGTCATAGGCTTACCTTGAGTCCAATTATCTAAGGGAATTTATTAAGTTTGCTCTCTTAGAAAGCATCTCCAATAAAAATTTGACAAAGGCAAAGCTTGGAGGGTTTCACAAACGTTGGATTTAGTACACAATGTTGTATTTAGGCCTTTTATCATTCTATCTTTTATAAGGGATAAGTACGTTCTCACTTCCATTGATGATTTCTTGAGATATACATGGGTCTACTTCCTTAAGCAAAAGTCTGAAGTGTTTGAATATTTTTAAGCCTTCAAGGTACTTGTTGATAAATAATCTGAGAAATCCATAAAGGTTATTTGAATTGATAATAGAGGTGAATATGTCAGCAATATATTTGAGTAGTTTTTATACCACAAACAAGATTCATTTGTAGTGAATAGTTACTTACATTCCCTCTTAAAATGGAGTGGTAGAACATAAGAACAAATCCTTAAAAAATGGCTAGTTATATGATTCACTCTAAGTCCTAGGCACCATAGTATTGGGCCAAAGACATTAATTGTGCTCGTTATATTTAGAATAGGGTTTCTCATAAAGATTTGAAAGACATAAATCCATTTTAAGCTTGGTGTTTTCCCCCAAAAATATCACTCATTTTTGGGACAACATTTGAACTATTTTGGTCTTACAGACCAAAATTGTCTCTTCCCTTTTCAAAATTTGTCTTGGGCATTCAAATTCCTCATTTTTTGAGCTTCACGGCTTCTGTAGGTGGGTTCAATCAAAATAATCAGTTTCTAAAAATTGGTCATTTTCAAAATTGGTTCATCGCCTTAGTTCAAAGATTTATTTCCATTGGCAAGCATCAGTAGCAAGTTCAACATTTGGTTCATCTTTTGGTTCAATGTCAAATGGTTCAAAGGCAGGTTCAATCAAGTGGTTCAACACTTTGTTTCAACATTTGGTTCATCCACTTAGCTTCAATGCTTTGATACATTCTTTGGTTCAATCAAACAGTTTGTCAGTCGGTTCAAAGCTTTGTTTGAACCGTTGAACAAAAATTTGGTTCAACGTCTTGGTTCAATGAAAAGGTTCAAAGCCTTGGTTTGACAGTTAGTTCAAACACATGGTTCAAAGTCTTGGTTCAACAGAATGGTTCAAACATTTGGTTCAATGTAATGATTCAACAGTTGGTTCATCGCCAAAGTTCAAAGAGTTTCCCAAAGAAGCCTGAAGGCCATTCAAAGACTGCTTGAAGGGTAGATACCCTTGCAGGAGGCTCTTCCCAACTCAAAATGGGTCATTTCTTAAGGCCCAAAAGGACAAGTTCAATACAAAAAAGTGCCAAATAGAAAATCCAAAAGAAGACAAAGGAATGGCATGCCCAAAAATGTCAAGTTCAACATAGTGAATTAGTCGTTGATCCTTTAAACATACAAACATATAGATCAGAATACATTCACAAATTTCAAAGCCAAGACCAGCAGAAAGTGGAAAAGGAACAAGAATAGTAAACTAAATCCAAGACCTGATTCAATTAATCAGACAAGGAGGAATGATGAAGATAAGATCAAATCACTAGGTGGACATTGAAAGTTGCAAACTTTCAATAAGCGTGACTTATTTCCTTGCATTGATAAAATCAAATGGGTAAAGCACCCCTAACTTTCAGTGTGTCTTCTTAATAGATTCCAACGCAAAATGATGTATTGATTGTTCCCAAGTCCTTCTTAAAGAGGCTATATAAGGGACTTTCTTCTATTGTAATAAGTATCTCTTTTTTTACAATTAGAATGAAACTCTGCCCAAATTGTAAGGCATTACTGAGACTTTGAGCTCAAATTACTGACCATATTTTGTTACTGGAATAAGAAAGCAAGTGGTTTTTTAGACTTTGTGATGTAATATCTTTGTTATTAAGGAAATTATTCTTGTCTTTTTCCTCAATATATCTTTTGTTCCTTTAATTCAACAAGCAGAATTAGTGACAGCAGTCAAGAAGGTGTCCTAAAGAGTCAATTATGGAGAGACTTTGTGCCCCCATAATTGCCTTTAGTGTGTGTTCTTTTCATTTTTGTGTAAAGGACCTTGAGGTGACTTTGTGCCCTCATTGTCCTTCGTATCTTACTCTTGAGCAATCCAGGTGAAGACTTTGTGCTACATCTTGATTTGCTGGTTATCACGTCCTTTGCTACATTTTGTTGTTATTAATACGAGTATTCTTGTGGTTTGCTGAATAGTACTTCTAAAAGAAGAGGAGTACTATCTATCATTTCCCATAAGTTTTTCCTTTGATCCATGCACATCATCTCTAAAGAAAGAGAGATGGATGGTTTGTCCTACCCATGATTATTATTTTCTACTTGTATATATATATAACATACCTATAAGGAACCTCCCCTTGATGAGAGGAGAGATAAGTGTCTTTCTGATGTGGTAAAACTACACATTTGGATGACTAATCTTCCTACTTTGGTTGATTAGACCTATTTTGTTTATCAGTATGTTGATCGACAAAATATTCAACCAACAGTTTTTGGCGACTCTGTTGGTGATATACATAATATTGTGCAATTTGGAACCTCAAGTTTTAGATTGAAACATCACCTATATAAACCATTATCATTATAACCTTATCCATTATAGACTCTGGTGACTCTATTTCATGTCTTACCCATTATCCATTTATAGCCTTACCATTTTCATCCATCTCCATTATATTATATGGTCTGCAAAACTAGAGCTGGTGGGAAAGAAAGTGTAGTTTAAAGCCTCAAGCTTTAAGCTGAAGTTGAGCCAATCCTTTTCCATTTTTGTTTTGTAATCTGGCAAATCCACTCAGATGTGTTATCCCTATTGTTCATAATTTGATCATGGCAGTTCGAGGCCCCTGCGGTAACTCATTTGGCCCACTTAATCTAACTCCACCCCTGCATGAGCTACCACTCAATTCAAGGAAGAATTTCCCCAAATTATTTGGTGATGGAAGAGTCCATCTTGATGAACACATTGCAGCCTTCACCATAGCCTGTGGTGTGATAGGGGTGGAATTTGAAGACGTGGTAGTCAAGATTTTTGTGGAGACCCTACAAGGTGATGTTGTAGATTGGTTCTACCATCTACAGGCTAGATCAGTGACTGACTGGGATACACTTAAAGCCAAGTTCAAAGCAAGATTCAAGCCCACAGAAGATGCACATGCCTTGCTAGCCTAGCTCACATAGATTTAGAAGGAGCCCCATGAACCTATGAGGGACTTCAATGCCAGGTTCAACAAGCTGAGGCATAAGATTCCCATGATCGCCTAGCCAACACCTCAGAATCTCATGTGTTTCTTCATCAATTCATAGCTACCTGAAGTGAGTTTTCTATTGAGATGGGCTAGACACATAGACCTTGAAGCTGCTCAAGACTTAGCTACTGAGCTAGAAGATGACCTTATTTTGGTAGAAAAGATAAGGAGATATCCTAAAAAAAATACAGCTTCATCATCTTCTGAATATTCATCTACAAGCACCACTGATCCAATGGTGCAAAAGCTAGCAAATGAATGGCTAGCCTTGAAAAGGCAAATGGCACAAATTATGTCTTCTACTCCTTTATATAAATATATACCATGGAGGACATTACCTAATCATCCATATCAAGGCAACACTACCAAAAGTCAAGGGCAACAAAATTGTCTTACTCCCCCATAAAGGAATCTTGCCCTTGAAGCACCTCTAACAAACTCAATAGTTGGATATCTAGAAATAGAGCATGTTTCCTATTTCTAACCTGGTTAGAGCAAGAAAATGGCACTGATCTCTTTAGGGAAGATCTAGAAGAATCAGCTAGTGACTCCCACATTAGTTTCCTAAATTACCAGGATGAACTCAGAAGTGAAGGTGAAGCAGTCAAAGGATCATACGTAGTATTCACTAGGTCTCAGAATCAGTCAGCCCAGTAGGCTAACAAAGAGAAGATAGAGGAGCAACCCCAACTAGCAATTTCAATTGTTGAGCAAAGAACCCCTCTTCCTTTTCAATCAAAGGACCTGGTGATTACCAAAGAAGTAAGTACATCAAACATCTCTGCACCTTCTACTTCAACTTCATAAACCAGTCCTCCCCCTCCTAAAAATCAAAAGGATGAACTCCCATCTTCTCTTCCAAGCCCATTCCAGTCATTTGATATGATTAATCATGTCAATAAATCCAAAATTTAGATGACTGAGTTTGAATCCTTGCAAGCCAATCCTAAGCAATTGGACATTAATGGAGAACCAGGTGTGGACTTGTCTGAGGTAAAAATTGTGGTCACCCAAATGTCAGCCCCTATAGCTCAAATTTTGTTTGAGCCTTCAGGTAGGGGTAATTACTTCTTGACCATAGAGGATGCTCATGTCTCAACTGATGAAAGTCCTGTAGCTAGTAATCCAAGATTTGATCCAAACAAGGCATCAGAAGAATTAGTAGGGTGCAGTATAAACAAGGAAGGATTGTCTATCTCTAATGAAGATAAATCTGATAAGAGATCAGCTTTTGATGATGACAGCAATTCTTCCACCAATGAAGAAGTTGGGACTATGTTGATATCTCCTTAAGGAAATATTCTTCTTTCATGCAATTTGCAAGTCAGCAACACCTTCAACATAGCTAGATGCAAATCTCTATTGCTCAGATTGAAGATTGCTCAAGATGAAGAAGTCAAACTCCTTCACATCAAAGGAGATGTTAAGATGATAGTTTGTCAAGAGTTTGATATGGACAATCCAATCATATGCTAGACTAAATTAGAAGAACAACTAATTATGGTAATGGGCCATGTTGCTACAAATCAAAATCAGGCAAAGGAACCCTTTACAGGGAGAGCAAGGAGTTATGGTTTTCAATTTGAAGACCACGTCCTACCATAGAGCAAAAAGAAGGAAAGACCAAGAGGAAGATGCATAAAATTGGTTTCTTAGTGGAGAGCTCCATTCGCTTGTCACCATTTCTTGGGATAAAATGTCTTCTTGCTAGTTTACCAAGATGGCGCACTATTTTCACTGTCTCTCAAGAAGTAGCATTTGAAATACTTCAATTCTTGAAGTATCAAATCATTGCATATGTATATATGTATGTTTGTATAGTTTTTAATTCTATTTTTCTTTGTTTGTTTCTATTTTTGATGCCTTTCATTTCTAGGTAGCATGACTCCGTAACCCAATGGCATACTTGAAGACACAAGAGATTCTGGATTCTACTCCTTTTAATTCATTTTGTAATTGACAGAAGTTCCCCAACTGGAGCCAGATGTTGTCCCTCAAAAATATCACTCATTTTTGGGACAACATTAGAACTATTTTGTTCTTATAGACCAAAATTATCTCTTCCCTTTTCAAAATTTGTCTTCGACATTCAAATTCCTCATTTTTTAGGCTTCACGGCTTCTACAGGTGGGTTCAATTAAAAGAATTAGTTTCTAACAATTGGTCATTTTTGGAATTGGTTCATCACCTTAGTTCAAAGAGTTATTTCCATCAGTAAGCATCAGCAGTAGGTTCAATGTTTGGTTCATCTTTTGGTTCAATGTCAAATGGTTCAAAGGCAGGTTCAATCAAGTGGTTCAATGCTTTGTTTCAACATTTGGTTCATCCACTCAGCTTCAGTGCTTTGATTCATTCTTTAGTTCAATCAAATGGTTCGTCAGTCAGTTCAAAGCTTTGTTTGAACCGTTGAACCAAAATTTGGTTCAATGTCTTGGTTAAATGAAAAGGTTCAAAGCCTTGGTTCGACAGTTAGTTCAAACACATGGTTCAAAGTCTTGGTTCAACAAAATGGTTCAAACATTTGGTTCAATGGAATGATTCAATAGTTGGTTCATCGCCAAAGTCCAAAGAGTTTCCCAAAGAAGCCTGAAGGCCATTCAAAGACTACCTAAAGGGTAGATACCCTTATAGGAGGCTCTTCCAGACTCAAAATGGGTCATTTCTTAAGGCTCGAAAGGACAAGTTCAATCCAAAAAAGTGCCAAACAAAAAAGCCAAAAAAAGACAAAGGAATGACATGCCCAAAAAAGTCAAGTTCAACATAGTGAATTAGTTGTTGATCCTTTAAACATACAGACATACAAATCAAAATACATTCATAGATTTCAAAGCCAAGACCAGCAAAAAGTAGAGAAGGAACAAGAACAATAAACTAAATCCAAGATTTGATTCAATTAACCAGACAAGGAGGAATGATGAAGATAAGATCAGATCGCCAGGTGGACATTGAAAGTTGCAAACTTTTAATAAGTGCAACTTATTTCTTTGCATTAATAAAATCAAATGGGTAAAGCGCCCCTAAGTTCTAGCATGTCTTCTTAACATATTCTAATGTAAAATGATGTATTGATTGTTCCCAAGTCTTTCTTGAAGAGGCTATATAAGGGACTTTCTTTTATTATAATAAGGATCTCTTTTTTGACAATTAGAATGAAACTCTACCCAAATTGTAAGGCATTACTGAGACTTTGAGCTCAGATTGCTGACCATATTTTGTTACTGGAATAAGAAAGCAAGTGGTTTTTTAGACTTTGTGCTGTAATATCTTTGTTATTGAGGAAATTGTTCTTATGTCTTTTTCTTCAATATATCTTATATTCCTTTAATTCAACAAGCAAAATTAGTGACAGCAGTCAAGAAGGTGTCCTAAAGAGTCAATTGTGGAGAGACTTTGTGCCCCCATAATTGCCCTTAGTGTGTGTTATTTTCATTTCTGTGTAAAGGACCTTGAGGTGACTTTGTGCCCTCATTGTCCTTCGTATCTTACTCTTGAGCAATCTAGGTGAAGACTTTGTGTAACATCTCAATTTGTTGGTATCATGTCCTTTGCTACATTTTGTTGTTACTGATAGGAGTATTCTTGTGGTTTACTAAATAGTACTTCTAAAAAAAGAGGAGTACTATCTGTCATTTTCCCTGAGTTTTTCCTTTGATCTGTGCACATCATCTCTAAAGAAAGAGAGATGGATGGTTTGTCCTACCCATGAGTATTATTTTTTGCTTGTATATATATATATATATAACATACCTACAGGGAACCTCCCCTTGATGAGAGGAGAGATCAGTGTCTTTTTGATGTGGTAAAACTACACATTTGGATGACTAATCTTCCTACTTTGGCTGATTAGACCTATTTTGTTTATCAGTATGCTGATCGACAAAATATTCAACCAACTCTTGGCATAGAAGGAAACTTGAAGTTGAGCACTTTAGGGTTTTTAAATCTCTATCTATGAGATGTATACCAAATAAGATACACAAAGCTATATAACCTCAGTCTAGGCCTTGCATCTTTGTAAGTTATCTAGATGGTGTTAAGGGGTACTACCTTATACATCCAACCACACATGAGTTGTTCATTGATATAAGTGTTAACTTTTAGGAGAGCCCAAGGACTCAACACTTGACACTTTTTCTCCTTCATTGGATTCACTTAGACTTGATTATTCTTCTTTCAACTTAGATCATCTAGAGTAGATTCCTTAGCTAGGGTCATCTTCTTATTCTTCCAGTTATAGGAACAAGGTAGTGATGGGGAGTCCTCTACATCCACCTCTGGTCATGTTTCAGAGGATGAGGATTCATCACCTGACTCACCCATATCTAGTCCCCTTTAATATAAATAGGCACTTCAAAAATCATGCACTTGGGTAAGGGATCTAGTAGATGACAAACATAGACAAATTATTAGAGTGGTCCACATACTTTATTTGATTTAGTTTAAAATATATATAAATGTTGAGAATTTTTTTCATTGATGTCAAGTTTGATGTCATTTGATGTCAGGTTTTAAGTCATTGATTCCAAGGTGGATCTGGTGAAGATGCATGGTGAGTAGTCTATGAAGTATGAACTTGTGTGCCTAATGTGACAAGAGAGAATTTGAATGCAACCTAATGTATCTATATTGAGAGATAATTTTAAGGAAACCTAATGATTATTCTGAGGTTGATGAAAAGGTTTAGGTCAATTAAAACATGTTTGAGAACTATTTCTTGAGTATAAGGTATCTTGATAAGTCTAGTCATAATAAGAATAGTCATATCATAAACATGTGCATGGTGAGCATGAATATGTATGTACATAGGTAT
The DNA here is from genome assembly GCA_037957365.1 of Torreya grandis. NCBI lineage: Eukaryota > Viridiplantae > Streptophyta > Pinopsida > Cupressales > Taxaceae > Torreya > Torreya grandis. The sequence continues at coordinate 1,040,591 of JARHVA010002878.1, read as the reverse complement.
GAGTTTATTTTAGTAGCATGTAATTCATGTGATCAAGGTGTATAATTATCAATTAGTGTTTCAAGGTTAGTTTCCAAGCTTCAAATGATTGAGAAGTCTAGTCATGACACTAGTCATAGCATGAAGAGACCTTGTGAGAAGGTATGAGCTTAGTGGTCTAGTGAGATGAATGAAAAGAGGCATAATATTTTTTTAAGGTTTTTTGATCATGAATATGATTCATTTGACCTCTCAAGATATTTTCAAGGTGAGCCTACAGGGGTAAGACCTTAAGTCCAAATCTACAACTAGACTAGTTCTAGACCTTGCATGACCTAATGAGGTGTCATGAGGTGTTACCAAGGAATATTAAGGATGTATGGTAGTGTTTTATAATTATAATATGTTTTATGAAATTTATGAGGTTTTTATATCTTGTACAATGGTTATAAGGTTAGTTTCAAGGCCTAATGTGACTTCTAGGTCAAGGTCTAAGCAAGCAAAGAGAGATGGTCGGCAAATGATGTATGATATTTAGATTTCAAGATAAGAATGATAATATGAGAATTTTTAGTAGTGTTATATATTTTTATATGTTTTAACCAAGTTTTAGGTCAATTTTTAAAGGTTTAGGCTTGAAAAAGTGTTTTGAGGTCTCTCAAGTGCATAGAGTGGAGGGTTCTCAACCCAAGTACTTTCAAGTGTTCATTGGAATGTGTAACCTCTACATGGGAACCTAATATATTAATTAGAGATGGTAAAGTTTCATATATAATATCTCTAGGCATTAGTTTTGAAAATGATTGGTAGTCCTTTGTAAACAATCTTTAAACCAGAAATAATGTTAACCCTCTCTAAAACCCTAACAATGACCTGATGTGAAAGATCTTGTTATAAAGTGATCAAAATAGATTAGTATGGATATTAAGGTGATTTTATTTTTTATTCAAATCTCCTAGACACATCCATGTGTGATTGGTTTTTTAGGTGAGTGGGTGGACCCTACAAGAAGGCCTTATTTCTCAGATTTTTATTATATCAATCAAAGTTGACCAAGTAAAAGTTGTTAAATGGATGGAGGAAAAATATTTATAATTATATTTTATGTCCATGGTAGTTTTTGAGTAGTTTATATACCTCATGTGTGTTAAACTAGTCATCTAAGTTGACCAGTCGCTAACAGACCTAATGCTACAAATAATGAAAAAACCAGGCAGAAGTGAGAAGGTGATTAAGGATGTGTTAACATAGAATAGGTATGAATCCAAGTACATGAATATGTTATTAAATACTTTTAATACATGTTCATTTTGGATTGAATTTTTTGAGGTCAGTGGATATGATGAAAATGTTGCTCATAAGTTGACCTATTTCGTTCAGATGAAACAATGAAGTACAAGACTATGAGATTGGTCTGTAAGACCAATATTGCCATTTGACCATAATATCTATCTATCTAAATATGTTAAAATTAAATAATATGATCATATACATGAATTTTAATTCTTTTAAAGTGGTCTTACAAGTGTTTAAGGTCATTATTTCCATGATTATGTTTTGAGGCTAGTTGGCAGTTCTAAGTGGGCTACTTATAGAGAAGGGTTTGAGTCATTTTTACCTATGTAATGAAGTATAATGAACTTTATTTAGTTTTTTATGTCTTTAAGTTTATATTTATATTATTTTTTTCCATGGTTATTTATCATAATTTTGTTTTTATCTTTAGTAATTCAAGAAAGACTTTTTGGGTATGCACTGGCCTAATTGTGAATAGTGCTAATGGTGTGCTTCAAGTGGTGGTTAAAGATAAAAAAAGTTATGAAGAATACTTAAGCTTATAAATTTTATATTTTATTAGCATATTATATTATCCTATTGTGTTAGGTGTTTGAATGTGTTCCAAGGAAGGCAAAATGTAACATGTCCTAAAGTAGACCTAATGGGATTAGGTCTCTATGGGAATTAAAGATGAGATAAGGCCTAATTGAGGTAGGTCAGACCTAAAGGGATTAAAATTACATATTATCCATGTTTATGAGATGTCTTAATATCTATTCCATGGCTGATATAAGAGGGTAAGGCTAACCAAGAAGGATATGAATAAGAGACTTGTATAAATACAAGGCAATTTTAGGCCTATTTGAGTGTGTTGTGGGTAAGTGAACAAGATAGTACTTTATTGATAATAAGAAGGAATTATATACCATAATAATATTACGTAGGATTATTTATGAACATTTTATATAGGTTCTATGTATGAGGATCAAGTTCATGTGACTTAATCAAGTCAAGAAGAGGGCTAGTTGAGCAAAGAAGGCTAGAGGCTAGTTAGAGAGGGATAGAAGTGTGTGAAGAGCTTAAGAAGGAAATCGTCATATATTGTATGAGAAACAAGGTTTTTTTAAGGTTATAAAATAAATTATGTATCTTATTTAGTGTTGAGTCATCTAGAGGGTTGGTGTCTCCTTGCAAGTTGGTGCTTAGTTAGTTGGGGTTGGTGTTCCATGTGAAGTGGGCGATTCACTAAATTTGGTGTTTTTCTTATAGGAATATATTCCATTTGAATATATCAATGGGTTTTCTTCTCATTGAGGGTTTCCCACATATGTGATGTGTTCTTATGTTTCATGCCTATGTGGATGGGTGTTTATGCTTACAATATCTATATGATTATTTGAATGTTTCATGTTTGCTTAAGTGAGATTGTTAAGAGTTTTTTTGAAGATTGATTCACCCCCCCCCCTTAGTCATTTTGATTCCAAAAATACATTTAGAGAGGCTTCAAACATACCTGAGTGGGATAGTGTTATGCAATAAGAATATTTTTCCTTAATCAAAAATCAAACTTGGGATTTGAATTCACTTCCTAAAGGAAGGAAGATGGTTTGATGAAGGTGGATATATTAGATTAAGTTTTTATTATATGGGTCTATCAATAATTACAAGGCATTATTGGTCACCAAAGGTTTTTCATAGGTAGTCAACATTGAGTACTTAAAGACCTTTACACCTATTGTCAAGATCACTTCAATCTAAATCACACTAGTTATAGTTGCATCACATGGTTGGGATGTATACCAGATGGATATGAAGATTACCTTTCTTCACAAATAACTTGAGTAGGAGATCTACATGGAGAAACCACTTGGGTTTATTTAGGATACATCCTTAGTTTTCAAACTTAGGAAATCCATATATGGCGTCAAACAATCCCCTCAAGCTTTATACACCAAGATGGATTCCTTCTACCTTACTTTAGGTTTTACCAAGTGTCATTCAGACCCCAATGTATACTTCTTACAATTGTATGATTCTTTACTAATATTGGTCCTTTATGTTGATGATCTTTTGATCACCAAGAGTTCCTCATCATCTATTGTAGTATTGAAGATAGCTCTACAAGATAGATTTGACAAGATAAACTTGGGTATTTTATATTAATTTATTGACATTGATTATTCATAGTCTAATTTAGGGATTTCACTTGCAAAACCCAAGTATGTTGTCAATATTTTGGCTCAGTTTCACATGGCTGATTATAATCCATCTCCTACTCCCTTTCTATCATGATTCAAGCTTGAGGTTGACTATTCTACACCTTTGGTTGATGCCACTTGGCATCATTAACTTGTTGGTAACCTCATTTATATAAATCATACCAAACCTAATATTTCATATGTAATAGACATTATTTCATGATTCATGCAGGAGCTCCATGAGCTACACTAGAAACTAGCCAAATAGATACTCACTATATTTAGGGATTTTATAAATTCAAGATTTAGTACAGATTTGGCACATAGGTTGACTTAGTTCATATTTTATATTTAGATTGGTTTGCTGATAATTATAATCACAAGTCTAATTTAGGTTATAGTTTTTATTTGGGTTATGGTCCTATTAGTTAGTCTATCAAGAAGCAAAATGTTATTGTTATATCATCTACAGAGGTAGAGTACAGGGGAGTTGTTAATATAGCTACTAAGACTATTTGACTTTAGGGGATTCTATCTAATTTTGGCATTCATTTTAGGTAGCCCATTATCATCTATTATGACAACCAGAGTACTATATAGATATGTAGGAATCTAGTTTAGCACCAACATACCAAACACATTAAGATTTACATACATTTTATCTAAGATATTATTCATGGTCAAGTCAGTGACTTGACATTTTACTAATCCTTAGAGTAGGTTGTTAATATCTTTACCAAACCCTTCACTTAGATAAATTTCATTCATCTATGAGATCTTCTTGGGGTATGATCTACATTGTCATCATCATCATCATCTTCATGGGGACCTTCTAGCCTCTTCACTTCTTCTATGTCTCTCTCTCTCTCTCTTTTTTTTTTTTTTTTTTTTTGGGGCGGGGGAGGGGGGGTGTGTGGGGGAGGTTTCCTATAGGTTTTTTCCTTTTATCTGCTTTATGAGAGATTATTTTGTATATGGGTACCTGATCAAGTCTAGTTGTTAGGGCCCATTTTTATTTTACACTACCTACCTAAGTTGTGTTTATGGGGAGGGGAGGTGTTAGTGTAGGTATTTTTTTCTTAGATTTGTGAATTTTATATTTTCTCATGTGGAGTTTTCCTAAATTTGGCGATATGTTTGCTTAGGTGGAGTTAGTATGTCATAAGTGTCATAGGTTTGACTGGAAGACTAGAATGTATCTCCTTTAACCACCTTTTGTGTAGGAGTTACACCTATGTTCCAAGCACCTTTGACCACCTTTTATGTAGGAGTTACACATCTATTATAGGCTCCTATATGTATGATTCACTTGAGTATCTTTCTCACTTAATGGATATTTATATTTGTCTATTTTGGTTATCTCATGTAATACTTATCTTTTGACTTTATTCTTGATTCAGCTCATTGTTGGTGTGTACTCACATTGGTCTCATGTGACCAATGGAACTTTACACTCACTCTAACCAGACTTGGATCAAACTCTGATACCTGTTCCATGATAATTTCATTCTAATACTTGAACTTACACACCAAATCTTATACAATAGGACCAAAAACCATCACCTCCACTTGATCATTTCTAAAATGATGAAGTAATATCTAATTTTATAGAATAAGATATTATATTCTAGTAGGGGACCACAAAAAGGGATTTTCCATTAAGTTAGATGATTTTACATACTTTGGGTAAATTTTAAATCCACATCAATGACATCAAATCAATATAACAACAACAACCTCTAAAAATCATGAAGAACCTAAAGGGGAGTTCAATCTTCCTCCACCTCCAAAGTATTAAGAAGAATCCACCCTATTAATTGAAATCATTATTGAGGTTAACATTGGGACAAGTGAAAATCCAAAAATGGTAAAATGTGCTACATCATTAGATTAATAAGAACAAACCAATTTCACACTCTTGATTAAAGAATTTTTAGATGTGCTTGCATGGTCATATGCTAACATGTTAGGATTAGATCCATCACTAGTTTTGCACCATCTTGTTATCCATAAGGATACCAAACTATTCAAGTAAAAACTTATAAAAATGCATCATAAATTTACACTCCTTGTGAAAGAAAAACTTTTAAAAATGGAATTTGGTTTTATATGTCTTATTGACTACTCTGAGTGAATGTCTAACACCATGTAAATATCAAAGAAACCAATAGGAATTTAGGTTTGTATAGATTTCAAGGACATGAATAAAACATTTCCAAAAGATTATTTTCCATTTCCAAACATAGACATGATTATAGACTCCACTTTAAGTCATGATATGTTGTCCTTGATGGATGGGTTTTCAAGTTACAATCAAATTAAAATTGTTCCTAAGGACAAACACAAGACAACATTTATAACACTTGGGTCACTTTCTATTATCAAGTGATGCCCCTTGACCTTAAGAACATTGGAACTACCTACCAAATAGCAATGACAATTATCTTCCATGATATGCTTCATAACATCATGGAACATTATGTAGATGACATCCTGGATAAACCTAAGACTAGATTACAACATCCCAAGGTCCTCTACAAAATTTTTGAAATAATGAGAGAGTACAAGCTCCATTTGAATCTAAAAAAGTGTGTATTAGGGGTTACTTTAGGAAAGTTTTTAGGATTCATAGTGTTAAATAATTTTGGTCACCATGGAAGAACAACATCCAATTCAGTCCAAGGCTTTCAATTAAACAAAAAAGGCTAAGTCAAGAAAGGAATCAAGCCTTCATGCTTCAAGGTTTTGGTCTTGGCATGTTTTGACACGAATGATTTAAAAAGAGAAAAGACTTATCATATTTTAAAATAGCTCGATCTTCATGATTTTTTATATAAAAGTAGTCAAAACTTTTATGCAACTAAGAGTTTATAAAAGTTCCTAAGACTTCATAAATTTTATCTAAGTTTAGATATTTAGAACAATTATTCTGACATGTTTGAAACAAAAGTCACAAATCCTATAAAAGATCGAATAGATCTTTTTAAAATATATTGTCTACTTATTTTGGTCTTTGAAAAATTGTGTGAAGAAAATTCTTAACTTTTGTTCCTAACAAAAATTTCAAAGACCAAGAATCGTGTCACACATTTTACATGAAGGCTCAATAATCACAAGTTGTGAAGGTTGATATATTTTTTTGGTGCCACATGTCGATATATCAGTAGTCCTAAACTTTTTCAAAATGCCTTTAAAAACTTAGTTAATTGTTATTCATATTTTTTTGATGGATCTCTATGTCACCATAGCTTTGGGAAAGTAGGTTAGTGGGATGCTTCCACATGTTACAATCTTGGTGACTTGATGTCCTAAAACCATCCATATAAATGTAAAATCCCTTGGGAAAATATGTTAGTGGGATGATGCTATGTGTCATTATCTTCATTTTCCACTCTCTTAAAGACGTTCGTATAAAGAGTTAGTGATGATATCAAGTTATGAGTAAGTGGGTGAGTAGGATGACACCACATGGTGAAATCCCATTGCTCCACAACTCTAGGGAAGCCCATGCAAGCCTAGTAGTATGTTAAAACTATAGGTGAATGAGATGATGCCATGTGGAAAAATCTCACTTCATTGTGATATAAGTAGTCAATATGACATGTCAGTATCCTATTTTTTTAGAGCTTGAGAAGAGTGAAGAGAGGTCACATGTCCATGGAATGATAAAAGCAAAAAAAATATCTAAAACTTGAAGGTGATGACAGGTTACCAAGTAGAAAATTATAGGCCATAGAATAAAATTTAATTATGTAGTTAAGGAATGAAAGGATAATTCATATGGCAGAGACCCTATTAGAGCTAAGGACATAGTGGCTACACATTCAGCAAAACACTGGCTTAAAATTGATGGCCCATCTGGCTATAAAAACCATCAAAGACATGAAGGTTGTAAGGAAAGTGTAACATTACCATTTGAAGAATCCCAATGTGGACAAGGTGTCAAGAAACCTAAAAATAGTAAAATGTAAGTGTTGATTTGTTAACTCCTCAATCAATAAAGAAGGGTAATTTTAAGAGATTGATAAAGAGTCATTGAAGATATTAGAGAACTCCACATCATCAAAAAAGGCCAATTTATGTAGGAGAGGAATCTATAACTATTTTATTACATTTCATTTATGTTTTAATTAATCTCATGATTGGATGAGATCCATCATAGGCTTATTACACATCCTATTTCTCTTGCTCCTCTCTATTATCCTATATATACTTTTGTATGGGAAGTTGAAATCAGCCTCTAATTGGTTACGATGTATCCCTAACAAGATTGATATTGATTCCTATTTTTGAAGTGAATACAAGTTGATTTATGCCTTATCCATCTTATATTTAGTGTTCTTATAATGAATTATCGATGAATGTTAGTGACAAAGTTCAATTTCTTTGCATTTGTCCTCTTCATTCTTACCTTTGTATGAGTTATTAATCTTCCTTTAGGTCATATAGTGTGTGTTAAATATTTTTTCAAAGGTAAAGTGTGGAAATATTCACTAGTGTCTTCTTTTAGACCTCTTGATTATCCCTCCTGATCGATGAATTAGTTATAACCTCCATATTAAAATACTTATGTTGGAAGGACTTTTTGGAGTTATGAAAATCAGATTTCAATCTTTTTCTAGTCTATAATATCAATCATAAACAAGTAGAGGAGAATTATAATTTGGCGCATCACCCCCTTTTTTACTTTCAACTTTCTCTCTCCATTTTCCTTATATTTTGAGTACGTGTAGCATTGATTGTATAAGTAGATTTTTAAGCATTAATAATGCACAATTGAATGATCCTCTATTTACAAATTAAGTTTAGGGGGTATTTATAGCCATGGATTAAACCTAAACCCTCCTAATAATTTAGCTAATGCAGTTAGCCTAGTCAACTTTTTTAGGAAAGAAATAAAGATATTAGGTCTCTAATTATATTGGTTTGGGATGATAAATTTATGTAATGTGTGTAAAACCCAGAACGGGGTCAACTCTATTGAATTAATAGAAAAAGGGGTAAAAAGGGTTGTTTATCATAGGTAGGGGATATTTTTGGTAGTGAATTTCTTAGTGGAGTGTATAAGTGGGGTTTTATTACTTAGGGAATCAAATAGGAGTGGATTGTATTGGTTTTAGGTGGTGGTATAGGGGCAAACAATCCTACAAAGCACCAAATTTTTACCAACCCCTTTCGTGATACACCCTTTAAGGCATGCACTCATAGATATTGAGATTCGATAGGTTATTTCAAGAGAAAAATCATTAGTAACTGACAAATTTTCAAAATATTGTGTATAAATATGCCCCACTCAAAGTTCATCATGTGTCACATAGTTCTAACATGGGATGGTGCTTCGAGAAAAGAACATAACAATGCACAACATTGAGCCCATAAAATTTCAAAATGAATCATAAAGATAAATGAAAATTAAAGAATTGAAAAATGCATGGCTTTATTTACCTTATTGTTATAAAATAGAATTCATGTGAGAGAAGTGAACATGCATCCAATGTAAAGAACATTAGGTGGACCTGCAAGATAAGATAAAAATCAATTTTAAAAAAAAATGTGTTATATGTAGAAAACTTATCTTTAGTGTTAGGATTCCATAATATCTTTCAATTTGGAAAAATAGATAGTAAAAACATAGTTATGAGCAAAGATCTAAATTTATCAAAAAATAATCAATAGTTAAATAATTTTTAAATTAAAATATAAATAGGTTTGTAAACTATTCATTTGTAATATTCCTATTTTGAGAAAAATATAGCTATGTGATATTGGAGAGAGTGAGGAGAGAGACTATGACCTAGAGATAATGAGTGTGAGCTGGGGGAAGCATAGAGGTAACTGCTAGCAAAACTCATATGGAAAGGAAAACTAGGAGTTCTTACACCCAATAGACACATGATATCAATCATGGAAACATATGCAAGTTAAAAATTCACTATGCATAATGTAAACCATGGCACCATAGAACATGAAAATAATATGTTGAAGATATGACCAATCATGGAGCTAGCACTTCAAATATTTTAATAACACCAATCATATAGATGACACATAATACAATGAAGTCACATCAAGTATAGATTAAACATAGAAGGTACACTCAACACATTGAATACATAGTAGACACTAAGAAAACATATAAGGCACACTAAAGACATCAAACAATGATCAAGAACATGAAGTAGTGAATACAAATCAAGTACGATGCAAACAATCTAACTATGTGACCAAACATGATGTAGATAGATGGGACATGAATATAAAAACCAAGGTAAACATATAAACACATATGAGAGCAGTAATCAAGAAGCATACAAAGACATATCCCATAGATATGGTACACTACAAAACATACAACATAGACATAAATCATAAAATCAAATGAAAGGTCAAAATGTTAAAAATTATTAACAAAGATAGAACATGAAGTGGGACAACGAGATGGCCTCATAATTCCTAAAAGTTTACCCCTGAGCAAACATGGGAGGTTCTCCTGAGCACACAAATCCTATGTACATCTTGATGTGAGTGACATTAGTAACATTTATAGAAATAATAGTAAGATAGAAGCTCTGCATATAGGCAAATAATCATGAACACACGGTGTGTACTCTAGCTTAGTCATACTATATGATATAGGGAATTTAACATAGCATAAAACATCCCATGAATTTATTACCCAAACTTCATGTTTATAATAATCACTATAAAATCAATTATATCCATATCAAATCACATATAAGATCTTAAAATAAAAAATACTATAATGAATCAAAGAAATAAAGTGTTCAGTTTCCATTATAAGGGGTTGGTTTTCAAAGCTAACCAATAATGCCAAGGGATACATGATAATTGTCATAAAATATATAAGATGAGGCATTACATCATCCAAGGCATGTACAGGGTGTTGAGATACCCACAAATCTAGAGATAATAAATCACCATCTGATTAATCATTCCTTTAACTAAAGTCTTTAATACATTAGTTCACTTTAGGATCATGCATTTTTCATGTAGGATGTAGTATTTTCCCTTTAATAATTTTTATTTTTATTTCTCCAATAATCATTTGAATTATGAAAATTTGTGTATATACTATTTGAATGCAAACATAATTTTCCATTAGGAAATGAATACATGAAAGCTTTGTCATACCCAAAATAATTGTTCAAAAAGTCCAAATAAAAGCCAAGAAAACATCATTTTTTTTGTTAATTTATTAAGGATGCTTAATTTACTTAACTATTGTTTCCCAATATCCAAAAATCAAAATAATAAGTGTGTCACACAAAAATTATTTAGTTTTATATGCTTAATTTTCTTAACTATTGTTCCCCTTCTTAGACCGAATAGTAGATGTTATGTGGATTACTCTTTGATTCTTGTTCGAGTGTTTGTTTTTACATTTTATAGCATATTTGATATTCCTTAAAAAAAAACCTCCATATCTTGTTGACTATTGATTTCCTTTGTTGTGAGGTTTTTCCCCGTATATATTTTATCTAGAGCATCTATGGATTTTTTATTTTCTCTTTTTTCTATCACTGTCTATTTTCCAAATCGGCCAATGATGTCTTCATCTGGTGATAGTAAAAATGATTTTATTTTTATCAAATTGTGGTATATTATTTTACCTAGATCCAAAAATTAAAATGTGTGGTAAAAGTCTTTAATAATATGATCCCAACTCTTGGTCTCTCCACATGTCTCTTGATACATGTACCATGCCCATGGGATTTGTCTTAATGTCCAATAGAAATACTAAACCCAGTGTTTTAGGTTAGTTTATCCAATTTATCTCTAATATGCTTCACATTTATTAATATGTTGACATGAACTTCCTTTTCCATTGTATTCAGTGAGAGCCTTAAACTTGCCATCTTCTCGAATATATTGTGTTTAAATGAGTACGACTAGTGTGCTACGACTCTTAATATGTACCTTATGTGTTGGCCACCATCTCATGAAATTTATGACTAATATATTATTTAAAGCTTCCATAAGTGTTGTTTCATTAGGGAATACTTTCTCCATCTATGTTAAATAGGCTCTTAGATCCCTGGTTTCAAAGTATTTAGGTAAGTTATAAGGTATGTGTACAGAGTTGGGGACAATTCCATGGACATTTCTCATTATTCATACTCATTATGAACATAATGTGTATGCATTATGATCATAATGTGTATGTGTTATTTTAATTCTAGGCTTGGCATATCGAGCCATAATTCATATGCATTAATAGCATTTAACATTATAAATGTGTATGCATTATAACACATACGCATTGTTAACTCTATTAAAAATAAAACATAAAACCCACCTGAGCCCCCCAAAAATGTAAATGTAATTTCATTTTTCTCTACTTGTTTCTCCTATCATGTGATTGTGTTTTGCTCTACTTATTTCTACTATCATGTGATCTTCATTGGAAAGCCCAAAACCTTGCCATATAGATGATGCCACCACAAAAAGGAGGTAAGTGATAAAAATTTAAACCTTATAACCCTAAATTATTGTTATTTTCATAGTTTAATTGGTAAATTATGTGTTTAAATATCCCACTCTGGTGCAAGTGGCCACCATGCTAACCTTCCTCCTAACCCTCTTCCTAACCCACCTATCCCTCGTAAAGTTCCCCAAGAGACCCTACGTAGTCAAGAGGATCTAGTTGCATATATAGTGGAAAATAAAATTGAAATTGAGCAAATAATTAGGATAATGAGGGAACCCACTTTCACCAACATCCACTTTACCTATCTAGCCAATACCATAGAGTCGATATTAAGTCAAGTTGACTTGATAATGAGTCAAATTGATAGATGGGAATCATATAGGGATACGTGTAGGGATTAATATGATAAAAAAATTCAACATAGGAGGTGAAGAATAAAAATATAACAAAAGATCAAATTTGTACCGTATTCATCAACCCAGCCACCAATACACCATTTTCACTTATTGTTAAATATTTCCCAATCCATCAATGCCAATATAATTTGATTAAAGCCTATTTTTGAGACTGATGGTCAATGGTGTTTGATTTTCCACCATGTAACAACCATGAGGTCCCATTGTATTTTTTGAGGAAATTCTATTGAGTTTGTTCTCAATGAGATTGCAAACTATTTTGACTATGGTGAGTTTCAGGGTCGAGGGAAAGGCTTTATGAAAGATTGACCAGGTGCACATCATGCACCTAATTAGACTACAAGTATTCCTACCTAAAAACCAATTCATCATGAGATTATCTCTATGGTGAATTATGTATTATAGATTGAAACTCTACATGTACTTAGTGCACTTACTAATACACTCATTTAGCATATGAGTAGGCTTTCAGAGACCAATGTTGTAGATACTCCACATAGTATGCATACCCAACCCCACCCCTAAAGATTTTGTGATGCTATATGCACTAGACATTTAGATGATGATGATAGTTATTTAGAGGGCTTGGATGATATACTCTTGAGTGATGAGTTTTTGACATACATGTTTAGTGTGCACACATTGGCTGCTACACCCATGAAGGTATCTTTTATATAAATTTCATGTTAAATTTAAGTTATTTTTGAAAATTTAAAAGCTAATGACTAATTTACACATAAATTGAATAATATATATATGTAATTTTTGTGTTATAATAGGTGCCTTCATCATCATGGTTCATAGGTGCATTATTTGACCTTCCTCAGCCTATGTTTACATGTACGAAGCCAACTAATGGGCCATCCACTATTGCATCTTTTCATGTTAGTATGACACCATTTACATATACAAAGATAAAATTTTGAGTTAATATTATAATCTATGTACATTTAATCTATGTATATTCAGTCTTATACTTAAGTTAAATTTATCTATTAAGGATCTCAAAATTCAATTACATTACTATTAAATACACTCCTAGTTTAATAATGAAGAAAAAATTGCCATATATCTTCAATAGTTTATTAAAAACTAAACAACATTATTTATTCAATTGATGACTAGAGTAGACACTCCTCCATCACTACAAGTGAGACATACATAGGCATTGTTATTTTAATGTTACATGCATAGGCAATCACAGAAGTACATATTAACTTGTAATTTTGAATTGTAAAAATAGAGCCTTACAAGTTTTCTTTCATGCATTCATTTATTATCATTTATTATTTATTTAATTTTTAACATCACTGTATCAAATATATCAACTCATTCTAACATTTTGTGCATAAGATTAACACATAGTTAAATTGATTGACTCTATTTTACTCTATGTAGGTCATCTTCAACCATAGGTAATTGGATCGATCCACTCGACTAAGTTCACTTCTTTTCATATAGGTTTTCAGACTCAGTAAACCTAGTAAAAAAATTTAGTCAGTTAAAAATATTCATCTAGATGACACAATATAAGAACAACGAATTTAGCATCTTTAATGTCATTAGGTTCATTCTTACTAGCTCAATCATTTATTTTCCTTCATTTCTGTCTTATTTTTCACAGTTTTCAGTTTATAAAATTATAACCCTATAGTGAACTAAGTCAAATGGATTGACTTAGTTTTATAGTTGCTTCTTGCCCAAGAGACTTAGTCAAATCATTTGACTATGTTTCTTTGGCCCTTGATTCCATAGATAGAATCAACCTAGTCAATTCTATTTTATACTATTTGCATACTCGATCGATTGAATCGACCCTATACTCTTCAATTAAAGTAATTAACTTATATAACTAGTAATTAACTCATATTTCATGTTTATGCTTATTTTCTTAGAGTATCACACATAGACTAAATATAAAGGTTCAATTTATCACTTTAGTCACACTACTTTTTATTTTTCACACACTTCTAAACAACATAATATCAAAAAACAATAAACAAATTCTACCCAAGGTCTGCCTACTTGGATTGCATCACTAAGGGGGACACCGACTCTATTTTTTGGCTGAGTATAAATATGTGGTTGATGGTACATATTGGAAATCACCTGACACCCTTATTGTTGTGAGATTATGAAGTGAGGGGGTAGTACCTAATACTAAACCAGTACCATCACCAATACAGATCCCTTTTAGCCATAACAACCTAAAACCATCCTTATATTTCCTTTTTAGTTAATTTATAAATATAACTTCATATCACATCTATTTCTAAAATTATAATTTGAAACATTTAGGAATGACCACATAGATTAGCATTTCTATTTTTGTTACTTTCTCTTTGATAATTATATGTTGTATTGCAAAACTTATATTTTCCAGTGTTAGTATAAGGTTTGTGTTGTGTGTCACAACTAGATTGACTATTTGACCTAGTTACTTGTGTGTTTATTTCAATTATTCTACAAAATAAAACTATACCATCTAGATTCATAACTATCAAAACCTATCTTTACCTTCAAAACATAGTCAACCTTCATGACTATGTCTCCTACAGTTTCCCTTTTCCCACAGAACATAGTCATTTTATTTTCTCTATTCTCTTATAGACTACATGTTTTATTTACCTTCAACACATATTAAACCTATCTAATTGTGTGTCTTCTAAAATTTCTTAATTTAATCACTTGTAGTACACAATCTACCTATTGAAGTGTGTCTCTTATAGCCTATTTTGCCTACTATCTTACAATACAGTATCGATTGGTTCAACCCATTATCCTACCAATTTATTCTCATTTTTTCCAAGAATTTATATTTATTCCCTCATCATGAATTTCTTTTTTGATGATAATACATAATTAGATCAAACAAACATGATTAATTTCACTAATCTGAATAGGTTTCCTAAAACACACATTATGGCACCTACCATGGATCAAATCAATGTCCATGTTTCCACTCGCACTACCAACTATGGGACTCCACATTCTTTCTCAACACTTAACCCCTTTTTTTATATAAGATTAGCATGACCTTGAGTACATAACTGTAATGATCTTTTTCATCAACAAAAAATCCTCAAAATAGAGGAAAATATCATGCAATTATATATAACCTCATGATGGGAGATCATATAGGAGAACCCCATTCACTTTCCCCTAGATTTTCCCAAGGATTTGGGGCAAGCCCTTTATTTTCATCCACACATTCTCCCTATATCATGTTTCCTTCCCACACTATGATATCATCCTCTATGTCTTCTTTTACATCCATACTAAGTATTTCTATAAATATGTCATGTTTAACCTCTAGTGGGGATCTACAAAATACCCACATCCATACCCATGCTACTAGTACATCTCATCCTACCTATTCTTCTTTTACTACTAATTCTTCTCATGCCACTAACTCATCTCACACTCATAGTGCATCTCAACCTATTAATACCTCACATAGCACTAATGCATCAAATATTGCATCCACTAGCCAAAATGTTGCTCAAACTAATCAATTTTTATTACATGTGCTTAACCAAATGCATACATTTCAAATTAATAATTCAAATCAAATGATATAAATGAAAAATCACCTAATACATCTCTAAAATCAACTCCACCATGTGTAATGGGGAGCACAAAATCCTAATGTTGTCCACCCCCCTTAGGTATTCACATGGTAACCTCATACCACAATCCCCACTTATTAAAAAAATTATCAAACATTTACAAAATAAACCTCTTGTACCTAAAATTTCCAACATTAACATAGGAGGCATCACTCCCACCATCACTTCAAATGGATCTACGGATCCTACCTTGAAACTAAAAACATTTGGCAAATTTTACAAATATTGGGTTGAGCTTAATACTTTGGTTGCCACTAAACTCTTAGCTAAAACACTTTCAGGAAATGATTTATATTGGTACAATCAACTAAAAACCCACTCTATTACTAGCTTAGAAGACTTGGTCAACTCACTAGTCTAAGAATTCCAAACTAGTGATCCTTTTAAAATATCCTTTCTCATTTTATCAATTGTAAATAATTCAAAATTGAAATGACATAAGTTTTCATCAAATGATGGAAAACTTTCTCTGACAAATCTAAGCATAATATGGTAGATGAAAACCTCTTACACCTATTTACTAATGTTCTCCACCCTAAATTACAATATCACGTTAAGACTCTTTCTCCAAAAAAATTGGAAGAAGCTCTTGACTACGGCAAATACCAATATTTCCTCATGCATCAATTTGAACCTCCTCAACCTACAATGGGAACTCGTATGCTTATCAAAAATAAAAAATATCATGCAACCAATGATGGTGTTATAGACACTTATGAAACCATACACACCATCTAAGTTGTTACTCCAAACAATAGCATAGAATATGTTCCTCTCCCTGATAACAATTCTAATAATAATCCCACATTTTCTCAAAATAATCATACTAATATGCGTAAATCTTTGTCATTAGCAAAAATTCAAAACATCTTCCAATACCTCTACTATTAGATATTGACCCCACATAACCCATGAAATAATGGTATGATACAAACAAATTTGTATGGGTTAATGCAAGTTGGGGCCATTCTCATGAGACTTGTAGACAGCTAAAAAATCTTACTATGGATTTTCTCCTTGGTCCTAACTTTGACCATGAATCCCTCATATGAAAAATCAACAAGTTTATGACATATCACTTAAATCTCATGAGACTCAAACTAAAAATAAAGCTTTAAACAAAGTTAATGTTCATTTATCTATCTACAATGATGCCTTTCATAATCACCAAGACAACATTGATCAACCTACCCCTACTACTAACAACATTGAAATTCATATATACCTTAACATAAATGATGAAAATGTGGTTAATATAACTAATATGAGAAGATTAGTTGCTTATATTGAGTCAAATACAACACCTAAACATCAAACCTCTTTAATATTTCACATTAGTCAAGACACTTCCCCATTTCATCTCATAGAATTGGGGCATGAGGAACCACCACACATATAAACACCACCCCAAATAATACAGTGTGGCCATACCTATCATACCATTGATATAACTTCTACTCTTTCCCTAACTTCCATACCTCAAAATATAAATAGTATTTCTTCTACTCAACAAACAATCACATCACCTAAGGACAATCAACCTACTTGAAACCAACCTAAACAAACAATATCTTATCATCATAAGTTTCACTTCACATCTGACCCCCCTTCAAAAGATCTATTACAACACTATGCACCTCTATCTAATAAGCCTTCACATGTTATTATGAATGGGATCCTATTACGTAACTTTCCCATATCTAATCTCAAATTCCCTTCTTAGAGATAATGTGAACTTTTCCCCACCATTGTAATAGTCTAATGTAATTATTGTTCAAAATAAACATCCCTCATCCTCCTATAGGGAAAGAAGATACCTTATTCAGATCAGAAGATAGCATACTGAAACAATGTGAAGAGATGTCCATCTATGTTGACAAAATAATGGACCCTTCCCTTTCACTTAGGTTTCCTATCTCTTCTATGATTCTAGATGAGATATACTTCATGCAGATGATCCTCCTTTATTCATTAAAATTTAAATAGGTGATATCCAAGTTAATCATATTTTAATTGATGAAGGCTCAAGCACTTGTATTTCCTCCCTTGACTTTAAAACACTTGGATACTCCAAATGTAACCTTAAATCCACATGCATTACATGCCAAGGCTATGATAGAAGTTAAATGCCTCTATTAGGTTTGTTTGGATTCCATTACCATTCCCCCTGTTACTATCCATGTGAAAGTCATGATATTTAAATTTACACTTTATTACAATATCTTACTCGATCAACCTTGGACTCATTATATGAGAGAAATTGTTTCATCTACATGCCAATCTATCAAAGTCCCTTACAATGGTTTTATCTAAAAGATTCAAAGGGAAATTAATCCTTGAAATTTTGAATAATTCCAAGAATGAGGTGTCTTTAAAATACCCACCCTTAAACCCTTACATAACATTCTATTTATATAATCCCAACACTTTAACTATCCCATCAACTCTACAAGAGGTTATGATGGTCATCCAGAATTAATTGGAAATATTCCACCTGACCTATTAGACTATGATGATGATGAACCAGATGAGATAATATTAAAGATCAAAATTTTTGATCTCTCCCCTCATATCATTACTCAACTTTCTCCTTCTCTTTAACCTTGATCCCATCTACAATATTTTTATGACATACTAGTTACTTTAACCAAAACTAAACATTTCATTCACCATGCTTCCTTAACCAATAAAATAGTTCACAATTGTGTTATCAAATTACATAAACCTAATCATGATGATGACCATTTTTTATATGACCCATTTTTAGCTAGATTCATCCATGCTAAAAATATCAAGATTCATTCTTATTTATTTCATTCTTTTAGTTCTTATTCTAGCATTTCTTATCTCATAATACCTAATATTAGTTTTTCTACTACTATTCACAATTTAGAGATGGAGCACTCATGTATTATTCCTCAAATCATCATAGAGCCTCATAGGAGTATATTCATGGATCATGCCATGATAAGACCCTATCATTTTCTCAGATATCATGACCCTTCTACTATGCTTCCTCCATAGATGTTAGCCACTTTGCTTAAACCCTTTACATAACCAACTTTACCTACAAATGAGCCTAGTCTAGTTTCCACTCTAGCTTATCCCTTCCTTAGTGATGGTTTTATACCATTACCTCAACTTATTACCTTACCTCCATAATAGATAGATGAGCCTTATTGTGATATTCAAAGAGTTGTTGATCATTAAACCAAGAATTATCATCTATATTAGCAGCTATAAGCTTCTCCTTTCACCCCTTTAGCTAGTAAACCTCTATAATATACTAATAGATGTATTTATTACTTTTATGGAATAGATAATCATTCCTCTACCCACTACTAAAATATTAGGTAGTACATCAACACTTTATGACCACTCATTACCCAGCCCAAAGACAATAATATCCAACCTTCCAATCTACTTCTAGATTACATCCCTAAATATGGGGAAGTCTATTATCTTTGGCATTAATGTTATACCCATCATATTGATCAATGTTGAGTGATTTAGTATCATCTCTAATATTTCCCACATTTTACACCAGCACTCGTTATTCTTCCTCTTACAGGTCACCCACGAATGAAGTCTTGGTTGCACCTCCTCTGTGACCCACATATACTATTCATATTGAGATACCTATCCCTAAAATTGAGTATCCCACCTAGGAGATACCACATGATCATCACTCTTATTTTTCTACACCTATCTTCTTAGTAGAGATGATACAGAAAGAAGTCTTTTCACAACTTTCCATGAAGATTGATGAGATTTTGGCTAACATCAAAATTCAACTGCATAGGGATGTGTTAGATGTTATGGATGACATTTATGGTCAGATGTATCATTATTTGTGAATATAATATGGTGTTCTCTCACATTATTTATCATTATATTACATGATTTAGATTGAATATGTGATTCATTTATATATCTTCTATTTTTGACTATTTGTCAAACATGATTTCACTTATTTCTTTTACATGAATAACTATATTATGTTTTACGTATTTTATATGGTTTCATTCTCTTCAACTTTATCTTATGGCTTACTCTCATTATTTTCATGAATTAAAACTTATACTTGTGGTTTCAATTTTTTCACATGGATTCCTTTATTTTCTCTTTGATGA
The DNA here is from genome assembly GCA_037957365.1 of Torreya grandis. NCBI lineage: Eukaryota > Viridiplantae > Streptophyta > Pinopsida > Cupressales > Taxaceae > Torreya > Torreya grandis. Next base: position 1,020,509 of record JARHVA010002878.1, on the reverse strand, counting down.
TTGTTTCTTATTGTTCAAACTCAAATAAAGATATTTATTTTTGTGACTTGGTTATACAACCCTCATTCTATTATTATTTTACCTTTACCATATGATAAGTTATCAAACATGACTTTTCATTGTACTACTTCTATACACCAATCTATTTGATCTCCTTTTTTCCCTTATTTCCCTTTCACATACTAAGTATACATATGGTCAAAACTTGAGATTACATTTTGGTTCATAGGTAGGATTAATTTGTTTAGTCAGTCATAGCTCTAGTTATTTAGCATCCTATAACCAAATTCTAAAGCTTATCTCTGTGTATCACTTTTATCACTCATGTTGGTTATTCCATGTCCATATGGAGAAAGAATCATGAAATCCATAAAAAGGTTAAAATCCAAATCATTTAAACAAAAGGCAATGATTCAAAAGGCAACATACAATTTAAAAGTTTGATCACACCAAAAGATATGATTCATAAGCACATATCCTATTTCTAATCAAAGTTAAAACTAAAAAATTGAACTCATGATAGATTTGAGGTCCATTTGGGTGTGGTAAGCTAGTTGATATGGATAAGAGAAAAAAAAATCTATAGTGCTAACTATTTTCTCACACAAGTACCCAATCTTCATAGTAGAACAATGGATCTGTAAGAGGTCATGAGGAAAGGGGAACATTTTTTGGGAAGTGTTTCATGTAAATTTTCAATTTAAGTTCTAGGAAAGAGAGAAAAGAAACTTGATACAGGCATGAATAAAAAACTTGTTTGGTTGTGCACATGTTGAATCAAAATATTGTGAAGATATCCTCTTTGGCTTGGGAGGAAGACCTGTAGATAAGAAAGCACTAAAGTAAACTTATTTATTAGATAGATAGTAGGGTAGATTTCATAGTGATAGATAGATCTTGGAAGTGAGTGTTTCCTTAGTGGATATAAATCCACACATTTCAAACAATCAAGTTCACAAAATTGGAAAGAAGGTACTTACATCATTAATCAAAAGGTACTGAAAATGGACAAAAGAATGCTTGTTAAGAAAATAGATTAAAAATGATCAGATTAGTAGTAAACTAATTAATACTAGTACTAATGGGTTAGGGTATACTTTAAAATTTTTGAAACAGGTCTATGAGTGTTTAAAAACACAGAAATTTAGATTTGGTAAGGATTAGATAGGTAGAAATAGGTTGCTAGTTTTTAATATCACAAGGGACCATTGGTGATTGGAGTGATTGTCAGTGGTTAAGCTTGACTATCAATGATTGGGGTCTGACCATTGGCGGTTGAGTACATCAATTCTAGGTTTGATAAATAGATAAATGATAGGATTGAATAGGTGGATTTTGAGAGTTAGGCAAGGGCTAGATTAGTTATAAAATGGAAATAAAGCACATGAATGTTAACAAGCAAGTACTTGTCTTGATAGAAGTCAATTGGGTGGATGGTTGATGTAGATAGTCTATTGGTGGAATCTAGCTTCATTCTAGTAGAGTGTTGGTACCTAAGATCTTGGTGAGAGGTGATGGTAAGTTGGCTCCTAATAAAATGGCTAACAATGCTTGATAATGTTGATGATGTTGATTGATCTACAAAAGAAAACTCCTAAATTCATGAGCTCCTGATAATTATTGTAGATGGATTTGACCTCCTAGGCATTTCTCTCTTATAGGCACAAGCAAGAGGTAGAATTGAAGGTATAATGATGCCATCTAAATATAATTTATCCATAAAAAGGCTCATAACCATAATTAGACAAGTTATTTTTAGAAAAGTAACACAAGTGGTTTACATGTTCTTTGTTAAGAGGTGGATCCTGACCATTGATGGTTAGGGGTTCCCAAGGCTAATTATTGATAGTCACCCTAATCATTCATGGTTAGGGTCCAGAGGAAAAGGGTCTTGAAGGTCAAGTTCACTTAGCTTGGTAAAACTAGGTGTAGATGGATTTGGTGAGGCTAAATAGGTGTAGGTTTGTCCCAAAGGGGTCCTAGGTAGGTTTAGGGGGATTTTTGGGATTTAAAAATGCAAGTGTGTAGATTTTTGGTGTCTACATTTTTATTTATTTTTTTGTATGACTTGTGTGAATGAGATGTAAAACAAAAATAGAGTATGGGTCAAGGGTCCGGTTGCTCCAAGAGTAAGACAAGGTGTTCCCCCATCAATCAAGAGTCGATGAGGTGAAACTGAATGGGTATGGGCTTGTTAAGTGGTAGATGGTTAGTCATGAGGTGGTGACACAAGGTCAAGCATATGAGATGAAAACTTGCACACAAAATGTGACAAAAAGGTATGATAGCCAAGATCATGCAAAGACTAAAATTGTCAATGTTGGTAAAAATAAGGATCGGTGCTAAGAAGGACAAGGGACAAGTGAACTGTGTGACCACCTATAGGCATGGTGGTTAGGAACAATCCTAAATTCAAGTCTCTTAAGTGATTTTTATGTTTTTGATGGGTATCCAAGGTAGGAAGTGCTCCCATGGAAAACATAAATGGGTCAAGTGACATGGGTAGTTGAGGTAAGAAGTGCTCTCAGTAAGACACAAGTGGGTTGGTATGCATGAGGTGGCACAAAATATAAAAGGTCAACATGGTAATGTTATCATTATAGTCAAAAGACTAGGGAAAAAATTATCACAAAATTTCATGCTAGATAATCTAAAAGAGAGCAATGGTGAGGTGGTTGGGTTGGTGGGAGTAGGGCATCTCCAAAAGTAGGCAAAGTCAGGTGTAGTTTGGTAGAAATGGTAGTTTGTAGGTGAAGGTAAAAAAATGGGGTTGTTGTAGGGTTTCTTGACCATTGATGATCAGGGTCCCCAAAAGGTGATCATCAATGGTCACCCTAACCATTGATAGTCAAGGAAAGCCCTAAAAATTCAAATGGGAAAAAGTAAAAAACAAAAGTAAGTGTTGGAATTATTACTATCATGCCTTGTTGACTTTATCTTTGGTAATTTTGGCATTACGTAAGGAGAGTGACTACTGACGTGGTGACTATTTGTTGGTTAGAAGTGTTTGGGTTGATTGCATGGGCCAAGGATGTATGGTACATGAGGATGTGGCTAAGTAATTGCTCATAGGCTTAGACCATGGAGGTAGTCAAGGAATAAGGTGGGGGTTATAGTGAATTTACTAGCTTAGTTTGATATTAGTAATTTAAAAATCCTTAGGGGGGTAGGTCTAGATTGTGTTATCTAGTCTATATGTCATAAGTAGTGTTTTTAGGGTTCTTGTGTAAAATTAGGAGTAAAATGTCAAATTAATAGGGTGGGTGGGTGATTTAGTTTGGGTAGGTGATAGGCTAGGTGTTTAAGTAAGTTTATTGCATGTTGGGCTTTTGTACTTGCCTCTAGGGGTTTTGGGCATTCCATCCATGGAATGCCCATAGGTGACCATCAACGGTCAGGTCTGATAGGATAGGTTAGACTTTTGTGTAAGTTTTTTAGGGTTTGGATAGGTGTTTTGGGTTTTGGGTTTGATTATGGTAATGGATACAATAAAGATTTGAGGGTTGATGTGAGTGTTTAAGGTTTGGGTTAGGGTAAAATAGGTAGGTCAATGGGTTAATTTTAATAGGTTGATTAAGGTTAATGGGTGAAGGTAGTGGGTAATGGTCTATTCAAGATAAGATTATAAAATAATAGTGTTAGGAACTAAGCTAAGTATATGTTTTGACATAGGCTAGGGAGTAGATCCATATACATGACTACATCTTGCATATTTTCCCTATGCTTCATGAGGGATGACTACTAAGGACTAGGTACACATGGAGGAGGTAGGGCTGGGAGTGGTGAGGCACTACCAACATGTGCTTAGAGATGCATCTATGATTGTAGCACTCATCGAGAGATGGGATCCTACTATGAATACCTTCTTGATGCCAACTAAGGAGATGACTATTCTCCCAAAATATGTACATAGGATCACTCAACTCCCACTACATGGTGAGGTGATATATCAGATAGATTAGGAGGAGTAAGATGATTTTGTTGAGTATTTATATGGGGATGATAGTGACCATGTCTGATGGTATTATGGAGGGTTAAATTACATAGCATTGTATGATATATCTCTAGAGGAGAAGACGTTGATGACAATGTTGATGATTGTGGTTACATGCTTTGGGCTCCCATATTTGAGTAACAAGAGGTTTTTGTATGTGTTATTGGGTGTATTGATTGAGATCTTTCTTGAGAGGATAGTGTTTGGTTAGGTCCCAATTTTGCTCATGCAGATCTATAGGGAGTTGTGGGGGTTTAGGCACCATAAGAGATATGGTATCAATGTCAGCCTAGTTATACATTGTTGGGTTTATGAGCATATTTGAGTGTTGAGACTAGTAGGATTGTCATGGGTTAGATAAACTTAAATAGAGTTCCTTATTTGCTTTATGTGATGGAGGGATTATATGGCTACATCAAGTGTAAGAGGTGGTGTCCATGATATTGAGTGGTTTAGGGGTACACTAGGTGCACTAGTGGTTAAATACATTGCTTGGAAGTCATACCTATAGTTTTTGATCTAGCTAGGCTACAAGAGGTAGACCCTTAACCTTCAAAGTTATAGGTGCATAGTGGGCAGATGAGATGGTGAGGTTGAGCTAATTTAATTCGATAGGGTGTGTTGGTAGTTTGGTTTGGTAAAGGGTGTCCTCCTTGGTATAAAAGGTAGGATTTAGAGGTTTACTTTCTAGTGCCCTAGCCTACTCTGATAGTTCTAGAGGGTGGTTTTAAGGAGCTTCCTATTAGGGCTCTTACAGATGATGTTGGGTATACAAATGGATATATGGCCTAGTATCAACCCATTTATGTAGCTATAAATTTTGGTGGAGATGACAAAGGCACAAGGCCTATGGCGTTAAATCTTATAGGCCATGATGGATAGGAAGGAGTGGTATTGGCTACAACCCAGGCATAGGTATAGGCCTTATAGGGATAGGTGGCGACATTACAAGGTTATTTTGCTACTATTACAGGTGAGAAGGATCAACTGAGGTAGAGGGTAGGATAATTCATAGCAGTAGTAGGAGGGCCACCAAACACAGTGCCTTGAGTATGTTATCTAGCTATTATGGAGAAGCTTAGATATTATGAGGTGATAGTGTTGGATCAGTTGCCACAGATGATGCAATATGGGGAGTATAGAGATAGTTTGGTTGGTGGGCCATTTATAGATACTCCAAGATAGTGGGCTACTATAGTCAATTAGGTAGGGGTCCTAGGGGACACCTACTGGGTACAAGTATAGGTACAAGCATAGGTATATCTGGGGCTAGTGGTAGTGGTGGCTTATGACCATGTTTAGACATGTTTTGATAGATGTATATTATTTTGATACTAACTTGTGTGCTAATGAAATGAGATGTATATGTTTTTGAGAGAGGTTTGATACATTGTTATATGTTTTTATTTATGATGACTTAATGTATATGGTGTATGGATCATGATGTTATGTGTGTTTATGGTTCATGATGTTCATGTTTTATGGTTTATGATATGTGACCTCTTTGCATATGCTGTATGAGATGTTTGACCTAGTAGCTTAGGCATGTGTTGATAGAAAAATAGTTATGTTGTTTTTATTTTGTTCATGGATGTGATGGCATATGTATGTTATATGATAATGTAATGGCATTGTTAATGGTTATATTGATGTGTTTGGCATGAACTAACATGATAAGATGGGTTGTGATAATGTTATGGTAAATGGATAGATTGGCAACTGACATATGATATGGGTCTTGATGTTTTCCTCATTGATTTTGTTTTGTGTTTTTGATGAGGAATGGTGTAATTAGTGTTGTTTATGGAATTATATATGCTCACATGATATTATGGTGGTTAGTGGATAGGATGATGATTTTTCATTGTGTTTTGATTATAGATAAATAGATGATGTTGTTTGTGGGCATAGTTCATAATGTGACACTTTTGATGTGATGTTTGTTGTTCATACTCATAGAGGTAAAATGTAAATATGGTGAAAGAAGAAAATACATGGAGTAATTAGGTAATAAAATAGATGTGTAAGAAAGTGATAATAATGTTGAGAGGTATGTCCACATGAACTGATAAAAGATAAGAAAAGGAACATGATGCCTTTATTGGTAAGGACCAAAATAAAACCTAGATTTGGATTGGCTTAGTGAAAATAAGCCATTTGAATGCTTTGCATTAGCATGCTTAGGTTGGTAAACAAGTATCTTTATCACATTGTGTCAAGTTAGCTCATAGTTCCATGCATATGATATGTAGAGGGAAAATGGGTGAAACTAGAACCTTTTGTGAGGCTAGCATGCCTTTTTTTTAGGCTTCCAAAGAGGTGGTATAAGCAAGTCAATTCTCATATATGAAGTGTATATTGATCGATGCAGGAAGTCTACTGAGGAGGGTTGATTGTGGCCTTCCAAGATTTTTGCTTTTATGAGAGCCGATTGTGACTTTCTCATTACGTTTGGTTTTGCTGAGGGGTCTTTGATAATTTAAATTTGCTTTAAGGTTGGGGAAGTTGATTGATGTAGGAAGCTTCCAAGAAATTTTTAGCTTTGAAGAATGATTTACTCAACCATCCCTCAAGGGAGTGGTCTGATTTTATACACTTAGTTCAAATGCTTTTGAGAGTTATCCTTCAAGGGAGAAGTCCACCTTACATTTTGAAATTTTGATTGAATATTATAATAGTTGTCCTTCAAGGGACCAGTCTACAAATGCTAGAGGTAACCCATGATTTGTTTTTGACTTTTGATATTGATTTTGCTTAAAATATACTTACTTATACATGCTCAAGGGAATACCTTTATGAAGGCAAGACTATGGGCACAAGAAGTTTTAGTAGGTGAAAAGAGGTTTAGGTAGCAAGGACCATAGGAACTGATCTCAAACAGATGGGAAGTACTATGAGAATGATGTCATGGATAGAGATGTGGTACCCATAGTTTATGATTAGGTTATGATTGTGATGGATAATCACATGGTTTAATTGTAGTCAATTACCCTACGAACAGGGAAATGAATGTGGTTGTAAGGGATGAGCTTAAGTTAGGAAAATGATGATTGTGACCCCTATTTAACAATAGAAAGGATGTAAATGTGAAGCATTGAGAGGATCAAATTCTAGTTTTCCCTTGAGAGGACAAATGATAAGTTCTTGATCCATATTTATGGGTTATGATGTAGGGTCCAAGATAATTGAAAGTAAATTTCTCCTTTTACATTTCTCCATATTAGTTACATGTTGATTTTCCTTGAAAACAAGATCTCCAATATTAAATTCTTGGACTTTCAAGTGTTTGTTATAGGCACGTTTGATTCATTATTGATAGACATGGAGATGGGAAAGAGTGGCTAGGTAATGCTCGTCAAGTAGCTCGAGTTGAACTAAATGTTTTTGACAAGAATCATCTTCCAAAATAAGGTCATGAAAAGATATGCAAAGAGAGGGTATTTGGATCTCAAGAGGCAATACAACCTCAACTCCAAATGCTAGAGAAAAAGGTGTAGCACCTATAGGAGTTTAGACGTTAGTACGATATGCCCATAAGGCAAAAAGGATGTGCAAGTGTCAATCTTGATCTAAGGCATTGACCATTTTGGTAAGCATTTTGTTAAGGGTTTTTTGGAAGGGTTGACACTAATCAAAGAGCTGGGAGATAAAATGGTAAATGGATTGGAGCTTCCCCTACAAACTATGGAGTTACTTAAGATTGGTTGGAAGTAGCATCTCCAGGATGGATTTGATTTTGGTCGAGTCAAACATGATTCCTCAAAGGGAAATGATAAATCCTAGAATTTTTCCTAAAAATACCTAAAAAATATATTTCTTGGGATTAAGGTAGACATGATAATGGATAAGTTGCTCAAATATAATCTTGAGAATGGTTAAGTGGTCTTTGAAAAGTTTAAACTTCCCAAGAAGGTCATCCACATAGTCTTTGATAATTGTATGGATAAGGTCATGGAAAATATAGGTCATGGCATGTTGGTAGGTTATACCAGCATTCTTAAGACCGAATGACATGACTCTATAATAGAAATTCCCCCATGGGGTGATAAAGGCAATCTTGTGCTGATTTTTAAGGGCAATCAGAATTTGATTATAACCTAAGAATTTATCCATGAATGATAACATCTCAAGGCCTATCGTAAGATCAACAAGTTGGTCAATGTTAGGTAGAGGAAATTCATCCTTTTGTTAAGTGAGGTTGAGGTCATGAAAGTCCACATAGATATGTAGTCCTCTTATGGCTTTAGTGATAGGCATGATGTTCAAAACCCATTGAGGATAATCAATGAGTTGAATCAAGTTGGCATAAAGGAGGCATTAGAGATCTTCTTTGATAAAGAGAGCTATGCAAGGATGCATTTAGTGGAGTTTTTTTTCTAATGAGCTTATCATTACAATTAGTCACAATGTTGTGGGTGGTAATGGCTGGGTCAATGCTAGGCATGTTGGCATATGACTAGGTGAATGCAATATTAAGGTCATAGAAGAAGGTAGAGAAGTCCTATAGTTCCTCAAGGGTGAGAGTTTCACCTAGTTTGAATACATGGGGGTTGTTTGGAGTGCCTATGTCAATATCTATGTTGGGTTCATTCAACATGGTTGAGGTTTTTGGATGTAAGGATTTATGGATGGAGGAATCAAGTGCACCAGGTAAGTGAGAATAGAATCATCCTAGTACTGGATAGTGTGAATGGTAGGAGAGTCTTCTCTTACCAATTTAAGATGGATTAAAGGGATGGATACATGTGCCCATTCCTTTTGATAATTCAAGGGGTTGAGGGTAATCATGTTGACAAAAAAAAGAGTTAGGTGAAATGATGTCCTCATCCTTACCCTCAAATGGAGAGGGTGTTAGTGAGGAATGGGTCATTTTTTCAACAATGGTAGGGAAAGGTTGTTTGGCTTTCTTCTGATTAGGTAGAATAAAGCCAAGGCCATGTTTCTCATAAGGATTATGGGTCTCAATTGAGATTAATGTGTGTGGGCCATGCTCATATCATCCTAATCCAAATTCTTTCCATGCACACTTGTGGAGGTATAGTTTGGTAAATTTCAGGTTGTCTAAGTAAGAAAAGTTAGAGATGAATGGTTGAGGTGGAGAGCGAGTGGTGGTAAAATTAAGTGGCCTGTCAATACCCCTATAGATAAAGTGGGTTTGATAGATTGAAGACCCCAAGGGGGTAATGGCTCCAATGTTAGGGTCATAACCTGGTTTGTGGTTGAGCTTTAAATATTCTTGGGGACTTTGGAAGGCATCAAGGGTGAGGAGGTGGTATTATCTAAGGGTAAGGAATTGAAAGGTGGGTTCCAAATGATTAGTGATGGGTATTTGGTGTATGAGGATAGACAAACTAGTAGATGCCTTAGTGGAAGGGAAAGAAATGGTTTCAACTTTCATGGGTGAGGGTTTGGTGGTGGTTATTTATAGTGATTTAGATTGAGGTAGGAGAATGTCATTAGGTTGGTAGGTCATATTGCATGCTACAAAAGGGCTAGGGTCAGCTTGTATGGTAACAACTTGACCTTCATGTTCAAAATTGACACAATGATATAGGGTGTAAGGTACATAACCCATGGCTTGGATCCAAGGTCTCTCTATTAAAACATTGTACTAGAATTCACCTTTAACCACATAAAAGAGTTTAGGGAGTGTGTGAGGTCCTAGCTGAATGTGAAGGTTGATAGTTCCCAAGGTAGTGGTCATAGAGTCATTAAAGAATCTAAGGATAGCCAAAGTTTTGGACATGACATTATCCATTAGCTTGAGTTGCTAATAGAAATGGGAAGAGATTATGTTAATATTGGCTCCCCCATCGATCATAACCCATTTGATGTGGGTTTGGTTGATGTTGGTTATAATAAAAAGAGGGAGATTTGGATTCTTGGGTGGATATAAGGTCTCTCTAAGTCCTTGAAGGTAATAATGGTGGAGAGTTGGAGAGCACCTATGAAGGCCTCTATAGGTTGGGAATCTTTTGGTCTAACCTCAATAGCTTGCATAGCCTCTATCATGGCCTGACAATGGTGGCGTGAGGTGGAAATGATCTCATAGAGCCTCATCTTAGTTGGGATCTGGTAAAGTTGTTTAAGAATGGCCCTTCTATGGATTCAGAGGGGTTAGCCTTTGAGGTGCCTAAGATGGTAACTTTGGGTTTAGCTATAGACATGGAGTTTGGATTTGGTTTGGTTTAGGGTGAATTGTTGGGTATGTCCATGGAATGGACACTTTAGTCTTCCCTTTATCCTTTTGTTGTGATCATGTGACCACATTAATGGTATGGATAGAGGGGCAAGGTGTGATGGGGGGTTGGGTAGATTCTTCATCACTCTAAGGTGAGAGTGGAGGATTAGGAATGTGTTGGAAAATGTTTGTTGGGTGTATTGGTAGAGGAATGGGTGGAATATCATCTAGTAAAAGTTCATATTCATCATATAATTGGTGGATAATGTCCTAAGGAGATTTTTAATTCTTTGTGTCATGCCCAGGTGTCTTGTAAAAGGAGTAGATTTGACAGTTATTGTACCAAGTTGGCTTCGAACCAAGAGGATCAAAAGGTTTAATAGGAGGTAATGTGAGGCAAGAAGTCTATAATAATCTTTGAAAAATGGTCATTTAGAATTCTACTAAAGGTAAGAGAGATTTATAGCTCATGGTTTAGGTTGGTAAGATGGGTGTGTTGGTGGCAATAGGTTTGGTGAGAGATGGTTTGGGTAAGGTGGTATTTCTAGTTGATGGATTTGGTTTGGGTATGTTGGTATTTGGGGTGGCCAATTTTGATGGTCTAACTATTGTTAATTTGGGAAGGACCAGTGCATCAGATAATAAGTGGGTTGGCATAACCAACAACATTGGATGGCATATGTTAAAGGGGGGTTACTTTTTAAGCAAAGTGTAAGGGTGAGGCCCTAAGATAGAGGGCAAGGTAAAGGGAGGTAGAGTCTCAAACATGCAACCCTTCAATGTTTTCATCCTCTTGGTTGGTGTATGACAAGACCTGGGTATAGGCATGGGCAAGGTTAATTCCACCTTCAAGGATGGGTGAACCAAACTCTGAGAAGGGAAGGCACCAAGAGTTTTGAAAGGTTTAGTTGATGATGTGGTGGTTGGAAAGGTGACTATTTTGGTTGACTAAGAAGGTGAGGGGTTGGTAAAAGTTTTGAATTGTTTAAGAGGTAGTGGGTAAATGATGGATTGGTTGGTTAGAGTCATGCTATAAGGTTCAATTTTATTGATGTAAGGAAGCCCTAACTATTGCCAAAAAGTGGCTTGATCAATGTCTGGTTTTTTTACCATACCTAACTTTTGAACAAGTTTACAAAAAGGTCTATATATTGGTTTGACACCCTGGGTAGCGGGTGTTGAGCATATGCCTATGGGTTGAAGAGGAGGGTTGATAGCCTCATTTGTTTCCTCAATCAAGGGAGGTAAGTTCAAGCTGGGTGGTTACTCTGTGAGGGGTGTTTGTGAAATAATTATTTCCCTGAGCTCTGATACCACTTGTTGGGGATCAACCAACAAGTTGATTACACTTATGAAAGCAATAAACACGGAATTAAATCAGAATGATAAATAGCAAAGAACAAGAGATACAAGAAACCACCTTGAAAACTTGTATTAAACTCTTTACAGAAGGAATACAATTGAAGAAACATCTTTCTTCCACACCTCTCTCAAATGTACAGATCTCTTTCCCTCAAGAGCTCTCTCTCTCTCTCAAGTACAATCAACTCCAACAACCTGGATTGATTCACATATACAATTATGTATTGTTCAACATTCAACAATACACTACCATAAGCTAAGAAGATCTAATCCTACATATAGAATTAGGAAACTTGAGCATGCATTTACAACCAACAGTTATGCCTCTTAAACAAGGGCTCTAAAATAGTCTTACTAATAATAGAGACGCAGACTTAAGACTATGACTTAATCCCAACATGCAAACACTTAGTTTTGTCCTTAAAAATAGCTCTCTAGACGCACAAGTAACCAACATCAGTTCCTGCCTGTTTGCCTATGACCGATGTTGGCCGATCCCTACCGACACCGGCACCTCTTGAACTGCTCCTGACCGACATCAGTCACTCCTGACCGACACCGATGACTGTGTAAACTTGCAACTATCAAATCTACTCACATTGGTGAAGCTTTTAGGCTCCACACCTTAGCAATCTCCCACTTGGAGATAAACCACTGCACCAGTACCTGTACAGCAACATCTTATAGCTCCTCCATCTTCAACTCAATCATGAAGACCAATAGAAGTTGAATGAAGATTCAACTTCTCATTTGTAACTAGCTTGGTTAACATATCAGCAAGATTCTTATCTATATGGATCTTCTCCAGCTTCAACTCACCATCCTCTAATACCTATCTTATGAAGTGGTACCTTAGCTGTATGTGCTTGGTTCTTGAGTGAAAGGCTAAATTCTTAGCCAAATAAATTGCACTCTGACTGTCACTATACAATCTACAACTCTCTTGCTCCTTTCCTAACTCTTCCATGAATCATGTCATCCATATCATCTCTTTGCTAGCCTCTGTGACTGCAATATACTCTGCTTTTGTAGTTGACAAGGCAATAACCTTCTGCAACTTTGATATCTAGCTAATCATCATTCCACCAACAGTGAAAACATATCCTGTGGTGCTTCTCCTGTCATCCAAATCACCTGCCATATCTAAATCTACATAACCATGTAGAGAAGTATCTAAACCTTCATAACACAAATGCCTATTGTTGGTTCCTCTCAGATATCTAAGGATCCACTGAACTGCTTTTCAATGTTTCTTCCCTGGATTGGCCATATACTTACTTACAACTCCCACTGCTTGGGCAATATCTGGTCTAGTACACACCATTGCATACATTAAACTCCCTACTATGAAAGAATATGGAAATCTACTCATGTACTCTACCTCATCATGTGAATTAGGACATTGTTCTTTACTCAACTTAAAATGTCCAGCCAAAGGTGTGCTTACCAGTTTTGCATCCTGCATATTGAACCGTTTCAACACCTTGTTCACATAATCCTCTTGAGACAAAATCAACCTATGATTTTTCTTGTCTCTCTTAATGCTCATGCCAAGGATTTTCTTTGCTGCTCCCAAATCCTTCATGGCAAATGTTTGAGCTAATTTCACCTTAAGCTCAGAGATATCCTGCATGTGTGATCCTGCAACTAGCATATCATCTACATACAACAATAGAATAATATATCTACCATTATTCAATCTCTTAAAATACACATAATGGTCAAATTGACACCTACTGTAGCCATGCTCAGTCATAAACTTGCCAAATCTCAGATACCATTGTCTAGGAGCTTGCTTGAGGCCATACAAGTTTTTCTTCAACCTGCACACTAACTTCTCCTTACCTTTGACATCAAATCCTTCCGGCTATTCCATATATATTTTCTCATCCAAATCTCTATGAAGAAATGTTGTCTTAACATCAAGCTGCTCAAGATGCAAATCCTCAATAGCAACTAAAGACAGTACAGTCGGTATAGAAGTCATTTTAACAACATGAGAAAAAATCTCACCAAAATCAATACCTAGCTTTTATGCAAATCCTTTCACTACCAACCTGGCCTTATATCTAATCTGTCCGTTCTCACCTTCCTTTAATTTGTAGGTCCATCTATTCTTCAGTGTCTTCTTACCTGCTGGCAACTCAACCAAATCCCATGTTTCATTCTCTTTCAAGGACTCCATTTGCTCAACCATGCCACACTCCCATTAATTCTTGGACTCTACCTGTATTACTTCTTCAAAACTCTCTGGTTCTCTACCATCAGTTAGCAATAAATAGAATAATGAAGGAGTATATCTAATTAGAGGTTTACTTACCCTTTTTGACCTCCTGATGGGTGTCTGAGACTCATCCACAACATGCTATTTGCCCAATTTCTCTGACAGTGATCGACCTCGATCACCTCCAGGCCTGTAAGTAGTTGACGTTGGTTCTCCTTGACCGACGTCGGTTCCTGCCTGGCTGAAATCGGTCTCTGTATGACTGACATCGGTTTTTGTCCTGCCGACATCAATTCCTTCCTGGCTGACGTTGGTCTCTGTGTTTTTCTGTAAGTGATTATTTCTTCTTCCCGCAAGCTCATTTTGGACCATCACCTCGTCCAATTCTCCATTGCTCTACCCAGATTGATTCAGCTAATCACTATACATCACTTTTTCATTGAAAACAACATCACGGCTCCTAATTATCTTGTTAGTTCATAGATTCTAAAACCTGAATCCGAAATCATCAGAGCCATAGCCAATAAATGTGCACCTCATAAACTTAGCATCCAACTTCTTTCTATTTTTCATATCAATGTCCAGAAAGGCTTCACAACCAAAAACTTTGAGAAAAGAGAGATCTACCTTTTTACCTGTCCATTCCTATTTTGGAATTCTACCATCTAGAGCTGTAGAGGGTCCTCTGTTAATCAGGTACACTACAGTGTCAATAGCTTCTACCCAAAACTCTAAGGGCAAACTAGCATGCAATCTCATACATCTTGCACACTCCATAATTCTTCAGTTCATCTTTTCAGCAACTCCATTTTATTGAGGTGTCCTTGGAACCATCTTTTGCCTATAGATTCCATGCATATAACAATACCAGTTGAATTTATAGCTACAGAACTCACCACCATTGTTAGATCTCAGGCACTTCAATTTTTTGCCTATTTCATTCTCAACCATAGCTTTCCAAATCTTAAAAGTCTCAAATACATCAGATTTCTTCTTAATACCATAGACCCATACCTTTTTTGTATCATCATCTATGAACGAAACATAGTACTGTGATCCTCCAATAGAAGCAACCTGAGCTGGTCCCCACACGTCTGTGTGAACAAGCTGCAACTTATGCTTCTTCTTTGTTGACCCAGTCTTGAGAAAACTCACTCTCTTCTATTTTTCAAAAACACAGTGCTCACAAAAATATAGATCTATGCTTTTTAAATCTGAAAGCATACCTTTTGACTTAAGAATTAACATTCCTTTCTCACTCATGTGGCTGAGCCTAGAGTGCCACAATTTTGCATCCACATCTGAAGTAGATAATACAGAAAGATAATTGTTAGTAACACAATTACATAAATAAAAAGTACCTACTCTCTTACCTCTGGTCATTACAAGTGCACCCTTGGTCACCTTCCAAGATTCAGCTATGAGAGTTATTATACAACCCTCATCCCTTAACTTTCCTGCAGAGATCAAATTTCTCTTCAATCTAGGAACATGCATAACATCTCTCAACACCCATGTGTTGCCATTCTACATTTCCAGCTACACTTTACCTTTGCCAATAATTTTACAAGGCTCATCATCGCCTAAATACACTATTCTAAAATCTCCATGGACATAGTCACTAAAATATTCTCTATTAGGGGTAGCATGAAAAGATTCACCAGAATCTAAAACCCAATATTCTATATTATTATGCGAAGAGAATATTAAAGTATCTTGTGCAATACCTACAACCTTTTCTTCTTATTTTCCTTCATGTTGATTGTTCTCTTTAGGCTTTGACCAGCAATCTCTGCTTATGTGCCCTATCTTTCCACAATTCTAGCATTGTGGCTTCCTGTCATTTCTAGATTTGGATCTACCTCTCACCTTTGACTCAGATCTTGATCTTCCTTTCTTGCTCTTCTCTTTCGGCCTTCCCCTGCTCTCAAAACTTAAAGCATTCCTTGATGTTTCCTCTATGCTTTTTTTATGAATTTTCTCATTCAAGATAACACTAACAACATCCTCTACTTTTAAAATGTTTGAAGCAGATGCAGTATTACTAACTGCCATTACTAAGCTATGCCAGCTTTCAGGCAAAGAACATAATATTAAAAGAGCTTTAATTTCATCATCAAATACAATTTTGACTAAACTTAATTGATTTACAATTCCATGGAAATCATTTAGATGATTAGACACAGATCCACTTTCCTACATATGCAAATTAAATAACTGCTTCATAAGATATACCTTATTAGAAGCTGAGGGTTTTTCATACAAATTTGCTAAAGTAGTCATTAACTCTACCGTAGACTTTGCCTGTGATAAATTAGATATCATAGTAGATGCCAAACTCAGTCTTATAGACCCCAGAGCCTTTCTATCAAGAACTTCCCATTCTTCATCATCCATGTCTGTGGGCTTCTTTGCAATCCCACCTAACGGTAAGTATAGATCCTTATGATATAGATAATCCTCTATCTGCATTCTCCAATGTTGATAATTTTTGCCATTAAACTTCTCCATTCTCAATTTACTTTCTTCTGCCATTGCTTCTCCTACTCAAACAAAAATTCCTACAAAAACTCCTGTGAGTAACCTATAATCAATACACACTACACAGATCTGAACCACCTGTTAGTGAACCTGAGCTCTGATACCACTTGTTGGGGATCAACCAACAAGTTGATTACACTTATGAAAGCAATAAATGCAGAATTAAATTATAATGATAAGTAACTTGAATGATAAATAGCAAAGAACAAGAGATACAAGAAACCACCCTGAAAACTTGTATTAAACTCTTTACAGAAGGAATACAATTGAAGAAACTTCTTTCTTCCACACCTCTCTCAGATGTATAGATCTCTCTATAGATCTCTTTCCCTCAATATTTCTCTCTCTCAAGTACAATCAACTCCAACAACCTAGATTGATTCACATATACAATTTTGTACTGTTCAACATTCAACAATACACTACCATAAGCTAAGAAGATCTAATCCTACATATAGAATTAGGAAACTTGAGCATGCGTTTACAACCAACAGTTATGTCTCTTAAACAAGGGCTGTAAAATAGTCTTACTAATAATAGAGACGTGGACTTAAGACTATGACTTAATCCCGTCATGCAAACACTCAATTTTGTCCTTGAAAATAACTCTCTGGACGCACAAGTAACCGAGATCGGTTCCTGCCTGTTTTCCTATGACCGATGTCATCCGATCTCTGTCAACGTTGACATCTCTTGAACTACTCATGACCGACGTCGATGACTGTGTAAACCTGCAACTATCAAATCTGCTCACTTTGGTGAAGCTTTTAGGCTCCACACCTTAACATCCATAATTATAGCTTGATCTATATTTAGGCGAGATGGTGGGTTAGGAATAGTTATTTTTTTGAGTAGGCTATCCAAAGGGGTGTTTGATGATTTTAAATCCTCTATAAGTGAAGCTAATGAAAAAATAACCTCCTTAATTTGGGTCTTTAGAGGAAGGTAAATTGACTCTGCCACCTTGATAGGTGAAGTCGGAGAGGAACAGGTAGGTTGGATGATAGGCTCCCCATAGACAGTGTGTTAAGGACTATATTGACTATGTGGGTATCATGAGAATATTCATCTTATGTGTCCTTGGTTTTTACATGCATATGGTTGGGAAAAGGTTTCCTAAAGATGTCAAGATCTTGATTTTGAGGGGCATTAAGATTATCCAACATGCATTGCCCCTTGTTGATAAGACTCTAAACAACATTCTTAAAAGTTTTGCATTAGTTGATGTCATGTACAATTACCTAATGAAAATTACAAAGGTCATTCTCATTATACCAAGCAAGTGCTAGACAAGAAGAATCAAACTATTAGGGGGGTTTGATGGGTGGAAGTTGTATAGGGTTAACTTTTAGTAGCTTCTCCAGAACCAAGGTATAAGATTTTACAAGTGGAGTGAATTGCTTTTGGTTGCTTCAGTTTGGGTTCCTTATGTTTTGGTTGGAGATAATGGGAGAAATTTTTTGGTTGACATTGGGTGAAGGGGTGGTTTTAAGGATGATGGCATTTATGGTTTCCCTAGTCTTGGTTCTAGTATTAGTTGGTTTCCTAGTTTAGAATAAGAAGTTTCATTGGTCTTGAAGGTAGAGTTTTTGTTTTTTAACTTCAATTTACCCTCATCTATGGCCCATTTTTCTATCTTACGTTTCATGGTAAAATTCTCAATCAAAAGTTTTGAAGCTTTGGACATGCAGTGTAGAAGATATATGTTTGGCACATGCTCAAGTGAAAAGTTCTATAAGTTTAGGTTGAGGCAAGGAAAATGAAAGCTAATTAATCAAGCTTCTCCAATGAGCAATGAAATTGACAATGGACTCATCATCAAATTTCTTGATAAAATAGAGGTTAGTGATAGAGACATTCTTGGAAATGTTAATAGAAAAGTGATTTTAGAAGAATTATGCTAGTTGGGTGAAATAAAAGATGGAATGCTTAGTGAGGGCACTATACTAGTTGAGTGTTGGGCTAGATAAGGACATGGGGAAGGTTTGAAGGAGAAGGGAATCATCATAAGAAATCATGTAACATGTATGCCTAAAATCCCTAAGGTGTTTTTGGGGGTGTTCCTTACTCTAAAATTTGGTAAATTTTAGAAGCTCTCATTGAGTAGGGTAAGGTTTGATGGGGATAGAAGGATAAATAGGTTAATTACAAATCTAATCATAGGATAGGATGTTATGAGCCCCTAAAATGGATAACTCAGGGTTGGTCATCTTTTCCATGAGAATTTTTATCAGGTTAGTTTGAGGTGGTGCACCAAAAGGATTTTAAGGCTGATATTATGGTTGAGGTTGGGTAACATATTGGTAATTATTTGGTGGTTGAGAGGCTACCACATATTATAATGTGGATGTTAGAGGTTGGGTAGGGTAGGTGGATGATTATGGTTAGATAATGGGTATATACCCTTGTGGGTTAGGGATTTATCTGAGATTAGGTGTAACATATAACTATTGAGGAGTCCCTATGGATTGGGCATGGGTGGTAGTTGGGTTGGTGACAAGAGGTGAGGTAGTGACCTTCATGCTAGTATGTGGTGAAGTAGAAGGGATAGATACCCCTAAGCTTGGTAAAGGGGTATTGACCAATGGGTTGGTTTGATAGAGGGGAGGCTCATAGTGCTACTAGTATATGGTCTAACAATAAGTGGAGCATTATGGGTTAATGGTAAGGTGTATTATAAGGTGGAGAATTCATTGGTAGGGGTGGAAGGAGTAAGGATAGGGGTTGGTTGGGTAGGTTGGTTTTTAGTTGTGGTGTCAAAGGGGTTAGTAGACGAAGATGTCTGGGTAGTTTAAGGTTGGGTGGTGATCATGTCAATAAGTATGCCCTTAATAAGGTGGGATGGCATGCCATAAGAAGGATCCTGAGGTGGATTTAAAATTGGGATATGGTGACGGGAGGTGTTAAGGTAGTGCTAAAGGGAAACTAGATTGTTGTCTCAAAAAGTGGTAAAATCTATGTCTCCTTAGGTAAATACCTGAGGAAAAGTAGGGCTTCCCAATAGATGAGTTGAATCTTTAGCATTAAAGACATACTCCATAGATGAAGATGTAGAAGAGGTTGATTTAAGTGATGGATTCTACTCTACTAGGTACCTTTATTACTAGGGAGTGAGAACCATATAAGAAAGGGGGGAGAAAACAAGAACAAACTCACCACTCAAATAAGAAGACAAGAAAATGATCAGGGCAATCAAGAGACACACTATGAATTACATTAAGCCTAGAGGTTAGTTTTAATCTTGATTTTGGCTTATGCTTTAGTTTGTGTGATAGAAGTTGGCTTGTATATCAAGTACTATAGAAAAAGTTTATGGCTGCTTTTGGGTTCTTTAGGTGTTCAAAAGAATCTATATTAGAATCAATATATAGCTTAGTACTAGGGCCAACCCCCTCACTTCATAGTCCCATAGTGATAAGGGTGTCATGTGCTTAGCCAATATATATTGATATCCAAATTTTATACTTAACCAGAGAGTTGAGTTGGTTCTTTTCTTGGTAATGACCTCCAAGTAGGATTGCTAGGAAAGGGGTAAGGTGAACACTAGGTGATAAAATCATAGTCAAACCTTGTCTCAAATTATTTTGATGTTTTTTTGATGAAATTGGTTTGGATAATGTGTGAAATAAAAGTGATGTTACGATAAGATTATTGTGCTTTGATTCAAAGTGAACTAATGTTAAAAGAAAGAAATAGATGTAGTTGATTTTAAACCCAAAAGAAATTTTAGTTTCAATTATGAGCACAGATAGAGAAAAGAGCATACAAATGCAAATAAAATGTGAGTAAAGACTTTATGTCCCACTGAGCATGCCATAATGTTTCATGTAAATTTTCACTTTAAGTTCTATGAAAGAAAGAAAAGAAACTTGTTATGGGTGTGGTTGAAATACTTTTTTGGTTGTGCACGTGTTGAATTAGAAGATTGTGAATAGCTCCTATTTGGCTTGGGAGGAAGACCTACAGATAAGAAAGCACTAAAGCAAACTTGTTTATTATACATATAGTTGGGTAAATTTCCTAACGGTAATTAGATCCCAAAATCAAGGGTTTCTTTAAGCCTATCAATATACACATTTTAGATAATCAAGTTCACAAAATGTAAAAGAAGGTACTTACATCAATAATTAAGAGGTACTAAAACTAGACACAAGAATGTTTGTTAATAAAATAGACTAAAAATGATCAGATTAGTGGTAAACTAATTATTACTAGTACTAATGGGTTGGGGTATACTTTAGAAAATCTTAAAGGTGTCTATGAGTGGTTAGAAACATAGAAAATTGGATTTGGTAGGGGTTAGATAGGTGGAAATAGCTTGCTAGTTTTTATTGCCATAGGTGACCATTGGTTGTTAGAGTGATCATTGGTGGTTAATCCTGACCGTCAGTGGTTGGGGTCTAATCATCAGTGGTTAACTATGTCAATTTTGGGTTTGCTAAATAATTGAATGACATGATCCAATAGGTGGATTCTGAGAATTGGGAAAGAGATAGATTGGTTTTGAAATGGAAATAAATCATGTGAATGTTGACAAATAAGTACTTGTCTTACTAGAAGTTGATTAGGTGGATGGTTGATATAGTTAGTCTATTGGTGGAATATAGCTTGATTCTAGTATAGTGGTAGTACCTAAGATCTTAGTTGAGAGGTGATGGCAAGTTGGCTTCCAATAAGATGGTTGATAATACTTGACAATGTTGATGATGTTGATTGACCTACAAAAGAAAACTCTTGAATTCTTGAGCTCCTGATAATTATTGCAGATGGATTTGACCTCCCAAGCCTCTCTCTCTTATAAGCACAAGAAAGAGGTGGGATTCAAGGTGTAACTAGGACATCTAAATATCATTTGTTCATACAAAGTCTTATAACTCAAATTAGACAAGTTATTTTTAGAAAACCAATACGGGTGGTTTACATGTTCTTTTTTAAGAGGTGGATCTTGACTATCAACAGTTAGCCTTGAAGGCTAACCATCAATGGTCAGGGTCCATAGGAAAAGGGTCCAAAAGGTCAGGCTCACTTAGCTTGGTGAAACTGGGTGCATATGGATTTGGTGAGGCTAGATAGGCGTAGGTTGGTTCCAAGGGGGTCCTAGGTAGGTCCAAGGGGAATTTTTACATTCAAAAATGTAGGTGTGCATATTTTTAGTGTCTAAAATAAGGTAGGTTCATTTTAATTTCCTTATTTATATAACCTTCATGACTTGATCTTAGTATTCCACCTATTTGCCTATATAACTTTGTGCTTATTGTGAGCAGGTATCCTTTGTGTTTTGATCGTTACTAGATTCTTAGTGTCTTTCCTCCTTACCTAGTATGCCTCATTTTTACTAAGTTCTTATCATAAATTCTTATGTCATGATTTTTACACTCCATACTTCATTACAACAATCCTAATATTTCCCCTTGATGAATATTGTTTTTATAACTAATCATACCCCTAGGGTGTTCCTTTGTGAGTTGAATTGTAAGAATTGGATAGGCCCAGACACTCCTCACAAAATGTTTCCTTTCTTTTCCTTATTACTATTCACGTCATTAGTGTTCACCTTGTGAGTTTCAGTGTAAGACCTTAGATAGAACTAGGCATTCCTCATAATTTACCACATTAAAACCCTCTAATTTATTCCAAGATTTGTATCCACTTCATTGGTGTTAACTTTGTGAGTTACAATGTAAGACTTTGGACAGGACCAAACTTTTCTCACAAATATTCCAATAAATTTCACACTATAACCAAGTCAAAATAATATTACATGCTTTAAATTTGATATGAATTTTGTCAAATTATGATTTACACGCCATTTACATACTTTCCATATTGA
Source organism: Torreya grandis (assembly GCA_037957365.1). Classification (NCBI taxonomy): domain Eukaryota; kingdom Viridiplantae; phylum Streptophyta; class Pinopsida; order Cupressales; family Taxaceae; genus Torreya; species Torreya grandis. The sequence goes on along the minus strand of JARHVA010002878.1, from coordinate 998,377 downwards.
TTTAGTATGTTTTATGCTTACTTCATAAACACTTCACTTTTATTTTCTTATTTTTCAATTACGTGTATGTTTATAACCATTTTATTAACTTTATCATACTTCCTATCTTGATTTAGTATTATTTATTTGATTTATACCTTCATTTCATTACATCTTGATTTAGTATGATTGATTAACTTTATTATCCATTTGTTCTCTTTTCATTTGTTATAACTTATTTTCCACTTTATTACAAATCTTTCATACTTCCCAACATGATTTAGTATGACTTATATTTGTTAAAATTTTATGTAATTTTTACTTATACATGGTTTTAAAACACTTTTTACCTTTAAATTTACCGTTTGGTTTACTATATTTATTCATCTCTTATTTTTACACATTTCCCATCATGATATAATGTGTATTAAAATTTATGATTATTTATACGTTTCCAAATCATTTGGTTTTGTTTTTAACCATGCATGTGTGTCAAATAATGTTATAAAATAAAACATACATCACATATTTCCCATAGCATATACAACATAAGTAAAATACATGTGCTAGAAAGGAAATACATCCATACATCCATCAATAACATTAGTACAACTCATAGATCAAGAAATGTCTATATCAATATATATAACATGAATTCGATACATAATACAAATATAAAATACATTAACTACAGCTCTAAGGTTGTGCTCCATTATGTTTATCCTATAGCTGAGCTACACTACACATAAATGCTTGTGATTGACCCATTGGAATAGTATGTTATAAAGAGGCAGTCTAAGATCTCAAACCATTGACATGTACCTATATATTGTCCACCTAGTCTTATACATATCCAATCACTATAATCATCACCATATGGGTATCTCTCTCCTATGTTAATGCCTATTAGGCTCAGGACTCTTCCTCTCCTACTCTTACAAGTGGTTGTAAGCCATCTCCTCATGCCTATAACTATAAAAATACATCCTTAACCAATCAAAACTATCTAGCATAAGCTAGAGTAGGTGGTACCACATGATCCACCAAGGTGGATGGCTCATAATGTGATAGCACCTCATCTCATAATCATGGCACCCCATCTAATCACCTTTGTAAAACAAAAACCAAATATACTTCAGATCTCATATATATATATATATATATATATATATATATATATATATATATATATATATATATATATATATATATATATATACCAAGTACATAAACAACTATGTAACTAATGATCTATGTTAAAAACTTAAAGTATTTCTTACCAATACCAGTGTCACAAACCATGGTCTCCCTATTAGCTAGACCATTCCACATCCTCTATAGGCTACCTCCATGTAAGTACAAATCCTAGAGTCACCACTTGTGCATGTCATAGTCCTCTCCTCAACTTCCTTTTTATGGACAAGATGTGTCTAGCATCTACTATGGGATCTCCATGTGTGATTGCTAACACCCATGTCCCCTCCCTCTGGTAGTTCCTCCATGTCCTATGTACTTGTGGTGATAATTTTCATCCCTATTATGGATTCAAAACTACCTCACCTACATCATCACCCTATGCATCCAAAACTATAACATCCTTTGCCTCAGGACTCATTACCCTGTTGTTGTGCCTGACCTGCCCATGGTCTCACTAATACAATCCTAATGATTGGTATCTCTATAGGTTCCCCTTCACCTCCTCTACCTCTCAACTCTCTAACATGTCATTACCAAGAATCAAACACTACTAATGGATCCTCAAGATGTGGTAGGCCTAGTTATCTAGGTATACAAGCTACTAGATGTGGCTCCACCTAAGAAGTATAATGTCTCATAATGCAAATGTGAGATAATCATATAGTAATAGTAGCCCAAATCAACCAACTAGCCACAATATCAATGTAGGATTGCCATACTATCTACCCATGTGTCATAGTGTATAAATATGGAGCATGGGGCATGACATGCACTATATGGTCTTGTCGTCATATCACCACCCAAGGTAGCCTATCATCCACTGCATGGAGTAACCCATCAGTTGATATACAGGAAACCTCTCATAAATACAAGCACTCAACAAAATGATGGGGCCCATAGTCTTTGCCCCCAAGTCATCATACCATACATATCATGCATGAGCTGTACCCAAATGATAGAACCCAAATCATATAGAGCACCCTACTCTAGGATGGACTAACACAAGGCTACCACATATAATTGTACCTTCCCATCTGACTTGTGACACAACACATGTGCTATCACAAGTCCCATCATAGCCTTCTAGATATTTGGAATGGTCGAGATATACACATCAAATAAGCTAACCTACATCCTATGGTAAACCCTATCGAAACTAGTCGCCTAAAGGGCTAGGGATCAACTCTCACCATCTACCTTTAGTGTATTACATATGATAGGATCCTAGATAACATAAATTTTAAGCAAGGCATGGACATCATCTAAAGTGATGCCCACATCTATGATTTACAAAAAAAACTGAATTTTTGCTTATTTTATAGGTTCACCTAATGTTCCCTACATTAGACACCTTTACATATATCTCACTTCATTACAACACTAAGGTAAGCAAAGGTATGTATTTATTGATTTTTTATTTCACTTATGTTATTCCCTTCTTACTACAATTTACTTAGATCATCATTATGTGTTGTTATGTTCTTTTTTCAAAGCACCATCCCATGTTACAACTATACGACACATGATGAGCTTCAAGTGCGGCATATGTATACACGCAATATTTTAAAAATTTATTAATTATTGATGCATTCTCTCTTACAAAAATGTAGTAAGTCTTGATCTCTCTAAGTGAATGCCTTAAAAGATGCATCAAGAAAGGGGTGGGTAGATCATTGGTACTTCAAAAGATTATTATTATGTATACCACCACTTACAACCAACACAAACCTCTCCTCTACATTTTCTTAAGATTTGACACCTCCCTTACATACTCCTCTAATAAATTCACTACCTTAAATATCCCGTACCTAAGCCAAAACCCTTTTTTGTGATCAATTGAACATAGTCAAATGGATCAACTCTATTTTAAGTTTTGATCACTTTACAGGACTAAGCCAATCTGATCGACTTAGTTCAGAACCTAACTGCTTTATTTATTAAAAAATTGGGTCGAATGGATCAACTGTGTTGATTAAGACTCTAGAAAGGTTTAGGGTTAGATCTATCTATATAAACACATCCTTTTCACCATTTTCATCAGAGAGAGATAGAGATAATCTTTCATTTTTTGCATCTACTTATCTACCACTCTACTTGAGGAGTCATTATTTAAGGTTTCATACCCCCTTTGGAGAGAAAAATATTGTTTTATGTGAAGAGTATTTTAGATGCATAGGAGAAGTCATGTAGCCTATATCTGACCTATCTTTATTATCCTTACAAACCACAACAAAATGTTTCAAAGCACCATTAGCCAAAGGAGATATTAAGGCTTGATGGATTCATATTCAAGGTAAGTATTCATGACTCTTGATCATCTTTTATTAGTAGATAAATTTGCATATGTTCACTTATAAATATATTTCTCTCCATGCATTAATATTACATCGACATTGACTTGAGTAGATTTATTCTTTGCATGTTTACTTTTATGTTTATTAACCCCCATTTATAGCATAAGCTTTAGTGAGAAGTAGATTAGATTTACTTTACTTTGTCATTTACTTTGTTAGAAACTATTGGATTTAGCTAAGGTTATTATGTGGTATTTCTTGACTAGAGACTTTATAACCCTCTCTAGTGAAATTGTATGGTAAAATACCCCTTAGTTAGGTCTAGAAGATCCATATTGGTCATGACCCTAATTGTCTAAATGTACCAACAAGTGGAAGCAATAGTGTGATTTATCTTCTCTAATCTAGGATTGATTTATGTGAGCATAGGATTATAATAAGGGGAGATTAATATCATGTTAATATAAGAAATCAAATCCAAAAACACACTAATAAATAACACCTTAAGCTTAGATCTTATGGGGAGTTTAGTGAATAAAAACCATTGAAAAATCATAATTAAAATACAAGAAAACAAACTTTCTTACCTTCCTTGAATGCTCCAAGAGATCTCTTCATTAGCTTACTCAGATTATGCTTAAGAAGTCTATGGCAATGGATCTTCGCTATCTCCTTCTCTCCTTGGCACCATGGTTGGATTTGGCTTGGATTGTGAAGCTTGACTCATTATTTTGACATAATAACAATATATCAAAATAGATTTGGAATCATTTGGGCATGATAACTTTACTCTATCCAAGCTCTCCAAATGAAGAGCTCTAGGCTTGTATTTATAGATTTTAAAATTAACTTGGAATGGGTCAAATTCTTACCTTGGTTGGATTAATAGTAACTCCAGTAGAGTTATGAGTTATCAAGCACTCATGATTTTCAATAAATAGGCATGGGTCTCCAAAAAGATATTTTTAGATATTTTCCAAAAGTGACAACTCATAAAAGGTAATGATTAGCTTTTAAGATGCTCTTGATATTTGTATTTTATTTTTTGATAATTGAATTAATTGCTCATGGATGAATTTAATTAGACTTTGATTAGGATTTTCTTAGTATTTTATGTTAAATAACCCTTGTTAAGATTTTCAATATTTATGTAAGATTTAAATTAAATGATGGTGTATTTATTCAATTTAATTGATTAATAGGCCAAATTGATTTATTGCATGGTTATGAAGCCAAATTTGAGACATTTAAAATTCTTAGGCTAGATGGTCAATGGTTGGTAATAATTGGTCTAAATTTAGATATGAAGCCATTAGTGGCCAATTTTATGTGTCTATAGTTTACCCCTATTTGGAAAGATGTTTTAAAACTGTAGGCATAACAATGTCTTGTCAAAGAATGAGAAAAATATTGTATGCCAAAAAGAAGATGATGGTTGAAGAAAAAGCTTCTGACAATGTTTGGGAAGCCTATGATGATGCCCCCTTGAAGTAGTGGCCATCATATATGTTTTATGGATGGTACCTCAAAAATAAATAAGAATAAGAATTAAATTAACCTACGAATGAGATTAGTCTAATGGAGAAAATATTTGCATGCCTTGATTTAAAAAGGTAATGATTTTCCCAAAAGTAGTTATAATCAGAAATAAAATTCAAAATAATGATTTTTCCATAAGTAGTTATAATCATTAAGATGACCTAGATTGGATAAAGATGATTGATTGATATGTGTGTGTCCCAAATATGGTGGTTTAGAAAGCATGAATCAAGGATAAAATATGTTGCACAGATTAAAGATGAGTGGGTGCAAATGTAGATGCGATGGTCTAATGACTAAAGAAGCCATAAAAAACCAAGTATACAAGGATGCAAACTGATGAAAGAGATGGATAGAATAATAAGATTGATCAATAGAAAAGATTTAGTTGTACTTGCCAATGAAGAAATGCTCATCCTTATTATCATTGATACAACTAGAATGGTCAATGGATTGATTTGATCAAAATGGGTGGAAGGATTTTCCAAGGTACCAAAGAGACACTTTTACAGCTCCATTTTTTGTATGACATCTTGAGCTAACTTTTGTTGTAACACATGATAGTAAACATAATGATATAATATCATGAGGACTTGGCCAAAATATGCATAAGGACTGACTCCCAATCCATTACTTTATTGAAAATAGTGATAAAAACCCTTATGACAATGTTGATGTATAAATATGAATAAAATCAAGAATAATGTACAAAGAATCACCCAATAAATGCATATAAACTAAGTTAAGGCAATAGTGCTGAAAGCAAACAAATAAAAAACAAAAAAATAGAAAGCCTAAAAAAAAGCAATAATAAGCATCCTTTAATGGATTTTCCCTAGTAGGGCAGATCGAGGATAACAAACTAGGATTAGACAAGATAAATGTATTTGGATTTTGAATTTTTGAATGTTTTTGGAATTTTGAGCATCTCAACTTGATCAAGAATAATGAGATATTAAACAATCCAAGCTCACAAAATGGAGACAGCATTCTAACTTAAAAGTATGCTCATACAATGGCAAGAGCATTTCTTAGGCTTCTCATAAAATAGTGAGAGAATGATGGCACAAAGGGACTGATCTGACCTCAACATGAATCAATTATTACCCACATAGTCCCAAAATGGCCCTAGGTCATAGTAATTCCACCTTATAGTGGAGGAATCTGACTAGTGTAGCAACTAATTCAAATAAAATAGGCACAATTGGTATGATGGCATAATACAGCATAAGAATGACTAGTTGGTATGTTAAGGCACAATAAACAAATGTTCCCCTAGTTTGCCCATAGTTGGTTATAACTAGGATACAACTGATCAAATCAATGATACTAATTTACCCATAGGTAGTTATAATTAGTAGAAAAACTGATGAAACATTGATTTGCCCATGTAGGTGGATATAATCAGGCTCACATAAACAAACATGATAAGAGGGGAACAAGAAATGAATGATGCAACTGCTAAACTTCTATAATATGGCTCCAAAATATTTGCTTCTATCTAGAATGCTTGAAAAAAAATTCAAATTGATATGATTCTTCATGCTAAAAACATGAAACCAATGGATGAACCAAGGTCAAATAGGTTAGGATAAGATGTGATAAAAACATATTAGATTGATATAATGGGATGGTAAAATAGATAAGTGATAGGATAATGATAAGCTGGTAGAATGATATGATGATAAGATGGTAGAATATTGAGAGTGTTGCCCCCAAGTGGTAAGGTGACTATTTGGGTATGCGATAACAACAAAAATAATGGTAAATGAAATGGTATGGTACATGTTTTTTGTTGATGATGATGGCTAGTTTTGGATGTGTTTGGCCTAGGTATGGTTGGTTGGGTTTGGATGTGGTTTTTATGGGTATAGTAAATGATATATGATTCTATTATTTTTGATAATGTGGAGATGCACATCCTAATCAATAATTGATACAAATAGAATACTCAATTATGTAAATTTCTTGCCCACACCTCATCCGAATAGTTGCTCTATCAAGAATTTACTATAGATTTGGACATCAAGAATGTAGTTTGATCTTTGTTGGCCATTGATTCTAATTCCTTCAAACATTGAGATAAGGTATCTTTTTAGCCTCTACAAAGGAAAGTGCAACCAAGGATGGTAAATAGGGATAAATGTTGGTTGATAGGTTTGATTTGGTGATGTAAAGGTGGATGATAATGGAATGTATAATGATTGAGAAATAAATGAAGAATGAAATTTTCAGGCACACAATTTTTTTTATTCTATATTTGACATAACTTTGGTTGTGGTGGGGCTTAAGACTTCTAGATTTTCTCTTGATAGGACCACCAAATTTTTTTGTTGTTTGAGGCTGAGAGTAGTTACCATCTGATTAGGTTGTAGATTGAAAGCTATATTGATTTGATCTTTGATTTTGTCTTCATCAAGAATTGAAAAATGTTTGTGCTTAGTTATTGGCACCTTGATGAGGTTTCTACCATTGAAGTTATCTTGATTATCCCATAACACCTTCAAGAAGGTTTCACTAATGAATGTTAAATTTTGACTTTGATTGTCTTATAGCGCCTATGAAAAGTTTTCACTAGAAGATGCTGAGTTTGAACTTTGATTGTCCCTTAGCACCTCTAAAAAGGTTTCACTAAGAGATTATTCTTCTTTTGCATGAATCTACTCTTGGCTTCCTTAATATTCTTAATATGATATGTCACCATGGATGCAATTTAATAAAGTATGATTCTATCGGTCCCGATCAACACTTGTGGGAAAAGGAATGTCAATAACATGGCTATGTTGGGTGGTGGTAATGGCATGTGGAATGGTAATGGAATGGGGTTTGGTAGCATAATCCTCATAGAAGATACTAGGATAACTTGTGTCAAAATTGAAGTACTCATCCTCAAAAACTATAGAAAGATCACAAATGTATTCAAACTGATCTATGAGGCATGCTTAACCAATGTTGTAACAACCATGAATATATTCTAATTTTGAATCTAATTTTGACTCAAGGGATTATAAATATGATGTTGATATTGATGTTGATTTTTCTTTTGATGCTAATTTTAATGTTAGTTCAAGCATAGAATCTGACTCTAATTTTGATTCCTCATTTGATGTGGATGTTTCTATAATAATTTTTTGTTGAATGTTTGGTATTGGACAAGTAATGTCTTATGATGGCATAATGGGCTCCATAGAGACTGATTTATCAAAGTGATATTCCTCTATGATGGTAAAAAGGTCAAGAGATAACCCCTTAAAGACTGGCTTATCAAAAGGAAGCTCTTAAAAAATAGGCATATGGTTGAGGTAATGATTTTCTCAAAGGTAGTTATAATCATTAAGAAGTGACTCAACAAAGACTAATTTTTTAGAGTGAGACTCCTCGTCAACATGTATAAGATCAAAAGGTAATTTATCACAAGTTGACTCATCACAAATGGTTGGTTCAATGAAAAAACTCATGGATTTGTTGGTTCTTTTGGCCTTAGTTTAAAATTAATTATAAAATACTAGTTTTGAATATATCTTGATCTTTGAATAATTGGCTTGATTGGAGAGGTACGGATTGGCTCAATTTTGGTTTAACAATTGGTAGGGGATTTATAAAGTGGGGAAATATTTTCAATGAATGAAGTATGATTGGTGGTTGGATAATGATAGGGAATTATGGAAATTGATTACTCACACAAACCAAAGAATGAGGTCTTGGTATAGAAATGGTAGGGCATTGTGAAGCTTGGTTGCTCGCACAAGCCAAAGGATGAGGTCTTGGAATAGAAATGGTAGGGCATTATGGAGCTTGGTTTCTCATGTAGTCTAAAGGAGGGTTAATGGTATAGGTTGAAAAATGGGTGGTCATGAAAGGGTGATTTTTATACATCAACAAGCCAGAGGGATCTATTATCAAACATGATGTTTGGCTTTGTTCCCTAGATTGAGGATTGTAAGGAGGATATGGATTCATCTCACAAACCACTTCTTCAATATAAGGGTCTTTATCAAAGTCAATTTGTGCATCCATTATATCATAACTTGTATTTTACATAACTCCATCATAAGTTTATTTAGACATATCCGTATCAATAACGAAAGCTTCATAAAAAGGCCTAGAGTTACAAAAACATTGAAAAAATAATGTCCAAAGGATAAATGGTTCGAATATAGTCTAACTAGGTTTAGGGGAGGTATATCTCCAATATGGTCTATGCTAAAACTTGGTATAAAATAGTCTAACATAAAATGTCTTAAACAAATGGTCAAGTAAAATGAATAAAAACTAGCAAGTCAAACACTAGGTACAAAGTGCTCCAAATAGGTCTAATATAGAAAAATAAAAGTTGCTATGTCTTTTACCCAAACATAGCGTCAAAATCTAGGCTCAAATAAAGGCATGTGCTAGGACTTTTGGCCAAACATGGCATCAAAATCTAGACTTTAAATAAAGGTGAGATTTTAATATAACAATTTTGGAACACTTCAGTATAGACTTGACATATAGAATCAAACATAAACTTGGTTAATTGGCATAAGGAATAAGGCAAAAGGCACATTGAAAGAGACTATTTTCTTCCAAACAAAAGTCATAAACAATGATAAAAACTTGGCTCTTTAGACAAATAAACTAAACCAAATTGAACAGCATGAAGGTACTAGGTAAAGATATTAGCAATAGTTTTCAAAGTTGGGTAATGAATTAACCTAAGTTACGTAATCCAAAAGAGAAATATATGTGTATTAACCCCTGTGAGATGAGGCCTAAATATAAATCAATCAATATTTGAATTCAAAGTTGTAAAATTAATTAAAAACTCAACTTAGAAAACTAGGCATGTTCAAATAAATAACAAACTATATAAAATGGAATGACATAACGGGATAAGGTATAAGGATTCAAGCATCATACATGGCATTGATTCCACAAAATGGCATTAGACACAAGGCAAACAAGTCTTGAAATAAATTGAGTAGTGTAATGAAGTTATCACTATCTAAAGCTATGATAATGTTTTATTTCAACACTTAGGCATAAAAACTTGAAACAATTTGGGAAACATAACATTACCCACCTCAATCAAGACACACACACACAAACAAGTTTGGCAAAAAATTTAAGGCAAAGGTGTGTGACAAAATGACTAGTATAACACCTCCTCAAACAAAGGAGTGATGTATAAACAAGCTCATTTTTGATTTGGTATAAATAAACAAATAGTTTTTAGACTCAAAAAACTAAGTAATATAAGACCAAAATAGAAAATTACACTAAGTAATCACCTTAGATCCTATCAATGTGTGGCAAAGTAGGGTTGACTAAATAAGTTTCACATGTTTCTAGATAGATCTCATGTGTACCAACTTTAACATTGTGTACACAAGAGAAGCAACATGTCAGTTAAATCCATGTCAAATATCTTGTTATGAAAAGGTTTTATTCTTTTCGCAAACACTACATCTTTCAATTGTTTAGTGTAGTGTGATGTTGGAAATGATCATATGTCTCAAGCTTGATATCATTAACGGAGATGGTTTAACCACTCAAACCATCATTTCAATGAGTATCCCCTAATTTGTATACCCCCCCCCATAAAGAGAGGTTAAAGACAATACTAGGAGATGAATCCCTGGGTAAAATTTTACCTAAATAACCTATGGGAGGTAATGAAGTCCCCCTCACAAGCCAAGATGCATGAAATAAAGACAAGTAGAAAGACTTTAGGGTTATTTTTAGATCACCCAAACTATATGAGTTTTGGAGAGATACTAGAAAAATTTATTTCTATGCCTTTGGAATAAGGCACAAAATGCAATCAAAAGGCATATTTTGATCCCATAAGTTCCCCATAGGGGATGGGGGAGAGCATACATGCACTATCCTTTTTGCTAAATAATCAATCAATAAACAATTATGAGTGAAGTTTGATTTTTAAATATAAAATTTAAATGTGACATTTTCATTACTATGCCCCTTGGATTAAGTGAGAAAATAAAAATATTTTCACAAAACCAACTTAAGCAAAAATAACATCTAAGTTTGTTTTAATCCCAAAATCTAAGATTTAGTTTAAGTTCATTTTACAACACCAACTTGAAATGTTCAAGACTTAATGTTCATTTTTAGAACACAAAATGAAATGTTTGATTTGATTAAGTTTATTTTAAAGCCCAAAATAAAATTTTATACTAGTCTAAACATGTAAATTTATCTTCAACCCATTCCCTCAATCTAAAAGTGTTAGACAATGACCCCTGCTTAGAAGCACTTTTAGTTGTGAGAAAATAAACTTTGAAAATAGGTATTAGGTTTGTGTTTCACTTGTGAACTTGAAGACAAAAAATTTATAGTCACAAATAATTTTTAGATCAATAAAACATAAAAAATAATATTAAACTTATGAAAATATGCAAACAACAAGTTTGAAGGCTAAAAAAATAAAATCGAATACATAAAACATAGAAACTTGTAGTCGGTATTTTGATCATAACTTTTAAAATATTTATCATTTTGTCACAAAAATTTTCAAGGTTCTTAATAACTATAATTTTCACCTATATGTTAAAAATTAGATCAAAAAAGTCAATAAAAAAATTTATGAGCTCTGTACTAGACATTTTTTAACAAAAACTAGAAAACAAAAGTGGCAGTTACTAAAATGATCATAAATGCTAAAATATAGAGATTTTTGTATTTAAATTTTTATATAATATTAATAAAACATTTATTTATACTCCTACAAAAAAATTTAAAAAAATATTAGGTATATAAAAAGTTATTAACTATTTATGGCCTGTTTTTACTCTAGCAAAGGAAAAATAAAACCATAATTAACAACTAAGAATAAAATGATTTTGTGGGTTGTGCACTCATGAAGATTCCAACTGGGTGTGCCATTTGTGAACATAGGATTGTAATAAGGGTAGATTTTTTTTTTTAAGTATAATAAATCAAATCCAAAAATAAACTAATAGCTAACACCTTAAGCTTAGATCATAAGGGGAGTTTAGTGAAGAAAAACCATTGACAAAGCTCAAATAAAATGCAAGAAAACAAATTTTCTTACCTTCCTTGAATAATCCAAGAGATCTCTTTGTTGGCTTGCTTGGATTTTGCTCAATAAGTCTATGGTGGGGAGCTTGGCTATCTTCTTCTCTCCTTGGCACCATGGTTGGCTTTGGTTTGGCTGGTGAAACTTGACTCAATATTTTGACATAATAACACTATATCAAAATAGCTTTGGAATAATTTGGGCATGATAACTTTACTCTATCCAATCTCTCCAAATGAAGATCTCTAGGCTTGTATTTATAGATGTTGAAATCAACTTGGAATGGGTTAAATTATTATTTTGATTGGCTTAAAAGTAACTCCAGTAGAGTTATGAGTTGTCAAGCACTCATGATTTTCAATAAAAAGGCATGGGTCTCCAAAAAGATGTTTTTAGATATTTTTGAAGATGCTCTTGATATTTGAATTTTCATTTTCGATAATTGATTTAATTGCTCATAGATGAATTCAATTAGGCGTTGATTAAGATTTGATCAGTATTTGATGTTAATTAACGCTTGTTATGATTTTGAATATTTTTTCAATATTTGAATTAAATGATGGTTCATTTATTCAATTTAACTGATTAATATGCCAAATTGATTTATTTCATGGTTATGAAGCCAATTTTGAGACATTTAGAAATTCTTAGACTATATAGTCAATGGTTGGTAAGAATTGGTCTAAATTCATATATGAATCCATTTTTGGCCAATTTTAGGTGTCTAAAATTTATATATCATCTTCACTTTCTCTTATCATACACCCACCATCCATTCTGGGCTCAAGAACACCCTTCCTAACACAAGAAAAAATATGATTTTTAGCCTAACTTTAAATATACATAAAATGTAAATATTAATTCATATGGATTAACCATAAGATCCTTATTATGCCTGGTAAATGACTCTAATTTTACCTTAGATCAAGTCAATATAAACTTAGAGATCAATTTGTAGCACAAGTTACAATAACAGGTTTTAAAATGTAACTTTTTGACAGTGAAGAGACAAATTCTTAAGCTCCAATTGACATTTCTACCTCTAAGACCCCAAAGTGAAAATACATCACTTAAAACACATATATATAGGAAAATTACTTGTTTTCCAATGACTATGATGTCCAACTCCACTCATAAGTATATTTACACTATTGTTCAGAAGCACAAAAACACTGACAATAAATATTGTTAAAGTTGAAGTTGGAGTTGGATAAACATATTTTTGATGCTTTTTGACTAAAAAATGGTGCTAAAAACACATTCATATAGGTGGATAACATGCCTAGTCAACAAACCCACCAGCCATTCTAGGCTCAAGGACACCCTTCCCAACATAAGAAAAATATAGATATTTAGCCTAACTTCAAACATACATAAAATAAAAATAATAATTCATATGGATGAATCAAAAAATCCCTCATGTGTATATTAAATACCTATATTTTTTCCCTGAATCAAGTTGGTATCAACTTAGAGATCAATATGTGGCACAAGCTGCAGTAATAGGTCTTAAAATGCATTTTTTTGGCAGTGAAGAGACAACTTCTTGAGCTCCAATTGGTATTTATACCTTAGAGACCTCAAAATGAAAATATATATCTATAATCACATATATATATATATATATTACATTTTATCTAATGACCATGATGTCTAAGTCCACTCGAAAGCGTATTTTCACAATAACAAATGGTCAAAGTTGAAGTTGTAGTTAGATAACTCCATTTTCAATGATTCTTGGCTAAAACATGGCACTAAAAACATGTTAAAATGGGTGTATAATATATAATACAAATTTATTTTCCTCCCATCACTCTTGATCAATAAACCCACCACCTATTTTAAGCTCAAAAACACCCTTCTCAACACAAGAAAAATGTTGATTTTTAGCCTAACTTCAGACATACATAAAAAGAAAATAGTAAGTTGAATGGATAAAATATAATATCCATAATTTGAATTTTAAATCCATATAATTTAATCATATATTAATTTTTTATAAACTTATAGATCAATCTGTGGCACAAGTTGCAGTAACCAGTCCTAAAATTCAACTTTTTGGCATTGAAGAGACAACTAGAGCTCTAATTAGCATTTCTACCTATGGAACCTCCAACTGAAAATACATCACTATGATAACATATATATAGTAAAAATACATGTTATCCAATGACCATGATGTCCAATTCAACTTGGAATCATATTTTCACTACTATTCAGGGGTGCAGAAACACAAACAACAAATGTTGTCAAAATTGAAGCTACAATTAGATAACTCCATTTTCGGTGTTTCTTGGCTGAAAATTGACACTGATAACATGTTTTTATGGGTTTATAATTTATAATAACATGTTTTGGCCTCCCATCATTCCCATTTGACAAACCCATCACCCATTCTAGGCTCAAGAATGCCCTTCCCAACACAAGAACAATGTTAATTTTTAGCCTAACTTTATACATGCATAAAATAGAAATAGTAAGTCATATGAATGAACCATAAGATACCTCCTATTCATTTAAAATCCATATAATTTCATCCAATATCAATTAATTATAAACTTAGAGATCAGGTCCTAAAATGCAATTTTGTGCCACATTGTATTAACAGGTCCTAAAATGCAATTTTTTGGTAGTGAAAAGATAACTTCATGAGCTCCAATTGGCATATCTACCTCTAGGACCCCCAGGTGAAAATACATCACTCTAATTAAATATATATAATAAAAATATATTTTATCCAATTCCACCCATAATTAAATTTTTGCTACTATTCAAAAATGTGGAAACACTAACAACAAATGTTGTCAAAGTTGAAGCTACAGTTGGAGAACTCTTTTCCAATGCTTCTTGGTTGAAAATGCCACTAAGAACACATTTATATGGGTTTATAATGTATAATACTACGTTATTTTCCTCACATAATTCTTGTTCAACAAACTCACCACCCATTCCATGTTCAATAATGTCCTTCCCAACACAAGAAAAATGTTAATTTTTAACCTAACTTCAGGCATGCAACTAGAGGCATACAATTCCAGTCGTCCACAAAATAATATAATAGTTTAATCCTTATTTTAAAATATTTTAATATATTTATAAATATAAAATATTTCATTTTCAATATTTTTATAGTTCTCAGTCTAGTTCTTGTTTTTAACCTTAAGGCAGGGTTTTAGTCACTAAAAGTGGTCTAAATTGAAAACAACTCATCCAAATGGGTTAAAATTTGGTATATAACTATGTCATAACCCCCTATATGAATTATAGTTTGTCTCATCTTTTTAATACATTTAAAAATCTCTAAATTGATGATTATATCATTCAGGTTTGTAAAAGTCAAGAAACTAAGGGTGTGGGAATAAAGAAACTTGTATATCTCCTAAAGTATTACCTCAAGTGAATTGGAACCTTATCCACACCTATTAAATGATCATATTAATAATATATAGGTGATTTTATTCTTTTTAATACTATCTAAATAATCTTATAATGACCATGTGTAATCAAACATGTGTCTAAACAAGTAAAACAAGGGTTTATGAGACTAAAATTATCATATCCCCAAAACAATTGAGAGATGTAGCCTATAACTTTATAGGTAGCTTTGGTTAGTTGTATATTATGTTATTAAGGTGTTTTTAGAGTATTTTAATGTATATATAAGCACCAATGATCTATAATAGACCTGTAATATAGGTGTTAGTAGGCAAATTTTTGAATTTTGTGAGAATTAACCATAAGAAAGGACATAATTTGTTGAAACCATCTAATTAATAATTGTATTAAGGGTTATATGGAGCTAATAGAACTATTTTCATGATTTGAGTTTGAGTAGATAAAGAGATAAATTTGTATTGTATATCTATAGACCTGAATAATAAGGTAGAAGTGTTTTGAGAGTGCAAGTTTAAATCAAGTCTTAAGTGAAGGGTGAAACTATGTGTGATAGGTTGGGAGTGTCAAGGAGGACATATTAATATTGAAAGAGGCATTGTAAAATATAATTTTGTGAAAATGTGTCATTCAAGTGTCAATCCTAAGGGATTAGGTCTAGAGAAGGCCAAAAGAGAGATTGTTTTAGTTATTTAGAGAAAGATAAATATGAAGCATGGTGATAAGGTCTAGAGAATGTAAGTAGGCAATTTACATCATTAATATTCTCTTAGATTCAAGAATATGAAATTATTTATTAATAGTGCCAAGAAGGTGGAAGCTTATTTGGCACCGTTAATCTATAAAGAAAATTATTAGTGAGTAATTAAAAATTAAATTTATGCACGTACTACCTAAAAAATCAAAATATTTGGTAGAATTGATTACATCAACATTTTACAAGTCAACATATATGTGCATTTAAATCTAAAAAACTAATATGATTTACTCTAATATTGATAGTATCAAGAATAATTTCATGGTCTGACTTGTAAACTTTCCATAGATTCATGTTTAATGGCCTCCCATGATATTTTTGTAATATAATATTTATTGCAAAAACCAAATTTGAATAGTGAAGTATCTTATTTTGTATTTCAAAGTCTTCAAACAACCATATATCTAAATTTTTGATAGGATATCATCAAATCCAAGTTTTAGTGACTACCACATACCCAATGGGATAGTCAATGTTTTCTCCATCTATGACCAAGGAAGTTAAATTTTTCTTTCCATATACACACCAACATAAGTATTAGTTTGTTCCCTCTTCATTGTCTTCATCTATAATAACTATAAAAATATGCCCTGTATAAAAAAAAAAATTAATGACACTATTAATATAGATAATGAGAATAAATAATACATAATGATTAATATTATACCTAGTTGCCCTAGATTAGATACATGGTTAAATTCATGTGATGATGTCATATCTGTAAGTTAAAATGTTGGTGGAACCTAATATGTGTTGATTGGAATTAGAGATCTACAACTCTAGTCATCCACCCACTCTTATGACTCACACTCATTCCAAATAGATTCCATTCATGTAGAATAAAAAACATGACAAATGTCTCATTGAAATAGTCTAAAAACTTGCATTTGAGTTACAAAATGAGTGGAGCTCACTTGAACCCATTAGAATCATACAATCATCATAGTTTTCCAAGTGTTCTTCCTCTATTAAATAAAAATGTCTATGAACATTATAATTTGATAGAGCACTATGGCATATGTTCTCATTACACCATTCAACCATAGTTTTTACATCATTAAAATTAGCAACCTGTTCAAATTCTAACTCCTCCCTTGCAATGGCTCTTTTTACACGTACTAAATCACCATTATGGTCCCCTTTTCCATGGCCAACTTTAGTAAAACTCCAAATATGTTCTTCACCAATGGTAACATGCATCCTATTCAACTAATAAAATATTTGTGCATTCTTGAACTATGATGTGTAATTATCTAACCAATGTAATGTTGATTAAAAGTAATGTTTCTCTGAGTCAACTATCCATAGAAATTATTAAAACAACCTTGCACATACTTTGTAAAATGTGGTTGGTAATCACTAATAGTAAATGGTACTCCATTGATATTTTTTTATTTTACTCTGTATTATCAAGGGCATGCATGAATGCTATATTCATGAATATGCTAACTTGTGATGAGTTGTAATACTATGACTAAACTTCTATTTGTGATTTAAATGTGTAATTTTTAGAAAAATTGCCTACTATTAAAATTAAATCAAGTGGAAATGTGTCCTTGATTAGATTTAAATGTTCATCCAACCATCTAACCCTATGTGTGTCCTTACATACTCATAAACAATTTTTTCCTTGAATTTGACCATAAATTCTGAAGCAGGTATATGTTTTGTAACAATCTCACACATTTTAGATTATTTGCCATCTTCTACTTGATAATTCACAAATTTTTATTTGCTCAAACAAACTAATTCATGTCCAATTGCACTTCTACACTCTTCATGGATACATTTTTTTAATTTTGGCAATCCATCGTAAATGCTATAATTTACATCCAAACATGCTTTCTTATAAGAGAACTATCCATCTGGTATTTCATAAAAAAATTGGAATAAATTATCTAGCTGATTTTGGTAGATCTTTTATGCCACACTCCTATAAAATTCTTTTAGTATGCAAAGTACAATGAAAATGAAAAAAACATCATAGTGCATTGAAAATTCAACATGTTACCTACAACAAGTGGTGTGTGTGTGATTTATTATCACATAAAAAGTTTTAGCCATCTCAAAATATTTTTGACTAATAGAAATTTAAATTTGTTTTTCTAAAAAATTATTACAATTGTGTTTGATTTATATCCAAAAATATTTTGGATACAGTTCATGATTACGAGAACCAATTCTTCTTTTCACTACATCTCTTACATTGGGCAAAATGCTTCTATTTTCTTTCCAAAATTGTGCAAGTAACTTTTTGATAAAATCATCTATATTATTACCCTTTCCTATAAGTCTGCTAGAGAATGACCAAAGCTCATTGGTATTGGTTTCATTAAATCTTTTACATCTTCCAATTACTTTCATTAGTATATATTTTTTATATCAAGTGCTCAGCTTGTTTTTGAAATCATTTATTTTCTCCTTGTTTGACCACTTATTGTACATGTTATAATTACACGTCCGGCAACATTAAAATATTTATTACATGATTTTGGTCCAAAAATATGATATGCATCATGTATATTTTCAATAATTTCATGGTTTTCATCATCCATGTTATATATTCTTAGTCCTAGTGTGTACATTGTAGGTCTTGTCTTATTAATTTCATCAAAAAAATAAATAATTGATATTTTTAAATATCATAATCCAATATATAAAATAAACTATTACAAATTTCTTGAGCTAGTCTTCTTGAATGGCGGTCAAAAAAAAATTATGTATTGATTTCAAAATATTTTTATCGACTTCAATTAAGTACTTGTTTTTCTATGCACAACTCTTGGAGTTATTTTTAATGCTGGAATTTGTTGAGAGGGTGTTTCAAAGTAATTATTACTTTCATTATTTAATGGTGGGATGACATTTTATTCACCATTTATTTCTTAATTATATGTTTCTATGAAAAAAATTTCATTGTTGGAGGGTAAAGCATCATGCATAGACTCATCATCAACAAATAAAAAACTATATACTTTAAATGTGAACTTCCAACATTATATAATTCATTATTATTGATTTCATCATTATTCAATTCATTATTGTCAATTTCATCATTATTCAATTCATTATTATCAATTGGCTCATATCTATGTCAATTAGCTCATCAGGATTAGTGTTTGTACTTTGTCTAGAATGAATTACTTTCATTCGTAACCTATCTTTTTCTCTCAACTATTCTAATTGCTCTAATTTTTTTTCTTCAACTTATTCCTTTTCCTCAAACATGATCTATCACCCATTGAAAACTTGATAGCTTTTCAAAGGTGGGGTCAAAAAAGCACTGGGAAAGCAAGCAAAAAATATGTAGAAAGTATGCAAAGAATGTTTATGGGGATGGAATTCTCGATTTGAGTTAAAAATAGTCATCAAAAACTAATTTTTGTATATATAGTAAATAACACGTACACATTATTTAATCTATAACTTCATCCCATATAACTACATAATAATACTATCATAAAATGCATTTTCCCCTTTAATTAGCCCCTTCATTGGATTCATGTCCACATTAGGTTCAATTATCCCCTTCATTTCACTCATGTCCACATTAGGTTCAATAAGGCCTAAATTAGATTCAATCATTCCAAATGAGGTTCAATTTTCCCCTTAGTTGATGTCAATTAGTTCAAAATAGGTTCAATTATCCAAATTAGATTCTATAATTAGCCCAAATTAGATTTGAAATTATCCCAAATTACATTTAATTTGTGATAAAATTAGGGTCTAAGGGCAACACATGTCATGAAACATGGGCTAATTTATCCCCTTTAATCACATCGTAGACTCGCATTTAGGTTCAATAGGTTTAAATTATCCATAATTACCTTCGTGTTTATATTTATGATAAAATTAAAGTCAATTTTAAGCCATGTGTTGCATATATTATACCATCGATTGAGTCATAAATTTGGTTTAAGGGCTTAATTTTTCCCAAATCACATCCCTAATTGCACCAATTGGATAACTGGATCAATTCATGATAGAATCAACTTAATTTTGTCTCCAACCATATCTTGATCTTGTATTTAGGTTGAAGGGGTTCAAATTGGATTCAAATTCCTACTTGATTGAATGAATCAACTCTTTATTTCATTATATATGATGACATCAAGGTTAACCTCACTCTAATCACATTTTATAAGTTCTATATACATGTTTAATGAGTTCAGATTGGCCTCAGTTTCCTTCATGTTTGCATTTATGATAGAATTAGGGTTTAGGGTTTAAGGTTATAACAATTGATTAATTATCTCAATACGTAAGGGAATATGAGCTAATTTATCCCAAAATCACATCTTAGACTCTTAAAATTAGGTTCAACGAGTTCACATTATCCCAAATTATCTTCATGAAAATGCATTTGTGATGAAATTATGGAAATTAGGGGTTGTATTTTTCATAAAATTAGGGTTTAGGGTTTAGGGTTTAATGTAATGGATTTGTAAACATATGATGAAATTAGGGTTTAAGGGAACTATATTTATGATAAAATTAGGGTTAAAGGTCAAAATGTTATAAAACATGAGCTAATTTAGCCCCTTTAATCACATCATAGACTTGTATTTAGGTTCAATAGGTTCAAATTAGCCACAATTGCCTTGATGTTTGCATCTATTATAAAATTAGGGTCAGTTAAGCCATACATTGGATAGACTATAAAATTTATTAGGCCATAAATTTCGTGTAAGGGCTCAATTTTTCCCAAATCGCATCCCTAATTACACCAATTGACTAATTAGATCTGTTAGCCAAAATTGGCCTACATACAAAAAATTTTCCTAGATGGATCAAACCACTCTTTTGGATCATTTAGTAATATTATTCTCCCATGACGAGTCCCTTTCTAGGCCTAACTTGATGATGTAGTGTAGTATCCTAGGAGGTCCTGGTGTGGTGTGAGGAGTTGAGTAGGTTCCTTGTGTAGTGGTGATCTAATGGTGGAAAGAGAAGACAAATTTCATGACCCTAACACATATCACTTTCAATAATTTGAAACACTTTAGGCAAGTTTTAAGGTGAATTTGGAGATTTTGAGAAAAAGGCCTAGAAATAGGTCTTGAACTATAAGCAAGAGATCCAACTAGTTTTCATGGTGTTTGATCATTCAGTGGCATGAAGGAGGTTTTCACAAAGTCTTATATATTTTAAGGAGTAAAAAATGAGGTCCTCAAAATACCCCCAAAAGTGCATTAGATGACTTAAGGGTCCTCAAAATAGAAGATTCAAGTGAAAAAGTAAATTTTTAAGGAATTAGAATTGGTTTTGACATTCTCCCACCTCCTTACAGAATTTTTTACCCTTTTTTACACGTTCCAGTCCATTTCAAGTCATTTGGAGTGGAGGAGAGGAGTTTGGGAGCAAAAGGATGCATTTTGGAGCCTTTTAGAGATTTGGTTAAACATGTTTTTAAAGGTTTTGCTTGATGTTGAGGATAAAATACCATATTAAATAATAAATTGTGTCAATAATATAATCTCATAGGCCTCTTAAATCAGATTCAAGCATAGGAACAAGCAGAGGTAAGGAAAATATATTGCTTATAAACTAGGAATGAAGCGAGTTTTCTACCATTAATGGAGATCCGAGAAATTCAAAAGATTTAAAAAAGGAATAAAAGTTAATTTAAATCATAATAAATCTTATAAATCTTTATATTTCATATTCAATCTTATGGTTCTTCATGGTAAGTAAAAACCATTTTGGGTAGTCTTGGATAGCTCTAGGAGAGCCTCAGGTTTTCACTTGGTACAGTCAAGAGAGAGAGAGAGAGAGAGAATTGGTCTAGAATATTTTGGTAAGTGATAATTACCATAATTTACTTAAAATTTGTATCATTTTTGGTTTGGTTCATCTCTCTATATTTATGAACAATCACTAACAGTGTAGGGGTGTTTAGATGGCTTATTCATCTAGATAGGGTCCAAGTTTTCTTATGTTTCTTTGATTCAAAATACAATGAGAAAGAATAGTTTTAGGGGAGTATTTAAATGGTAAATTATGAAATTTTATAATTTTTCTCATCATATAAATCCTTATATGGAGTTAATTATGTCATAAAACATGTTTCCTATGTTGTCCTTGAGAACAGTCCATATTGGTGTTTTAGAATAAAACTTGGGTTATCAATCAAGTGAACTCATCCTCAGACATTCTCAATTAATTTATTAATTTAATTAATACCTCATTAATAAAATACAATATTCATAATATTCTATATTGATCATATTTTTCTTTGACAAGGTTTTGGTGTTTTAGTATCTTCAACAAGGTACAGCTATAGATATGAATTTCTAGTGTTTGAATGGTTTAAAATGATGTCATAATGATAATTATGTCTCAAATTTACCAAATAAGTCTATTTAAATCTTATATTGAAGTTAAAATGAGGTTCAATAATTCATTCTCTCTCAAAGAGCCAAGGAAAACTTTGAGGTCTAGTAATGCACCTTCATCTCCATATCTTGGTGAGCAAGTCAAACCTATAGGTTATGATCATAAAGCTGTTAATAATCATGTGTGAACATTGAGAGAAATAACATTACCTCTCCAAATCATCCTAACATCAATTTATATTATGGTACATCAGGTGAGAGATCAAGTTAACACCTTCATGAAAGCCTTGGTAAGTGTTAAGGTCAAATAACCACCTATGGCAAACAAGGGTATTTTCAGAGGTCTAAAAGTGAAATGGTTTGTTTCATGAGACAAATAAATGTTTTTTGAACAAATAAATATTTCATATCAATCAAAAAATGTGAATAATCTCATTAAATTGGTTATTATGTTAATTAATGGCAAATGATATAGATAAATCTCCACCTACAGCAGTCACATGGAGTAGACGTCACACGAAATTTTGATGGTGTTAAAGGAGCTCAGTCAAAGGTTTAAGAACACCAAGTGATAAACATATAAATTAATAAAGGAAAATAATGATATCATGGGTTAATTCAGTCATATGGATCTATTTTTAGTCAAGAAACAACATTTCATATCTCTTATTTAGAGAAATTAAGGTATTTCAGCCTTGTTTAAGGTAAACAGTTGTTTCTTGAGTTCTTACTATTCAATCCTCTTCAAAGCCTCTTCATATCAAATTAAAATTTTATCCAAGATAACATTATGGACATGAATCTTATGAATAATAATTAATTGGTTATTATATTTTCAAAACACTTGAGGGGTTCATGATCTAAAGCCTTCACTATGAGAAATGCACCTACAACCATCTTTTTGGCTTGGATAGTGGTATGAGGTTGAAGATGGATTTAAGGTGTATAAGGCTGAGAAATGACTAATAGAGGGAAATTATAATGTTATAAGAATAATATTACATTATAAATTACTTATTGGTATTTTCATACCATCATGACAAGGTGAAATAAGACAAGCTCAGTCATGAGCCTAAGAAGCATAATAAACTAGGCAATTCAAACTAGCTTTTAGTAAAAAGAGCCTACAAGATAAAATATGCATAAAAAAGGAAAAAAATTTGGTATGATTGGTTATTTTTAATTTATAAACCTATTTAAAACAAAATTCCAAATAATGAGTGTAAGTACCCATTTTTTTATTCAATCTTATGTTTGTCTGTTGAGGAGAATATGGAGCTAGGCAAGCTTCCTTCAGGGATTTAATGTATGACAGATGGTTTGAACCTCATGTGAGTGTTTGTGAATAATTTTGAGGTTATTTTAAGTCTTAAAAAAACTTTTTTATAGTGATAATATTCAAAATTTCAAGTTAAAATGAGGAAAAGTGCAAGTAAAACAAATTCAGGATTTTAGCATCCAAATGTAGACAATCAAAAAAAGATTTTTTAAGACATTTAAACGGTTGGATAATTAAATATAATGATTTTAATAGTTTTTATAAAATAAAGGTTAAAATTAAAAAATAATTAGGTATTTATACCTCATAAATCTCAATATACACTTATTTCTCTCTCTGTATGTCTCGTAGTCCTCATTTTTTTAGTGTGTATCAGGGCTAGATTATTGATTCCATGATTTTTTATTAATTGAGAATGGAAATACAATTTTTTAATTATTTATGGTGGTAAATCCATGTCCTAATTATAATTAGGTCTTTGTATTTCATAAAATTCAAAAAAAGGATCTTAAGCCTTGCATGTTCTAACACAATCTTGTAAAGAGAGTTTAGAACTTTGTGTTTTGAGTTATTTCAAGTGTTTTAAGAGTTTACCAATATTTATAACCTATTTTTAAAGGTATATTATGGTAATACATAACATTTATAGGTATTATTCTTTCCACCATGGTACAGAACCAAAGAGAGAGGTCTCAAACCTCATGAAACCTTTGCACAGTGCTAAAAAAGCATACAGTCACATATGTTTTTATTGTTTTTGGGAATTATATAGATTTAATAGGAACTATAACCTATTTTAAAATATGGGGATGGTTTATATAGACATATATATTGTTTTTTTATCCTTTTTATATTCTCTCAAACTTAATAAAATGAATTTTGAGTGCTCTCGACCACTTGTAGGCTTGCACAAACCTAGGCTATGATTTCTAAATAAAACCCCTCATATCTTGAGTATGAACCCTTAAAAAAATCCAAAACTTGGTATTATAGTGTATTGGATAATTTTTTAAAATATTAAGGTGGTTTTGTGGCTATACAGCATTGTACAGAGCATTTATAACTAACTATGTTGTAGTTAGGTTTGGAGACCTAATACAATGCAAGGGGATAGTGAAAAGGTAATCATGCCCATGGATTTGAGAAATTAAAAAATTTAATAAGATTTAATATGGAAAAAAATTCCCTAAAATATTCTTGGTTTGTATGGAGGCTTTGTGGTTCGGTCAAATCAAGGAGCTTTATCCACAAAGAGACCTAATTGGCAAGACCATTACAAATGACAATGTACTTGTACAAGAGATAGAGATTGGAATCTTATTGAGAAGTGATATGGAGATAGAGGGTACTCTAAAATGGTTTCATATATTTGTAATAGTTTATATATTTCTAAAATAATAAATATTTATCCAAGAAAGGGCTAGTAGATAAGCCTAGATAAAACAAGTAGGCAAGAGTGATGTATGGTGTGAGTTAGTGTTTTGAAAGGTTTGTACATTAATCTAGGAGTCCAATGATTTCATGGAAGCATGATTAGGTTCTTA
Source organism: Torreya grandis (assembly GCA_037957365.1). Taxonomy (NCBI): domain Eukaryota; kingdom Viridiplantae; phylum Streptophyta; class Pinopsida; order Cupressales; family Taxaceae; genus Torreya; species Torreya grandis. The sequence continues at coordinate 973,021 of JARHVA010002878.1, read as the reverse complement.
ATGACATTAAAATAATAAAGTGACTCCTTGGAGTAGAGTTAGCTCAATAACCTTTGTCAAAATCTTGCATTGAGATAAGAGTACAAGTGAGATGGTTATGTGTTTATCCTCTGCATTATATGACCTTAAAAGAGAATCAAAGAAGATAAACTCATTTGATCACTCATTTCCTTGGAACACATGCCTACAACCTTCTCAAAGTACATAGTCATATCCCTAATCATTGAAACGTGAGAGCAAGTGGTCTTTGAATGAGGTTCTTTTCAAATAAATGATTCATAGGAATGTAGTGGTACCAACTCATCAAGGCAATGAAAACAAGCTCTTCCAAGATAGCCCAATCACACCTACATTAAAGGCATCACATTGGAGTATTCAATCTTATATACTGGAGAGAGGATAGAATCCTTGTTTAAGAGGCTCTCAAGGATCAAGTATCATGCCATATGGAAAACCAATATGGGATTGGTTTTCCAACTCTCCAAGCATGAAACAAATCAAAATATCATGAGGAATTACTCCAAACAAGGCTTAGTCAAGGTCAAACTAAATGTCATTTTTATCCATATAGGAACATGGGCTTTCTTTAGGTTGGTTTGGAAATGCAACATAGTCAATGGTGATGTTTCATGTTAAGTATAAAGGTTTCATGAAACTAAACCGACACTGTCAATCCAGTATCATAAATATAGAGAAATAAAATGATAAAATAATGAAAAACATGAGATAAAACTTGCAAGGATTAGATTCACATCAAGTTCACTAGAATGTATGCAATCATAAATACAGCATGTCTATAAATCAATCCTAACTTAGAGAAGATAGATCATACCATACACTTTCAATTGGGGATATATTATATAATCAAGAACATGACCAATATGAGGATCTGATAGACCAAATTATGATATCTCTTATCACAATACACAATGTTAGGGATGGTTCCAAAGCCTCTAGTCAATCATAATCATGCAATAACCCTAGCTAGGTCCTATGTTTTATATTCACTAATCTAATAACAAGTAAATTAAAGTCTAATATAGTGCTCACCAAAGCTTGTGGCACAAAGAGGGGGTTAAAAAAATAAAAGTAAACATGCATAAGAGACATATTCTCACATTAATGTATATAGAATCTTAATGCATAGAAGATAAGTAAAAATGCATATCTATTTACTCTTTAAAATAAAGAACAAATTTAGGAATACTTATTTTTGAATATGAACCCGTTGAGTGTCAATCTCTCCCTTGGCCAAGGTGCTTTTCAAGTGGTTATTATGGTATTTAAGGATGATTAGGATAAATCAGCTCTAGGATACATAATCTATCAATGCATCTAAAAGACTTCTCCATAAGATAAGATTCATATATCCAATGAAAGTATGAAACCCTAAGATTTCTCCTTAATTAGAATGGTCAATAAGTAGATTTGAAATATCTCTTACTTCTTATTCTCTTCTCTAAATTTTGGTGAAATGAACTTGTATATATAGGCAGATTTAACCCTAAGCCCTTCTAAAAGTTTTGGCTAACAGGGTCGACCCAGTTGACCTAGCATAGTTATAGATAAGGATTCACTAGGTCACAGGCTAGGTCAACCAAGAGCTGACCTAAACCCTAAATGAATTTTACCTAAAACTATACAGGGTTGACCCAGTCGACCTAGTATAGTGAACAGTCAAAAATGGGTTAAGGTTATGAAAATGGGGACAAAATGTAAGAAATTATTGGGGAGTGTTTAATAGAGAAGAACAAGATTAGATGAATAATTTTTAGGATACTAGTGTGTAGATAAAAAGTGACAAAAGGAATAACAATCATGTGAAGCACCAATGGTCTACCCACCCCTTTCCCAATGCACTCCTTAAGGCATGCACTCAGAGAGATTGAGACTCAATAGGTTCCAGTAAGATAAAGAGTGTCAGGAAGAGATAAAAATTTAAAAATATTTTATGTATACATATGCCCCACTTGAAGCTCATCATGTGCCACATGAGTGCAACATAGGATGGTGCTTCAGGAATAGAACATGATAACACATAATGTTGATACTAAGTAAAATTTAGTAAAGATAAAATAAGATAAATGAAAGGATAGAATTGAAAAACACATACCTTTACTTACCTTAGTGTTGTAGATAAATAAGGAGACTACAAAAGGTGTAAAAGTGTCAAATGTGAGGAACATTAGGTAAACATGTAGAGATTAGTGGAAAATAGAGAAAAAAATCAAAAAAATTGTAATAGAGGAATATAATAGTGGAAAAGATTCTCTATGACATCATGATTCTAAACTAGTTTATGGTTTGGAAAAATAGTTAGTAAAGACAAAGATATGAGGGTCTTAGGAAAATTGGCAAATTAAGATTGCTAAAGCAAGGTTAGAACAAAAATAATGAGGGAAAATGAATGATAAAATGATGATAAATGATTATAGACCACAGTAAATTACATTGGAAAGTATGTAAAACATGAATGATAAAAAGCAATGTAGAAAAGACTAAATCACATTGGGAAGCATGTAAAACATATGTAGAAAAAAGGAATGTAGAACATACTAAATCATGTTGGGAAGCATGTAAAACATAAATGAAATATGAAATATTAATGCAAGACAAATTTAATGAAAATATGGAAGTAAATTATAAGTAACCCCATGCAAGATAAGCATGTCGAATCAAACATAAATAAAAACATGAATGATTGAAAAATGAAATGTAATTCAAGATGTAAGACAAACATGAATAAGTCATATATAAAGATAAATATGTAATAAAATTTCATATGTAAGATAAGTGAAGTCCATGGAAATCAAACAAAAACATGATAAATAGATGAAAATCAAAAGCTCTAAAGGAAGAAAACTCAAACTTAGTACTTGTTCTATGATATAATATAAGAAAACACAACCACCTAATGACATGACTAGGATGATAATGAGATGGTGTGGTAAGCAAATGGTTTAAGGGTGTTTATGAAGAAGGTCTGGTCCTATCTAAGGTCTTACAATGCAACTCAAAAACTATAAACCAAGAGGCATAATAAGGTAGATGTGCTCAAGGATGTGATCAGCTAAAAATAATATTCAACAAGGGGAAGATAAGGAAAATATGATGTAAAATAATGAATGTGAGGTGCAACATGGGTGATGTGAACATCCTTAGCAAGAATAAGACACACTAGGAAAGTGAAAAATACTAAGAACTATCAACACTAAGGACTTAGGACATTTTGAGTAATGAACACAAAGCTTGGGATAATAAGTGAAGTATATAAATCATCCCATGAAGGCTATATGCATGAAAATTAAAATGGACCTAACTTCCCACAATGTGTTCCCCATTCTTTAGGATCCTTATAGATCCATCAGTCTATTACGAAGATTGGGTAATTGTATAAGAAAGTAGGTAGCACTAAAATATTTTTTTATTTTCTTTTTCTAATCTACTGGCCTACCACACCCCAATGGACCTCATCTCTATTATGAGGCCAAATATGGAGTTTGAGCTTCAAACATAATAAGGATATGTGCTTAGAATCATGTCTTTTAGTGTGATTTGACTTTTAGAGTTTTTAATGTTGTCTTTTGGATCATTGTCTTTTATTTTTATTTTATGATTTGGATTGTAAATTTCTTGATGGCTTTTTTCTATTCCTCCTCCATACAAATTTAGAGAAACAAAAATGGGTGTTAAAGATGGCAAACACAAGAGAGCTTACACTTGGTCACTAGATAAAAGGACCTAAAGACCAAGATGTTTAAAGACTCCTAGACTTGCCCACAAGTAAGTGTTCAATCTCAAAATTAATTGATGTAAGCCTCAAATGAAAGGAAATAATGGAAATATGGGGATCATAAGAGATTCATCTATGAAATAAGTATACAATGATGAATATGCTCATAGATGATCACAAGGAGGTAAAATAGTGATATGAAATAGATGGGGATATGTTATGATAGTCATGTCACTAGAGAAGCAATGCTAACCTATAATGGATCTAGCACAAGCACTAATGAATGTAGTAGTCATCCCAAAAAATGGTTTAAAGATGTTTTAATGTGGTAATTTGTGAATAAGATGAGTTCCTATCCATGGTATTACACTAAAACTCACAAGGTGAACACCAATGAGGTGGATTATAAATAAGGTTGAAAATTATTATAAATCTACTAAGGGAAATAATAACATAAAAAGAAAAAAAATGAAAGAGATTTATGACAACCAAAATGAAAACAAATGCCAAATGTAATGTGTAAGAAAACCAAAGAATGTAAAGGAAAAAAATGATGTTGGTAAATTGAAATTAAAAGATTTAAAGTGCACATGAGATAAAAAAACATGAGACAAAAATAAAAATAAGTATCTATGCTAACATCTATATCAAAGATGAGCACGTGAAATACAAGTGTATAAGTCTCAAAAGGTTTGTTGAAGCTAAATATGTTTGTTATTATGCATTGTAGAATAATATTAGACATTGTACTATGCCCCAATGGGTAATTAGATGTAGGGATGGGCATCGCAAGATGTTCCAAAGTTTTAAGGGACATGTGGATGGGCATCACAAGATGCCTCAACATGTGAGGTGGAGTGTGGTAACATTGAATCATTAGAATGATTTGCATTGCATTGGTAGGTGCATTTGGAGATAGGTAAATATGTTGGTTTGTTATATTTTAGGGATGTTGAATGTGACATAGGATTTGTAAGAGAGGTATAAAGAGGAAAAGGAGGTAAAGGAGGACAATATATGATATGATTTGGAGTAGGCATTTGAACTAGGTACTCTTTTGGTTCATGTAACTTAAGAGGTTGAGGTTCAATGGATACAACGATATGTGTAAATTTGTTCATGTTAGTTATCCTTCCTTATTTTTGGAGGAATAAGGATCAACTATGGTTTGAAAAACATTATTGGATGAGGTGTAGGTATGGGATAATTTTCTTATAATTAGTTAGTTGATGTTTATGTGATTGTGGTTCTTGAGATTGAATTTGAGAAGCTTTAAGATGGTCTTGATAACATTTTTTTATGAGAGTATCAAGATATAAATATGGACCAAACAAAGAATAAAGAAGAAATCAGTGAAGATCACGACAAGACTTATGAGAATGACCTATAGTAGCATGCCACCAATAAAATTTATCAGGATTTTACCATTTTTTAGGAGGTTTGGAAGGATAAAAACTCATGGGTTTAGAGGGTGGTGATTTTCTCTTAAGTTGTCTTGGACTCAAGGGGGGGTGTGTTGGGTTAAAATTGGTTGAATTAGATGCTCTATTTTGAAGTTAAGGAGGCTTATATGAATAAATTTACTGATAAAATGATTGGAAAGGTTCTTTGTTAGTTGTTTGAGGTGTTTTAAATTGAATCATAAGAAATTCGTACCTTTTTGCTTGATCTAAGGCTTCTTCTAAAGTTTTAGGGGAAAATATTCAAATTTTGTATTGAAGGGGAGGTTTAAGAGTAGTAAAAAGTAGTTTAAAAAGAGTATCATAATTCATGTTATGGCAAACTTTATGAGTGAGAGACTTCCATCATTTGATAAAAGTGTAAGAAAATTCATTAAGAAGTTGTTTGACATTGATGAAATGGCTAAGATAATTTTTAGGAATGTCATCATGTTGGAATTCCTTCACTAGAGCATTAACTAAATCCTCTAGTTGTGAGATGGAATGTCTAGGAAATTGGTTGTACCAGTCAATTGCATCCCCAATAAAAGTTTTGGCTAAGATCTTGGTGGTAGCAAAAGTGTTAGTTTGGACCCACTCCTTATAAAGATTACCAAAAAATTTAAGAAAGATAGTAGGGTCCTTAGTCCTATTATATGTGATAGTTGGATAAATGTTTCTAATATCTATGGATGCAATTAATGGGAATAAAGGTTCATTTTGAAGATGTTGAAGCATTATGTTATTTATTGGAGGTTGAGGGATGATATTCTCATTGGCATCTCTAAGAGGATGAGGGTCAAAATTCTGATTTGGTTGAGACATGATGACTTGAATTGGTTGATTAGTCATATGTATTAAATGTTATTGCATGCTCATAATTTGAGAATGATTAGTTGTTTTCATGATGTTAATTTGTTAAACTATTTGAGTAAGAATTTGGGTTGTGTTGATTTGTGGATTTGAAGCTGGGTTATTAGTGTTATTATGAAGAGAATTGTTAGTGTCGGTGGGAGGAGGATTCTTTGTAGGTGGAGGATTCCCAACATTAGTGTTAGTTGTCTTAAGTGTGGTAGAAGAAGGAAGCTTGGTAAAGCCACTATTCTTGGTAGGAGTGTAAATAGTATTATCAACAAAGTTTTTGAATAATTGAGAATCATATAGATTATCAATTTGAGTCATTTCAACCATGTAAATTTGGGAAGTGATAAGGATTGGTGATCATGTTATGGGTGTAACAAGAGGATTGTGAACATTGGTTGTTGAGGTTCAAACATTTAATGTAGATGGGTTAATGAGTTTATAAATTATAGGTTTAGAAGGTGTAAAAGTGGTATAAGGTATATGATTCTCATGGTTTTAGATTTTTCTAATAGGAAACTTTGGATCTATTATATGGTATGGGGTAGATTGAGATTGAGAAGATTTAGAACCATGTGATGAAGAGCTTCACCATAAAGAGTTGTATTCTATGGTGGATAGATGGGGTAGGAGAGAACAACCCATGTACATTCAAAATGGGTTGAGACTATCAAGAAAGAATTTGATAAGAGGCTTCATGATGACAATCAAGAGTGGATATCAGAAAGCTAAGAGGAAAAATAGGGACAAAATTAGCTAAAAAGAGGGACAGTGTTGAATGATAATAAGTTGAAATAGTCAACCTAGTATGTTAAGGAGACAGTTTTGAATGATATTAAGTTGACATAGTCGACTTAGTATGCTTGGGAGATAATTATAAATTATACTAAGTTGACACAGTCAATTTAGTATGCTAAGGAGATAGTTTTGAATGATATTAAGTTGACACAATGGACTTAGTATGATTAAGAGATAGGTAAATCAGTCTATAAGAGACTACGTCGATAGAGATGATAGTGTTCTAAAAATAGGAGAAAATTTATAATGTACTTTGAAAGCAAGAAATGGAAGTAAACACATAATCAATTAGGTCAATGAATATGATTCAATTGAGGCACTTAGCATAAAACCTTGCACCAACATTGGCCAATTTAATTTTTTTTAATACAACATACAATTGATCAAAGAGCAAGTAGTCAACTTGGAAAGTAAATGCTAACTAAGTGGTCATCTTGAATGTTATTAGATTATTATAATATGATTTTAGATGTGATAGGAAGTTGGTTATAAGAAAGGAAATAAAAAGACATCTATAGATGGTTTCAAGACATTTAGGTTGAAAGAGATCTATGTTGGCAATGGTACTTGCTTGGTATTGGGCCTACACCCTCACTTCACATACCATAGTGATAACGATGTTGGGTTATTTATCAATATATATCATTAACCACATGTTCATACTTAGCCAGAAAACCAAGTCGGCTTCCCCCTTGGTGATGAAATCTAAGTAGGTAGGCCTTGGGTAGACAAATGTTTAAATGTGTTTTAAGATTATGTGATTTGGTAGTGTGTGCATAAAATAAAAAAATAGTGAAACTAAATGGTATATTTAAAAACCACTTAATTAGACTATGAAATATATTCTAAGCATGCAAGCAATTGAAAAAGAAAGTGTGAGCTAATTACTAGCATATACGTGTTAATTTCAACTTTGAAACATAGTATAGTGTCAGTTCAAATGATAGTGTATGTAGATATTATAGAATATATTTGATAGTGTCACTACTATACTGCTAAAGCAAGGGTCTAAAAAAAACTACGTTGACAGTGTTGACCTAGTTTTCTAGATAGAAGATAGAATACAAAACTATGTCGATAGAGTAGACCTAGTTTACTGTACAGGGGTAGTTTTAAATACTGCAAACTATGAAAAACAAATTTGTAATGAATTAAAAAATGATAAAGAAGGAGAGAAGGAACCTTGATGGGTTGGAGGATGCATATAAAAATGAGATTGTTATTGAAGTACCCTGATTTATACTTGCAAATTCTACAAACTAGGTCAATTGGGTCAACCTAGTTCTGCAGTTTCCTATTTGCTGGAACTTTTAAAGTATATTGTGTTGATAAGGTTATCCTAGTATTTTTTTTGGAAGTATAAAAGTTTATTATTTTGACAAGGTCAACCTAGTATCTTATTCTATAATTATGAAAGTGTATTATGTCAACAGAGTCGACCTAGTAGCCTGTACCTGATAAAAAATGTGCACAAATAGAATAGAGTCATATTGATACAATTATGTTTTAAACTTGTGCACATCAGTTAAAACTATATCAACATTATCGACCCAATATCACAAATAAAGAGAAATAAAATGATAAAATAATGAAAATGTGAGATAAAACGTTCAAGGGTTAGATTCACATTGGGTCCACCAGAATGTATGCAATCAAAAATGCATCATGTCTATAAATCAATCCTAACTCAGAAAAGATAGATCATACCATACACTTATGATTAGGGATACATTAGATAATTGAGAACATTACCAATATGGAGATCTACTAGACCCAATTAGGGAATATCTTATCATAATACACAATGCTAGGAAGGGTTCCAAAGCCTCTAGTGAAGCATAATCATCCAATAACCCTAGCTAGGTCCTATGTTTTATATTCACTAAACTAATAACAAATAAAGTCTAATCTAGTGGTAACCAAAGCTTATGGCACAAAATGGGGTTAGAAACAATAAACATAAACATGCATAAGAGACATATAATCATATAAATGTATACAAAATCTTAATGCATGGAAGAGAAGTACAAATGCATATATATCTACTCTTACAAAGGAGGAACAAAGTTAGGAATACTTATCTTTGAAGATGAACCCACTGAGCCTCATTCTCTCCCTTGCCCAAGGTGATTCATAATAGGTTATTATGGTATGTAAGGATAACAATGATAAATAAACTCTAAGCTACACAACCTATCAATTCATCCAAAAGACTTCTCCATAAAATAAGATATGTATCTCCAAAGAAAGTATGAAACCCTAAGCATGTTCTTTAATTAGAATGGTCAATAATTAGATCTACAATAGATCTTATTCTTATCTTATCTAAATAATGGTGAAATAAACTTGTATATATAGGTAGATTTAACTGTAAGCCCTTTTGAAAGTTTTAGTTGATAGGGTCAACCTAGTCGACCTAGCACAATTATGGAAAAGAATTCATTAAGTCAGAGGGTATGTCAGCCAAGAGCTGACCCAGACCATAAATGAATTTTACCCAAAACTGTACAGGGCCAACCTAGTATAGTGAATAGTTAAATTGGGGTTAAGGTTAGGAAAAGGGGGGGAAAGGTAAGAAATGATTGAGGAGTGAGCAATAGAGAAGAACAAGCTTAGGCCAATGGTTTTCAGGAGATAAGTGTGTAGATAATAAGTGGTAAAAGGGACAATAATCTTAAGAAGCACCAATGGTCTACCCACCCCTTTTTTGATGCACCCTTCAAGGTGTTCACTTAGAAATATTTAGACTCGATGGGTTCTTGAAAGATAAATAGAGTTAGTAAGTGATAAAAGTTTGAAAATATTATGTGTATATAGATAGTACTCTAAATAAGGATCTACAGTCAGGTTCACCCTTACGAAGAATAACCTACAACCATGAGGCTAAGGGCATATCTTAAACCTCATAAAAGTCATGAGGGTGTAATCATTTATAAAGTCAATTATGTATTCAAGATAATGATTCATGGAAACCTTGAGGTATAGACCCATAAAAAGAATCAAAATTAAGAAGTTATGACTATGGAAATGATAAAAGATTTTCAAGATAGGTAATACAATGTAGATAAGTATGGTGTAATGGGAGTGACCTTAAATAAGTATCATACTCAATGAGATGATTCAAGAGAATAATCAGGTGTATTAAACAAGAGCATAGAAAGGATTACCAATGGCATGACATTGTCAAGATCAAATGTAGCATGCTAACCTACAGTGACTTCGAAGAGCAGGGCTATCTTCAAGAGGGAAAAAATTAGTTCAAGCAAGGTGCTCCATGGTGGAGTTTCATGGTGTGAATATTTCATAAAAAAATGTGGATATGGAATGGGTTATATATTGATGATAGATATATTCACAATAAAATCTATAGTCATGCACCTCATAACCATCACCTATATCATTATTTGTACATGGTCAAAATGAGGTTCTTAAAGGAACTTAGGTCATACATGAGTTACATAAAATTGAAGAGCTGGTAAAATAAGGTGAGATATTTGAAAGGAGGATTTTATTGGCCTATTAAAATCAAACTCATCATGCTAAGACATAAACCAAGGCAAAAGGGAAGAAAACACAATTTTAAAACTTGACCAAGCAACCAGCATGTCACTACCTTTTGGCAAAATGGGCCTACAGACCAAAATATACATGATCCAATCATGAAATTTGGTGGAGATAATAAATAATACCTAATATACCTATAAAAATCCTATTATATGTTTTTTAATAAGGGTAACCATTCACTATTTTAGCACATTCAACCCCATGTCTAATCATGGTCAACATTAGAGCCTGTCTTGGAGGAATTGGCCATTTTGGGGAATCTATAGGTCAATTCAAAGCATGAAATTTGATAATAATTGTTTCCATGAGCCATAAAATAATCCCATACCATAATAAATGTCTTAAAAGTGTCAAATACTCTATGTTCTTACACAGACCTCTTGCATTCAACAGGGAACCATTAGAGATCAAATGAAGTTTTTGTCAATTTTGAGTGCCAATGAGAATTTTAAGCCTTGGAGAGGTCTTAAAATGATGTATTATGATGTTTTAAACATAATATGTTATATTTAAGTTATAATTTTTAATTTTTAAATCAAAAAATTTCCTTGAGAGCAAGTTTTGGCATGAAGTAAGCAAGTAGGCAGCTCAAGTTAAAGTTTGGAAAAATTTATCTTTAGGACAAAGTATGCATCCTCAAATCATGAAACTTGATAGGATTGGTCCTAATTAACTTATATACCTATCCATAATATTTTTAATTTTATGTGACAAGTGTAAGTTCCCACTATTATACACAGTCCCCTCCATGTCTCATAACAATCACCATTAGTGTAGGCATGCTTCTTGGAGGTTTAAGGTATAGCAATGGGTTTCATTATTATGGGAGTGTTTTACAAGAATAAGTGGATTATTTAAGAATATTAAAGACATTTCAATATTTTTCACACTCAAAACTTCATGTAAACACACAAGCAAGCTCAAAACCCCACATGCAATCTCAAAGACATAAAGAACAAAGTTGGATTTTTGATCATTTGAAGAGGATAATAAAATTTGAATCAGGTAATTAATATGTGAAAATGGTGTTTAAACCCCAATCATCTGATAGGTTTCCAATAACTCCAATATTCATATTTGGCCAATTAGGCCTTAAAACTTGTTTGAAGGCTTATAACACCAAAAAGCACTCTCAGACCTTCCAATGCAAGGTGAATTCATGAAGAGGTAAAATAACATGTTCTAGGTTCCATGAATATTTTTTAAATAAAATAAGATCAATGGGAATGTCAAATTTGTCCTTTGGATAAATTTGAGTTTTTCAGGCATAAGACACCTAGTTTTAGCCCCTCTTTAGACGCTTGTATCTTTCACACCATGAAGAGTTGGTTCAAATCATTTTATTATGTTTTTCATACCCATATTTAATTAAAATTAATTATGTATTTAGGTTTTTAAGGGTCCTAAGTTTTATGAGCAATTGTTAAGAGTATAAGCATGTTTAGAATGCTTGCAAACCCTACAAGGAATTATCTTTATGTATGTATCTTTTCATAACTTCTGCATGGGAGGCCAATATTTTTAGGGATGTTTAATGGGTATATTTAATAGATACCCATGTAAATAACTGATGGAATTGGATTATATATTTCATGAATAATCATCTTCAAGGTGAGCTTGTTTGAGTTACCAAAGGCACTTTTTGACTAATTTTGGGTTTTTGGACTCTTAGTTAAATAAAATATCCTATAATAACTTTTAAACCACATATAAAATGTATATTATTCCATAATTATCCTTTATAACTTATTTTATAGAATAATTTAGCATATTTGGGTGCCTAAGAGGCCCAAAATGGCTCAAAAATGCCTATTTTTGTAAGTCTTCAAATAGAGAAATGGTCTAAATCCATGAAATAAGTCTAATGGGACCTAAAACACCATCATTCAACACTTAAATTTCTTTTCAGGGGTTGATAAGCTGCCTTGCTGAGCCAAAGGGTTTAAAACTCAAGTTTTTGACATTTTATGGGTTGTTGTAGGTTTAATGGTGATTTCCACCATTGTTACAAGTCTTGAAAGTTGTCCAAATAGTCATTTTATCCCTCATATGCATGATAAATATGTATTGAGTTCTTTTACAGGTCCTTAATTAATGCTTATCATGCCAGCTAGTTGCAAAATAGGTTTCAGGGCAGTTGGTTAAAGGTATCTCAAGCTTGAGACCTCCATCAATAGAGTCTATGAGAGTTGCAAGTTTCATGGAGTTTATTGAAAGTTTGAGGAGAAAATAAGAGTTGAACATAAAATATATCCTCAAAAATCAAACATAAAAGATAACCTCCATGGTCAGTTAAGCATCAAATGTCAAGGTTCATTAACTATTTTCCAAATGCTTCTAAAAGAGCAAGTGGAGGGGGCATCAAAGTCCAAGAGAGAGAAATTTGGAGATTGGGAATAAAATTGGAGAATTAAATTTGTTTTCAAATCCTTTAGATACTTTTCCCTTATGAGTGGATCATGACATCATCATATGTAAATGTTCTTGTCTTCTAGTGTGTTTCTAAGCCAATGAGAGGGCTTGAAGAGGACTAATGAGGGTTATTTTGTTGAGGAATATTGGTGATAATTGATTAAAATGTGTTTGAGACCCCATTGAAGGTTTTTTTGCCTCATTTATTGATTTTTGAGTGCTTGCTTCTTCTCTCTCTCTTCCTTTTTCTCCTATATCTCCCATTTCTCCCCCATTTTTGTAAGATATTTTCATTTGACAAGGCAAAACCCTATCAAAAATTTTAAGAAATACTTTTTTAAGCAATAAAGATAATTTTTCACCTATCTCTTACCTCTAACTTGTGTTTAGCAAGCTTGTGTATGATGGCTTTGTGAAGAAGTGTTCTTTCATGTCCAGTATTCTTCTTTCTTACCTCTTTTTAGGTGTTTTCAAGCTATTTATAGGTCTAAACTTGAGCTTCTTCTCCCATTAATATATGCTTAGTGTGATTTTTAAAACCCCTCTTTGCTTCATATATTGCTTAGTGAGCCTAGTTTAAAAAATACTTATGTGAATTAGCTATTTTGTGAGGTTGTGTGAGTAAAGATTATCTTATGATGAATTAGTGTTTGTTTTAAGATTATTAGAGTGTCATATAATTTGGTGAATCACCTTTTTAATATTCTTAGTCATCCTATACCCATTTCTATCCCTTTTCCAATTATAATTATTAGATTAGGTGATCTACCAAGGGGAATTCGGCCCTCTCCAAAGGTTCAACCTCATTACAGGATACCCACAGCCTAAGGTTGCTTCAATATTGTAGCTAGGATTGAGAGACTTTGAAAAAATATCCCATAAGGTTGTAATTATATGCTACAACAATTTTTGGCATGCCTGATGGTACTCATGTTGTTCATCGAGTGAAGAGTTTTTGTGTTCTCTTCATCCAATTAGCCTTTATAGGCATGTGTGCAAACACCAATGGTGACTCCAAGTATTTATCAGCTAGTATAAGCAATCCAAGTGCCTAAACATAATTATTTAGCATGTATTATCATTTATTTGATTAAAATGCATGTTTTTTCTCCCTTATCCTTCATATCAAATTAGTAATGTTTATGGATTCACCCCAAGTGGCTCTCAAGCTTCAGTGTATCAGCCTTGTTAGAGTTTGTCTCTCTTTAGTCAACTAAAAAAGAGTCTTAGAAATATAAGACTTGATTTTAAAATATAACTGAGAGAAAGTTACAAGGTGAAAGAGTGTTATAGGTAGCAATAAATTCTTGAACACCAAACATTTTTTTTGGAGTAAGAGTTGAGGTTTCAGGAAGATTGCATGGTTAGGCAAGACCAAGCCAAGAAAGAAAATGACTATCAATTGTTCTTAATAATGAGAGCATCCAATCTTAGACCCTAATTTCCCTCTCCTACCCCTGTTTATGCTCAAATCCATCCCCATAATTAACCTTGTCAAAGCTTATCTTTGTCAAGAGTCAAGCAAATCATTCTAGACCATGGGAGATCGATCATAAAGGTGAATTCAGAGGTAGCCCTTGGAAAATAGTTCCCTATCCATGCCATGAATAGGACAAGGGCATTATTGCAAAAGTTTTGGAGTGTGTGGGCAGCCATTGAGGAGGGAGATTATCTAGACTTTGAGAATAACTAATTAAATTAATGGATACACTCGATAGAGGAGATGTTGACTCATTGGGAGGATGAGTATATTAGACCCAAACTAATCATTTTGCCCTCCTCTACCCCTATGCCCATTCCCACTCAATATTTCAAATCCATCTCAACTTGGACACCCACTAGACCTTGGACTTTGACTATGTCATGCCCTCTCTTTTGAAACCACCCTCTCCTATACCCATTCAGGAAGAAGATAAGGTGGTTGTACCTTATACATTCCCCTTATGGAAATCAGTCAAGGAGAGCATTGCTAAGAAAGAGGAGGTGCTAGTTGAGGTAGTCCAAGAAGTAGTCTTAGAGAAGGATTTAGTTATTCAAAAATTTAGTCAATCAACCATAGTTTATCTCAATGAACTTACTCTACAATATTTTCAAGACACTCTCTCCCTTACCCAAGAACCACCTAAAAGAGCCTTCAAAGTCCCTAGTTGGAAGGATACTCTCCCAATTTGTAATCAAGGTGAAATTATTCACCCTCCCACCATCTCCCTCTTGAAAAAGGAACCTGTTATACCATTCTATAGTGAAAATGAAATGCTTGATGATTTGGAAATAATAGAGCCACAAACAGGCCCTCAGGATGCTACTACTATGAATGAAGAAATGGAAGACTTGACCAATCACAAGAGGTAAAGTCAATCAAAGGTGGTATTGATTCCCTCATACTTGAAGAGATGTGTATTCAAGTTACATCTAAGATCAAAATAGATATTAATTTGTTTTGAGAGCTTCCATTTAGTATGGTTGAAGATGAAGATGAGTAAGGTGCAGAAATTGATATGGTTGTAGCAATCAATCAGTTAGTTCATCATGTTAAAGAGGTCATAAATGACCAATAAAAATAGATAGAGGAGTAGTTATTAGAACATCTTGGTGAGATTGAGGAGCTTGATGTAGTATACTTGCAACCATATGTCCTCAATGATGCTTCAAATGTGCAAGAAATAGTTGAACAAGATAACTATGAAGACTTGTTTGAATTTTTAAAATCAAGATATATGTTATTATTAGGTAATTATGAGTTGGATAAGGTAATTGGAGGTAATCTTGGTGACCCAATAAGTGATTTATAAGTGGTAGATGAACAATTGAAAATTCCTCAAGAGGCTACTAAGATCCAAATATGCCACTTCAAATAGCCATCAGTGAATAAGGTTACAATAGTTGATCAATCACAAGATGAAGTATCACTTAAAGGTAGTACTAATGTTTTCAAGTTTGAAGAAGATTGGTCAAATCAAGAGCCTCAAATGACTAGCCCTCCTACAAATGACCAAGAGAAAACTACTTTTGGGATAAATTAGAACTATTTTGCCTAAGCCTAGATAATTAACCTTCACATTCAAAAGAGCCATCAAGTGATAAGATTGTGTATACACATAATATTTTTAAATTTTACCAAATAATGACACTTTTCATCTTTTAGGATCCCATTAAGACTCAATATATCTGAGTGCACACCCTAAGGGGTGCATGAAAAAAGTTGTGGGTAGACCTTTGGTGCTTCTTAGGATTGTTATCCCTTATTGCCACATTATTACCAATCCAACCAGATCTTAAAACTATTCTCTAAGCTATTAATCCTCCTTTGCACACTCCTCCAATATTTCTCCTCTTTCCATCCCTCTTTTCATAATCTTGATCCACCTTTATCCAGTTGATTGTACCAAGTTGACTGGGTCAACCCTATAGTTTTTAGCCTTTGATTATTGTACAGGGTTGACTAGGTTGACCTTATATTGTTTAGGGTATTTTCCACTTGAGAGCTTTGTTAGAATTTTGGTCAACCTATCTTAGGACCTAGTGATTTATCTCTTGAAAACATATAGGATTGACTGGGTTGACCCTATATAGCTGACATATTCAAAAGGATTTTGGGTGTGATCTACCTCTAAATACAAGATCATTTCATCATTATTTCAAAATCCAATCAATATTTATTTTCAGTTGTACTTATTTATAATTTTTTCTTCCACCATTTTAATTGAGGAGTCTTATCTTAAAGTTTTTACTTGGAGAATCTAATATTTTGGATAAGTCTTGTATGTTTTGGCCTTTCTTAGTTATTCTTACAAACCACAACAACCTATTGCAATCCCCTTTGGCCAAGGGAGAGATTGAGTCTCGATCGGTTCACATTCAAGTAAGTATATTCAACTTTGTTCTCCTCTCTTTAGTGGATATAAGTAGCATAAGTATTGGATTAAATAATATTACTCTTCATATTCCATGTATTAGGGTCTTACTCATACTTAGATTAATTGAGATTCTCTTATACATGTTTTGATTGCTTTACTAAACCCTGATATTATGTCACAAGCCTTGGTGTGCACTAGATTAGATTTACTTTCTTGTTTATTAGAATAGAGTAAACATTAAACCTAGGACTCTTTTAGGGTTGTTGCATGATTGTGTTAGATGGTAAACTTTAGAATCCTTTCTATCATGGTGTATTATGACAAGTGATCCCCTAATCAGGATTAGCAGATCCCCATATCGATCATGCCCCTGCTTAACAAATGTATCCTCAATCGAAAGTATAGCTATGCTCTATCTTCTCCGAGCCAGGATTGATTTATAGACATGATGCATTTATGATTGCATACATTCTAGTAAACTTGATATGAACTAACCCTTGCAGTATTTTTTTAACTTATTTCATTTCTTTCATTCTTTCATCATTATTTTTATAATATATTTACCATATTGGATCGACTCTATCGACCCAGTATCTAACTTTTGTATGCAAGATTTTAGGTATAGGCTATTGGATCAACCCAATCGACCTATTAAAAATTTTATATTTTTAGATATCTATTCCAGACTACTAGGTCAACCCAATCAACCCTATATATTTTTACTCACTCAGCATCAAGTTTATGTAAAGCTTGATCTACCCAGTCGAGCCAATTAGCATAATTTGTAAGTATATACCAAGGTTCTTAAATAAAAATATTCATTATTTGCATCTATTATCCACCAAGGTTACTTCTTATGTATATATCCCTTTATTTACAGTCTTTCCTTTCATACTTTGTAGTTTATAAAAGTACCCTTGTACAGTCAACTGGATTGACCCTGTCGACCTAGTTCTGTGTTTTATGTGTTGTTTGGATAACTAGGTCGACTCTGACGACCCTCTTCATTTTTAGACCTTGCTTCCATAGTATAAGATCGACCCTATTGACCCTATTCTATATTTTTTTCATACCTTATTGACCATATCAGCATTGTACCTTATTCAAAGTTGGAAATAACCTTATATGCTAGTAATTAATTCACACTTTCATTTCTTATTGCTTTCATCATTATAATAGATCACATAGCTTAATTAGGTGGTTTAAAATTAATCATTTAGTTTTATTATTTTCTATTTTATGCAGACACAGCCAAATCACAAAATCTAAGCAAGCATTTTAACATTTTTCTACCTAAGGCCAACCTACTTGGATTTCATCACTAATGGGGAAGCCAATATGATACTCTAGTCAAGTATAAAGCATGGTTAATGGTATATTCTAGCTAAGCACCTGACACCCTTATCATTTTAGTATGCAAATTGAGGGGGTAGGCCCTAATACCAAGCTTGTATCATTATCACTACAATCCCTTTCATCCTAAACTATTTGATACCATCCTTAGATTGCCATTCTATTTCCTTGTTTATATCCAAATTCCCATCACATTTAAAAGCATATCTTAATAATCTAATAAACATTTAGATTGACCAATTAGTTAGCTATTTAATTTTCAAGTTGATTTGCTCAATTGTATTTTGTATTGTAAAAACTTGCATTAACCAGCATTAGTGCAAGGTTTTGTGTTGTGTGCCTCAATTGGATTGGCTAGTGTTAATTCAATTGACTTTTTGTTTCCTTTCTATCATTTCTTTTCAAATTACTTTCAAAATTTTATCTTGTTTCATTTCACAACCTATCATAGGCTTCTTAACTTTCCCTATCTATTGTACTTAGTTGACCTAGTTGACCCTATATATTTCTTAGCCTCTGTTCACTGTACTAGATCAACCTAGTTGACTTTGTACTATTTTTAGGCTTTATTTTTTGTGGTAGGTTGACCTAGTTGACCCTGTACTGCTTTCTTCTTTCTTTGTTTATCAATCTAGTTCTCTATTTCTCTTTCTTTGCATTCTATTCATTCTTCTTCAGTCATAATGAAATCTCCTATCAAAATTTTCTTGGATAACTTTAATCCATTTAAATACTATATGGGATGTTCATTTCTCCCTCTATTTTCCTCCTAAGATAACCATCACTCTCAGAGCACCTCTTCTCCTCCTTCATCCATGAACTGAAATATGTTGAAAATAACACCTCAAAATGAAGTTTATGGATCTAATCCTTTCTTCACTTACCAAAAAACTTCTAATCTTCAAAATATTCAAATAATGTGAGATTAATTGATATAAGTTTATTTAATAATCCTTGTTATAGTAATCCTCCCCTAACACCAATTTGGGGAGTGTTCCTATCAACACCAATCCACCTCCTGATACAACTCAACTTTTAGCCTAAGTTATCCAACAAATTAACATAATGAAAAATCATAACACCAACCAAATTATGTAACTTCAACAACATTTAATCAATGTGGCTAATCAACCTCCAACTATGTATCCTTAAGCTAATCCCAATTTCATTCCTCTACCTCTTTAGGATGCTTCAGGTAATGTTATCCCTCAACCCATAATGAATAACAAGATTATATAAACCATTGAAAATGAGCCTTTATCTCCCTTCATTATATCAATTGATACTGGTAATATATCTCCAACTATCAAATATGATGGGACTAAAGACCCTACCTCATTTCTTAAAGCCTTTGGTAACCTTTATAAAGAGTGGATCCAAACTAATACCTTCACCAAAACTAAACTCTTAGTGAAAACCTTCATTGACAATGTATTATAATGGTATAATCAACTTCCCCAACATTTTACTTGGCAAATTGAAGATTTGGTTAATCCTTTAGTTAAAAAGTTTTAACATAATGACCTTCCCAAAAATTATCTTAGCCAATTCATCAATGTTAATCAATCTCTCACTGAATTAACTCATGAATGTATCAAAAAATGGAAATATTTAGCTCATGAATCCAACCATAACATGACTAAGGATAACTTATTCAAATTATTTATTACCATTTTGACTCCCACTCTTCAATATAAGGTTCAAACCTTTGCTCCCCATACACTTAATGAAACTCTTAACCAATATAAACATCAAGAATTTATTATGAAGCAATTCAAACCTAATCATAAACTTCTTAAAATATCTTTCCAAACATCTAATTGTTGGGAAATAATGGAAGCACACAATTGATTACCAAGCAACTAATATGCAGAAATTAACCAAAATACGCAAGTAACTAGAATTCAAAAATAACACAGAATATGAGAGACAATACACAACTTGTATTAAAACTCTTCCAGAAGGAAATACAGCAAAGAAGATTGCCACAGTTTTTCCTTACACACCTCTAGGGCTCCCACACCTCTAGGGAATAAATAGTAAATCTTCCCTTAAATCTCTCTCTCTCTTACGATCACAACACACAACTCAAACATAGAGTTGGTGTTCACCTCCAACCAGCCAGTATCCACTACTGCCCGTACTCTAGTGCTCCACGCACACCACAAGTGCTCCATGCACTCCACAAGTATACAAACATACTTCAAGTAGATCTCCCCTGAACTACAACAACCTATAACCCAAATGATCTCACTTATGGAAGGAACTCCCTTGCCTTCCTCTTTGCTCTCTTTCTAAGTACACATTGTACTCCAAGTAGATCCCACCTAATTTTGCTCCCTATTGTGTTGCTGTCCTCCCTGATCTTGCACACCTACAAATCAATCTGGTTTTACACACCTACAAACTTAGATCATGCACACACATACACCTACAAATCAATGATCTTACTTACCATGTAGATCTCCTAAAGTAGCCATGCACACCTGATGACCAAGATCCTACACCCCTGAAGAATCTTACTGACTCTCCAAAATCAGCACCCACCTTGGTACTGTTGTGGAACTAGGAGGAACACCCTTGCTCACCTCACACACAAAGGAGCTAACTTTGCTCAACTCAAACTAGAACACTTTACAATACAACCAATGAGTCTCTTAAATAGATATCATGCAAACAATAATTAGACACCTAATTACAATAATTAGATCCGCAGCTTCTAGTCTAAATTTGGCTCTTGACATGCAAACACTTGGTTCGTTAACAAACTATCTGTAACACTCAAAGTTCAAATCACATAGGCGACCGACGTCAGTCCCTATCTTCTTGAAGGTGACCGACATCGACTGATCCCTAATCGACGTCAGTTAATTCCTATTTGTACCCTATCGATGTCAGTTGGCCTGACCGACACCGATGTCTGTGACACTTCAGCAACTCCTCTAGCAACCTCCTCTCTGTTTGCATCAGTGAAGCTTTTAGCTCCACAACCTAACAATCTCCCACTTAGAGATAAATAGCTACACTGTACCTGTACCTGTACCCCATCTAATCTATTTCTTGGTTTGTATCCCTCTTCAAGATCAACCTTGAAGACCACCCACCACACAACTTGTGGTGCACCTCCTGTCATCTGAGTACCCTACCACATCTGAACCTACAAACCCATGTAGTGAAGTCTTGACCCTGCATAGCATGAATCCCTGCTACTGGTCCCTCTCAAATACTTGAGAACCCACTTCTCCGAATTGGCTCTTAACTCTCTGATAGCTCCCACTGCTTGGGAAAACTCAGGTCTATAACAGACCTCATGTGATTTCAAACACTAAACTATCCATCCCTTAGTGTGCTCTAGTTCTGCATCCTACGTAATGAACCTCGCCAACACCTGATTCATATTAGCTCTCACTGGAGACAAAATCAACCTGTGATCTTCCATGTCTCCCATGCCAAAGAATTGTACTGCTCCAAATTCCTCATGGCATGCCACTAAACTAACCTTACCCTTAGCTCAGCAAAACCCTGTATGTACAAACCTGCTAGCTATCATACTATCCACATACAGTAACAGGATAATGTCATGACCATCATCCACCTGATAAAACAAACCACAGTAGGTACCCTGACATTGACTAAAGCCATGCTTTGTCATCCAACTATCAAACCTGTACCACTGTCCTAAAGCTACCTCAAGACCAAATGACTTGGTCTTCCATTTCACGTGTATGTTCTCTCTATTCTTTAACTAAGGTATCCATTCGTCTCTATGCTTTTATACTAGTTGGCAACCCTACCAAATCTCCCGCTTGGTTTTGCATTCTATTCCTACCATGCTCCCATTGTTTCCTGGATCCTTCCTGCTCTGCAGTCAGCAACTAGTATAAAGAAGAAGAATAAAAAATTTGAGGCTTACTTACCACTTTTAGTCCTCCATATGGGCATTTGAGACTCCTTAATAGCTTGCTGTCTGCCCAAAATCTATTACAGTGACTGACCTCAATCACCACATAGTTTGCATCCAACCGATGTCGGTTTCCATGCACCTGTCCTGACTACCAACTCTGTCGATGTCCATGTCCCTATTGCCAACGTCAGTCCTCCTGACTGATGTCGATCTTACCTATTGCTGATGTCGGTCCTCCTGATCGACGTTGGTCTTACCCTGCCTGACATCACTGACTTCGGTCTGCACACGACTGACATTGGCACCTGTCTGTTCGATGTCAGTTCCCCCTAATTGATGTCGGTACCTATGTTCACCTGTGAGTGATGATTTTTTACCCGTGAGCTCCTTTGAATCAAAATCCATGTCCAAACTGCCCTACTCAAAAGTATCTAGCCCCATCCACTGGTCTCTATCTGTCATCTCCTCCATAAACACCAAAGCTTTCTAGTTCTTAAGCCTATCAAACACATCTGTCTTCCACTTAAGAACATGCATCTCCTTCTTGCTCATGTGACCAAGCCTACAAAGCCACGTCTCTGTAATCGAAGAAGAATCAATAATATAAGCAAGTATATAAAGAGTACCTACTTTTTTACCATCAGCTAATTCAAATGTATCCACTGTGAGAGTTCTTGTGCATCTCTCATCACCCAAATTTTCTAAAAAAATTAATCATATCTTCAATACTGGGACCTGCATGACCTCCTTCAACACCCATGTGTTGGCCACCTACAATTCTAGCTTCACTTCCTTTTTGCCAATTCTTTGGCAAGGCTCACCAGCTCCTCTCCTTGGGGCTGTATGGAAAGAGGCAATAGAATCTATTAACCAAGATTCAACTTTGTCTAAGAAACCTCCCAGAGCATCCTATGCAACAACACCTGCAACATCTGCTTCTTCGATTCCTTCATGCTGATCTTCCACAAACCAAAAATTTCCTTTTACTTGCTCTTTTTTTTCATAAGACCATAAGTGACCATTCATGCTTTTCAATTTCTTCATTCTTAGCTTACTTTCTTCTGCCATTGCTCTACTCCCACTCAATCAGAAACCCCTGAGAGTGACCTATAATCAAACACAAAACTACTCCCTACAACCTTAGCTCTGATACCACTTGTTGGTATCAGCTCTTGAACCTACAACCAAGCTCTGATACCACTTGTTGGGAAATAACGAAAGTACACAATTGATTACCAAGCAACTTAATATGCAAAAATTAACCAGAATACGTAAGTAACTAAAATTTAGAAATAACACAGAATATGAGATACAATACACAACTTATATTAAAACTTTTCCAGAAGGAAATACAACAAAGAAGATTGCCACAGTTCTTCTTTCTTACACACCTCTAGGGCTCCCACACCTCTAGGGCATAAACAATAAATCTTCTCTCAAAGCTCTCTCTCTTATGGTCACAACACACAACTCAAACACAGAGTTGGTGTTCACCTCCAACCAGTCAGTATCCACTACTGCCAGTACTCCAGTGCTCCACGCACACCACAAGTGCTCCACGTACTCCACAAGTACACAAATATACTTCAAGTAGATCTCCTTTAAACTGCAATAACCTGTAACCCAAATGATCTCACTTATGGAAGGAACTCCCTTGCCTTCCTCTTTGCTCTCTTTCTGAGTACACACTGTATTTCAAGTAGATCCCACCTAATTCTGCTCTCTGTTGTGTTGATGTCCTCCCTAATCTTGCACACTTGCAAATCAATCTAGTTCTGCACACCTATAAACTTGGATCATGCACACACATACACCTACAGATCAATGATCTTACTTACCATGTAGATCTCCTAAAGTAGCCATGCACACCTGATGACCAAGATCCTACACCCCTAGAGAATCTTGTTGACTCTCCAAAACCAACACCCACCTTGGTACTGCTGTGGAACTAGGAGGAACACCCTTGCTCACCTCACACACAGAAGGAGCTAACTTTGCTCAACTCAAATTAGAACACTTTACAATACAACCAATGAGTCTCTTAAATAGATCTCATGCAAACAATAATTAGACACCTAATTACAATAATTAGATTCGCAGGTTTTAGTCTAAATTTGGCTCTTGACATGCAAACACTTAGTTCATTAACAAACTATCCATAACACTCGCAGTTCAAATCACACAGGCGACCAACGTCAGTCCCTGTCTACCTGGAGGTGACCGACACCGGTCGATCCCTGACTGACGTTGGTTGCTTTCTGTCTGTACCCTGCCAACGTCGGTTGGTCTAACCGATGCCGGTGTCTATGACACTTCAGCAACTCCTCTAGCAACCTCCTCCCTGTTTGCATCAGTGAAGCTTTTAGCTCCACAACCTAACACTAATGATATCACTAGTAATACTCTGTAAACCAAAGTAGGAGTTACAAAAATTGATATTCTTTCACCTTCTCATACACCTCTTTTGATTTAGCAAATGAAATAAAAAAAATTTCCCTCAAAAACTTTTATCTATCCCAATGCTCCTCCTAAGTGGTATGACCCCAATCTATTTTTTTGGTTACATGTCGACATTGAGAATTCTCATGAATCTTGTAGAGGGCTCACTAAATTTTCTATGTCTTATATGCTTGGTGATTCATTCAATCATGAAGTTATGATCAATCTTTGTCAATAAGAGTATATCATTGATTATTAAAAATGACAAACTTATAAATATTCTACTTCAACTAACAAAAAATATTCTTCAAATAATCAACCAAATACCAAGGATGTTTATGCCATTGACACCAATTATGACCAATATTTTAACAATTCTCAATATGTCAACACTGCTAAGGTTAATTATCATTATAAACTAGCTCATAAATATCCTATTACCAAGCTTAAGAATCCATATTTTCAATAAAATATTCTTAAAGATACTACCACTACTAATATTTATTTGAAAGCCTATGAGGAAGCATCCCCTTCTTATGATCCTCCAATCACATCTATTCTTCTAAAGTCTAATTTACCTCCTAAAATTCATGTTGTTTCTTTTAAGTCACGTTGGAATTTTCTTGAAGAACTCAACTCTATGCCTTGTAAGATTCCACTTGTGGAGTTGGTTCATAGTTCTCATTATAATCGTAAGTTCCTTATGAAACAACTCCAAGAAATTAAAGATCCATCTTTCATAGACGAAGAACCACCTTCTATTCAATCTCAACCTACCAACATAAATACCATTGAAACTATGTGTCCTTCTTCCAAGCCCTCTATTGAATTCCTTGAAGAGGACATGATCAATGATGAAATTCTCTTTCATGTTGATGATCCACCACTTTTCATCAAATTATCCATTAATACCACTCTTATCCATAAATTTCTAGTTGATGAAGGTTCTAGTATTAATGTGACATCTTTATGGCTCATCCAACAACTCGATTATAACAAGGATCATCTCAATCAAACTCATCTTACTTGTCATGGTTTTGATCAGACTAATCAAAAGCTACTTGGTTGAATTTATATTCCATTAACCATTGGACCTAAGACTATTTGAACCAAACTTATGGTCCTTGACTTACCCCTATCTTACAACATACTCCTTGGTCATCCATGGACTCATCAAATGAGGGCCATTGCTTCTTTCAGTAGCCAATGTATTAAATTATTACATAATAGAAAATATTATAAGCATGAAGTTGATCCCAACCCAAGGATAATTTAGCTTCCTAATCCTAAATCAGAATATTGTATTCCTACCATTCCTAAAATCAATAGTGCTCCTTTACCCGAGTTCATCAACATGAATCCTAATTTACAAGTTACTCTTAAGTATTATGATGATGAGCCCAATGATTTGCAACATACTTGTAATACTAAAAAGTTACCTCCCTATATTTTTCAATGACTTCCTCTTCTATTACCCAAGGACCGTATTATTCCTCTTATTAATGAGACTACTGATTTTCCCACTCTATGAAATGCTCAAGAGCCTTCTTTACCTGAAGATGACTTCATTTGCAATGATTTTAGAGTGGCCAAATTATTTCAAGATTCTCTCATCATGTCTCTTCATACATTCATTAATATTGGGATTTGACCCTCTGAAACTCCCCCTGACTCTCAATTATGTATAATTTATCCAATATATGATGATAACTATATAATGGCCTAAGCTCAATCTAGAGACTTGGATGTCCAACATTATCAGAAAACCTTAGCCCAAATTCATGCTTTTAATCAAGATGTTCATACCATTTTTTTGGGTCATACTTTAAATCCTAAGGGTCATGTGCCTCTTATCAATCCTCCTCTTATCGACACTCCTTGGGTGGTAGAGCAAATTATACCTTTCAAACCTCTAGAAATTTATACATCCCCTTTACCTCCTATCAATCCAATCATTGCATCTAATCCTTCTCCCATAATTGAACCCATTGATATTTCAGCTCCTTATGCTCCAACTACTTCTTCTATTCTTAAAATTACACTAGATTCTAAGGCAACCAATGTTCATTAGATACATTTTGATTATGATCACCATGGTAATCAAATTATAGATATTGAAGTAGATGTCAAATATTATGGTCCTCCCCCTACCTTGCCTAGTGAAGAAGCTATGCTTGAGAAACTCAACTTCCTCGACAACATCATAAACTCAAAAATTTTAAGACTAAAACTCTTGGCTTCAACAACTTTGTCGCTAGCATTAATACTAATAAAAATCTAATATCTACCTTACCTAATGCACCATACCACTTTCAAGATGGTAATGTTATTCTTATTGAAGAAACCACTTGCATCAAATATGGTACTCCATCTTATCCTCGACCAATTACTATCTCTCATGATCTCTCACCTATTGAACATGATAATTGTAGCCTATTATTTAACAAATATCATGAAGCTTTCACTTGGTCCTATGAAGACATTCCTAAAATTGACCCTAGCATTTTGGTGCATAAGATCATTACTTATCTTGATGCCAAGCCTGTGCATCAAAAACAAAGAAAATTTCCACCTAAATTTTCCACCTTATGTCATAAGAAAATCATCAAATTACTCGATGCTAAATTGACTAAGCCATTGGATTATTCTGAATGGGTCTCCAACGTTGTTCCCATTCATAAGAAAGTCATTATATTCATTCACATTTATATTGATTTCCATAATCTTAATCTTGATTTTCCTGAAGACAACTTTCATTTACCTTCAATAGATTCCATTGTTGATTCCATGACTGATTATGAAATGTTATCTCTTATGGATAGCTTCTTGAGATACAATTAGATTCATATTTCCCCTAAGGACCAACACAAGACTACTTTCACCACAAAATTGGGCACATATTACTATGTCAAAATATCCTCTAGTCTTAAGAATATTGAAGCCACTTACCAATACGCGATGACTCACATATTTCATGATCTCATTCACAAAATTGTTAAAACCTATGTGGTTGATCTTATTACTAAATCTAAACATCATAAGAATCATCTTTCTGATCTTGATATCATCTTTGACCATCTTCTTAAATATAAAGTTAGGCTCAATCCTTAAAAATGTGTATTTAGAGTCACATCTAGAAAATTGTTAGGATTCTTAGTCTCTTTCTGAGCCATCAATGTTGACCATACCAAAATTAGTGCTATCATCAACATGCCCATTCCTCATTTTATTCTCAATATTCATACTTATTTATGCAAACCTGGGGCAATTAGATGATTCATCCCTAAAATGGTATATCAAATTCACTCCATCAATTCACTTCTCAATAAAGGTATTACTTTAGAATGGATGGATCCATGTCGAAAAACCTTTGATAATATGAAAGAGTCATTGCTTCATCCACCTACACTTTGTCCTCCTTCCAATGATAAACCTTTGATTATATATACTTCTTCCACACCTATTTCAGTTGGAGCAATGCTTGTCCAACAAGATAATACAAGAAGAGAGTATGTTATCTACTATATTAGCTAAGGCCTCATCAATTATGAAACACATTATACCAAAATTGAGTGTGATTACCTCATCATTTATTTTACAGCTGAAAAACTTCACCATTATATGCTTTACCAAACTACTTATGTCATTATTAATTTTGACCCCCTTCATTTTTTTTCAAATCATGGAGATAAAATTTGTAAATGGATAGTTCTCCTTATGGAATTTGATCTCCATATCATCACTTAAAAATATGTCAAGGGACAAATCATAGCTAATCAGCTTGACACAACTCCCATACCAGCCACTACTTAACTTTAAGATAATCTTCTAGATGATAATATCTTTTACATTGAAGGTCGTAATCAAGTTATTTCTCTCAAAGATTATTTTCATAGCTTTACTGCCAATCTTCAATCCAATAATCTTGATGACTCTATCACTACCTCTAGTAATACTAAACCAAAATTAGTCATCAAGGAGCTTCCTGAAATTAATGTTGACTTTCATGAGGATACTTGGACCCTTCACTTTGATGGTGATAAATGCCTTCAAGGAGATGGGGTAGGTTGAATTCTCAAAAGCACTCTTGGTAAGATCATTCTTTTATATTTTTTCATCTTTTATGTCACCAATAATATGGCAGAGTATGAAGTTCTTATCTTAGGCATGAGAGTTGTTCTTGATTTAGACATTCAATACCTTCATACTTTAGGTGATTCTCAACTTATTTGCATCCAAGTCAGTGGTGATTATCAATGTAAAATTGAGAACCTCATCAGACATCATCAAATTACAACCCCTCTTGTTAAGGATTTTATCTCTTTCACTATTGAGCCTATTCTTAAAGATCAAAATTTAATTGTTATTTCTCTTGCCTCTTCAGCATCTCTCTTTCATCCACACCAAGTCCTTTTCGATCCCACTTTTATTATACAAATATGAAAATTTCCATCTTTAACTCAACCATTGGACTCGCTTATCTATCATATCGAGGTTGTTACCATTCAACAAAGCCCATAGTACCAAGACATCATTTAGTTTCTAGAACATCAAACTTATCCTCCTAACTTAGACTCTCGTGAAAGGACATATATTTATAAACAAGATTTCAAGTATGTATTTTGACATAACATCTTTTATTATCATAATGATGAACGTACCTTTCTTCATTTTGTTATGCAAGATGAGGTCCCTCATCTTCTTGAATAAGAACATGGGAGAATTTGTAGTGGCCACTAGAGCAGACATGCTACATCCTGCTAATGCTTATGCATGGGTTAATTTTGGCCTACTCTTGAAAAGGATGCAATTAAATATGCTTAAAAGTATAATCCATGTTAGCATCATAATCATCTAATTCATTCACCTCCATCTAAACTTAAAATCATTGAATCTCTTTGGCCATTTTCCACATGGGGATTCAATCTCATTGGCAAACTACCTCACTCCCAAGATGGGCATGTCTTTATATTCACCATCACCAAATATTTTACAAATTGGATAGAAGTTATGGCTCTTGTTAATGTCATAATTCCTACCATTTCCAAATTTATTCTTAATCAAATCATTTACTACTTTGGTGTTCCCCATACCATCATTTTAGACAACGGTGGTAATTTTAAAAATAAACATGTTAAACAAATTTACAATAAATTCTAGACCAATCACAAATTTTCTACACCTTATCATCCAAAATGTAATGGCCAAGCTGAGGCCTTAAATAAAATCCTCAACAAAATTCTCCAAAAGATAATTTATGAAACCTGCATAGATTGGCATCTTTACCTTTACCTTGCACTTTGGGCCTATCAGACTAGCATACATACTACCACTAGGGCAACTTCATTCTCGTGAGTTTATGCTTCAGATTCAATTCTTCCATTAGAAGTGGAGGTTCCCTCTCTTTGTATTTCTCTTCATGGTATTACTCCTAATGAAGAATTACGTGAAGCTCATCTTCATGCCCTTGATCTACTAGATGAACATCATCTTTTTGCCTTACAACATAACCACCAATACAAGGCTCACATTGTTAGATAACATAACAAACATGTTAAAATCCATGCATTTAATATTGGTGATCTTATCATTACATTAGACTACACCCATGATAAAGAGGGTAAATACACCCAAAAATGGTGGGGCTCATATTTAGTAAGAGATATTCTTGGTTCAAGCACGTACCATCTTCAAACCAATGAAGGCCATGTTTTCAAAGAGCCCATCAATGCACAATTCCTCAAAAAGTACTTTGCCTAAACATTCATTTCTTTTCATGCTTTCTATCTACATCTATCTAACACTTTTTTTTAAGTTACTTACACGGGTCTCTCTCTCTAAAGTAAGTTCCTTTCTTTCACAAACCTTTAGTCCTCCCTTTTGATCTTTTGGTTTCTTGATGTACCATAGTCTTCTTTATCTTATTACATTTTCTCTTTTGGCACCCCTTGAATTTTTTTTATTTTGTGAGTTTCTTCGTAAGACTATGGATAAGACCTGACTTTCCTTACAAAATTACCATATTTTTACTTACCTCACTTTATATTTCACTTGCTTTTTGGCACCCCTTGGGTTTATATTTTATGAATTTATAGTGTAAGAACATGGATACGACCTGACCCTCATAAAATTACCATCTTTTCATCTTTATATCATCCTTGTTTTCAAACTTTAGCTTTTGCTTTTTTTATTAAATGGAATTTACACAAACAATCTACGTTAGCATGTTTTCCTCCATTTACCTCATTCTTATGATAAAGAGTCATACTTTACTATCATTGTATCCCATTTTTCCCTTTGTCACATTTTTTGGAATTTGAAGTAATTCAAATTGTTCCATGTGTCACTCTTCTTGATTTCCTTTTCTTTCACACCACATTGGATAAAACAAGGTCAAAGTCAAAATAGCACTTTTATTTTACCTAGATTTATGAGACTCTTAGACCCCATGCTCTTTGAAGTTTCTCTCTCTTAGCAACCTTATCCTAAGTATTCAAATGAAAGTCATATTTAGCACCCATGTTTGGTTTTCCAAATCTGTATAGAAGAGGAATAGAAAAATCCATCAAAAAAGTTAAAAGATAAATCATCTGAATCAAAAGGCAATGATATCTAAAAGGTAACATAAAAATCTTAAAAGTCAACATCACACCAAAAGACATGATTACAAGCACATCTCCTATCTCTAATCAAATCTTAAACTCTACAGTTGGCCTCACATAAAGCTGAAGTCCTTTGGGATATGGTAGGCCAGTAGATTGGAATAGAGGAATTCAACAAACTCTATGGTGCTACCTAATTTTTCATGCAAGTACCCAATCTTCACAATAGACCGATGACTCTATAATGGGTCATGAGGAATGGGAAACATGTTGTGGGGAGGTAGGTCCATTTTATTTTTCATGCATATAGCCTTCATGGGATTATCTAGATACTTCATTTATTGACCTAAGACTTGTGTAGCTAAGTTTTTTATAGTCATTAAAGTCGAAAGTCCTCTTTATTTGAAAAACCTAATTTGAGTGTCTTGACTTTGATAAAGAGGTCCTCTACCTTGATTTTTCCTTCATTCTCCCCTCCACCCATTTCATTTCCCCCCTTGATAGACAAATTTTGATTCTAAATTTATTTTCCCTTCTTTAATTTCCTTATTCTTCATCTCTTAAAAACATGCTAATACTACTTTGTCTCAATTTTATCTATCCTTAAATCGAAACAACATGTATAAGTAACTATGGATTATGTTCTTTTTTACCTTGATTTTACATTTCTAGACTTATCTTACTTTTTTTTTTACGATTTGTCATTCTTTTACTATCATGTTATTATGGACACCTAAGTTTGTACCCTTTTTCCATTGTTGAGTGAGGTTGGCTTCTTAATTCTCAATCGATAATGTTGTTTTCCCTTTTTATCCACCTTTTTTCCATTGTTAAGTGACGTTGGCTTGTTACTTGTCACTCAACAATGATGTTTTCCATTTTCATGCATCTTTTTCCATTATTGAGTGAGATAAGGATTGTTACTACTCACTCATCAATATTTTTTTACCATTTATTTAGTCTTTTACAATGAATGTGTTTTATTACCATCATGTTTGACATGTATCCTTCGTTTGACTCAATGAGTTTACCTTTTTTACTTAAGGATAGCTTATTTGATTTTTTTGAATTGTAGTAGCCTTGGCTTTTTTGTTACCCAATTTACTCTTGTTTTTTATTTAGTCATTTGATCTAACATAGCACATATCACCCCAGCTTGTCAAATTTCCCAAGTACATCCTATCCTCATAGAACCAGCTATCTTAGCTTTTCTTGCATTGGTTTTTCTTTGCTCTTTAGTTTTTTATTATTAGGTTTGTCAAAAGAAGTCTCTATGCCCTCCACAATCAAAACTAATAACACAGTAAACAACCATCCCACAATAAAGGTAAGTCAAGGTACGCATTACATTTACTTTTCAATCATTTACTTTTAGTTTTTTTTAATTTAAAATACTACAATTTTTTTTAGCCTCAACATTATGCATTCTTATGTTCTTTCTTGAAGCATCATCCCCTATTACACCTTAGTGACACGTGATGAGCTTCGAGTGGAAAATATGTATATACATAATATTTTTGACTTTTATAAAATACTGATGCTTTACATCTTGTAAGAACCCATTGAGACTCAATCTCTCTGAGTGCATGTCCTAAGGAGTGCACCAAGAAAGGGGTGGGCAGATCTTTAGTGCTTCACAAGATTATTGTCCTTTATTACCACATTATTACCAATCTAGTTAGATCTTAAAATGATTCCCTAATTATTACTCCTCCCTTATACACTCCTCCAATATTTTTCCTCTTTTCATCCCTCTTTTCCTCACCATGATCCACCTTTATCCACTTGATTGTACTAGGTCGATTGGGTCAACCCTATATAATTTTTAGCCTCTAATTATTGTATAGGGTCAACTATGTCGACTGTATACTATTGAGGGTATTTTTCACTTGAGAGATTTGTTAACCTTTTAGCTAACCTAGCTTGGGACCTAGTGATTTATATCTTGAAAACATACAGGGTTGACTGAGTCAACTCCATACAACTGACATATTCGAAAGGATTTAGGGTGAGATCCATGTATAAATACAAGATCATTTTGTCATTATTTCAATATGCGATCAATATTTATTATTTGCTTGTGCTTCTTTATAATTGGCTCTTCCACCATTATACTTGAGGAGTTGTAGGTTAAGGTTTTTACTTAGAGAATATAGTCTTGTGGATAAGCCTTGGATGCTTTATCCTTTCTTGTTTATCCTTACAAACCATAACAACCTCTTGAAAATCCCTTTTGACCAAGGAAGAGATTGAGTCTTGATGAGTTCACATTCAAGTAAGTATATTCTAACTTTGTTTTCCTTTATTTAGTAGATAGAAGTAGCATAAGTATTAGCTCAAATAATATTACTCTTCATATTCCATGTATTAGGGTCTCACTCACACTTAGCTTAATTAATATTCTCTTATACGTGTTTTGATTTCTTTACTAAACCCTCATATTATGCCACAAGCTTTCATGTGCACTAGAATAGATTTACTTTCTTATTTATTACAATAGAGTAAAATTTAATCCTAAGATTATTTTAGGGTTATTACATGATTGTGTTAGATTGTAGGCTTTGTAACCCTTCCTAGCATGGTGTATTGTGACAAGTGATCCCCTAATCAGGTCCAATGGATCCCCATATTGGCCATGCCCTTGCTTAATAAATGTATCCCCAATCAAAAATGTAGGTATGCTCTATCTTCTTTGAGCTAGGATTGATTTATAGACATGATGCATTTTTGATTGCATACAGATTACAAGTGCTCCTATAGTCCAACATGAAGTAGTTTTGAATACTTGGACCAATATTTCTAAATTGAAGACATGTTTATCCTTTTTCATCCACTTGAGAGCATGTCAACAAGATTGACATTCAATCAACCTAATGTAAAATTGGCACCAAGAAAATTGACACCCAAGCATGCTCTCTCACAGCATGACCCATCTCATGAAGGAGATGATCCAAAATAGTTGCCATTTGATCTAGGTGGAAGGTAGTGGTGAGTTTTTAGCCTTGTATATATTATATTAGATGTGTCCTTGATCCTTGTGTTTTATTTTTCCCTTCCTCCAAGTGCCTTGTACACATCCTTTTTAGTTGTGTGTTTCCCTTCTCTAAGTGACTAGGGGCACAATATTTTTTTTTTCTTATTGTCCTTGTTGCTTTAAGAGGAATTTTTCATAATTGGACAACCTTGTATCAATTTCTTATCATTTGGGAAGGAAAGTCTTGTGGCCCTATATGCCCAATGAATCAGATAAGGCAACTAATCTTTTACATAGAAGGAATGTAACCCTAGGAGGTCAACAAAAATATTGGCCTACATACAAAAAAATTTCCTAGATGGATCAGACCACTCTCTTGGAGCATTTAGTAACCTTCTACCCCCATGACTAGTCCTTTTTTGGTCCTAACTTGATGATGCAGTGTAGTATCTTGGGAGGTCTTGGTGTGGTGTGAGGAGTTGAGTAGGGTCCTTATGTAGTGGGTGATATAATGTTGGAAAAATAAGACAAATTTCATGAACCTACCACATGTCACTTTCAATCTTTTGAAACATTTTAAGCAAGTTTTAAGGTGAATTTAGAGATTTTGAGGAAAAGGCCTAAAAATAGGTCTTGAACTACAAGTGAGAGATCCAACTAGTTTATATGGTGTTATATCATTTATGAAAATTAATGATGTTTGTAAAAAGTCTTATATATTTTAACGAGTCAAAAATGAGATTTAGAGAAGTTAATATTCCCAAAAGACCCCTAAAAGTGCATTAGATGACTTAAGGGTCCTCAAAATAGAAATTTCAAGTGAAAAAGTAACTTTTTAAGGAATTAAAATTGGTTTTGAATTCATCCTACATCATTATGTAATTTTTTACCCTTTTATACATGTTAAATTCTATTTCAAGTCATTTGGAGTGGAGGAGAGGAGTTTGGGAGTAAAAAGATGCATTTTGGAGCCTTTTAGAGCTTTGGTTGAACAAGTTTTTGAAGGATTTGATTGATTAAGAGGATAAAATATAATATTTATACATTTAATGTGTCCATAATATCCTCTCATAGGCCTCTTAAATCATATTCAAGCACACAAACTAGCAGAGGTAAGGAAAACATATTAGTTACAAACTAGGCATGAAGTAGGTTTTCTACCATTAATGGAGATCCAAGCACTTAAAAGGTTTTATAAAAGGAAATAAATGTCATTTAAATCATAAAAAATATTTAACAAGTGTTTTATTTCATATTAGGACTTATATTTATTCATGGTAAGGAAAACCCATTTTTAGGCAGTCGTGGACAGCTCTAGGAGAGCCTCAGGTTTTCACTCAGTACAGTCATGAGAGAGAGCTTTGGTCTAGAATATTATTGTAATTGATATGTACCATAATTTACTTCCACATTATTTAATTTTTATTCTGGTTCATCTCCCCATCTTTATGAATAACTTATAATAGTGCAAGGGTGCTTAGATGTCTTAATCATCTAGATAGGGTCCAAGTTTTATTTTGTTTCTTTACTTCAAAATTAAATGATAAATAATGATTTTATGTGTGTTATTATATGGTAAAATAATACCTTTTAAAAAAATATATCATATAAATTCTTCCATGGAGGTACTTATGGCATAAAACATGTTTCTTGTGTTATCTTTGTGAACAGTCCATATTGATGTTTTGGAATAGAACCTGGGTTATCAATCAAGTGAAATCATAATAATAGGTTATCAAGTTAGTTATTAAGTTAATTAATACCTAATTAATCCAATAAAATATTCATAAGCCTCCAAATTGATCTTATTATTCTTTGAGATAGTTTTGGTGTTTTAGTATCTTTAACAAAGTACAGTTGTAGATATGAGTTTCTAGTATTTGAATGGTTTAAAATGATATCATAATGATAATTATCTATAAAAGTGATAAAATAAGTATATTTCAGTCTTTTAGGGTATTTCAAATGAGGTTAAATAAGTCATTCTCTCTCAAGGTGCCAAGGAACACTTTGAGGTCTAGTAATGTACCATCATCTCCATATCTTGGTGAGTAGGTCAGACCTGTAGGTTATGATCATAGGGATGGTAATAATAATGTGTGAACATTGAGATCACTAATTTTACCTCTCAACATCATCCTAACATCAAGTGATTTGATAGTACATCAGACAAGATATCAAGTCAACACCTTCATGAAAGCCTTGGTAAGTGCTAAGGTCAAATGACCACTTATAGCAAACAAGGGTATTATCAGAGGCCTAAAAGTGAAATGCTTTGTTTCATGAGAAAACTCAAGGTTTTTTTAATAAATACATATGTAATATCAATAAACAAAGGTTAATAAGATCATGAAAGTGGTTAGTAGGTCAATTATGGCAAATGATATAGACAAATCTCCACCTCCAGCAGTCACATGGAGTAGATGTCACAAGAAGTTTTGATGGTGTTAGAGGAGCTCAGTCAAAGGTTCAAGAACACCAAGTGATAAGCACATAAATTAAGTAGAATAATTATATCATGGTGGAATTCAGTCATATGGATCTAGTTTTATTCAAAAAACAACATTGTAAATATCTTATTTGGAGAAACTAAGGTATTTTAGCTTTGTTTAAGGTAAATAGTTGTTTCTTGAGTTCTTACTAATCAAGCCTCCTCAAAATCTCTTCATATCAAGTTAAAAGTTTCTCCAAGATAAAATTATGGACATGAATCTTATGAATATGAAATAATCACTTATAATATGGTCAAAAGACTCAAGGGGTTCATGATCTAAAGCCTTCATTATGAGAAATGCACCTACAACCATCTTTTTGGCTTGGACAGTGGTATGAGGTTGAAGATGGATTCAAGGTTTATAAAGATGATAAATGAATAATGGAGGGAAAGGATAATGTGAGATTAATAATATTAAATTATAAATTCCTTTATTTTATTCTCATACGATCATGACAAGGTGAAATAAGACAAGCTCAGTCATGAGCCTAAGAAGCATAAAAAACTAGGCAGCTCAAACTAGCTTTTAGTAAAACGAGCCTACAAGACAAAATATTTATCCAAAAGGCACAAAATTTGGTATAATTTGTCCTTGTGACTTTATAAACCTATAAAACATATTTTTTTTTCCAAAAAATTATTTTAACTACCCATTATTGTTACACAATCTTATGCTTGTTCGTTGAGGAGAATATGGAGTTAGGCAAGCTTCTTGAAGGGATTTAACATATGACGGATGGTTTGAACCTAATTTGAGTGTTTTTTAAGAATTTTTGGGTTATTTTAACTATTTAAAAACCTTTTTATAGTGATCATATTAAAAATTTTGAGGTAAAATGAGGAAAAGTGCAAGTTGGCCAAATTCATGATTTTGGCATGCAAATGTAGATAATCAAAAAAGAAGTTTTTAAAGAATTTAAATGGTTGGGTGATAAAATATAATGATTTTAATAGTTTTTTTAGATATTAAAAGTTATAATTAAAAAATAATTATGTCTTGATACCTCATAAATCTCAATATACACCTATGTCTCTCTCCTTATGTCTCGTACTTCTCATTTTTTGAGTATGTATCAGGCCTAGATTATTGATTCTAGGTGTTTTTATTGAATGAGAATGGAAAAACAATTATTGTATTAATTTTTTGGGTATTTAAATGTCTTAATTTAAAATTAATGTGGTATTGGTACCTCATAAAACTCAAAAAAGGATCTTAAGCCTTGCATGTTCTAACACAATCTTGTAAAGAGAGTTTACAACTTTGTGTTTTGAGTTGTTTCAAGTGTTTTAAGGGTTGACCAATGGTTATAAAATATTTTTAAATGTGTATTAGGGTAATACATACCTTTTATATGTCTTATTTTGGCCACCATGTCACATAACCAAAGAGAGAGGTCTCAAACCTCATGAAACCCTTGCATAGTCCTAAAAAAGCATGCAGTCACCTATGTTTTTGTTATTTCTGGGCATTAGATGGATTGAAGAGGATATATAACCCATTTAAAAATATGGTGAGTGTTTATAAATACATTTATATGATATTTTATCCTTTTGAGATGCTCTAAAACTTAATAAAATGAATTTTGAGTGCTCTCAGCCACTTGTAGGCCTGCACAAACCTAGGCTAGGGTTTCTAGAGAAAAACCCTCATATCTCAAGTTTGAACCCTTAAAAATGGATAAAACTATGTATTTTAGTGTATTAGATATTTTTTAAAAGTATTAATATGGTTTTGGGATTTTATGGCATTGTACAAAGCATTTATAGCTGATTATGTTGTAGTTAGGTTTGGAGACCTAATACAATGCAAGGAGGTAATGAAAAGGTAATGATGCCCATGGAGTTGAGAAATGAAAATTTGTAATAAGTTTTAAGATGGAAAATGGTGACCTATAAAATTATTTTTTGGTATAGAGGCTCTTTGGTTGGGTCAAAGCAAGGAGCTTTGTCCACAAAGAGGCCTAATTGGCAAGATCATTACAATTGACAATGTAGTTACATAAGGGATGGAGATGGGAATCTTCTTGAGAAGTGACATGGAGATAGAGGGTAATTTAAAATTGTTTCAAATATTTGGAAGAGTTTATAGATTTCTCAAACAATAAGGATTTTTCAAAGAAAGGGCTAGTAGATAAGCCTAGACAAAATAAGCAGGCAAGAGTGATGTATGGTGTGAGTTAGTGTTTTGAAAGGTTTATATATTGATTTAGGATTCCAATGATGTCATGGAAGCATGATTAAGGTCTTAAGTACATTAAAATAAGAAAGTGACCTCTTGGATTAGAGTTAGCTCAATAACCTTTATCAAAATCTTGCATTGAGACAAGAGTACAAGTGAGATGGTTTTGTGGTTATCCTCTGCATTATATGACCTTAAAAGAGACTCAAGGAAGCTAAAATCAGTTGAGAACTCGTTTCCTTGGAACACAAACCTACAACCTTATTAAATTACACAGTCCTATCCCTAATAATTTAAAGGTGAGATAAAGTGGTCTTTGAATGAGGTTATTCTCAAATGAATGACTCATAGGAATTTAGTGGTATTAACTCATCAAGGTAATGAAAGAAAGCTCTTCCAAGCTATCCCAATCACACTTGCATCAAAGGAATCACATTAGAGTATTCAATATTATACAATGGAAAGAGGATAGAATCCTTATTTAAGAGGCTCTCAATTATCAAGTATCATGCCATATGTAAAACTAATATGGGATTCGTTTTCCAACTCTCCAAGTGTGAAACAAATCAAAGGATCATGAGGAAGTACTCCAAACAAGACTTAGTCTAGGTCAAACTAAAGGTCATCTTCAGCCATACAGGAACACAGGATTTCTTCAAGTTGGTTTAAAGATGAAACATATTCAATGGTGATGTTTAATGTTAAGTATGGAGGTTTCATGAAATAATGATCTTTTGAGCTCATCAGAGAGTGTGGATGGTACTCTAAATAAGGATCTACAATTAGGTTCACCCTTAAGAGGAATAACCTACTATCATGAGTCTAAGGGAATATCTTCAAGATCATGAAATTCATGAGGATGTAATAAATTATAAAGTTAGTTTTATATTTAAGATAATGATTCATGGAAACTTTGACGTATAGACCCATAAAAAGAATCAAAATGAAGACCCTATAACTATGTAAATGATACAAGCTTTTCTAGACATGTAACGCAATGTAGTTAAGCATGGTGCAATGGGAGTGACATTAAAGAGGTATCATAATCAAGGATATGCTTCAATATAATAATAAATTAGGTTTATCAAGAGGATATAATGGATTACCAATGGAATGACATTGTCAAGATCAAATGTAGCATGCAAACCTATATCCACTTGGGAGAGCAGGCCTATCTTCAAGAGGGCAAAAAGTAGTTCAAGCAAGGTGATCCATGGAGGAGTCTCATGGTGTGAATATTTCATAAGAAAATTTGGATATGGAATAGATTCTAGATTTATGATAAAGATATTCACAATACAATATACAGTCATGCACCTCATAACCATCACCTACATCACTGTTTGTACACAGTCAAAATGAGGTTCTTGAAGGATCTTAGGTCATACATGAGTTGCATAAGTTTGAGGAGCTATTAAAATAAGGTGTTATATTTTAAAGGAGGAGGTTTTTGACCTATTCAAATAAAAATCATCATTATAAGACACAAACCAAGGCAAAAGGGAAGAAAACTTAGTTTTGAAACTTGACCAAGCAGTCAACATGTCACTAACTTTTGGAAAAATAGGCCTACATGTCAAAATATGCGTGATCTAATCACAAAATTTGGCTTAGAGACACATTATAACCTAATATACCTATAAAACACTTTTTTAATGTTTTTTTATAAGGGTAACCATTCATGTTTTTAGCACAGTCAACCCCATGTCTAATAACGATCAACATTGGAGCCTGTCTTAGAGGAATTGGCCATTTGGGGGAATCTACAGATCAAGTCATAACATAAAAATTGGTAGGAATTGTCTCCATGACCCATAAAATAATAAAATTCTATCCTAAAGTTCATAAAAAATATTAAACTACTTGTTTTTCTTACACATACCTCTTGCAATCAATAGGCAGCCATTAGAGATCAAATGAAGCTTTTATCAGTTTTGAGTGCCAATGAGAAGTTTAATAATTAAAGAGGTATTAAAACCATTAATTATTATTTTTAAAACCTAATATTTTATATTTAAGTGATCACATTCAATTTTTCAATCAAAAATTTCGTTGAGGGCAAGTTTATGCATGAAGGAAGCAAGCAGGAAGCTCGAGTTAAAGTTTGGTAAAATTTAGATTTAGGACAAAGTATGCATCCTCAAATAATGAAACTTGGTAGTATTTTTATTCATAACCTACCATACATATCCATAATATTTTTAAGGTCATGTGACAATTTTAAGTGTGCATTGTTTATACACAGTCCCCTCCATGTCTCATAACAGTCACCACTGGTGCAAGCTTGCTTCTTGGAAGTTTAAGGTATATAAATGAGATTAAATATTATGGGAGTGTTTGAAAATAATATGGGGATTATGTTCACCTTATTAAAAACATTTAAATATTGTTCACACTCAAAACTCCATGCAAACATACAGGCAAGCTCAAAACCCCATAGATAGTCTCAAAGGCATAGAGAGCAAAGTTAGATTTTTTATCATTTGAAGAAGAGAATACAAGTTGAATAAATAAAGGAACATGTAAACATGATTTTTTAACCCCATATAATCTTATAGGTTTCATATAAATCCAATATTCACATTTGTCCAATTAGACCTTAAAGCTTGTTTGAAGGCCTATATCACCAAAAGGCACTCTCAGACCTTCCCATGCAAGGTGACTTCATGAAGAGGCACTATGAGATGTTTTATGTGCCATGAAGGTTTTTTAAATAAAATAAAACAAATTTGAAGGTCAAATTGGTTCTTTGGAGGAATTTGAGTTTTCCAGGCTTAAGACACCCAGTTTTAGCCCCTCTTCAGATTCTCGTATCTTTCACACCATGAGATATTGGGCCAAATGATTTTAGTGTATTTTTAGTACCCATATATAATTGAAATTAATTATGTATTTATTTTGGTAAAGGTCATGATTTTTATGAACAATCTCTAAGGCCATAAGCATGTCCAAAATGCTTGTAAACCTTACAGATAATTATCTTTACGTATGTATCTTTTCATACCTTCCACATGGTAGCCCAATATTTTTAGATATTTTGAATGTATATATGTAATATATACCCATGGAAATAATTTTTGGAATGGGAGTCTAAATTTCATGAACAATTGTCTTGAAGGTGAGCTTGTTTGAGCTGCGAAAGGAGCTTTTTGACCAGTTTTGGGATTTTAGACTCTTAGGTCCATCAAATGGCCTATAATAACTTGAAAACCACTTGAAACATGTATAATAATCCCTCAATATCTTGTATAATATATTTTTTAGAATAATTTGGCATGTTTGGGTGCCTAAGAGGCCCAAAATGGCTCAAACATGCCTATTTTTGCAAGTCTTCAAAGAGAGAAATGGTCTAAATCCATGGAAGAGGTCTAATGGGACATAAAACACCATTATATATTACTTAGAGTCATTTCCAAGGGTTTTTAGGCTGCCTTGTTGAGCTAAAGGGTCTAAAACTCAAGTTTTTAGACATTTTATGGATTATTATAGGTTTAATGGTGATTTCCACCATTGTTACAGGTCTTAAAAGTTATCCAAATATTCATTTTCTCATAAAATATAGTATTGAGATGTATGGAGGTCTTATACAAATCTAGAAGTGGTTCTTATGGTGCCAATTGGTCTTGGGAGTAGGTTTCAGGGCAGTTGGTTGAAGGTGACTCAAGTTTAAGACCTCCATCAATGGAGTCTATGAGAGTTATAGGTTTCATGGAGTTTATTACAGGTTTGAGGATCAAAGAGGAGTTGAACACAAAAGATAACCTCAAAAAATCAAACACAGAAGATAACCTCCATGGTCAGTTAAGCATCAAATGCTAAGGTTCACTAACCATTTTCCAAATGCTTCTAGAAGAGCAAGTGGATGGGGGTGTAGAAGTCAAAGAGAGAATTTTTGAGGTTGGGAAGACAAGTGGAGAATTCAATGTGTTTTCAAAGTATTTGGAGACTTTTCCCTTGTGAGTGGATCATGACATCATTATCCTCTAATGTTCTTATCTTCTAGTGTTTTTCTAAGCTCATGAGAGCACTTGAAGACTCTTTAGACTAATGAAGGTTATTTTGTTGATGAAAGATTAGTGATAATTTATCCAAAGGTGGTTGATACCCCATGGAAGGTTGTTGTGCTTCATTTATTGATTTTTGAGTGCTTGATTCTTCTCTCTCTCTCTTCCCTTTTCTCCTATATCTCTCATGTCTCCCCCATTTTGTAAGATATTCTCATTTGACAAGGCAAAACCCTATCAAAATTTGTAAGAAATAACTTTTGAAGCAATAAATATCATTTTTCACATATCTCTTGCCTCTAACTTATGTTTAGCAAGCTTGTGTATGATGGCTTTGTGAAGAAGTGTTCTTCCATGTCCATTGTCCTTCTTTATTGCCTCTTTTTAAGTGTTTTCAAGCTACTTGTAGGTCTAAACTTGAATTTTTTACACTATCCATGGATGTTTAGTGTGA
Organism: Torreya grandis; assembly: GCA_037957365.1. Classification (NCBI taxonomy): domain Eukaryota; kingdom Viridiplantae; phylum Streptophyta; class Pinopsida; order Cupressales; family Taxaceae; genus Torreya; species Torreya grandis. Next base: position 929,954 of record JARHVA010002878.1, on the reverse strand, counting down.
TTTTTAGAACCCCTCTTTGATTCATTTATTGCTTGGTGAGCCTATTTTAAAAAATACTTATGCAAATTAGCTATTTTGTGAGGTTATGTGAGCAAAAATTATCTAATGATAAATTAGTGTTTGTTTCAAGCTTATTAGAGTGACATTTATTTTGGTGCATCACCTTTTTAGTGTTCTTAGTCATCCTATACCCCCTTTATATCCCTTTTCCAATTAGAAGTATTAGTTTAGGTGATCTACCAAGGCAATTCAACCTTCTCTAGAGGTTCAACCTTATCACAGGATACCTACAGCCTGAGATTGCTCCAATATTGTAGCTGGGAGTAAGAGAACCTAAAAAACTCTCCCACAAAGGTGAAATTCTATGTTATAATAGGCTCAATTCATGACATAATCAAACTTAATTTATCCCCAAATCATATCACATGCTCTTGTAGTTACATTGAAGGGGTTCAAGTTGGCCTTAAATGCTTCCTTGATTGAATGAATCAAATCTTTGATTCATTAAATATGATCACATTCTAGGGTTAATTTCACTTCAAATCACATCATGTATACAATTTAGAATGGGTTAATGTGGCTCATTTTGACCCTAATTTTCTCCAAAAGTAAACCAATTGACATTTGAATTCATTATATGATGGTCTATTCAAGTTTATTGAGCATAAAACCACATCTTATACATGTAAAACTTGCATTTAATGTTTCTTTGCTTCAATATATAATGAAATTGGAGGTGATAAACCCCAAAATCACATTTTATACTCATTCAATTAGGTTTAAGGGGCTCAAAATAGCCCTAATTTCCTTCAAATTCAACTATATTTGACTATTTTGTTTATATTTTTTATGACATTGGAGTTGACACGTTAGTCTTGAACTAAGTCTTGATGTCTCATGCTTAGCTTAGGATACACATTAAATATTCTCATTACATTATCACATTCAAACATTTTCATCATATCTTCGCATAACCTATTAATTGAGGCTATAGAGTCTATCAAAATATAATTTCATCCTTTTTATGGTAGTGTATATAAGGGAAAGGTATCAGTAGTTACCTACACCGACCAATCACCGAACAAGCTTTTTGTTAAGGTGTACTCCATTGAAGGAACATGTATTAGTGTGTATAAATATTAGTGTGTATGTATTAGTCTAATTTGATATCACAACACCTTAATTCTCTATCCAAAGTTAGAGACATTTCCCCTATCATGATACACTTCACTTTACAATTGAAATTATCATGATACACCACTATTATGGAGATTAAGAACAAAAAAATGTGTAGCCATAGAGAATTTTTTTTTTTTTTTTGTTATGAAAAAATAATGCGTACACATTATAACACACACGTGTTAAAAAAATTTGAATTTAAAGCCCCAAGCCTTTTGGCTCAGAAATGGCTTGCATTCTTAAGCCAAAGGTTTGGACCTATCAATATATAGTGAAATCTGAGAGTTTTGATAGAAAACAAAAAATTAACTTCCATTACCAAACTATGAATTTAAATTAAAAAATCAAAAAAATATTACCATGACAATGAGCATGCTCTTCTCTATCTACATATATAATTTTTGGACTATTTTAAGGGTTCAAACTATGTTGATTTCTAACTATACCTTTTTTAGGCCACTACATGCTACAAATATGCATGCTTATTCAAGTTTATGTAAAAAAAATTAATTTATATAAGTACAAAACAAATTGTATGGCCACAAACTAGGCCTAATTCTACACACATTCAAAAAAAAAACAATTTTCATTTTTTCAGGTAATTGGGGGGGATTGCATGACCAGCTATCCATTTCTTTATCAGTTTTTAGGATCTATTTACTTGCAAAATTAATAAAAAAAATATTTATTAAAAAAATATATATATTTCAAAAATTAGAATATTTTATCTAAATATTCACCAAATGTAAATGGTGCTCAAAAAATGGTGGGTCACACGGATTCTATCTACTCTATTTTCTTAAAAAAATGGGAGTTTCTCTTCAAATTTTAGATGTTTGACTTAGTTATACTTAACCATTTTTCAAAAAACTTTGTGTTTTGGAAGCTATACTCAAGAATCTATAATTGATGTTCTTATACTATCTTCAAAGTTTGAGTGTAGCCATCTCAAATTATCTATAGAAGTTTAGATTTCTAAAATTTTAAGAAAATCATGTCCACGGGTAAGCCCTTTTTGGTCCCCCCATTTTGTGCACTTACCCTATTATGTGATTCTCAATTTCCCAATATAAATGCTCTTTTAAATTTTTTTTGTGAGGTTGCTATTTTTTTCTGGTTTATCATTTTTATTTGATACATTTTTACCTTATTTTCTATAGGATTTCCTTTATATTGTTTGGTATCCTTCTTTTGATCTGTGGTACCTTTGGGTAAGGTTACTATTTCACCTTTATTTTTTTATTTTGATGATGTATTTTGATTTGTGGTACCTTTGGGTAAGGTTACTATGTATTTTCAACTTTCTTTTTTTATTTTGATAATGTATTTTTGTTATTTCTTATTATCTTTGGCTTCTTTATTATATGCAGAACTATTTTCATACTCTACAAGACATTGGATGTTTTTGTCATCTATGGTAATGGATTTTTGTCTCATAGTATTTATATGTTTTCCAATATTATTATGTTTTACAATATATTCACTTTTATCCATTTTGTGGTATGTAATAGATAGTTTGTAGCATGGTTAACTTGTTCCATGATATGGTTTATGTGATCAACGTGTAGATACTATAATATGATTTTACATGATAAACTAGTCTTGTACACTTTTAAAATATCACTCATGGCTCAACCCTTCAATTTAGGACCTTTCTATTACTAAAAGTGTCACGTTCATCGTCTCACAATGGCAAATTATTTATCCTATAATCTGACCCAATATTCTAATTACCTAGATCACCTATAGCCCACAATCTACATAGAACTTGATTAATATCTTACTCTATCAATTATAGGTATTCAATAACTGTATATCCTCTTAGACACTACCATCTAAACTAGGACACTAGTGTAGATGCTAGTGTCTTAAGTCTGACGCTAGTGTTTGAACCTTACAAAAGGTCACATTTGAAAATATTTTTACATGTACAGGTCAGCCTATTTGTCTTTATTAACCATCTCATAAAATAATTTCAAAAAGTTTTATATAAATACAAGTAAAATACCATTCATTTTCATTAAATACAAATCAAGCACAAATTTATCTTATACCAAGAAAAAACACCTCTTAAGCTTACAAAACTACCCTATTCTTCCCTAATTCCAAATAATTCATAAGATAAGTCTTCTTATAGGTCTGAACCATTAATTGAGTAGCCCATAAAAAGTATTTTTCAAGTTCCAAGTTATATCATTACATGCACCAACATATATCATATTGCATAATTTCTCACACACAAGCCCACATAAGGGGGAGAACTACATTGGTCTGAGAATCTCTTTGAAGTATATGGATATGTATAAAATGCTCATTGATAGAGAGATATTTTAAGTTAGCTTGACTTCACTTGATCCCACTAACCCTCATTTTGGAAGGTGACATGCCCGATTTGGAGGACCTAGGGTTTTAAGATACAAAATAACATCCAAAACTTGTGTGTGATCTAAACAAAAAATATACAAGGTGACAATGAACCATAATAGGTGCAAGTTTTCATTCTAGAAAAGGAACAATATTATGTACAAGACATAAGCATCAAAATAGAGACAACAGTGTCAAAAATAGTGTCCAAATCTCGATGGTAGTGTTTAAGTTGATAGACATCAAATATTTAAAATCTGATGAATCACCGCAGAACATCAAATTATCTTATCTTGCACCTGTATTTTCTAGATTTGCATGTGCATCAACAAATAAGCTAATTATTTCTTCTTCTACATGTTACTATATTCAAATACTATTTTACCTTGTACTTTCTATATTTAGCATACATTCATAATTCAACACTATATTATAATATTGTGAATCTAAATTATTTAATTGGCCTACTTTTAGAATAGCTTGGCCATTTTTTTATTAGTTTATTCTCCCCCCATAACTCTTTCCAAAAATGGATGATGGCCGAACGGGAGAAGGAAGGCGGAAGGGGGAAGGAGGGCACAAAGGGGGAGGGCATAAGACAAAGCTATAGGGAGGCATTGAGAGTGCAGCAGTCAGCCCAGAGCTTGAGGAGTGTTGGAATGGCTTTCCCCCCACTGTTTATAGTTCCTTATGATGCAGAAGAGCCTATTGGCATGAGACTTCCCAAGGTCAATGGATGCTTGGAAAGATGCAAGGAGAGGCCCAAATTGGTCATACAAATGGATATGATTGCTGAGGATATTGAGTATTATACAAATCATTTACTGTATTACAAGTTTTTGAGGCTCAGGACTTCGCTCTAGTTCTTAGAAGTGTGAGCTCAGAGGACATGGGCTCCAAAATGAGAAATGGATATCACAATGTTAGCCAATAGTTATTTCATGGTCACTTTTACCTGCCTGATTGACTATAACAGAGTCTTTGCTAGAGGTCCTTATTTTCACAATCAGGTGGGGCTATTTATCAAGCTATGGCATGCTAGTTTTATACCTTCAGAGGAATTGCCAAATCGTGTTTCGGTGTGGGTGCAACTGCCTCACTTTTTAGTGGAATGTTATCGTGAAGATACCCTGCAATTGCTTGTGTCCCTCTTGGGAAGGCCAGTCAGTTCATCAATGTCAATCCTTAGGAAAAAGGTAATGACTTATGCCCACATTTGTGTTGAAATTGATCTTAGTGAGCCAATACCTGACGCTGTTGAAATGAGCGTGGGAACCTTTTCCTAGGTACAACAACTGGATTATGAAACTCTTCATTTTCACTATCCTCTTTTCCATGCTTATGGTCACTTGCAATGGGGGTGTCCCAACTATAAAACCTTTGAATCTTAGCCTGCTCAATCTACTCGTAATCCATCTGAAACTGACAAAGGAAAGGGCCTGATTCTAGGTGAGGTGCCAAAAACTGATGGTTTTATCCCAATTAAAGGGCGATATAGAAGCAGGGGTCAAAAATGGTCTTTAAAGGATAAATAGGCAGATGACTCACTTAATAGATTCAAAATTTTAGATGACCTTAACCAATAAGAGGTGAATCCAAGGTTGATGATTTTGGACCAGCAGATTAAGGGCCCAGCCCAAGAGAATAATGTTTCAGTTGTTTTAACTGAATCACGGGATGTTGGGGATTAGCACATGGATATGGACCAACAGATGTTGATAACAAATGTTTTGACTTCCTCAGTTGTTCCCTCTAAAGAAGATGGAAATTTATCTTTAACAGGGAAATCTAGAGAATTAGGAGCAGCAAGGAGTAGTAAATCTTCTCCTTACTTGGGACTTTTGCAAAAAGACCTTGAGAAGGGTGGGAGGAGAAATTGGTCAAGCTTGGCAAGAAAAAAGACCTGGAAAAGATGAAACTAATGGGAGAGACTTTGGTGGAGTCGGGGTCAGTGAAGACTCTGGATGCTCACTTTCTAAATCCTTTGAAATGATTATACTATCCTAGAATGTAAGGGGTTTAAACAGCAGCCCTAGACAAAATGATGTTCACAACTTGATTAAAATTCAAAGACCTGATGTCCTTTTTTGGTAGGAGACTAAGCTTTCAGGAGATGCTATGTCCAGATTAGCACCTAAGTTGTGGAGGCAAGGGGACTGCCAAAGCATTGAGGCTACTGGATCTTCAGGAGGATTAGCTTGCCTTTGGAACCCCCGTAAGATAGGCCTCATAGGATGGTTGTCCTCTAAGTTTTCCTTGACTATGATGGCTTCCAACTTTGAGATAGGGGAAGTCATTATTCTATCCAATATATATGCACCTACTGACTGGCGGGGTAAAAAAACTTTATGGGGCCACATTAGTTTTGTCCGTAGCTTGGCTCCTTTCCAACCTTAGATTATGGCTGGAGATTTTAACACTATTTTAGATTTGATTGAAAAGTGTGGTGGTATGACAAAGCTTGACCCCTCTTCTTTACTTATGTGTCATTATGTTGAAGTTTTGAATTTAGTCGGCATTCAGTCCAACAACGGATAGTTTACTTGAAACAATCGGAGGACTGGCCAACACTGCATTGTTGAAAGATTGGATCATTTTTTGGTTTCTAGCTATTGGGTCGGGGGTATGTGGTCTACAGGGTCTAAAATTTTGGACTGGAGAGGATCAGATCATTGGCCTATTAATCTAAATAGTGTTTCAAAGTACCAGCCTCACTCTCCTTCCTTCAATTTCCAACTCATATGGTTGTGAGATCAGTCATTGTTCGAATGTGTGGCCAACTGGTGGAGGTGGGGTAGGCCTGCCCATGGTACAACGATGTATATTTTTGCTAAATTGCTATAGTTTATGAAATATAAGCTTAAATAGTGGAATCATCAATGCTTTGGGAACATTTTTCATGCTAAGGCTGATGCACATGCCAAGCTTGATGGTATCATGAGAACAATTAGGAAAGAAGGATTGACTGAAATCTTACTTCAAGATGAAGCTCAGGTGGTAAAAGACCTAAAGGAATGCGAGCTATGGGAGGAAATGTTTTGGAAGCAGAAAGCTCAGATAGATGGCTCCAAGAAGGTGACAAAAATACTTCTTTTTTCTTTCAATCATCCAAATCCAGGAGGCACGGCAACTCTATTTCAGTCCTAGTCAATGAAAGAGGTGAGCGGCTTAACTCCTTTCCTACAATGTTAGAGGAGGTGGTGCAGTATTTCTTTACACTTTTTAGGGAAGATGCGAATGAGTAATTACTGAAAGAAGCATAGGTTCTCTACTATATTTTGTCCCTAGTGACGCGTGAAATGAATGAGAATTTAATGAAGGATATCACACTTGTGGAGCTTGAGGTGACTATTACCCAAATGAAAAAAGGGAAAGCGGCTAGTCTTGATAGCTTTCCAGCTGAATTCTACCAAGAATTTTGGGATATTATCAAACTGGATCTCTTAGCTATTGTTCAAAAATCTCAGTGGAATAAGTAAATGCTTAAGACTTCAAATGCGACTTATCTTCCCCTCATACCAAAATGTGAAGGAGCTGACAGGCTAAGTCAGTTTCACCCTATATCTCTTTGTAATGTTGTTTATAAAATCATATCTAAAATCATTGCAAATAGGTTAAAAATTGGGCTCAGCGAAGTGATTTCTAAAGAATAGAGTGGTTTTGTGGAAGGCAAGCAAATTCTTGATGGTATTGTCATAGCGGTTGAGTCCATTCACTCCATGGCCAGATCCAAGGATAAGGCAATGTTTATTAAGCTGGATATGGCCAAGGCTTTTAACAGGGCCAGATGGTCATTTCTATGGAAGGTTCTCAAAGCTTTTGGTTTTGTAGAAGAATGGACCCAATGGGTCATGAGCTGCATTTCCTTAGTTTCCTTTTCGATGCTTATCAATGGAGAACATATAGAGTTATTTGGTGCCTCTAGGGGGCTACGACAAGGACACCCCTTGTCTCCATATCTCTTTCTTCTTCTTGCTAAAGGTTTGGGGAGGATGATCAAAAGGAATAGAGAGAATGGGCATATTCAAGGCTGGCAATGGGGGGTGAACTATTGGCACAGTCTCACTTGCAATTCCCTGATGACACTACTCTGATGGGCATGGCCACAATGAGTGAAGCTGCCAATTTGTGTAGGGTGTTGGATGTTTATCTAATGGCCTCAGGGCAAAAGGTCAATGAAGATAAGTCATCCATCTTCTTCTTTAATACACCGGCTCCCATACAACAGTGAATTGCTAGGACTATGCATTTTTAGATTGGGACTCTCCCCTTGATTTATCTAGGTATTTCTATTACTGTTGGTCGTATACCCAAAGAATCCTAGTAAAATATTTTGGATAAATTTCAGACACAGGTGAATCATTAAACTCACAGGTGGCTATCTTTTGTGGGCCGTGTTCAATTAATTCAATCTGTGGTGCAGGCTTTGCCCATTTACAAATGTATGCTTCAGGTTGCCCCAGTGGAAATTGTTAAGGAATTTGACTCGGTTACTAAGAAATTTTTATGGGCTAGTACTCTGACGACCTCAAAATGGAGCTTAGTTAGATGGGAGATGGTCTGCAGTCCCAAACAACATGGGGGCTTGGCCTAAGGTAGACGGACTTAAATGGAGTTGCTTTGGCGGCTAAGCTTTATTGGCGTTGGTACAATGAATAAGATAAGGCCTAGGCCAAAATTCTCTCTCAGAAGTACTACGTGGGGACCTCTCATAGTGATATTCCTCGTTATCCTCTCATTGGAAAAGGCTCAGGGATATGGGAGACTCTCAAAAAAGGGGTTGCTCTTATTAAGGAAGGCTTATTCTAGATTTGTAAGCGGGGATCTAAGGCTCTTTTTTGGACTGATTCTTCGGATGGTAACCCTCCCATTATTTCTCAGTTTCCTAATCTGTCAAACATTTGCCAGAGATTCCTTGATGCTAGTTGGTCTTGGGTGAGTGACTTTAAATCATATATTTCCTGCGGACAGTTGGAGGTGGAAAAATAGAAAGCACTTGAGGCTTGGCTAGTTGTTGGAACTCAGGAGGAACATGATGAGCTACTGAACCTCCTTTCCAGGCACTAATGTATCTCCCTCCAAGAGGAAGATGAGCTTGCTTGGTCTCCCAATCCCAAGGGAAATTACACTGTTGCTTCTAGATATCAAGATTTATTATCTCAGAGATTGGGCAGGGAAGAAGTGCAATGGTGGAGACAAATTTGGAATAAATTCTCATCACCAAAATGTAATTGCTTTGTTTGGTTGTTGGCTTGGAATAGGTGCCTGACCTGGGACAATCTTTGGAAAAGAGGCTTCCAAGGCCTGTTCGTTTGTGTTATGTGTTGAGCAGCTGAGGAAGATTTTGCCCACCTATTTTTTCGTTGCTCCTTTGCTTTACAACTCTGACATTATTGGTGGGACATATGGCAGTGCCCCTATTTCCATGTTTCATCTTTGATCAAATTTTGGAGTAGCGTGGGAGAACCCCCCTCAAGGATGGCTTTTTCGTACAATGTTTGGTTAGGGGGGCCATCTTTTTGCTGTGGCAGCTCTGGTTGGAGAGAAATAGGTGGATATTTTGGAATGTGAGGATTATGGTGCAACAAGTATGGCAAAAAGTCATAGGGATGATTTAGGAGACTGTACAGGCCAAGAATGAGGTTTGTCTCCCTTTATCCAAATAGGACGCTGAGGTGGTGGCACGCCTAAGATTCCAGTGATTTGCAGGTAATTTAGCTTGTGTCAAGAGAGGTCGACAGAGCAAAGAGAAGATTCATAGGGATGGTCAATGGTAGTACCCTCCTAATGGATTTCTCAAGATCAATACAGACAGGGAGGGTACTGCCATTGACCATCCCTATGGATCTCGGCCTTGCGAGTACTGGTGGGATAGGCAGGGACTCTAAAGGTACAGTGGTTTTTCTTTTTATAGTATATGAGGGGACACAAACCAACAACTTGATGGAAGGCAAGGCTATTCTCAATGCTCTTGAGAAGGCTCAAGCATTGGGTTGGTGTAGGATCATTTGCAAATCAGATTCTCAAGTCGTGATCAATCTACTTGTTAAAAGGAAAGTGTTAGATGTCAATTGGAAATTAGCTGGGATTGTGTAACAGATTTTGAGGATTAGCTTGCTCATGGATTTAATTAGGTTTGTTCATATTCCTCGTGAATGGAATAGGGCAGCGGATTGTTTGGCAAAATGGGCATCCAAGCATTTAGATGGAGGGAATTCTGAGTACTGGGAGTCTCTCTCCCCGGAGCTACGCTTTGATCTGGAACATATTTTGGAGGAAGATAGGAAGGTTCATATCAACATTTAGGTGGGTTCGTCCCTAATTTTTTTGAGCTTGTTGTTTTCCTTTGGGGATTTCGGTCCCCCGTTCTTCTTGTAATGCTCTTGTTCTTTTATTAATATATTTTTATCCTTTTTATTTAAAAAAAACTCTTTCCAAAAATGGTTAAACACAATGGTATAGAATATATGTGTTGTGGTGTTTCTTATGTGTTCAGCAGCATTCTCAAACATTATTTTTTATGCAATTTTGGTTAGTAATTATACATCATATTCCCATTTTTTGTAGAGTCACAGAATGTGTCCTCTTCATTATTTATTATGGAGGAATACTCTATTTCATCATCCTTTTCTGCATAGTCATTTTATTCGTCTATTTCTTCTCTTGGGGTTGTGGTGTTGGTTTGTTCTTGTTCAATTCTTTTTATGTATAATAATTTACAAACTAAAATTTTGGGTGTCTCATATAACCATGCTTCTATATCCTCTTATGTATCAAATTATATTTACTCATGTTCTAAATTGATCTCTCCCTCTTTATTGTGTTCAAAGTCCTTGTCAAAGTGTGGTATTTTTTTATGGCATAAATTCCATAGAGATCATCAAAATATTCATATTAATATTTTTTTTCCCATATTTATTCCTTTCAAGTGGCACTCATGTTTATTTCTAATGGGGCATGGACCATAATCTCATTCCTTTATAAATTTACCTCTTTGTCTTCACAATTGAATATACCATTATAATCCACAAATGATCGATTGATGGAGAAAATTATTAAGTTAATGAATCAACCCTTTCACCTATCATGAAGGTTAAGATGGAATTAGATCATCTTAATTGTAGAGGTCTAAGGAATAAGAAATGATTGTAAGATGTGTAGAAGGTTTTTTTAATAATTTTGTGAATAAATCAACAAATCAAACATTGAATTATACATCATTATATTTCATAAATAAGATACTTCTTCAATAATAAAATCAGAATCAGATTAAAAAGATATAATCCAACCCATCTAACAGAGTAAATCCTTTGAAAGAGGCAATCCCTTGAAAGAAAAATCTATGATCCATAAAATGTCTTATCAATCTTTTTGTCTTATCAATCACTTAATGCCAAAAAAAAAAACTAAGAAAAAGATGAAAGAAACCAAAAGACAAATAAATAAAATAGAAATGAAATCCAAACAAGGAAACATAAACTAAAACTATCATACTCAATTAACACTAACAACACACACTAAAACTAATAAAATAAACTATTTCTAACACTAATTAACAAACTTCTTAAACTAAAGAAAACAAAACAATGAATAAATAAATAACAAATTAATTAAGTAATTTCAAAAACTACTAAATAAAAAGACAATGATTAACGATAACAAATAAAAATAAATAAATAACTAAACAACTAAAGAAGTAATGAAAAGTAACAACAAAATAAATAAATGCACAAATAAAAAAGTAATCTAATTAGACAAAAATAAGATCTAATCTATAATGTAAAGTGAATAAAAGAAACAGAAAATAACTTATTATGAAATAAACTATCTAATCAAGAAACATAAATTTGCCTAAGAACAAAAATAAATAAAAAATAATAGAAATAGAACTAAATAATTAACTCTAAATAGAAAAAAATAACTAATTTAAGAACAGAATATAACTAAATAAAAAAATAATGAAAATAAGATCAAATAATCTAATTAAAATAAAAAAATGTGTGAGACATGGAACAATAATTGACTTCAAATAGATAAAGATGATTTTATTGAGAAATCGTGAAAGATTATGATTACAAATGATCTTCAAGTAAAAATCAAAGTATAAACTATAATTTAAGTGTTAGATTTAGAGTGCAAAATAGTTAAAAAATCAAACAATGAAATCTAATCTAAGATAGAGTAGCAAATGAGAGAAAGTAATAAATAAAACAATACATGCAATCATGAATTATTTATCACCTTCTCCATTGTGATCAAATAAATATTTACTCTTGAATGCTAAATGTGGGTGCTCAACTCTTTTCCAAAGCAAAGAGAATTGGGCAATGTTTTGGAGTGTAAAATTACTTTGATTCGTTTTGGTTCACTTTGATTCATTTTGGTTCACTTTGATTCCCAATAGTAATCTAGGAGGTTGAAATGTTTTAAGATGACTCATAAGGTAGTTGAGGAAGTTAAGGGATTAGTTGGATAAGTCAACACATGGTTGAGACAAATGTGTAGGATGTATAGATGAGGTGTAAAATATAGATTTTTAATTAGTATTTAATAAAAATTATGTGCATGATTATAATTTATTAATTAATAATTAATCAATTATTTGAAAGTAGAATAATGTAAAATAGGTCAGGAGTGAGCATGACGGTGGGATCGATGGAAGAGGTTGTGGCTGGCACGATGTCTGCAGGCGAGGGTTCGAAGAGCCTTATGTTGGCTGACGCAGCCACCAAGGATCACCCCCTCCTAATTTGAGGTCGCAGGAGTAGGAAAGGGAGACAGTTTATGTAGGAGCTCGGTCCAAGATTAACAGAGTCAACGGATGCCTTCCATGCAGTTTGGACAGGCCTATTTTGGTCATCCCTTCAGAATCAGTTAAGGAGGATGTTGATTATTTGGCTGCTCATGCCTTGATTTGTAAATTTCTTGAAATTCAAATTCCCCTGTCAACTCTAAAAGCCTAGATTCGCCGGTCATGGCAGATTGAGGGAGATTTTGATATCATGTTAGCTAGTAATAGCTACTTTATGGTAAACTTCTCCTACATATCTAATAAGAATCAGATTTTTTAGGGAGGCCCCTATTTCTATGACTGGATCAGTCTTTTTATCAAACCCTGGCATGTGGGTTTTAACTCCGCTGAGGATCTTCCATCTCGAGTCCCTATATGGGTTCGCCTATCGAGGTTGCCTCTAGAATTTTGGCATGAGGATATTCTGTGCCAGATTGTGGCCATGCTTGGAACCCCAACTGCAATTGCACATCAATCTCTAGATAAGAAGGTAATCTCCTATGCCCAGATCTATGTTGATATTGATATTAATAACCCTTTGCCAGACTCTATAGAAATCTGCTTAGGATCCTCTTCCTGGATCCAACAGATAGACTATGAGTCCATTCCTTTCAGGTGCTAAATTTGCCATGTATATAGACACCTACATCGTCAGTGCCCCCATGCCTCAAAAAGTAATAGCTCTCCTGAGGGGCCAGCTGGTTCACGAATGGCCAAGGATGGCTCTAGAAATGGTTAGTCTGATCATCCAAAAAATAGAAATGGCCAGATCGATAGAGCAGCAAAAGGGAAGATGTCTGAGAACTCTTCCAGTTCGAAACATGTGACAGTCAAAGGTTCAGATGTTGACAGAGATGGGTTCATCCCAGTTAGAAGTCAAGCAAGGGGGGGTGGGCAGAAAAGAACATAGCTAGATCGGTAGGAGGTTGGTTTTAACCACTTTGAGACCCTGGATAACATGATTATAGAAGATGGTATTCCTAAAGCAGTTCAGAGTGAGATCCCTGATTTAGAGGAGAAGAGTCACATTTTTTATGATGCTCAAGTTGGAGAAAGGCAGCAGATTTTGGAAGCCACGCCTGGTCTAGCGTCTAAAGCCCTCGCTATTTTGCCCACTTCAAAGGACAGGTTGGTCCCTTGGGTGAAAGTAGTCAAAGAAGGGGGCAACCTTAGTAAAGAGAAGGGGTTGGCAATGTCGCTGGGCCTTATGCAACGCCCTTTCAAGAAAGTTTATTTCTCGACTCCATCCCGAGCAAGCCGCAAGAAAGACCAAGATCGAATTAAACTGACAAGAGATTTTTTAGTTGAGTCAGGGGTGGTTAAGACCCTGGATGAACACTTCCCCCAATCCACTCAATGATTATTCTATCGTGGAATGTGAGGGGATTGAATAGCACCCCCAAACAAAAAGCTATTTGCAATTTGGTGAGGGATCATTCCTCTGATATTATGTGCATTCAAGAGACCAAGCTTTCTATGGACTCCCTCTTTTCTTATTTTTCACATATCTGGCCCCATGGCCTTTGCCAGTGTATTGGTGCATGGGGGAGCTCTGGTGGCCTCGCTACATGTTGGGACCCCAAGAAAGTTTTACCGCTCCACTGGTTGTCCTGCCCCTCTGCCCTATCAATGGTTGCTTCCTCCCTGGAGACTAGCGAGAAGATCCTGGTTACTAATGTTTACGCCCCCGTTGACATCCAAGTGCAACTAAAGCTATGGGAACACATTCGGTATGTCTGGGAACGCCATCCTTTCCTGCCCTGGATTGTGGCTGGGGACTTCAATTCTGTTCTTAGCCTGGAGGAAAAGAGGGGTGGCTTGGCCCAGTTGGGTCCTTCATCGGAGTTATTTTGTCAAAATATTGATTTGCTACATTTGGCTGATGTCAAACCCCTCAATGGGGTTTTCACATGGAATAACAGAAGGGTTGGGGAAGCAGCCATCTCAAAATGGCTAGACAGGTTTCCTGTCTCTTATTTTTGGCAATCAAGCTCCATCTCACTCTCGTCAAAAATTTTGGATTGGCGAGGGTCTGACCATTGGCCGATTAAGCTTTCTATCAGTATTATTGTGGCTCCCAGGAACCCTCTTTCAAATTCCAGTTGATGTGGCTTCGGGACCCCTCCCTCCATGATTTGATTGCACTCTGGTGGCGACAAGGAGGCCCAGCCTATGGCACGGCCATGTATTCTTTTTCCCAAAAGCTTCAGCATGTCAAAAGAAAGTTGAAACACTGGAATAGCAATTGCTTCAAAAATCTCCATATCATGAGAAAGAGGGCTCAAGACCAGTTAGACGTCATAACCAGGCAGATCTGGGACATTGGTATGTCTGAAAGCCTTTGCATGGCAGAGGCTCAAGCTTCGGTTGAGCTTTCTGAGTGGGACCTCCGTGAGGAGATCTAATGGAAGCAGAAGGCTCAAATAGACTGGCTTCAGGATGGAGATAATAACACTACATTCTTTCACAATTTTGTGTAGGCCCAACAGAATAGGAGCTTCATTTCTTCCCTTGTCACTACGAATGGAACGCACCTGACTTCCTCTCAAGCGATAACTTTAGAAGCTAGACAGTTTTATGCTGATCTTTTTTCAAATGACTTACCTCCGAATGAGACAGCAGAGAATGAGGTGATTTTGTGTATTCCATCTGTAGTGACTCCAGAAATGAATGACGCCTTGATGCGGCCAATTGAGAGGTCTGAGTTAGAGCGGGTGGTTTTCAGTATGAACAAAGGAAGAGCCCTAGGACCAAATGGATTTCCAACAAAATTCTTCCAAGAATTTTGGGATATTATTAGTCACGATCTTATGGATGTGGTTTAGGAATCCTATTCCAGCAAAGAAATGCTTCGGGATTTGAATGCGACTTTTTTAGTCCTAATTCCGAAGCAAGAGTAGGCAAATAAGCTGGATCTTTTCAGGCTTATCTCTTTGTGCAATGTGGTTTATAAGATAATTACGAAACTCATTGCAGAGAGACACAAAAGCTATCTTCCCATAGTGATCTCTGAGGAGCAAGGGGGCTTCATTGAGGGCAGGCAAATTTTGGATGGAGTGGTTATGGCCTCGAAGGCTATTCATTCTATGAGCATCTCTTAGGAATGAGCCATGTTCATTAAGCTGGATATGGCTAAGGCATATGACAGAGTTAGGTGGGGTTTTTTACAGAAATTTCTTGTGGCCTTTGGTTTTGATCAGGAGTAGATTCGGTGGCTCCTCAGTTGTGTAACTACCCCCTCTTTTTTGATCCTTACCAATGGAGCCCCCTCTGAGCTTTTTGGCACAACTACAGGTCTTCATCAAGGTGACCTGCTCTCTCCTTATCTGTTCATTATCATGGCTGAGGGTCTTGGGCGTCTTATCATGTGTCGAAAGTCTCAGAATAGGCTTCAGGGGTGGCAGTGGGGGGATGAATTACCTGCCTTATCCCACCTGCAATTTTTGGATGATACTGCCCTGGCTGGGAAGGCCAGGATCCAGGAGGCAGAAGGATTTTGGCTCACTCTAGACACCTATCTAGCAGCCTCTGGATAGAAAATTAATAATCATAAGTCCTCCATCTTTTTCTTTAACACCCCTGGGCCTATCCCAAGGAGGAATGCCACTATTCTAAAATTTTAGAGCCAGTCTCTCCCTCTTACGTACCTAGGAGTTCCAATTGTGGTGGGAAGGTAGCCTAGGCTTTTTTGGCAAAATATTATGGATAAGTTAAAGCAGAAAGTTAATCACTGGACGCACAGATGGCTTTCTACAGCAAGTAGAGTGACTCTCCTTCAGGCAGTCATCTAGGCTCTCCCCATTTACATATGTATGATCCAGGTTGCTCCAAAGCATTTTCTCAAGGAATTTGATACCCTCTCGTGCCAATTCCTTTGGAGTGGCAATCTACAAAATAAGAAATGAAGTCTGCTTAATTGGGATACGATTTGCTGATTTAAGAAGGATAGTGGCCTTGGGCTGCATTCAGCCATCTTGGCAGTCAAGCTCTGGCGGCCAAGTTATATTGGCATTGGTGCTCCTGTTAAGATCACCTCTGGGCCCGTATTTTGTCTATTAAATATTTCCCAGATATTGATCCAGCGGATATCTCAAGACTTCCCCTTGAGGGAAGTGGGTCGATGGTCTGGAACACCCTCAAACAAGGGGCTCTTCTGGTAAAGCACGGACTCTTTTGGAGATGCAACAGTGGTTCTTCTGCTCTCTTTTGGAGCGACTCCTGGGACAGGTCCCCCCCTCTTCTGTTGTCTCATCCACACTTGCAATAGCTATGTGATTCTTTTCTTTCGGCTGGATGGGACATGGTGGCCCACTATAAGGAGCCTTTCAGTTTAGGCCTAGCCATGGGATATCAGTGGAAACATTCATCAGATTGGCTGCCTAGAGGCTCGTGGGAGGACTATAAGGAGCTATCCCAGCTTTTGGCTGCCAAGGAATGTAGCCTACTCTAAGAAAATGATGTCCTGGCATGGGGGGGCGATCACTCAGGGAAGTACTCTGTATCTTCTAGATACAAGATTTTGATAAAACAACTCATAGGTGAGACGGCTATCTCCTGGGGGAAGAAGGTCTGGAACCACTTTTCCTGGCCAAAATGCAATTTTTTCCTTTGGGTTCTTGTCAATAACAGGTGCCTCACCTGGGACAACCTCTGTAGATGCAGATTCCAGGGACCCTCTATATGTGTCTTATGCTATAACAACGAGGAGACTATCTCACATTTGTTTTCCAGTGCCCCTATGCCAAACATATTTGGCACACCTGGTGGAATATCTGGGGTTGCTCATGTTGGCATGCCTCCTCCTTGTCTGAATTTTGAGACCGACTGGGGCAGCCTCCTTCCAAATCTTCTTATCTGCAGGCGGCCTAGTTTACTGGCCCATCTTTCATCTTGTGGAACATCTGGTTAGAATGCAATAGAAGAATCTTCTAAGGATTACAGTGCGAGTTTGGAGCTTTGTGGAGAAGGATCACAAATTCCCTGCAAGTGACACTCCACGCAAAAGGGGCAATGGTAAAGGGAATGGACCCAGTCGTAGTTGGAATCTACTCGCGCTTGGTGGCTGCATCCCCCAAAAATGTCCCCCCTACTCTTTTTCTTGCACGTGTTCGTAGGCACCAGTTGGCCCCTATTGACCGAACTGGGCATTGGGCTCCCCCAGCAGAAGGGATGATAAAGGTGAATACAGACGGCTCATCGAAAGGAAATCCTGGACCGACAAGCATAGGCAGGGTGGGGAGAGATAGTCTTGGTAAAATTTTGTTCTTCTCCATTTACAAAGGCAGCCATACGAATAATATTATGGAAGCACAGGCGATCTTAGAGGCTGTCCAACAATGTTGTATCCTGGGTTGGAATAGAGTCATTTGTGAGTCAGATTCGCTGATAGTGATTAACTTGTTAAATAACCAGGGCACGGAGACGGTGGAATGGCACCTGGCTGGAGTGGTGCTTCAGATACTTCAGCTCTGTTCTTCATTGGAATCGGTGTCCTTCAAGCATATTCCCTGGGAATGGAATGGGGTGGCAAATTGCCTAGCCAAGTGGGCTTCGGAGCAAGGGCCGCCTTGGAACATCTCTGAGCGAAGCATGTTGCCTTTGGATTTAGTGCAAAATCTGGATCACTTGGTGGACTAGGATAAAAATATGTAATACTCTCAGTTTTTTGGTTTGTGTTCTAATAATATTTTTACCCCTCTTTTAGTCAAAAAAATTATTTGAAAGTAGAAGGAAATGATGTTAATTTGAGTTTGAATTAGAGAAGGTGATGGGTTAGAGTTTCAAAGTGAATTTCAACACTAAATGATGAAATTTAAGTGTCTACATTTGCTCTTCTTTGAAATGGTGTTACAAAGAATTATCGTTTCAAAAAATAAAAAACAAAGTAGAGTGTTGATGATTGTGGAGAAGAATTTTTCTCCAGATAATTAGAAATGAATGTGATGATTCTCCCTTGAGTTTTCATGCGAGAAATTAGAAGAATGCTCAAAATGATTGAAGGGAAGATGATGAAGTAGTTATCATCAATAATGGAAGCACTACTCTCAATAAAAACACTTGCAACATTGTAGGTAGTATGTGTAAAATGATTTGCCCCTAGCCATTAAATGCTAAAGAATATATTGTAAAAATATTATGTATCATTTGTAGACTACATGCTTAGATGGTGTTACATGAATTAGGGTTCACTATAGTGGATGTGAGAATACTATATCCTGACAATGGTAAATTGTGGGTCTTGAAAATGAAAAAATATAGATTGTCTAATGTTGATAAAAGTTTATAAAAATTGTAGTTGCAATTATTGTTAAATATGTTTTAGCACTTTGATTAAATGATGATAGAAATTGTGGATGAAAAGACTTGGATGATGGTGGGTGAACCGACCACAGATACCTCATGTACCTGAGTGCTACCTACATTGTCTGAATAGACTTCAAGCTGATGTAGTTCTTCCAATGTGAGAAGAGATATAAAGAGATGATGTAATGTAAGATTGACCCATAGATTCTATTAACCCACTAAATCTAATGATTACACATTATAATTGGATGCGATGATGGATTAATGTTCCCCATGTAATGATATATGCAATGAGTGGATTGGTTTTTGTTATATCTTGAAATAAGTCACACGCTTTGATGTTCCCCCAAGTAATGATATATGCAATGAGAATATTGTGGGAATGATATATCCAATTGTAAATTTATGGCCTTGGATTGGATTAACTAATTTAATGATTGATTGATTGAGTGAGTGAGTTATTAATGAAGAAAGGATGGAAGTTGTGATTTTGTCAGTCCTAATTGATAGGTGCAGGAGATTGAATGGAAAGAGTAATAAATATTGTGAATGACTAATGTGCAATCATAAACAAAGAAGTTAATTAACTACATGGATTAATGATGATTGATCACATGATTGAATAGCTTGGATTTGATTTATGGATGGAAGATAGAGGAGATTATTAAGATTTATGGTCCAACAATCTTGATTCTTGTTTTAAATGCATAGAATGAGAGGAAAAATAATTCACCATTTTCAAAATGGAAAATTTGCTATTGATTATGGTGAATTTTCAAAAGGAATGTCAAATACATTGAAAAAATGAAATTGTCCATAACTGACCTGAATTTGCTCGGGTGGGTGGCAAATTTATCTCAAAAGCTTAGTTAGATAGAAGTGATGAGGCCTGATAAATTAATATGCTTTGTTATAGGATTGTGAATGTTAATGATTGTATTTGATATGAATAATAAACATGGAATGATTAACATAGTATCCACTTGAAATGAGGTAGGAGAGACAACATGGAGTAATCCTCAGAGCATTTTGTGGGTCAATCATTTTAGCATGTTATGGGTACTCCAAGGAGTACGCCACAATAGCCTTGTATGGGATCACCGACAGATGCCCCATTTGAGGGCCATAGAGATACTTAGATATAAATGATATGATATATGGATGTATACATAGAATTGTGAGATGTATCATTGTGTGTACTTTGACACATTTGATATTATATGATGTTTTTTGGTCTTTTCCATGTGTTATGGTTTGAAAATGGATATGTTATGACTTTATGAATGTGTTTCAATTTATATATATGGTAGATGATTAGAGATGTGACTTGTAAATATAATTGTTTCTCATGTTTTTTATATGTTTTAGCATATGTTAATCCTTTTAGCATTTTGTATGGAAAAAAATGGAATGAAACAATGTAGTTATGAATGGTATAGATAGTTGTCATTGTTGATTTGCTTTGTTTGGATTTGAAACAATAATTCCAACATGTAATAACCAATGAAGAGTTAAGCAACTTTCATTTGATATAACATATGAAAATATACACCAATGGTATGGAATAACCATGATGAATATTGTGTTATACACGTAAGGACTAATATAATCACCTCGTACAAGACTTAGTGCATCATGATATGGAAGATAAGGATCACACCATTTGTAATGCCCATAGTGATCTAGAACCAAAAAACAACAATAAATATAAGATATTTGTAACAATAAAAACCATGTCTGATAACTCCAGGATCAAAATAGATTGAACCTTGTCCCCGCTTAGTGCGAGTGCATAAGTATTTTATTAATTTCAAAATAACAATTACATAAGGGTGCCTTTACTCCGTTAACTCTTTCACAAAGCAAATATGGATTTATATAGTTTTTACCAATGACCGGTAAAAATAACTAATCCAATAACCAACTAAATACGGGAAAACAACCCGTAAAGCAAATCTAATTAATAAACATAAAACATAAAAACTACCTAATAATTAAACTAAGTTCATTTATTTTATGGGGGTGTCTTTATAAAAGATGCATGCCCCATTTACAATAGTAATTATTTTCTACCAAAAAACTAACCTAACGTTAAGACTTTGGAACAAGTCCTAACAAACCCCCCTATGATCCAAAGTCAGGTCTTTGGACACATACCAAGCATTTTTCTGAATTTTTCAAATTTGATTCTATCAAGGGGTTTTGTGAAGATATCAGTTGTATGATCGACAGTTGGGCAATATATTGAATCAAGAGTTTTCTTTGCCACCAGTATTCGCAGATAATGATATTTGACATCCATATGTTTTGTTTGGCATGCAACACTGGATTCTTGGACATCTTGATTGCACTCTGATTATCAATGTATAACTGTGTAGGAGCAAACTGAGAAACCTGAAGATCTTCAAGAATACGACAAAGGTAAACAATTTCTCTAGAAGCATCCCATGCTACAATATACTCTGATTCTGTTGATGAATTTGCCACTGTACCCTGCTTCTTACAACACCAAGCAATGGCAGTTGAATCCATATGCATAGTGTATCCTGTGGTTGACACTCTGTCATCCACACATCCACCAAAATCTACATCACAATATCTAACAAGTTTGAAGTTCTTGTTGCGGCGGTATTCAAGGCCATATGTTTTCGTTCCCTGAAGATAACGAAGTACTCATTTTGCTGCATGCCAATGAATTTATCTAGGCTCATGCATAAACTTAGATAAAATTTCAAGTGAAAATGAAATATCGGGCCTGGTAGTCATCAAATATATCAAACCTCCCACCAATTGTCTATATGTTATGCCATCAAAAAAGGCACTGCTATCATCCTTAGACAATTTCAAGTTACTTTCCATGGGAGTGACGGCAAGTTTGCAATCACTCATGCCAAACCTTTCTAATAACTCAGAAATATACTTAGTTTGTGAAATGAAAATACTATGCTCTTTCTGAGTTACCTCTATGCCTAGATAGTAGTGAAGAAGTCCAAGATCTGTCATCTCAAACCCATCTTTTAATTCCTTCTTCACAGACTTGTTATGATTTTCATCATTACCTGTAATAAACAAGTCATCAACATAGAGAACTAATATCACCATTTTCTTACCCTGCACTCGAAAATAGAGAGTATCATCTGATTCACTGTGATGAAAACCAATGGATTTCAAGTATGAATCCATTTTCTCATACCAAGCCCTGGGTGCCTGTTTGAGCCCATACAAAGCTTTTGTCAATTTACACACTTTGTGTTCAGCACCCACCTGTTCAAAACCCTGAGGTTGTTTCATATAGACTTCTTCCTGTAAATCACCATTTAAAAAAGCACTTTTAACATCCAATTGATGTACTTTCCAACCATTTTGTGCTGCTAAGGCAAGTACCATACGAATAGTGTGCCATTTGGCAGTTGGTGCAAATGTTTCCTCATAATCAATACCTTCTTGTTGCGCATATCCTTTGGCAACAAGTCGTGCCTTATGTTTATCAATGGAACCATCTGATTTATACTTAGTCCTATAAACCCATTTACATCCGATGGGTTTAACATGTGGAGGAGGATCAACTAAAACCCATGTATTATTGTTAAGTATGGAATCATACTCACATTTCATTACCTGTTGCCAAACATGTTCAGTAGATGCCTCCTCAAAAGTGGATGGCTCAGTGGAAGAAGTAGTAACAACCATAGCATAGTTCACCTTTTTTTGAGAATTCCTGGGCCCTGTTAAACCAACTTCATCTGCTGTCAAGTCAGAAAAAGTACTTTGAGCCCATTTTGGATACTTAGACAAATTATTCAAATCAGGGACTCCTGAATTCTCATTAGGTGTATCATTCGATGGGGGACTTAGAGAATTTTCAATAATTTCTAATTCATCAACCTGTGAACTTGTAGATGAAGGAGAGGAAAGTGAAGGAATTTGAGTTTCATACCATAACTTCGAAGAGTTATCCCCATTATTCAAACCCTTATCTCTTTTTGAATTTTTCGTCTCTAATCTATCAAGTTGAGAATCAATCTCTGCAGTGTTCATAGTCCCAAATTCATCAAATATTACATCTCGACTCACTATGAATTTTCCTGAATCCTGTGCAAGCAAACAAAACCCCTTTTTATCTTCAGAATAACCAAGAAAGATGCATTTTCGACTTCGTTGTTCCAACTTAGTTCTATGTTTAGGAGGAACC
Source organism: Torreya grandis (assembly GCA_037957365.1). NCBI lineage: Eukaryota > Viridiplantae > Streptophyta > Pinopsida > Cupressales > Taxaceae > Torreya > Torreya grandis. The sequence continues at coordinate 907,125 of JARHVA010002878.1, read as the reverse complement.
AAAGCAAAACAAAGACATCCAAACACTTTCTAGTGTTTAACTTTGGGTTTAAACCCATACCATGCCTCATATGGAGTTTGTCCCAAAAGTGCAACTGTGGGGGACCTGTTTCTCAAATACACTGCAGTACCAACGGCTTCGGCCCAAAACTTATCATCAAGCTGTTTATAGTGCAACATGGCACGTGCTGTGCCCTCTAAAGTTCTATTCATTCATTCAGATATTCCATTTTGTTGTGGAGTATAAGCATTACTATATTGTCGATGAATTCCATGTTCTCGACAATAGTCTAAAAATTCATTAGAGGTATACTCACCTCCATTATCTGAACGAAGAGTGGCCAAATGTGAACCTATTTCTTTTTCGACTAAGTGTAACCAATCAACAAACTTAGCGAAAACTTCAGATTTGTTTTTCATAAAGAATACCCAAGTCATCCTAGAAAAGTCATCAATAAACAAGACAAAGTATCTACACCCACCAATGGATGACTTTTTCATGTCACATACATCACTATGAACTAACTGTAAACATCTGTTAGCTCTCCAAGATGACTGTTTAGGAAATTTTTCTCGATTTTGTTTGCCCAAAACACATGACTCACAAAGAATACTATTTTTGCGAAAAGTGGGCAACCCATTCACCATACCATATCTCTGCAAATCCACTAAAGAGTGGATATTCAAATTTCCATAGCGGAGATGCCATAACCGCTGTGTAGACATAGTACCTATACCTGTATCAACAACTGCTGCAAGTTCTATATTTGGAGGAAGCACCTTACAATGCAATCTAACCAAGTTACCATCTTCATATCCTGTATACATGGTTTTATAATTATCCTTCACTGAATTGATGTAAATGAGCCCATTTTCAAGCACAATTTGATAACCTTTCTTTCGAATAGTTACCAAATAAAGTGTTTCTTCAATGTGGGAACATACCAAACATCCTCCAAGTATTTTATAGACCCATTAGGAAGAAGAATTTGAATAGTACCAAGTCCTAGTGGTGTATGCATAGACTTATCTGCTAAGGCAACTGGAGAGAGAGATGCTTCCTTATAAGACCAAAAGCAATCTCTCCTAAATGTTATGTGTTTGGTTGCTCCTGTGTCTAAAACCCATACATCTGTGAGCTCATCTCTAGCCTCATATTCAACATAATCAATGTGCCCCAAAGAAGTAAATGCAAATTCATGGGCAACATTACTAGATTCATCATAGTCATGATCGGCATACTGAGCAGAGTTAGTCTTAGTCACTTTTTGTGGCCTCTGAATTTTATCAAAAGGAATCCTACATTGTGAGGCAATATGACCAAATTTTCCACATCTATGACACTGAATGTCAGATCTACCTCGACCTCTACCCCTATATGAATTGTGACCATGTCCTCGATCACCTATTTCATGTGAATGTGATTGATTAGATTGTTGATTATGTGAATGACCCCTACCTCTATTTTGATATCTGCCTCCTCTGTAACCTCGACCTCCTCTATAACTGTTTCCTCTATTGTTTTGATGCCCAGATGAAGATGAACTAGGCTTTGACTCTAAAACATGGGCTTCTTCAGTTTTCTTGGATTTCTTAGGTAGAGAGAGGTCATGTTGGATGAGTAACTCAGCCAACTTATCAAAGGTGATGCCTGTGATCTTGTCAGAGACATGCAACATTTCAACAAAATTCTTATAGGACCCTGGTAGTCCTTTCAAAGCAGCAGTAACTATGAGGTCATCATCTAGTTTTCCAAAACCAACCTTAGTGTACTCAGTAGTGATATTTTTCAACTTAGACATATATTCTCCCATATCCTCATCTTCATCTAATGACAAAGTAAACAACTGCATATGAATATCTATCTTCTTATGCTTAGGTTTCTTATCATACAAATCTAACAATGTTTTCCATGCAGTGTAACTATGAAGAGAATTTTCAATATGAACATACGTATCACGAGTACAACAACATTTAATAAGAGCTAAGGCCTTAGAATCACACAAATTGAAAATATCTAACTTAGTCTGTTCTGTTGGCAATGTGAGATTTTCATTCTTAACAATATCCCATAACTCATTAAACACTAGTGAAGCCTCCATCAATCGTTTCCAATCTGAATAAATAGAAATTGTTAATCTATCACCATCTGAAAGCAAATTCTGAATTTTCAGCATTTTGAAATGAAAGAAAGTGCAGTAAAAAAAATGTGTGACAAAATACGAAAGAAATGAAACAAATATCACACTCACTACACAAGACACTGCTTCTACGGGGTTTTGCACTTAACCTCCGCGTAGAGCGTAAAAGAAAAAAAATAAATATTTTTGATGGGTTTTGCACTTAACCACACCAAAAATAATGATTACACCCTTATTTTGCCAAATTACAACCTTATTTCACCAATTACACCCTTATCTCACCACAACAATGCGAAAGAAAAAAGATTGAATTCTGCCCCTTTTTCGAAAAAATAAATAACACAATACAATGAGTATGTGTTTTACAATATTCTGAATTTAAAAAAAGAGAATATTCTTTTTTCAAAAAGGTATATTCCAAGGCAAAAAGAAACTTTTCTCCAAAAAGGGATTTGAACCCTTGACCTCCTCCTTTGAAAGCTTTTACCAAAATAAACTTAACCAATTGCTCTAAGAACATTTACGAAATGTTATACTCAAAAATTTAAATTTATACCAGATTTCTGTGTACGAGGGAAAAAATTTTAAAAAAATTACATGAGAATGTAAATAAATAAATTCTTTTTCTCTTTCTTTTTTATTTGATAGCGTTCACTTCAAGCTTTCTCCCGGATGGGACCTAGCAGCAAATATTATGAAAATAAAACTTTAGAAAACTTCAAAATAAATTTTTGATTTTTATTCTAGCGCCATGTTTGCCTCGGACGCCATGGCTGCTGCTGGAAACTTTTTCTTCCCCTGTTTTCTCTCACCTAGGCCGTACAAATCCGTACAGGGCTGGAAAAAATGATTTATACTGTGTTTTTGCAAATTGTTTTGAAGTATTTTGCAGGGAATGGATTTAAAATGAAGCCTGGGCATTTGAAGGCCGTACAATAGGCCGTACAACTCAGATTTTTCCATATTTAACAATTAAAATGCAAAAATAGAGGTTTTAATGCCAATTGATCAAGATTTGCAGAGGTTTTGGACTTAAAAGGAGCTGAAATGGATGCAAAACACAATGGCAGCCATGTTTGAAAATATTCAGAGGTTTTTCTTAGATAAAAGGCCGTATAAATCTGATTTTCACTAAAAAAATAATGAATTAAAAACATTAAATGCTAAAATTCATTTTTATGCCAAATGAGGAGGCTTAACAGAGGAAAAATGGAGTATGAATGGAGTATGAATGATCCAAAAAAAAACAGAGTGGTATATGGAAAATACAGGTTTAAATATAAATAATTTTTGAAAAATTAAAATGATTTAATAATTTTTCAAAATATTTAAACTAAAACTATATGGCATACCTTATTTTCATGCCAAATGAAATCACATCTTCCTCCTTCGAATTCACCGTGCTCCCAACCCTGCTCTGATACCACTGATAGCTCCAGGATCAAAATAGATTGAACCTTGTCCCCGCTTAGTGCGAGTGCACAAGTTTTTTATTAATTTCAAAATAACAATTACATAAGGGTGCCTTTACTCCGTTAACTCTTTCACAAAGCAAATATGGATTTATATAGTTTTTACCAATGACCGGTAAAAACAACTAATCTAATAACCAACTAAATACGGGAAAACAACCCGTAAAACAAATCTAATTAATAAACATAAAACATAAAAACTACCTAATAATTAAACTAAGTTTATTTATTTTATGGGGGTGTCTTTATAAAAGATGCATGCCCCATTTACAATAGTAATTATTTTCTACCAAAAAACTAACCTAACGTTAAGACTTTGGAACAAGTCCTAACAATGTCAGCATGGTTAATAAAGAAGTAAACAAACAATGAAACAAGCAAGTAAAAGAGTAAACATAGAAGACTAAAAGAAAGTAAACAAATGACTAAACAAGTAAATGATGAAACACACAAAAGTAAAAAAATGACAACAAAATATGCAAGTCATAAACACAAGAAGGTAAATGGCTAAGTAATCAAATGACTTGATAAATATATTTGGCTAGAGTTTATCATTTAGAAATTGAGATCCATGATAATGTTGTGTTAAAGTAGGTTATTTATCTTAGCTCATATTCTCTAGGTGCTTTACTTAGTTAAGCATTGTTTATTTTTTTCCACCCACTTAGGTGTGGATATTAAATATTTTTCTATTTAGATATAGTGGGTTCTTATCCCTACATTATCTTTTAGCTTAATATTATGACTACAATTGATCTTCCTTCCCTATATATACAAGGCATTTTCATTGTACTTATATGAAGCTTTTTGGAGATATATTATATGATATTCCTCTTTGTTTTGCATATTGATTTTCAAAGTCTATGTTTTCAATTTCTTCTTATGATATTTTGTTAGTAACACCTAAGATATTTATGGCTTGGAACACTTTATTTTTTGTTCCTTTCATGGTATAAGAGCAATAGGTGTTGTAGCCATCCATTTGTGAGTTTTTTGTGTTTCTTTCATGGTATCAAAGTGATAGGTGTTATAGCCATCCATTTGTGAGTTTTATACAATATTTTATATTTAAACTAGAAATAGACAATGTCATTAGATTCATAAGATGTCAAAATCCTAGGAACGACTGTAAATATGACCTAGTTTCATGACAAAATATTTTTTACCAATTTGGAAGGTTTGAAGGTGATTTTTGGATTTTGTGCATATTTGTACCATCTATTGCTTGAATAAGAAAAAAAAATCTTGGTGTTACTGGGTTTTTTCAAAAACCTAGTGGGTCTTTTCTACTATTAGAGGAAGTCGCACTATTTTTTCTAGATCTAATTTTTTTTTTGTGTAGGTTTGTCATTTTTTATGGTTTTGTAGTCTTTATTTGATATTTTTTTGGCTATCAACAGACTTATTATTTGCTTACATAGTGTTGTACTTGTTGGTAGTGCATTTTAGCCATGATTTGTTGGTTCTATCTTTTATCTATAACCTATTAGATTGCTTGTGACTGCATTTTGGTTTGATCTTTTTTAGTTTGGTCTACATGCACCCTATTCATTTGGCCACACATTTACTTGTTTAGACATGGGCATTTCACTATGATCTATGGATCCAACCAATGACTGCACCCATGAATCTGGGCAACCTACCTACAACATACCAACCTTGCTTGGACTTTTTCAACTTGCAAGAGAATGGCAAATTCAATCTAGTGAAACACAACACTCATCCTCACCCTTAACCCCTGGTCACATGGAAATTAATCCCTTGTTCACAACCAACCCAAAAGGGCTTAAATTTTTCATAAAAAGTTGAGTTAAATATTTTGCAAGCCCATTTTAAAAAATATATCTCTGAGAATTTAAATTCTTTTAAGCTTTAAATTTTGTGCATTTTTATTTGACCCATTTATGATGATAAATTTGTAGTAAATATAAATTTTGATCAACAATTCAAAATCAAGTGTCATTTTTAAAAATATATGTTTTTATGCCTAATTTATTGGTGTTATTTATCTTGTAAAATGCACTCAATCATAAAGTGCCAAATTTAAGGGGCCCTCATAAAATAGACTTTTGGGGGGTGTATTTGTGTTGATTTGAGCATCCTTTTTGTATTCTCTCTCTTTGATAATGTTTTTTAGAATGGCTTCTTCTTATGTGTTAGATTAGTGTAAGCTATTAACAACACATAATTACCACACATGGAAACCAATCATAGAAACAATCATTAAATGTAAAGGATTATGGGCCTTAATGGTTGAATTGTAACCAGTGTTCACTAGAGAATATGAGAAATTTTAGCACCAATGTAAATTTGATGAGTGTATAGATTTGATAGGAACTTATGTAAGTGATAGTCTTTTAATTCATTTGGAAGGATGTCACTCTCCTTTCAAAATATGGGCAAAATTGAAGCATTTATTTGGTAAGGAGGATCACATGAGATCCATATAGCTTGAAGTACAAATTAATTATCTCAATCCTAAAGATTTTCCATCCATTATAGACTATCTTACTAAGTTCAAGCACTTGTTAACACAATTAAACGAGAGTGGAAGAGATAAGAAAGAGGAAGAATGTGTTTACCTAATTCTTTCCAAGTTGAAAGGTCCATTCCAAATATTTGCTTATGCCTTTTTTTCTAGCATGAATTCCTTGTGTGCCACATTCAAAATGCCTAATTTAGAGTTATTTTTTAAAAGACTTACTAGGAAAAAATATAAATTATCTAACCTTGAGTACTCCACCTCTCAAAAGGCATTAGTAGCATCTAATCCTAAGGGCAAGGAAAAATTAAAAAGTAAACCCAAAACCATTCCTTCTCCATCTCAAAGTGCCATTAAACCCAAAGACAATAACTCTAAACCCAAGGAGTCTTCTAAATCCAAGAATAAGTCTATCCTTTCATATTCCTTTGTGGGGGGACCGGTCATATAGAAACTAGGTGTTGAAAAAGAATGTAAGCCTTAGAGGATGTAGTCAGAAAACACAAGATCTCTATCACCACTCCACATCCATCTAACGAGCATGGCAAAGCATTTAATGTTGTTGGGAGATCTCAATCACCTATTACAGATAGTTAGGTTATAGATTATGGTGCTTTTCACTAATTAACTTCTTCTAAGGATTCTTTTGTATCTCTTAGTTTGAGTTCTACTTCCAAAATTGAGGTTGGATATTCTTCCTTTATTTATGTTATAAGGGAAAAGGTGGCATACAACTTGTTGATGGTTGCATCAATGATGTACTATATGTTCATGACATCACTATAAATTTGTTTTTTTATCAAATTTGTCATTTTGGTCACGGCAAGAAAATGATTTTCACACCACAAGGGGATGAAATTTAAACCTTGTTGAAGCCTCATTTAATTATTGAACAAAGTGTTGTTGATCATAATTCTAGACTATATCAGTTTGAGGGTTTTGATGACACTTATTTTTGGGGGAAATGCTTGGTTTCTCAAGCTGATTCTAAAATTAAGCTTTGGCATGAGAGATTTGGACATCTTAATTATAGATATTTGAAGGAGTTGAGCATTCATGGTATCGTTGATGGTCTTCATATAGTTTATTGTCTTGATGGAGTTTTCATTAGTTGTGCATTAGGGAAACAAAACTAAGATTCATTTCCTAAGGGTATATCCAAGAGAGCTTCTTCACCACTTGAGCTTGTACATAGTGATTTGATGTTTTTTCCTACTCCTTCATTCAATAGAGCTAAGTATGCACTTACATTTATTTTAAAAAAAATTGAGGCCTAATTAGGTTTATTTTATCAAGTACAAGAGTGAAGTTTTTTCACACTTCAAAGTCTTCAAGGCTTTAGTCAAGAATCAATCTTCTAGTTATATAAATAACCTTCGCATTGACAATGGAGGGACTACTTTAGAAAAGAGTTTTCTAATTTTTTGGTAGCTCATGGAATTGTTCATCAACATTTTATTCCTCATACTCCACAATAGAATGGCCTAATAAAAAGTAAAAACCAAACTTTAACGTAGATGTCTAATTACATGATGTATTCTCAAGATTTACCTCCTATATACTAGTCAAAATCAGTTAATTATGCAAACTACATTCAGAATTGCACATCACACGGAGCACTTGAGAATTTGACTCTAGAGGAGGCTTAATCTAAGACTAAGCTTGATGTCTCATTTTTTCAATTTTTTGGGAGCCATGCTTGGAATTTTGTATTTTTTCTATCTATAAATAAATTATAAATCCTTATAAGGGACAATGGACAAAGAAAAAGATATCACTTTGGTTGGGGATGAGAGGATGTGTGATTGATATGATGGGATGGTGGTGGTGGTGGCCAAGCTGACCCTAGAGGACTCATGTCTCTAAGCATTGACTACATAGTTCATCGTGGACAAAGTCCATTAGGAACATTAGTCCGGATGAAGTTATCCCAATATAGGAATGGATAAAAAAGTGATGATGTGATGTAGTTGAAAGATGAGAAGATGATGGATTTCCTGCTCAAGAAATGAGTGCCTGAATGATGATTGGTTTGATAGGTGAAGTTATATAAGATATGTTTTGATATGAATTAATGGACAAAGTATTGTTGGATGAGTGGATAAGTATTGTTCAGATGATATATAAGATGTCATTGAAACATGAGCAATGGTATATTGACACAACTGTGAAGGTCAAATGTCAAACTAACACATCATGATCAAACTAAAAAATGGAATATGGACAAGTGAATAAGGAGATGTAAAAAGGATAATGGATATATATACAAGTGATTAATGTGATGGGATGCCCCCAAAAAACTAGTGTGTTTATATACAATGGATTTAAACATGAAAATAGAAATTAGTTTTCACCATGGTACTTGCCCAAAGTGCCATAAAGAATGCTTTTCATTTTTGGATGACTTTTTTTTGTTTTTCTCTTGTTGATTTTTTTTGACATAAGACATATTTACAACAACACTTAGGACTTAAGAATATAAATGCTTGAGGTGTATGATGTTCATGGGTTTATCAAACACCTCTCCATATTCTGTGGCTAATTTATAAGCTTTGTATCCATATTTTTTAATGAATATATATGGACCTAACTAGTTAGGCTCGAACTTCCCTTTCTTGTCTTCGATCAACATTAGTGTTTCCTTAATTTTTATTAAGAAAAAGATCTATGATTTCTAAATCTCTATCTTTAACCCTATTATTGTAGCTATGGTGAAAGTAATTTTGATAAAATTTTAAATGGTTTAGGGCATTAAAGAATTTATCATCAAGGAGGTCAAGCTCATTTAAGTGGGAAATGAGATAGGATTCATCATTAATTAGGTTTTGTAAGGATATACGCAAGGATGGGAGCTCACTTTAATGAGTAAGATTGACTCAGTGTTGTAAACAAGGGAATATGGGGTTGCCCCCATAGGTGTGTAGATACTTATACCGTATGCCCACAAAGCAGGATAAAATTGTGTGTGTCGATCACAACCAAATGCGATGTCAACTCTTTTGAGATTTTTTAAGATATTTTTATTTATTGCCTTGAATTGGCCATTACCTTATAGGTAGTAGGGAGTGGATCAATTTTTTTTAATATGATAAGTATGACATAAGGCCTTGACATCCTTATTTTTGAAGTATTTACCATTATCAGGTACAATAGTAGTGGAATTCTAGAGTGGCAAATGATGTGGTGTAGGATGAACTTGAAAATTTTCTTACCAGTGGCATAAGGTAATGGCATGGATTCAACCCATTTATTAAAGTATTCAGTGTTGGGATCATTTTTTATCCAAAGTAATTTATTATTTAGTTTTAGCTTAATGTTTAGTTGTTCGGGTTAGTTATACCTGTCAGTTGGTTGTCATGAACCAACTCTCCATAAGCTTTTTAAAAGCTTTCATTGTACAAAAATAAATTGAAGATTTACATTATATACATCATTTTCTGGTTATTCCTCCCATTATTGGTTGTAATAGTGGTATCAAAGCTCAAAGAAATCATGGAAGATTGAAGGACGGAAATGTCACTTTATAGCTGAGACATTGTTTAAAACTTTTTCAATGTCCAGAGGTGAAGATATCCTCATTTGTGGAAGTGGCATCCACTATAGTGATTTTGTTTGAAATTTTAGGGTTAGTAAATATATTTATTTGTCTTTTTCCTGTAGCAATCTACTTGAAGGGAAATGATGTGCTAGTAGTTTTGTCTTTATTTAAGCACCTATATCGTACAACAATGGCAAAAAAGATTGGTGATTTTTGAAAGAAAATTTGCACTATTAAATCTTCCTCAAATTAAGAGATAGATGCAGCACCATGAGATTATTTGAACTAGATCTATCCATCATTGAACAAGCATGGTTTCCATCTAGAAATGGTGAATGGCATGTTGAAAGAAATTTTCAAAGTTTTTCAAACCCAAAAATCATCATGGCACAACATAGAATCGCCACATTCCAAACCTGTGGTAGAAAAAGAAATTAATTTGCATTTGCACAGTGGTTGTTGAGATGGAAGGAGTAATCTAACTAATTTTCAAAGATTCACTATGCTCTGTGGAGCCCAAAAGAAGAAATAGGTGCAGTTTAGTTCATTGTATTGGGAAAATACGCAAAAGGAACAAATTGGCTCAGTAAAAAAAAAAATGAAATGAATAAATTGAGTGACAGTAAAATATTCGGTAAAATTTTTCACTATTTTAGTTTTTTTTTGTCCTTCAAAAACCAAGAATATATTTATTCACCCTTCACAATTTAAACAAAGATTGAAAACTCTGATTTTTTTCAAAGTACATTAAAAAGGAAGAGGAACTGTTTAAAACCTATTAATGTAATGGTGTAACTTTTTTTTGTTGAAATTATTTTTTGACATTATTATTTTTTAAAAGGTTGGAAAAATTAAATTTTGGAGAAATAAGGGTGTAACAGGAGTTATAAGGTGCAATCTTTTTTTCAAGTCTCACGCATCTTTTGTATTCGGAAACTATTTTTGAAGGTAAAGGCAAAACCTCAAAATAGTATTCCCTTATCTTGTTTTGACTTGTTTCTTTATCACCATGGCAAAAATCATGAGTTTGATTTTCAAAAATGGTAAACTGTCACCTAAAATTTACAAAGAATAAAGTATAAACATGGAGAATACACTCATTTTTAATTACCTATGGGAAATCACTGAGAAAGAAATGACACCACCAACTGAAGCTGCAAAGTCGATTGAATATCAAAAATGTGATAAACATGCACTCGCACTTTTGAAATCATCTTGCACTGAACAGATAATCATTCATATTGAGGCAGTTAAAACTGGTGCATGGAAAGCTTGGAAAGATTTAAAGAACTTATATGATAAACAACCTGCTTACAAGAAAATTGATCTTCTTATGTAGTTGCTCAATAGTAAACTAACAGATGATGAAGATGTTTCAGAATATGTGTCATGAATTAAGAATTTGAAATAAAAATATGACACTACGGATAGAAAAAATGATAATGAAATGCTCATTTCTATTGTTTTGAATGGCCTTAGCTCTAGCTACAAGAACTTTCTAAAAATGTTACAGCTTAGTGATAAGATTAACAAATCTACTTTTGATTCCATTTGTGAGTTGCTCACTGAACATGAGCGAAAATTTGTAAAGAATAAATAAAAACCTATTGAGGAGGCCCACTATACCAAAATAGGTAATCCATTATATGAGCATAATGGAAAGCATTCTTTGAAGCACTTTCAGAGACAGAAGCACTCTCTGTGGCACACTTACAGACAAAAGCATCATTTTGGACATAGGGATCATTCTATTTCTCTGAAGAATAGACATCATTCTAGTTATTCAAAGCATAGACATCACTTTGATTCAATTTTGGTTCTTCAAAGCATAAACATCACTCTGATTCATAGAAGCATAAGCATCACCACAAACATTCACATGGACACAAGCACAAGCATAGGCATTCTTATTCATGTCGCTATTCTTCCTTTAGTTCCAATGGATGTGAGATAATATGCTACAATTGTGGTGGTATAGTACATCTCTCTACATAGTTCCCCTCTAAAAAGAGGTCCTCTCAACATCGACAGAAGGTAGAAACAAACATTATTGGTCACTCTAGTCACTTTGATCACTCTTCTAGTTCTTCTTCTAGCTATTCTTTTGCATATTCTTCTGATGGATGGGATGATTGAAAAGTTGTTTGCTCCATAGTTGATGACTATATATTCTAAGATGGTAACACACCCATCTTGTGTGAGTTGTTAGGCTTAAGATTAGAATTTGATATAGTTGCATTTGTTGGCTTGTGTACTTTGCATTCATAGATCTAGTGTTGATATGATCTTTGATGTGGAGCATTTTAGTGGTTTGTACTTAGTTTATTTATTGCATGGCTTCTCACTTCTCACCTGATAGGGGAGAATATATTGCATATTTATTTTTTATCAGTCGTCATTAATTGTGATATGAGTCAGCATTGAGTTGCTAGCATTGTTAGTGCTAAGCAAAGGCCTACATGAGATGTTGGCAATTGTTGGGCATCAGTTTGAGATGTGTCATACACAGTACTGGGGAAATCATTTGTTGGACAGATTCTATGTGAGGATTGATGTAGTTAGACAGATCATGATCTTGTTCTACTTCAGTGCGGGGATGATCAGGGCATTGATCAGTTCAAGATGCAGTGTACTAGTTGTAGTTGCAGTAGAGTCTACTTGGATGACTCACAGTTCATTGCTTCAGTCTTTATATACCCCTTTGGATCAAGAAAGAATTTGTTGGGATCATTTTTTATCCAAAGTAATTTATTATTTAGTTTTAACTTAATGTTTAGTTTTTCGGGTTAGTTATACCTGTCAGTTCGTTGTCACGAAGCAACTCTCCATAAGCTTATTAAAAGTTTTCATTATGTAAAAATAAATTGAAGATTTACATTATATACATCATTTTCTAATTATTCTTCCCGTTCCTAGTTGTAACATTCAGTGGCTATAATGATATGCTTGTGACCATCTGAAGAATTAGGATTGATTTTACCAATGAATTCTAACCCCCATGTGGAAAATGTCAAAGGTGTAGTGATGGGTTTTAAGGCTTATAATGGGCTATCGATAAGGTCATCGTGTTTTTGGAAAGGCACACAATGCTTAACATATTTACAATAATCACATTCCATCATGGGCCAATGGTAACCAACACACAAAAGCTTTTTGTCAAGGACTATTTTGCTTGTGTGAGCACCACATATTTTATCATGAACCTCTTTAATTGCTAAGTTTGCCTCTTTATAATTTAAACACCTTAACAAAGTTCCATCATATCATTTTTGATATAGGGTGTTTCCAAGGATGGTGAAACATGATGCTCTTTGGATGAAGGCTTTCTTTTGATTGTGGGTTAAATTGGGTGGAATGAGGTTATCACAGAGATATATATAAATGTCATGGTGCCATGGAGAAGTGGGACCAACCACCTCATAAACCATCTAAGAATCAAGTGTATCATATGTCGGTATCATCAAGTGCTCCATAAGAAAATGACTATGTTTGGTTTGGAGATACAGTAATGAACGAATTTTTGCCATTCATATGTTGCTCTATTATTACTGTGAGGTACTTGTTCAAACCATAGAAGTAGAACTCGGGAATAAATTGTGATTAATCATGATTACTTTTGAGTCACTAGTAAAAACAATTTATTCGCCAAAAAACTTGTGGTTTTTATGTAGTCAACCCCTTGCCAACAAGTAAATGCTAAAAACCATGAAAAATCATGGAAAATCACCCTAAAATCACCAAAAATCACATTTATTTAAAAAAATGTGATTTAAACCCATTTAAACCATTATTTAAATTATTGTGCCCATTTTTTCAGATATATATACCAAAAACAAAAAACAAATGTTTATTTTTGCTACATTTTCATAGAGTTTCATCATCAAAGAAAAGATTTTTGAAAAACAGTTTGAAGAATAAGGAGAACTTAAATATTTTCAGCAAGAGGTCCGAGATTATTAACAAAAAATCGAAGGTTAGTTTTTTTTAAATATTAAAAATTAAACCTAATGTTAACCCTAAGAGGTTTAGGGTTATGATTTTTTTAATATATTTGATATGTTCGAATTTAATAAAAATTAAAAAATATACTTGTTCACTAACCCTAACTCTAATAATTAGGGTTAGGATTATATATTTTTTAATAAATAATAAAAATTAAACCTAACCTTAACCTTAAGAGGTTTAGGGTTAGGTTTTTTTAATATTTGATATACTTGAATTTGATAAAATTTATAAATTATAAAAAAATATACTTGTTCCTTAAACCTAACCCTAACGATCAAAGTTAAGATTAGGATTTTTTTTAATATTAAAAATTAAACCTAACCTTAAAAGGTTTAGTGTTAGGTTTTTCTTAATATTTGATATAATTGAATTTAATAAAAATTAAAAAATATAAAAAGTATACCTATTCCCTAACCCTAACCCTAATGGTGAGGGTTAGGATAGATTTTTTTTTAAATATTAAAAAATAAACTTAAACCTAACCCTTACCCTAATAAGGTTAGGGTTTTTTTTAAATATTTAATAACTTCAAATTTATTAAAAACAATTTTAAAACAGAACATGTTACCTAACTCTTAATCCTATTTCTGTGAGGGTTAGGATTATGGTTTTTTTTAATTTTTATTTATCAAATATTAAATATGTCAAATTTAATATAAACTTTTTAAAAAAATGCAATGCAAAATAAGAAATGTTTTTACATTATTTTATTTTCATCTCATAATTTGTATTTATTCTCTATGCAATTGAAATGTCTAATATGTATCTTTATGTAATGGAAATGCATTTAATTCCTTTTTTTTTTAACTCTTTTTTCTACATTTTTTGGCGGTTTTAAGTTTTTTCTTTTTTTTCTTTTTTCCCTGATTAATCATGATTTTTTGAAAAACACTTACATTTTTTTAAAAATATTTTTTCCCTAAACAATTAATGCTACTATGGTTCAAACTGTATAAACTTTAAGCTTGACTTGAGACTATCCACCATCTATTTTTACGGGATTAACTTATCATCTTTGGCTTGAAATTAATTTAGGACTTGTTTGATAATAATCTTGGAATCACCAAAGACTAGAAGATGTTGGATACCCCATTGTATTGCTAGCTTGAGACCAAATATGAGAGCCTCATACTCTATTATGTTGTTTGTGTAAGGGAACTCTATCTAAAATGCTTTCAGAATTAGATCTCCATCAAGACTGACTAGCATAATACTTGCCCTCCATCGATGATTAGAGAAAGAACCATCAAAATAAAACTACAAAATTAGAGATTAAACTATAGACATAATTGCTTCATCCAAAAAAATTTGTAGTGAGAGGTGCACAATCTACAAGAGGAGCTTCTACCAAAGTATTTATAAGTACCTGACCCTTGATTTCTTTTTAATGGACATACTCAAGATCAAACTCACTGAGAATCATGACCCTTGATTTATTTTGAATAAGAGATATTTAAGTGGATCAATTTTAGCAATGATTTTTGTTTGATTGTTGAGCATATAGTGATAGTTTTTGTTAAGCAAAAACAACCACAAGACATGCTTTTTCCATAGGAGAGTAATTGAACTCATAGGACACCAAATTTATGCTCAAGTAGTAGATTGCTCATTCGGCCCCTTGTTCATTGTGTTGTGCCAACAATGCCCCCAATACATATTATGTTGTTGATATGTACAAGAGAAATGGTTTGGCTGAGGTAGGTGGCATTATAACTAGTGGATTGGAAAGATATTGTTTAATATTTTCAAAGGCTCTAAGACAATATTTATTCTAATGGAAAGGAGTGTCCTTGACTATAAATGTAAAGGGATGACATATATCTGCAAGCTACAAGATGAACCTTTAGAATTTATTGAACTTTGCCTTGCAAACTACGTAGATGGTTGATATTTTTTGGAGGCATATCCATGATAGTTGTAACCTTTAAAGGATCAACCTCAATGCCTCAATGTGATACTATGTGTTGTCACTTTGAGTTGCACCCTTTAAAGAGGTGTTTCAGAACTCTTCACCCAATTGACAAAATGGAAACACTTCTAAGTTGTGGGTGGCCTAAAGGTAGAGCGAATCTCCAGAAAGGGAAGGCTCCCTTGATGTTACACCTAAACTAATGTTACACCTACTCAAAATACAAGGAAAAAAGATAGAGAAAGCTAAAAACAATGGAAAAAAGGGGTGTGCACCAAATTAAAATTGTCCTCTACTTGTTTATGATCGTTATTATGGACTAAAACAAGACTGAAATTTGATTTTCATAACTCCAAATAGTCCTTCCAACATAATTATTCTAATATGGAGGTTATAGCTTATGCGTCAATCAAGAGGGATAATCAAGAGGTCTAAAAGAATACACTAGTGAATATTTCGACGCTTGACCTTTGCAAAACTATTTGACACACACCATATGACCTACAAGAAGATGACTAAATCACAAAGAGGCAAGAATGAAGATGACAAATGCAAGGAAGTTGAACACTATCACTAACATTCAACGATAATTCATTATTAGAACACTGAATGGAAGATGGAGAAGGCATAAATTAGCTTGTATTCACTTCTAAAATAAGATTCAATATCAATCTTGGCATGGCGAGGCAATTATGAAGAGGAGAAATGCAAGGAAGTTGAACATTGTCACTAACATTCATCGACAATTCATTATAAGAACATTGAATGGAAGATGGAGAAGGCATAAATCAGGGTGTATTCGCTTCAAAATTAGGAATCAATATCAATCTTGACAGGGCTACGCCATACCCAGCTAGAGGATGATTTCAACTTCCCATACAAGAGTATATATAGGAGAATAGAGAGGAGCGAGAGGAGGACATGAAAGAAGCCTATGATGGCTCTCATCCAATTATGAGATTAGTTACAACATCAATTAAATGCAAGAAAATAGTTATATATTCCTCTTCTACATGAGTTGGCCTTTTTTATGATCCTCTCTTGAAAGGTGGCATAGGAGTTCTCCATTATCTTCAATGACTCATTATCAATCTATTGAAATTGCGCTCCTTTATTGATTGAAGAGTTACAAATCCACACTTGCATCTGACTATTTTCAGGTTTCCTGACACCTTGTCCACGTTGGGAGTCTTCAAATGGTAACTATCCACTTTAACAGCAACCTTCATGTCTTTGATGGTTTTGACAGCTAGATGGGCCATCAATTTTAAGCCAATACTTTGTTGACTATGTAGCCACCATGTCCTTAGCTCTGACAAGGTCTCTGCCACATGACTTTCCCTCGACTTCTCCTTTCTTTCCTTCACTATACAATTGACTTTGATTCTGTAGCCTCCACTTTACCACTTGGTAACTTGTCAACACCTACAGGTTTTAGCTTTGTTGTTTGATTTTTCCATTACATGGACATGTAACCTCTCTTTGCTCTTTTCGAGCTTTGGCAAACTGGGAGACTGACAGATCCCACTGACTATTTATATCATTGTGAAGTAAGATTTCACCACGTGGCATCATCTCACTCACCCAGAGTTTTAACATATTGTTGGGCTTGCATGGACCACCCTGAATTTGTGGAGCAGTGAGATTTTGCCACATGGCATCATCTCTTTGTATGGACATCTCTGGGAGAGTAGAGTAGCAAGATTATGCCATGTGGCATCATCCCACTCATTCGCTTGCCTAGAGGATTTTGCATTTGTATGAATGGTTTCCAGATTTCAGGTCAACAGGATTGCGACATGTGGAATCATCCTGCTAACCTGCTTGCCTGAAGCTCTGTTGATGTGGAGACCCACCGGTAAACTTCAAAGAAAATTTGACTAAGTGCTGAAAGGCATTTTGAAAGGGCTTAAGACCACTGGGGTATTGACACATGGCACTGGGTGAAGATATAAACCTTCACGACTTGTGTTTGTTGAGCCTTCACACAAAAAGTGTGACACAATTCTCGATCTTCAAATTTTTTATTCAGAACAAAGGTTCTAAATGTTCTTCATACAAATTTTTTGAAGACCAAAATACTTAGACAATATCTTTGCAAAGATCTTTTTGGGCTTTTGTAGGCTTCGCAACTTCTATTTCGAACTTGTCAAAACAATTGTTTTGAAGACCTAAACTTGGACAAACTTTTTGAAGTCTTAGGAACTTTTGTAAACTCTCAATCACGCAAAAGTTCTGACTACTTTTCTATTAAAAAATGTGAACGCTGACCTATTTTAAATTATGCTAAGTCTTTTCTCCTTTTAAATTATTCGTGTCAAAACATGCAAAGACCAAAACCTTGAAACATGACGGCTTTAATCCTTTCCTAACTTAGCCTTTTGTGTCGAACCTGAAGCCTCAAACTGAATTGGACGCTACTCTTCCATGGTTACCAAAAGTGGTCAACATTCTAGCAACTTCTACAGGCTACTTGTGTACTAAGCAATAACCTAGTATCTTTTGAAGCAATCTATTGGGCATGGAGTCATAGAAGCGTATAAAACTTCTAATTCTAAAAGTATAACATGGCTACAACTAGCTTGGCCTACCACTAAATAAACTAAACTGAGAACTACTCACAAAATATTTTCAAAGATTCTCAACGTTTGTCTTTGATATACTCCCTGAATTTCTCAAAGCTTCATGACCTCCTTTAGACACTATTCCATTTGCCCTAAAGCTTCAATTTTGCCCTACTTTCAGGCCTTCTCCCTAAGCCAATCCTTAAAACTGAAAGTGCCTTCAACAAAATAAGAGAAGGAAACAACACAAACTATGCCGTAGGCACTTAGAGGAAGAGAAAACAACTAAAACTATTTACAATGTGCATGCATGCACTTAAGGAAAAGAAAACATCTAACTTACCCTAAACTAACCAATCAGAAGGCTATCTAAACAAAGCCATTGACTGGTTCTGCAAAATAGCTACCCTTTCTTGTCAAGTTAGAATGCTTATCATGTTTGAGGGCAATCAACTAGAGGTGGAGAAAGATCAGGTACTCAATGAACTGGTGATATAGTTATCCAAGGACAAAAACAAACGCATTTACCCACATAAGGTAATTAGAAATACAACCATCTTGGAATGGATAGGCAGGCTGATTCCGGTCTTCTTGATGCTCTAGATTAAGCACATGTGATGACTTCTCCTTAATGGCCTTTAATCGGGCTAGGTACTTGATAGGGCCTCCTCTTGACAAGACAATGGGCATGCTTGAAGAATTAGCCTCAAAAGGAGATGAATCTTGATTCTTGAGAGGTTGAGACCAAAACATGTTTGCATTGTCTTTTGGGAGTGTGCAAGTGTTTGCAGGCTTATCACGGAGTTGATAGCCAACATTGAAAATATCAAACAAATCAGTACCAACTAAATCTGACTCTTGGGTAAACAGATTTAATGCACTACCACTCTATTGTTTCTTGATTCATTTGCCAAAGTTTCACTCTTCAGTGTTAGCCAGACTACAGTTTCCTTGAAGATGAACATAGCCTACTTCTAAAAACTAAAACAAGTCTTAAAACTTTTTGTCACTTGTCGATATCTGCAAACTGATCTCAAGTTGATTAGGGTCTTCTTAGTGAAGGATATGCTCTCTTTCAACGCTCTGTTCATCCTCAAAGTATTCCATCATGTAAAGTGGCAACTAATCTAAGAAAATTAACAGCCCCAACCTCTCTCTCCTTCTTGAACCCCTCCTTTGGAGTAGGAGGGAATGCACTTGCTTCTTATTCAATAAAGAGAGTTACCCAAGCATGTTAGGAGTCTGAAAATCTACCTCACGGAATTTAATCCTTCATCTTCAAGAATTACTTCCTCCTTATTGAGATTAAATCCATGCCAACTAGACTGATCTCCTTCCTCACCCATGTTGAATGGAAGCTCATATGTCCAAGAGAGTGCCTCATCATCATGCCCAAGCATGCAATCTTGACTAGATAAAATTGGCTTCTCACCGTCAAGGCTATCTTATTCCTCTCCACCCTTGTCCATTTGTTCATTGTTATGTTGTTCTAGATGATCATACTCATTCTCTTCTTGTAATAGGTCTGATTTTTCTAGTTTAGTGGCAAAAAAAGGGCTACCAATAATTATTTCCTCATCATCTTCACTTGAAATCTCCTCTTCATCTAAATGGTCTTCATTTTCTCTCCATACAACGGGTCCTCCTTTGAAAAGGGAGATGGTGGGAGGGAAAAAGGGTCCAACTAATGAAGTAGGAATGGCCTTAACAAGGTTGGGCATCTCAAAATTAGGATGCTTGGTCCAAAAAGGTTTCCATGGTTGAGAAGCATAAGGCTCTTCCAAAGGATGAGGAAGAATGAGCTTTCGAGAGCGTTGTTCCTGAGGGATAATACGCTGAGTTTACATCGGAACAGGGTCTTCCAAAGGATGGGGACTTCTAAAACTTAGGATTTTGAAACAAGGAAACTTGGCATTTCAAAAGCTTTCCCCTACTTGAAGCTTGGGATCTGAATGTGGGAGCCTCGTTTTGAGTGAGCTGAGACTGAGTTATGGTGGGAGAAACTTGTCTTAAACTGGGAATAAAGGAGATTCACTGAGGTCTGATTTATTGCACTTGAGCAAGCACTTGATGTATCTACTCCTCTTTGGTTGCAATTTGCCTAACTAAGCATTCTTCATCATAAGTGTGCCAATAAGACTGATTTTCTTCCTTTTGTTCTAAGTCCAATCTGATGGTATAATGAGGACTACCGATGGTGGACTCTTCATCACATTCACTTGAAACACTCTCTTCTTCCCCCGGATTATCTTCACTTACCTTCCATACAACTAGTCTTCCTTCAAAAAGGGAGATGGTGGAAGGGAAAAAAGGTCCACTTAGTGTAATAGAAATATAGGGCAATATGGGCTGCTCTTAAATTGGATTTGGGGTTGGAGAGGCACTCCTAAGACTTTGAGGTTTGGAAGTGATAGTTTCATTTAAGAATTATTGGAGAAGAAGAAAAGAAACTTGTGATATGGATACTCCATTCTTATCTTTCCACTCAGCAATCATCCCATCAATTTCTGATTTGCCTTGATCTTCATGAACAACTCTAACTAGAGAGGTGGATGAAAGATTTGTGAAACTTGGAAACTTTCTTGGTTTGGCCTCTACCACCTTTTCCTCATGTTGATTTTGGATTAGTATGTAAGGAGTTGTCCAAGAAAGTTGTTATGGCGCATAAGTTTGAGACTCGAGGAAGAATGGGTGGAGTCTGCACAAGCATAGGATTGTGGGTCGTAAAACTTAAATCTTACCCCTATGTGGGGAATCTCTTTGATCTTACATTGCTTATATTTTACTCTGTGGGGACATTATTCTTAAAATTATATTGATCATATCATAGGCCTGCATAAGAAAATTTATATATAACATACATGCTTCCAAGTTCATATCGTCCTATATTAGAAATCATTGGTTTTAAATTTTATCTTACACATGATATACGTAATCTATGTTATTTTGTTTTAAATTTTATCTTACACATGATATATGTAATATGGGTTATTTAGAAATGTGTTTCACACAATCATCCTAAATCTCAAAAGGGGGCATATATCACATTCATCATATTCATAGGGATGTTATTGGAGCACTTGCATTCAGCATAATGGATTTGGACATCCATGACTGATAGGTTGCCTAACTCTAATTTTCAATGCGTCAAATTTTACTTAGATGTGGATGCCCATATCTAACAAAGGTTTATAATTCCACCTCACATTGCCATTACATTAGATTTATGTAAAAAAAAAATTGTAGTAATCATAGTTTTGGTTTAGTATGATTTTTGTCAATATACATTGTACTAAAAAAGGTATATAAGGTTTAGTACAAATTCAGAGGCATGTGATATCACATGGCAATTATACACATCTTCAATCAAATCAAGTATATCATTTTCATTTTCCTAGATTTTATACTCACCCAATGCACATGTAGAAAAAGAAATAATGTTCTTATAGGATTCACAAATTCATTAGAGTTTTGCTTTAAGAACTTCAGGGGTACAATATCCATCCTAAGTTTGTTTTACTTTGACCTTGTCAGGGAAACCCACAGAACAATAAACATGCTCTGATCCCTACTTAGTCAGGATCTTGCTCTACCAATTAGAGTACATATGATTACTTCTCGTATTAGCAACTAAACACGGAATTTAACCAGAAATATAAAGTAACTAGAAATATGAAACAACACAGGAATTGAGAGACAATACACAATTGTATTAATAATCACTCAGAAAAATATACAATAAGGAAGATGTCACTTCTTCCTCCACCTCAAAGGTTCGCCACTCCTCAAGACCTTCTTCCCTCTCTCTCTTGGTCACAACAATCAACTCCAATACAGAATTGATGTTCACCTCTCCAACCAGTCAGTAACACGCTGTCAGTTCACCAAGTACACAACTGTACTTCAAGTAGATCCCCTGCTCTTTGCTGCTACCTGCAAATAACTAGATCATACTCACCATATAGATCTCATATAGAGAGTCATGCCCACATGCTGACCAAGATCATACACACACGAAGAACCCTTCTGATTCTCCAATCCAGTACCCACCGTGGTACTGTGGCACTAGGAGGAACGCACCATTGCTCTC
Source organism: Torreya grandis (assembly GCA_037957365.1). Classification (NCBI taxonomy): domain Eukaryota; kingdom Viridiplantae; phylum Streptophyta; class Pinopsida; order Cupressales; family Taxaceae; genus Torreya; species Torreya grandis. Next base: position 884,925 of record JARHVA010002878.1, on the reverse strand, counting down.
TTCTCTCTGAAGGAGCTTATTGCTCTCTTACTAGCTACAAGTTTACAATACAGCCCATGAGTCCATATATAGATCTCATGCTTACAATAATTAGACTAACCTAATTACAATAATTAGATGCACAACTCAAAACTACAACTAGCCTTTGACATGCAAACAACCAGTCTAAAAATAGACTCTCCGAGATCAACATGCGAACTGTCTGTTCTCGCACACGCTGCCGACGTCGGCTCCTCCATGACCGATGTCGACCGACTGGTGACCGACGCCGGTTGCTTCCTCTTTGCTATCTGACCGACGTCGATTGATCAGACTGACGCCAGTTTCCCTGCAACTGATTCTGCAACTCCCCGCAACTCTGCATCCTCCGTAACTTCCCCTGTTTGCATCCTAGTGAAGTTTTTAGCTCCACAACCTAACAATCTCCCACTTGGAGATAAATAGTTGCACCTATACCTGAACCTGTACACCGTCTAAATTATTCCCTGGCTTGTATTCCTCTTCAAGATCAATCCTAAAGACCAACCACCACACAACCTGTGATGCTACACCTGTCATCAAAGTAACCTGCCACATCCGAACCTACATATCCATGTAGTGAAGAACTTGACCCTGCATAACAAGAATCCCTGCTGCTAGTCCCACTGAACTGCCCTCCAGTACTCCCCCGAATTGGCTCCATACTTTCTGACAACCCCCACTGCTTGGAAAAACAACTCAGGTCCACACTAGACCTCATGTGATTTTGAACCCTGTTTCAAGCTAAGCTTGAACTGTCCAACCCTTGGTGTGCTTTCTGATTCTGCATCCTGCATCATGAATCCCGCCAACACCGTCTTCACATCAGCTCCCACTGGAGATCAAATCTCCATGTCTCTTATGCCAAAGAATTTCGCTACTTCAAATTCTTTATGACACACCTCTGAACTAACCTTACCCTTAGCTCGGCAAATACCTGTATGTACAAACCTACTAGTAAATCACCCACATACAGTAACAAGATAATGTTGCAACCATCATCTACCTGGTAAGATAAAACCACAATAGTTACACTAACATTGACTGAAGCCATGCTTAGTCATCCACCTGTCAAAACCTGTACCACTGTCCTGCAGCTTTTTCAAGACCATATGCCTTGGCCTTCTGTCTCTTGTATCCATCCACTCTCTTCTTTAACTTGGGAATCCATTCCGTCTCTCAGTGCTTACTTCCAGCTGACAACTCTACCAACAAATACATGTTTGGTTCTTCTTCAAGGACTCACACTCCTCATCCATGCCAAGCTCCCACTGTATCTGGATTCTACCTGCATTGCTTCTTCCATCTTCCTGATTCTTGACCATCAATAAGCAATATAAAGAAGGTGAACAACGAATATGAGGTTCACTTACCCTTTCTAACCTCAACATGAGCATTTGAGACTTGTTGTCCGCCCACTATCCGTACCAGTGACCGATCTCGGCCATCTCCCAGTCTGCTCCCGACCGATGTCGGCTCCCTGTACTGACCCTGACTGCCGACGTCGTTTTCCTGGCCGACGCCGGCGTCTCTCCTGCCGACGTCGGTTCCTTCATGTTGCCGACGTCGGTTACTTTCTGACCGACGCCGGTACCTGTGTTCGTCTGTGAGTGATAACTTTTTACCCGCGAGCTCTCCATGGATCAAAATCTTGATCAAATCAACCCTGCTCTGCTCAGAATAATTCAGTTCCCTCACCTGATCTCTGTCCGTCATCTCTTCCATGAACACCAAGGCTTTCCAATTTTTTAGCTTGTCAAAGACATCTGACTTCCGCTTCAAAGCCTGCATTCTCCTTCTACATATGTGACCAAGCCTATGAAGCCACATCTCTGCAACAGAAGGTGAATCAACAATATAAATAGATAGATAAAGGATATCTACTTTCTTACCACCATCTAATTCAAGTGTATCCGCTGTGAGAGTTACAGTGCATCTCTCATCACCCAAATTTCTTGAAGAAATTAGACTCATCTCCAAGACTGGTACCTGCATGACTTCCTTCAACCACTGTGTGTCATCCGCCTGCAATTTCAGCTTCACTTCCCCTTCGTCAATCATCTGACAAAGCTCTCCAACCCCTAAATAAGTCTCTCCAAGGTCTCCAAAGACATACCCATGAAAGGATGCTCTATTTCGGGCTGCATGGAAAGAGGCAAAAGAATCTGTAAACAAAGATTCCACTTTATCCAGAACATCTTGTGCAATATTACCTGCAACATATGCTTTCACAAGCTGATCTTCTACCAACCAATGATCTCTTTTTACCTGCTCTTTCTTTCCATCAATCAGACCATTCGTGTTATTCAATTTCTCCATTCGTAGCTTACTTTCTTCTGCCATTGCTATATTCCCACTCAATCTGAAACCCCTGTGAGTGACCTGTAATGAAAAACACTACCAGATCTGAAACCCCCTGTTAGTCAACCCAACCAAAAGCTCTGATACCACTTGTTGGTATCAGCTCTTGAACCTAAAACCAAGGCTCTGATACCACTTGTCAGGATAACCCACAGAACAATAAACATGCTCTGATCCCTACTTAGTCAGGATCTTGCTCTACCAATTAGAGCACATATGATTACTTCTCGTATTAGCAACTAAACATAGAATTTAACCAGAAATATAAAGTAACTAGAAATATGAAACAACACAGGAATTGAGAGACAATACACAATTGTATTAATAATCACTCAGAAGAATATACAATAAGGAAGATGCCACTTCTTCATCCACCTCAAAGGTTCACTCCTCAAGACCTTCTTCCCTCTCTCTCTTGGTCACAACAATCAACTCCAATACAGAATTGATGTTCACCTCTCCAAACAGTCAGTAACACATTGCCAGTTCACCAAGTACATAACTGTACTTCAAGTAGATCTCCTGCTCTCTGCTGCTACCTGCAAATAACTAGATCATACTCACCATGCAGATCTCTTATAGAAAGTCATGCCCACATGCTGACCAAGATCGTACACACACGAAGAACCCTTCTGATTCTCCAATCCAGTACCCACCAGGTACTGTGGCACTAGGAGGAACGCACCATTGCTCTCTTCTCTCTGAAGAAGCTTATTGCTCTCTTACTCACTAGCTACAAGTTTACAATACAGCCCATGAGTCCATATATAGATCTCATGCTTACAATAATTAGACTAACCTAATTACAATAATTAGACGCGCAACTCAAGACTACAACTAGCCTTTGACATGCAAACAACCAGTCTAAAAATAGACTCTCCGGGATCAACATGCGAACTGCCTGTTCTCGCACACGCAACCGACGTCGGCTCCTCCAGGACCGATGTCGGCCGACTGGTGACCGACGCCGGTTGCTTCCTCTTTGCTATCTGACCGACGTCGGTTGATCAGACCGACGCCGGTTTCCCTGCAACTGATTCTGCAACTCCCCACAACTCTGCATCCTCCATAACTTCACCTGTTTGCATCCTAGTGAAGCTTTTAGCTCCACAACCTAACAGACCTATATGTGCACACAGACATCAAAGTGAGACATTATGTAACCACATAAAAATGGCCCACAGATATTTATTAGTCATAAAATTGCATAAATTTAAAGTACATGTGTATTTGTCAGTTAATTGTCTAAATTGGACGTTATTGACATGTTTTTTGTTTGTTATCATGTCTCCCTTCTTTCTCCTCCCTTTCTCCCTCCTAATTTTGAAGCCCTATAGTGGTACCCCATCTTGTTTGTTGTTTTGACTCTTTGATATCAATTTACACACCAATGGGGTTTTAATTTGAATTCAAGCCATCCATGAGTACATGAGCAATTTAGTGCACTTAGGAATCTAGAGATCATTTGAAAGAGCATACAACATCTATTCTTACAATGATTTATTGAGCATTTATAAGCATTCTAAAGAAATCAAGTAAGCATTTAACACTGACTTTCATAATAGCAACACATTGTTGCATTGATTTTCATTGTTGATGAATTACTACATTAATTGAAGTGTTATTTTCAAGATTGTACATTGTTCAAGGGCCTCACAAATATGGAGCTCAACTTTTCCTTTGGTGTAATATAGGGCCCAAATCACATTATTTTCCTTATCATATTTAGGTCTAGCTACCCAATTAGGGCAAGGAGAAGAACTACAATTTCCCAATGATCGCCGCAAAGTTTCAAAAATTTAGGCAAGGTTTTTGGAGCTTTGGGTTTGATGAACATAGTCATCAAAAAAAATTATCCCTACTTAACACTCCCCAAAACTATAAACTATGGGTCTACCACCAAGGTAATAGAACTGATGATTTGGCCAAAGTCCTCCATTCACCACAAGTTTCCAAGGTTCCCGTCATCTTACCACAAAACCATGATTTTCACTATCATACTCAAACAATTGTCTCTAGATCTCCCTATAATTGAGATACATTTCTAAATCTTCATTTCAGCTTTTATTACTCTAAATTTAGAAAATTAATTAATTAAGTACAATTTATTATTTTATATGTTTAAGCTTCGTTACATGTTTACAGATATGTGTTGCAATTTGATTGAAATCCATTTGCTCTGGGTATTAAGCTTGTATTCCTTAATACACATGTAGTGTTTAAATTCTTTGAAAAATGCCCACAAGAGTAGATTTATTGCCCTGATTATACCTGAAATTTGCAATTAGCAAAATATAAATAAAATGTTCAAAGAAAATAAAGTTGGAATTCACCTTTCCTTCTCCAATGTTTAACTTGACGTTTAAAAAAAAACACTGACCAGCATCATTTGAGAAGGGTGATGATGTGATTTATTATCAATGTGGAGGTTTGTATGTGATCCGTTTATGTAGACTTAGTGCAAGTGGGGGACATTGGGCCTTTCTTGACATAAATACATCCATAAATGTCTTCAACCTCTATGGCGAACATGATATGGATCAATTAGTTCTCAAGATGGTAAGATTTTAATTCTAGAATTTTTCTTTCACGCATTGATAGGAGTCTGTATCATCCACACCTTTGATCCACCATTTAGGCTTCTTTGCAAAGAGAAATTATAGAGAAAACCTCCACATACAAGGTTGAAACTCTAGGGGGTAAAGGAGAAGCCATGACCACTCTTGTTTTCTAAAACAATCTTACCTTTGACTATTAAAGAAAGTTGAACTTAAGCATAGCTCCACAAAGCTGGTGGGTTTTAAATTTGTAAGCATGTCAAAAATCTTGATAGCTTCATTCATTGCATTGCTCGTAAATAACTGCATCACATCAAAATTCACCAATGATAGCAATAGAAGTCTTACAAAAGAGCTTGCATTACCACCAAAAGTTTTAGCTTCTTAATCAAATAGGCATGGAAAGTTGTAGGCCAACAAATTCCTAGTATTCATTATATGAGGATTTCAGAGTCGTAGAAACATTTCGAAGATATATTTAAGAGGTACATTGGACTTCAAGATTAACTAATTATTGAAGAAGAGAGGAAATATACTCCTCACGCAACCAATCAAGCATTATATTACTAGGAGAGCCACTTCTATTGTGGCATCACACCAACCAACATAAAGATCATGTTATATTGGCTTTATGTGTTATTGTGAACCAACCTACCAACCAATGTAGAATTGGTTTTTTGAATGAATAAAGGTTTCCATGTAATCTCATTTGCAGTTTAAAAGCAATATGCTTGACACCTATATATTTTTACCAATAAAAATAACATTGTACCTTTATTGGTTTGATTGAAAAACATTTTCTATTAATCAAATACAAAAGAATATATCAAATTTCTTCAGATTTCTATATCTTTCCCTCACATTTATTAGACTTAATCTAATCAACCATAAAGTTCCATTAAGATTTATACCCCAAAAATATTTTTTTAATCTTAGGGATATGTCTCATTTTTACATGGCTAATGATGAGTGTGGTCTTCCTTTGTTATGCCTCACCCCCATTAAGATTTTTGGATTAGTTTCCAAGTTCTTCTACAAGACCTTCTGTTGAATCATTATCTGCTGAACTGTTGGATTGATGAAAAACTGCAATTCAGATGGATTACTGATTTTGTTCATTCAAATTACATTGCAAGCGGTAGAACCTTCTACAGAATATTCACTTCAGATGTCATCAGTTTTTACGGATAATTTTTTCCACAACTTAATGGATCGACACAGGTAACATCTGCAGTTGTATGCAAAATGTTATGTCAATGTAGAAATAGCACATATGGCAGCATCCATGTTGAAAATGTCATTGGCTTCTGCCACTAGCACTACAGTGTGATTCTTGCCAAACACATGGATGTGAGGGCTATCCCGAGCACAAAGCCACAAATGTTAGCTTCCCCACCAAACCAAAGTCTCCATAATAATAGAAACCTCTTTGTTAATTTAAAAACAATTTAACTTCTCGTTTCACACCAGCCATACAAAACAGTACTGTCTTTTGAGGGCTGAGGTATCACCAGGAATTTTCAACGGTACCAAAGCCCTTATTTGGCATCATTGCTTGCATCCTATAAAGGATGGAAATCTCGGGATCTGATTCAATTTTTGAATTCGTATTATCCTAATTCTCAGATAGAGTCCCAAAGTAAAGCATGCAGTGAAAAGCTTCAATCACTGGAGCTCCATGTGCAAAATACACTTTAAAGGCATATTCAAGAACCACAAGCTAATGTGGATACATGAAGATTTATGGCAAAAGAAACTGAGATCCATGAAATTTAGAGTCATTCACTCCCTAGTAAGGTTCTGAAATGGGTATTCATCTGCCTCACCTTTTTTTATACTGGCAATTTGAATAACTTTCTGATGACACCAAGAGTGCTGCTTTTAACATCATTCATTAATTGTTTGATCCGCCCTCAGAAACAAGATCTGAGACTCGCTCACTCGAAGAAGCTTTTGTAGAGTCATAATTCTTGCCCCTCCAGATGACAATTTGTTTATCCTTGAAAATGAGGAGGACACATGGTACTAAATCCTGCACTCATAAATGAAAATCGATTTGTAAGAAATTGCTGTTTTAGCAGTTTCACAATGAAATGCAGCACATGAAAAACGGCATCAGCAGGTTTACGGAACTTCCTTCAAGTGGATAAACACTTCAAAACACACAGATGGACCACCTTTAATTGAAACACAGAAAGTGCTAAAATATAAAGGGACCGCTTAAAAAAATTACCCTTAGCTTTACACCAATCCTCTTGTAATCACATGTTTCCATGCCCGTACAATCTATCCTTGCCACTTCATTTTGTACAAAAGTATCTCTTACTTTCTGCACAAGACGGACATAGCAGCCATTCTTTGCTGCATAAAATACAAGAAATCAAAATCAACATAAATATTTTCAAAGCAAAGAAAGCAACTATATAATTCACAAAATGCACCCAGAAATAGTAAAATACTCACTGAGCTTTGTCAAAGCTGGTGCATTCAGACCTCTGTTCCTTAATTCCTTTGTTTCTTCAAAAGTCAAATCATCAACAACATTGTTGATCAGCCTCGGATAGATGGGTTCATGAGGTCTCCATAGCATAAGAGGAATGACAGGCCTATGTTTAGGGTCATAATGCCTGCCTCTATACAGTATAAGAATGTTAGTCCTGCGAGAAATTATCTTCCCACCAGTTTTATCCTGTAATATATAGCATAAACTTGTAATCAGTTTTATAGATGACACCGAGCTACTCATTTTGCAACAATAATCAGAAGCAGACAAACCTGGTTTTCCATTCATCAATTGACAATTTGAATTTAGCATTAAACCAGGCTAAATTAAACCAGTGGCGAAAGTCACTCTGATCAATAAATTAACAAAAATATATTATTTCAAATTGGCTTATTCTTAAAACTACATATAAAAAATTGAGAACATATCATTTTTTGCTGATATTTTTTCATTAACACAATCTTTAGGTTTTGCAATCACATGTTAAGTAGAATAGTCAAACTATTTTTCCTAGGTGAAGAAAAAAACACTCGTACTTGGTAACTATTACCCACGATAGCAGGGATTTTTCAAGCTGAGCCAAGCAACCAAAGTAATTCACAGTTCAAGGATATCTCGATAATAATTTGTACAGCTTTTCAGCATATACTTTTTACCAAAGGATAATCGTAACCATAAGTTCTAGTGATGCATTGTCATTTCGGTCATACAGTACATTTAACCTGTACCCAATCAACCCTGGATACGCTTTTGCACACATTCTAAAAATGCAGAAAAAACTGGCTGGCCTCGCAAGAATAGCTGCTGGCTTATGCATTGACAGTATGTAGAATCACAAACTACCACATGCATGAAAGATACCACAACAAATAATGTGATGGCTGCAGCTTTAACCACATTTACATCTTCAGAAAACAAATAATCAATAAGCAGCCATGCCTGAAGATCCAGGAACATGTCGGTTGTATTTGTTAAAATCCAAGAATTTGGAATATTAGAAAAACGATAGTTAATAGTTTTTGAAAACATTAAACTCCTAAATTCCAATTGATGTCAAGGAAAATCCAATTAAATAGAGGTGCACATTTTGAGAAAGAATGCACATTGTGGTTTAAGCGCCTCCTGGATGGGTCACCTATCTACCAATCTATCCTAAAGGAAGGCATCCGCCACATTGAAAACCTCACAATACTCTGTCATTGTGCATCCCCCAAGAGAAAAGAATTCATTACAACTGCCTTTATGGACTGATGAAATTGGTTCATAGGAAGTTTACTGAAGTGCCTGGAAGCCTTTCTATCTCGTGCATAATTCTTTTTTTGCATTTTCAATGAAACTGAAATAAAAGTTGCAGTTCTGGCTTTTGGAGCTTGAAGAAAGGCAATTTTACCTAAAAGCATAGCTAATTAGGTTTTGAACCCCTGCCAGACTATGAACCAAGTATTGAAGGCTAACAGCCTAAAATTTGGGTTAATCTTGTAAGCAAACTTTGACTGGCTGTAACTTTTTGGGTTTTGCTCCAAACTATCAACCATTGCCATTTTTAAAAATTGATTCGATCTATACTAAAAACCGCTCTACTTTTGAATTACATTACAAATATAACACCTTTCAGAAGGTGGTAGCTCCTTTTTTAGGACAATTTAGGCTAGTCGTTGCACCCAGGAGAGGTTGACTGAAGTACACGTCTAAGCTTTTGCTAAATTTTTCTGAATAGTCTATACATTGACGGTACATTTGATGCCATGCCCTATATTTTGCTTAGCGACATACATAGCATTGGCTCTGTTGTATTTCATTGTTTTTGGGCAAGTAGCCAAAGATAATTATTTACAAACACTGTATTCTTGTTATGAACAAGAGTTGCAATTATTTTTATTTCTTGCGGCTGACAATGAGCTGATTTCAACAGATGTTATATACTTTAAGTCATGCACCATCATTTTCTTCCTCCGACATGGTGGTTTATTGGATATATACCTTTGGTGGAACATATTCCTCTCTTGGATGACATCCATAAATAGCAACAGTTCATTTTTTATGCCTAAGTACCCATGTTGATAACTAATAGATTTGCACCCATCCAATCCACCAAAATCATCCAAAACAAAACACCATAGTCATTCATAAGGCCAAGAGGTCATTCCACTCATGTTGGAGCAAGGGATGGCAAGAAAATCATAATAGAGATCGTTTATTGGGGATTCCACACCCAAATGGAAACATGAGGCCTTAAAATTTGATACATGTACAAATGCACATCGGAGAAGCACTCCCTGCAGTTTGGGAGGAATCTGAAAAGTGCTCATGGCTTTTCAACTTACCAATGGTGAGAAATGGCACAAGCATCCCACCCAAAAACACGTAGTCTCAGTGCAGATGCTATAACTCCTCCATTTAATGTCAGAATAACCTGAAAATCATTATGATTTCAGAATAACCTGAAAATCCATATGATGTCATAATAACCTGAAAATCCATATGTTGTTGGAATAACCTGAAAAACTATATGATTTAGGAATAACCTAAAATCCATATGATGTCGGAATAACCTGAAAATCCATATGTTGTCAGAATAACCTGAAAATCAATATGAAGCAACTCGACAACCCATTCTACTTGCCCACAATTCTCAGCAATAAATTCGACTGTTGGCCAGTCAAACTAGGTCTGCAGGTAAATCAGCAGGTTCTCTCTAGTAAGTCGTTACTTCCCTTTGGGGCCTCAATTGATCACCTCTCCTTCCAAGTTTCTTCTTTGATAATTTCTGAGGTTGAGATTCCTCCTCTGAATCTCCAAGATTCCTACCAGTTCTTTATTTGTGACCATATATGCTCTCCATGACCTTCTCATCAGATTTTCATTAGAATCTCTACCCTCTCTTGTATTCCTGAGGTTGACCTTCTTCTGTCTGAATCTACAAGAGTACTCCCAATTCTTCATTAGTGGCCATGTATGTTCTACACAACCTAGGAGGAAACCTTCACAGCTCAAAAGAAGGCTCTCTTTTGTGTCTACTCTAATGACCATACGATGTTTCTGTCCTATGTGAAGAGTGCAGAAGAATTATTTCTCCTATTGAACTATAGCTGTTGCATGGTTTGTGTCAATTGTCTCAAATCACTTCTCATTTTGTCTATATTCTGAACCAATGGTTGGAAACTTTCCTCCTGATCCTGTTTAAGGGGTCCTTTAGCTCTTTCTTGCTTTGAGTTCATTCTTAATATGTGGTTATGACTTCACACAATGGCAGAATCACAGCTCTAATACTGCTATGATCCAAAATCTAAATAAAATATTAAAAAGGGAAAGCTGAATTTTCAAACCCATACTTAATTTCTGGGTTCCAACAAGAAATCTAAAAGTTCTGGAAACAAGAATTTACCTAAAAAATTATGAAATATAAATTACTTCCACTATAAAAAGCAATAAACTCTGTTCCAGTGCAACTATAACACAACGGTCAAAGATCTCAGGTGAGCCACTCCCAATTTTGATGACAAACCAATCTCGAATGCATGGAGTCTTTCTTCAGCAAGATCAGAAAATTTTGCATAAAGAAATGATTCCGATTACAATAAGTTTTCCATACTTACAGACAAGGAAGCCCTCTCCAATGTTTAGACGAATGTTACATAAGTTTCCAGTATGGGTGGACACATTTCTGGGGACAGCATACTTCCCAGATTTTGGGGAAAGCAGGGGGAGGACTACTAAAAATACATACAAAAATAATATTTGAAAAATAAATAACATTATAAATTAAAATAAAATAAAAGAAGCTAAAATTAAAATAAAATAACATTGTACATCCATGATATAAAATTGAATGATATTGTCACAATACTCGAATCATTGATTTCGATGATTAAGATTGATTACAATCAATCATCGACAGTTCAAGCTTCAACTACAACTTAAAAGTATGAACTTACAAAGTTTCAACTCTTAAATTACAAATTAAAAAATCAAAATCAAAATGTTTAGCTATATTGAGTGGCAAGCTCAATAATCAGAGTCATCCTCAGATAATCTCATGAATTGCCCCTCGTCACTTAAATTGTTAGCTCATTTGACTCCTCCAACAAGACCCCAACCAATCCTACTCATCAACCTTCCTCGGCTCTGCCAGCTCTACATCCCACTGTGATGCTAGATTCTCCTTGTACACATTTGTCATGCGATCATGCAAATGCAAGGCACTATATACAACAAGAAGCTTTTCCTAGAGGTAAAGCTTGTTACTCTTCACAAAGTGGATCTATCTATACATAGACCAATTCCTCTCGATAACATAGGAACTAGAAATCTGTGAAAGGAGGCAAATCTAAAGTGTTCATAGCAATGAATGAGGCCCATAGAATCACCATCAGTTCACCGGCTTATCCTACACCATAGTATTTAAACTTATCTTAGCCAAAATCTTCTACCCTTTGAGTTCAGCGAATTTGGTCCACTGACTCCAAATTGTTGCCACATCCTCAACACTATACATTTTCTTGACAACCTTCATGAAGCCCTTTTCCATCTCCTTGTCATCAATAGGAAAAACTCTTACGAGGCTTGACACAAACCATTTGGGATTCACTGCATACGCAGCCATGTGTAAAGCAGTGTTCAGCTTCTCCCACCACTGTTGAATAATAGGCTGAATATCTTCATGATAGAATCCCAAGGTGAGGTCTCTGTGACGAATTGCAGCCTTCGTTTGGAAAAAGTGTGTTGTCAATGCACCCATTGATCTCTCCAAGATTGGAACTCTCAAAGTCCCCGTATCCGGTGATAGAAAAAACAGAGGATACAAAAGGATATAAAATGTTTGCAATCCAACCAAACAAAATCTCTAACCGCCACCTCCTTTACCTTCTTCCCCCAATTTGTCTTGGAGTCCTACCACCTAAGTCCATTCTTGTGTCATAATTATTAGTTGCAAAGGCTCTTGTAACTCAAGCATCCTCTCCAATAAAATAAAAGAGAATGCACACCAGGGCTCGACTGATTTGAAGCATTCCTTCATCAAAAAGGATCGAAACAATGCCAATGAGGTGTGACGATTCCATATGAACATCTACACCTCCCTTGCTCTCGCCATGACCTCTTTGATTCAATCAATTCCCAATATCATTTAGTGCACTGTTCATTGCATGCAAACAACATGGTGTCCAATAGATGTACCTATAGATAGCCTCAACCGACGACTTTGCTTCCTTGCACACAAATGCTACAGCTGTAACCATTTGCAATAGAATGGAAGGGCCAACCTCCTTAATGACATCCCTCAAAATCTGAAATTGAAATCTGGCATCCTTGCGCTTTCCGAAAACAATCAATAGCCTTGAGGAAATGAGACCCTTTTCTTAACATTGGAATAGCTTTTTGTTAGGATGGTGGTTCTTAATTTGTTATTACCAGGAGGCACATAAGATGAAAAGGAGATCAAGCAACATGAAATGGAATACCATTGGCAAAAGAATTTACCAATGGCATCATTTGCCTCCTCTCAACCCTATGCATTGATATATTTGTGACCAGGTTTGACGCCAAAATTGTAGCCTTTTTTCCCCCTTGGATTCCACTGCACTCACCTCCAAGGTTGGAACCATAGATATTGTAGTAGTACACCTGAAAGTTCAATAGGAAGAACCACTAGCAAGTGGTGTAGAAGTAACCCCAATGAACAACATAATCACTTCAGCCTGGTAATGTAGAAGTAACCCAAGTGTAATTCCTTGACAAAGACAAACCCCTTTACCATAAACATGCTGAAAGTGTGCATTAACCCTGGTAATGCTTCCCTTCCACCTTTCACTGCTTCCAATGCCTATGCCCCCCTGTATTATCTGCTCTGTTAGTGTCAAGAATCATCGCAAATTGCTGTAATGGAATCTTTTTATTGATAGCCCCTTTGCAAATTTGGCCAACGACTAGGATGAGCAATAAAAAACCGAAGCACTCCCAACTGAACTATAATTTTGGGTGCCCTGAACTTGCCCTCCCCCACTTCCACTATCTAATTCTTCTATTTTGTCATCCTTGTCGTTTATGTAACTCATCTGTTGGGAAATCAAGTTAGTTTGGTTGCTAATCTACTCTAGGGGGTTGGTGTAGAGTATATACAAAGAATATAGGAGGTAAAGGATTAGTTGGTAGAAGATATGGGTGATATCCTAAACAATAGGAAATCAAACATTGTATATTAGTCCATAATATAATTAACAGAATTATCCTGACACAATGTAAATTGCATGTCATTTGGTATCAAAGCACCATGTAATCTTGTGCAAGATGGGAGGCATTACATCATGCATAGAAGCATATTATCAATAGTTAGTAGGAGTAGGAGCACTTTGTATATATAAAATAATATGGCCTTTATACAAACCAAAGCTAATAGATAATACCCAAAGGCAAACGGTGTTATATTTATTATTATTGTCCAGCCACCAGACTCAATGAGGATGTCAGGATTGGATTAGGAAGCGTTTTCTTTGTATATTTGTTTAAGTGTTCCTTGGAAGCTCAAAAGCATGTGGTTTGGCACCTAAGAGGTAGCTAAAGGGGAAAAAGGCACTGAGGACGGTTGCAAGAGCATGGACAACCATCGTTTTGAACAAGCGTGATATTTACAAGCAAGGTGAGAAGCTACAACAATGGCAAGTACATGTGATCATAAGAATCAAGAGAGAGGCACACTAGCAAATAGTAAAAGCACTGTACGAAACCAACAGCAGCATTGGCATTTGGCAGAGGCCTTGGAAAAAGGAAATAGGAGGTGCCTTAAGGAGCATTTGCAGCCAATAGAAAGAAACAAAGAAGTTTGTTTTATTTGAAAAGGCATCTGAATGGAGTGATTGGCACACAAATAGCAGTTAAAAAAATATTTAAAAAAAACTGAATATCTATGATGTAAGGCATCTAAAAAGGCTGCACAAAGATGTGTGACAGCTCCAAAGGCAAAGGCGTGGAAGAGTGGCACTTGGGTAAAGCGACCTATGTGAGAAAGGTGTCAATGAAAGGAGGGCCAACTGGTGTGGAAGTGCAGGTCTGCAATAGGCATTCTTTTCCAAAAAAGGAGCGTGAAAAATCAGAAGACGAATGTAAGTTTGTAACAAATAGAAGGAGCCTGGAGAGCTTTGAAGGCCATTTGAAGAAGTGTCTAGCTGGTGAGACCTGAGGCAGCATTAAAGAGATTGCTCAAAGACATAGCAGCAAGAAGAGTGTATTGATAAGAGAAGCCTCAGAAGCATTGAAAGGAGGCATGGTAGAAAGAAGCCAAAGGCGCTTTGGAGCAGATCTGGGTGCAGTAATGGTCTGCAACAGGCAAAAATCCAAGCCTAGCAAGTTTTGTCCTTTTTAAGTATAAATTTTTTTTTAAGCTTTGGAACTTCATGAACTTTTAGGGCTTAGTTGGAATTTAGTTTTTCATATAGGTTTAAAGAATTAGAAAGTTTTAAAATTATTAAAAAAAAAAAAAAAAAATAGGAAAATTACATATTTTCCTCGAGCCTTTTGGGTTAAAAAAACTAATTGTGTGTCTTCTAAACCGGGAGGCAATTTTCACTCAAAATTTGCCACTTAGTGTAAAACAGAGCTACAATCATACTAGCAAAAGGGTTTTGTTTTATGTATTACATTTTGTAAGAAACAATTGTTTTTCCATAAAAACTGAACTATAATATTATTGTACATCATATTATTTAATTCTAGGTATAATTGTAAGAGAGCTTTTGTCTCATAGGGGTAGATGAATAGTCTACGTATGAAGCTGAATAGTCTTCGTGGAAGGTGAATTGAATAATCATATTTTGGCCATGAATATTGTAATCTTTCTTTATTTGTTTAATGCGAATATAACTTTGGTTTGCACCAAATTCTCATTTTTTGTCATATAGTTATTCCTGGCTTGACACTGGTATAAGAGCACAAGCTATGTCATTTTTACTTCCTCCTCGTTTGTAGCTGTTTGTTTTGCTTGAAGTCATTCTTTTAGCATAATAAAAGTGGTGTTTTAGTTCAATTACACTGGTCTTAAATCATTAAAATCTGCTGTTTTTTCTGTGGAGTGTTGGTGCGCCATTCTAATAGTTGTTACACCCTGCTACAACAACATTTAAAGCACAGAGAAGTGTGCAATTGGTTCATATTCTGCTCAGGTCTCAAGGCTGTATGCTGTCTCTTCGCTGTATGCTGTCCAAAGTGTTCTAATCAGCGTGATTTCAGTAAAACACCACCCATATCTGCTACTATCTGCATAAAAAAACTATCACGCTCAGCTATTTTGGCATTGGACTGCTCAAAACATCTTTCAAAGCATTTAAGAATGCATTGCACTAAGGATATGTGGCGTTTTCACTAGCAGACCATTGGCATTCTGGCAAAGGTGCTCTACCTTGCTGCGTTTTGATCAGATTTGTACATCTATTTGCTGTCCTTAGCAATCAGGGCTGCTACGTGGAGTTTTAGACTCTGCCTTGGCAAATTTTGGCTACTACATAGAGTTTTGGCTTGAAATTAACCAATATACAGCACTCATACATGAAAAATGCATCTTAAACCCAAGGGAAAGCCATGTGGGAAGCTAAGATGGTGGTCTTTATAAGTTTGATTTATTTTAAACTTTTATGCCTTTTTCTTTCAAATAAAAGCATATTTTTTATGGAGGATATTCCTATAAGGGAATTAAATATTTTTTTACTTGTTCAAATAATAAATAAGTCATTATGCAAACCAATACATTTCCTTTTTCAAAATCAAACAAATTTTGAAAAACAATTAAATTGTGCAAACACAAACAAAATCACAGTGTTCAGTATTAATGATGCCTCTAGTTTGTTGAACACACTATCTACTAAGGGGGGGTGAATCAGTAGATGAGCTAAAACCTGGTTCTTAAAACGTTTAAACAAGATACTTAAAGTACATGCAAAGTAAAGAACAAAAACAGAGATCATACACACACATAAGAATGCTCAACACCAGATTTTTACGTGGAAACTCAAAGGGAAAAACCAAGGTGAGAAAAGTTGCTAGAAGCTAATGTTCTAATCCAACCTCACAAAAAAGAAGTCTCACAGACAAACCTCACTGGTTACATTCAAGAGCACCCACTCTAAGGAAGCGTCAACTTCCTAACTGAGCACCAACTCAATTTTTTTGATGGCACCAACCTATCAAAGAAATGAAGCTGCAACTTCAAAATACAAAAAAGATTCAGAATAAATCTTGTTCACTTTTCTGTTACAAGTCTAGTCTGTAACTGGACCTACGTTGTGTGCCTTCTCGACTTATCTGCGTTTATCTCTTTGTGTCTAGGTATCTTCTATATTGACACACCTTATTTTCTTTGCCTTTTTAAGTTGTCTGCAAATGTCCTCACTCAACAATTTTGAGTTAACACTCTAACTATTATCGCAGCAACAGCAAAAAGACCCTTTCAAAATGTTATGTTCGTAGCATATATAGACAAATGCATCTTAGGGTTTTCTATCTATAAAGTGTTCACACTTCAACTATTCTTAACCGGTTCAAGCTTTTGATCTGCATTCAATGTGACTTTGACTTCATGTCTCAATTCATGCTTCACACGACAACGTTCAAATTTATTTACTATCTTTGGCATTTGCACTTCTACTGTTCTTAACTGCGTCGCTTCTTCGATCACTTTTGATCTACATTCCACGTGACTCTGACTTCGTGTCTCGATTCATGCTTCAAACGACAACGTTCAAATGCCTTTACTATCTTTGGCATATGCACTTTTATTGTTCTTAACTGCGTCGCTTCTTCGATCACTTTTGATTTGCATTCAACGTGGCTCTGACTTCGTGTCTCAATTCATGCTTCAAACGGCAACGTTCAAATGCCTTTACTATCTTTGGCATCTACACTTCTACTTAACTGCGCCGCTTCCTCAATCACTTCGATTGAATTATCTCGAGCTCCGTGAAGATATATCAAGTTCATCACCATTTCCAGTTGTTCCTTTACAGATAGTTAGAAGACATTGATTGCGGGCTTTTATTTTTTTCGTCGCGCCAAGTTCACATTCTTTTCTTTGTTTGATCTTTCCTTATGACCTTTTGGCACTTGTCAAATGCGCATGCACTTGGAGGATCATCTGAGTTTGTTTTGCACCATTGGATCTAATGCACCAATCAAACATGAGTAGTTGATCTTTTAAAGCAGCATTAGTTTTAATTCATGCTTTGCCATTAACCATCGAGCTTCTTTTCTTCTCTTTTTGCATCTCGTTGCTTTCTATATCAAGGGTTCGCTTCCGCTCCTTTTGATTGTCCTCGATATGCTCAATCTTTACCCTTTGTATTGAGCGTTAAACTTCGGCATGTTGGCGTGATCTTATTTTCTTCGGCATTCTTGTAATGTTCCTTGCAACGTCGATCCTTGAAGACTTGCTCGTCTTTTAACCTTGCTTTAATTCCTTCAAAAGGTTCCTTTATACAAATTGTTGCGGGCCTTTGTGTCTTCAGGACAATTTCCACAGACTTTTTGTTCGAGTCCATTTCTTCCTAAGTGTCCTCCAATTTCTCCAAAAGAATTCGTCATTGGCTTCTATTCGGAGATGTCCTTCGGAAATCTTTTCTTCGAACTTTTTATTCGAGACATTTCTTCAGACTTTTTGTCCTCGTCATTTCTTCAGACTTTTTGTCTGAGACATTTCTTCGGACTTTTTGTCCACGTCATTTCTTCGGCTTTTCTGCAAGTGTCCACATACCCTTTGCAACGTTCAAAAGATACCCTTCGGACTTTCTGCAATCTACCCTTCGGCTTTTCTCCTAGTGTCCACATACCCTTTGCAACGTTCAAAAGACACCCTTCGGACTTTTTGAAAATGTCCACTTGCCCGAAAAGGACTTGACAATTTTTCCAAAAGAATTGTCCTTGCCATTCTTTTTGAAAGAATTCCTCCAAAGGAATTCTTCAAGACTATTCCAGGTTTTCAATTCTTCGTGACTTATCCCGATTGCCTCTTCTAAGTAAGAGCATTTCACAACACGCAAGGCTAATGATATGGGGTGGGAGCTACAACTTCCAACTTCTCTCTCAGATACTCAAATTGCTCCTTGGGAAGAGGTTTGGTAAAGATATCTACAATCTGATCCTTAGTTGGCACATATTCCATTGTGACCAACTAACTTGCTACCTTTTCTCTCAAAAAATGATATTTTATGGAGATATGCTTGGTTCTGGAATGCATCATTGGATTCTTGGTAGATTTATGGCACTTGAACTATCACAGTAAATAGAGATAGGTGCTTGATATTCTACCTTTATGTCCTTGAGAGTTTGCTTCATCCACAAGACTTGAGTGCAGCAAGCAGCTGCTACGACATACTCTGCTTCAGTTGTAGAGTGTAATCGATTCTTGCTTCTTGCTTAGCCAAAACACAAATCTGTTACCCAGAAAGAATGCACCACCACTTGCGATTTTTCTATCATCCACACTTCTTGCCCAATCAGCATCAATATATGCAACCAAAGTAAGATCCTTGCTAGTTGGGTACTACAACCCATAGTCAATTGTGCTCTTGATGTACCTAAAAATTCTTTTTACAGCATTAACATGTGATCCTTTGGGGGCTGCTTAAACCCATGCAACCATGCATACTGCTTGCATGATGTCTAGTCTTGATGTTGTTAGATACAGCAAGCTGCCTATCATTGATCTATACAACGTATTATTTACATCAAGGGACTCGTCTTCCTTGCTTAGCTTGCAGCCAGTCATCATGGGAGTACCAACCGGTTTGTTGTCCTCCATTCCAAATTTTTTGAGCATCTCCTTCGCGTACTTTGCTTGAGATATGAAATCCCTTCACTAGTTTGTGTAATTTGTAAACCAAGGAAGGAGAGTTCTCCCAACATTGACATGTCAAACTCATTTTGCATTTGCGTGGCAAATTCTTTGCACATGTTACTATCACCACCTCCAAAGATAATATCATCCACATAGACAACAATCAGCATATGCTTACCTTCTGATTTAAAATACAGATTGCTGTCTACGCACCCTTTTCTGAAACCTTGTCGTTGCAGGTATTGATCCAATCGTGAATACCATGCTCTAAGTCCCTGATTCAGACCATACAAAGCTTTCTTTAGTTTGCACACATAATTTTTTTCCTCTGCTAACTGAAATCCTTCTGGTTGTTCAATGTACATTTCTTCTTCTAAGTTTCCATTTAGGAATGTTGACTTCACATCCATTTGATATACCTTGAATTTCTTGTGAACAGAGAATGCCAAGAACAATCTTATAGCTTCCAGTCTTGCCACAGGAGCAAATGTTTCTTCAAAATCTATGCCTTCTACTTGTGCATATCCTTTGCACACCAGTCTAGCTTTATTTCTTATGACTGCTCCATCTTCATTGAGTTTGTTTCTGTAAACCCACTTAGTTCCTAATACATTCTTGTTCGAGGGTCTAGGAACTAATTCTCAAGTTTTATTATTTTCAATTTGACTGAGTTCTTTTTCCATCGTTGTTAGCCAATTTTCATTTTTGCTGGCTTCATTGAAGGTCTCAGGCTCAATTTCTGAAAGTAAAGCAAAGTTTACTTGCTCCCTGTTTATTATAGTTCTTCTCCTAGTCTGAACACCCTCATATTTGTTGCCAAAATTTGCTCCTTGGGATGTTTTTTTCAACAAACCTTGCAAGTGCCCTTTTACTCTTTTTTTCCTCTTCACTATCTTCTACTTCATTTCCTGCTCCTAATTCTTCAATTCTGATCTCCTTATTAGGCTCAACTTGCTTGAATCCTTCTTCTACCTTGACGTTGATGCTTTCAACTATTTTATGCAGCCGTTTGTTGTAACACACATAGGCTTTGTTGTGAGTGAAGTATCCAAGAAAAATTCCTTCATCACATCTTGACTCGAAACTTCCCAGTTGGCCTCTTTTTTTCTGATCTAGCACTTGCTTCCAAATACTCTGAAATATTTTACGGATGTAGATTTTCCAAACCACAGTTCATATGGGGTTTCATCACTCTTTACCCTAAGTTGAACTCTATTTCGGATATATACTGTTGTTTGAACTGCTTCTTTCCAATATCCATCAAGAAGTTTTGCCTCTTTCAACATTGTTTTGGCCATCTCCTTCACTATTCTGTTTTTTCTTTCTATAACCCCATTTTGCAGTGGAGTTCATGCAACAGAGTACTGTCTCTTAATCCCATGCTTCTCACAATATTCTATAAACTCGTTGGAGGTGAATTCTCCACCTTTGTCCAATCTTAGACACTTGATTTTTCTTCCCATTTCATTCTCAACCATGGCCCTGAAGATCTTAAATCTCTCAACGACTTGCGATTTATCTTTCAAGAAGGTTACCCATGTCATCCTTGAGAAGTCATCTACAAATAGCATAAAGTAGTATACACCTTTGGAATCCTAGTAGGACCACATAAATTTGTATGAACTACTTGTAGGGGTTTTGAGGTCGCATATTCTTTTGTTTCAAATTTGACTCTTGTATGTTTTCCTAGTTGGCATGCTCTGCATGTGATGTCTGCAGGTTTGACTATTTTGGACATATGTCTAACACACTTGTTAGAGATTACTTTGACTAGATTGTCAAAGTTGACGTGACCCATTCTTTTATACCATAACCAGCGCTCATTGACTTTTCCCATAAGGCAACTTGCATCATTTTCTTCAATCAAGTTATATATGTTGCTTTCAATTCTTCTTCCTTGTGCAACGATTTTTCCCGCTCTTTTCAATTTACAACCTTCAGCATTAAATATGACTTCATAACCATTATCACACATCTGACTTACACTTAAAAGAATGTGTTTAAATCCTTTAACATCCAGGGCGTCATGTGTAAGAAGCTTGCCATTTATGTGCAAGGTTCCTTTACCTCTGATTTTGATTGTAGTGTTATCACCCAGACTAACAGTCCCTTCCTTGCATCTACTTGAACTAGTGAATTTGCTCTTGTCCCCAGTCATATGCTTTGAGCAACCGTTGTCTATGACCCACAAGTTTCGCTCTTTGGCATGGAGTGTTGTTTGAGCAATCAAGGATTGATCTTTCACCTTCCACATCTTTTTGGGTCTCTCATCTGTCTTTTTTTTTCTTTAAGAGTGGCCTTTGAAACTCTATTCTCATTTCAAGATTTGCCTTTGCCTAAGCTGTACTTTCTTGTCATTGCAATGTTAGCTCTACAATACTTAGCTATATGTCCAGAATTATTGCAATTGTAACATATTAAATTTGAATCTATCAAAAGAGCAAATGAATTTCTACTAGCAAAATTAAATCTTTTAGTAAGAAAGACTCTACAATCAATAGCCCTATGACCAAACTGATTACAGCGAAAACAATAATCATAAAAAGGAGCATACCTAGTCATAACGTTCTTTGGTGCAGTATACCGAGAACTTTTACCTTTCTACTTTTTCAGGTCTACCACTTTGATGTATCCTTCTGCATCTTTCCTTGGATTAGTCTTTATGTCCTTTCTGATCTTTGTCTTTGTAGATTCTTTGCTGATCTTTTCGTTCATAGCTTTTGCTTCTCCTCCTTTCTTGAAATTATCATACAAGTTCATTGATGTACAAGCTGAGGATCATTTCTCTTTATCATATCCAAGCCCTAACTTTTCATTTGGAGACTTTTGCGCACTGATCAGTTCCCTAAAAACCTCTAACCCTTTCGTTAGCTTTAAGCTTTTGTTTAGTTGGTCTCTTGCCTTCTCAAGTTCTTTCCTCAAGGATACTACTGCTTCAAGTCTAATGCATTCATTGGATTTTGACTGGAGATCCATTTTGACAACTTCTACTATTCTGTTGGCTTCCTCAATTTGAGTTTTTAGCATCGCAATCATTTGATTAGCATTTTCAAGCTCCTTCTCATGCCTCTTCTGCATTGAGTTTTCTTTTCTCAGATTTTTAATTTCTTCAAGAGCACACACAAGTTCACCTTCAAGATCAATCTCACCTTCTTCTCCTTCATCAAAATCTTCATCTTCATTTTGTTCTTGATTCAAGGAGGTGACTTCCTCTGCCATAAATAGAAACTCATTTCCCTCAGCTAGAAAGGCACAGTCATTCTCATCATCAGAGTTGTCACTGTTAACTTCTCTTACTGAGTCACTTTCTTCTTTTCTATATAACCCCTTTTTGTTTTTGAGGAAGTTTTTCTTCTTAGCATAATGCGGTTTTACTTTTTTGATATTTTCAACTTGATCGGCGTTGTCCTTATTGAATGAACATTTTGCAACGAAGTGTCCTACCTTGCTGCAGTTAAAACACTGGAACGGAAGTTTTCCTTTATACTTACTTGATCCTCTCCTCAGTTTTTTGACAAAATTTGCTTCTTCACCATCAATCTCCTCAGAATCGAGCACAGAGGCTTCTTTTGCAAACTTTACTACTTTGAACACTGCTTCTCTCTTGACCGTCTCTGTCTCTCCCATCCTCATTTCGTACGCTGTAAACGTTCCATGTAGTTCATCCATGGTAAGCTTGTCCAAATCTCTTCCTTCTTCAATAGCCGAAATTTTGGAGTCATATCTTGATGGAAGGAATCTCATAACCTTCTTGACAATAGTCGATTCTTCTGTTGTTTCTCCAAGTCCTCTTATGGCATTGACTATCTCATCTACCCTGAAAAGGTAGTCAGCTATCTTCTCTTCTTCATTCATCTTCAGGGTTTCAAACTATCATTTGTGCATTTGCAACTTGACCTGTTTCACTTTAACATCTCCTTCATAGATACTTTTTAACTTATTCCAAATGTCTTTTGCACTCTGGCAGTGCATAACTTTGACAAACTCGGAGTTTGACAACCCACAAAAAATAGCATTCTTAGCTTTGGCATTGTTCTCATAAGCCTTTTTGGCCGCCTGATCAACAAGAGTTACAACAGGAGCTATGTAACCATTTACCACTGACATCCATGCATCAAACCCTAAGGAAGACAAATATGCTTCCATTCTTATGCTCCAAAAAGCATAGTTAGACCCATCGAACAGAGGTGCCTTGTTTGATGAAGATCCTTCTCGGCAAGGCATCCTATTCACCACCCACGATCTACCTGAGCCGACTAAGCTTCTCCTAAAGACCTTGCGCTCTGATACCAATTGTTGAACACACTATCTACTGAGAGGGGGGTGAATCAGTAGATGAGCTAAACCCTGGTTCTTAAAACTGTTAAACAAGATACTTAAAGTACATGTAAAGTAAAAAATAAAAACAGAGATCATACACATAAGAATGCTTAACACCAGATTTTTACGATTTTTACGCGAAAACCCAAAGGGAAAAACCATGGTGAGAAACACTGCTAGAAGCTATTGTTCTAATCCAGCATCACAGAAAAGAAGTCTCACAAACAAACCTCACTGGTTACATTCAAAAGCACCCACTCTAAGGAAGCGTCAACATCCTAACTGAGCACCAACTCAGTTTTTCTGATGGCACCAACCTATCAAAGAAATGAAGCTGCAACTTCAAAATACAGAAAAGATTCAAAATAAATCTTGTTCACTTTTTTGTTACAAGTCTAGTCTGTTACTGCACCTACGTTGTGTGCCTTCTCGACTTATCTGCCTTTATCTCTTTGTGTCTGGGTATCTTCTATATTGACACACCTTATTTTCTTTGCCTTTTTGCGTTGTCTGCAAATGTCCTCACTCAACAATTTTGAGTTAACACTCTAATTATTATCGCAGCAACAGCAGCAAAAAGACCCTTTCAAATTGTTATGTTCGTAGCATATATAGACAAATGCATCTTAGGGTTTTCTATATATAAAGTGTTCACACTTCAACTATTCTTAACCGGTTCAAGCTTCTAATCTGCATTCAATGTGACTTTGACTTCATGTCTCAATTCATGCTTCACATGACAACGTTCAAATTTATTTACTATCTTTGGCATTTGCACTTCTACTGTTCTTAATTGCGTCGCTTCTTCGATCACTTCTGATCTACATTCCACGTGACTCTGACTTCGTGTCTTGATTCATGCTTCAAACGGCAACGTTCAAATGCCTTTACTATCTTTGGCATCTGCACTTTTACTGTTCTTAACTGCGCCGCTTCTTCGATCACTTTTGATTTGCATTCAACGTGACTCTGACTTCGTGTCTCAATTCATGCTTCAAACGGCAACGTTCAAATGCCTTTACTATCTTTGGCATCTACACTTCTACTTAACTATGCCGCTTCCTCAATTACTTCGATTGAATTATCTCGAGCTCCGTGAAGATATATCGAGTTCATCACCAGTTCCAGTTGTTCCTTTACAGACAGTTAGAAGACATTGATTGCAGGGTTTTATTTCTTTCGCCGCGCCAAGTTCACATTCTTTTCTTTGTTGGATCTTTTCTTATGACCTTTTGACACTTGTCAAATGCACGTGCACTCGGAGGATCCTCTGAGTTTGCTTTGCACCATTGGATTTAATGCACCGATCAGACATGAGTCGTTGATCTTTTAAAGCAGCATTAGTTTTAATTCTTGCTTTGCCATTAACCATCGAGCTTCTTTTCTTCCCTTTTTGCATCTCGTTGCTTTCTATATCAAGGGTTCTCTTCTGCTCCTTTCGATTGTCCTCGATATGCTTGATCTTTACCCTTTGTATTGGGCGTTAAACTTCAACATGTTGACCTGATCTTATTTTCTTCCACATTCTTGTAACGTTCCTTGCAACGTTGATCCTTGAAGACTTGCTCGTCTTTTAACCTTTCTTTAATTCCTTCGGAAGGTTCCTTTATACAAATTGTTGCAGGGCTTTGTGTCTTCGGGACAATTTCCGCGGACTTTTTGTCCAAGTCCATTTCTTCCTTAAGTGTCCTCCAATTTCTTCGAAAGAATTCATCATTGGCTTCTAATCAGAAATGTCCTTCGGAAATCTTTTCTTCGAACTTTTTGTCCGAAACATTTCTTCGGACTTTTTGTCCACGTTATTTTTTTAGACTTTTTGTCCGTGTCATTTATTCGGCTTTTCTGCAAGTGTCCACATACCCTTTGCAACGTTCAAAAGATACCCTTTGGACTTTCTACAATCTACCCTTTGGCTTTTTTGCAAGTGTCCACATACCTTTTGCAACGTTCAAAAAATACCTTTTGGACTTTTTGAAAAGGTCCACTTGTCCTTCGCACTTTTTGAAAAGGTCCACTTGCCCTTCAAAACGTTCAAAAGATACCCTTCAGACTTTTTGAAAATGTCAACTTACCCAAGGGCTTCACAATTTTTTCGAAAGAATTCTTCAAGACTATTCCGGGTTTTCAATTCTTCGTGACTTATCCCGATTGCCTCTTCTAAGTAAGAGCATTTCACAAACGCGATTTACTCCACAAGTCTGCTCAACTCAACCTTTGGCATTAATGCATGATCAGATTCAATCTCAATGACATCAAGGGCATCAACCTTTGACATTAATGCATGATCAGATTCAATCTCAATGACATCAAGGGCATCAATGACAATTCCATGTTGTCTTAGAGATGGGAATGATAATCTTCAGTCCTCAAACTGCTTTCTATTTCATGATATCAAAACTGTCAACTGTCTCCTTGCTCGAATTTCCAACATAGTTTGCGTTTACAACTACTTTTGTCGCAATTGAACTACTACACTTATAAAGTAACATCTCTGCAACATGTGGCAGCATCCCAATAAATCATCAGGAAAAAATTAAAAAAAAATCATTTTCCTAATCCTCTTGTTCCTTATTCACGACTATCATTAAACAAATCCCAAAAGCAAGAATACACCGAATATATACGGTTATTATGCCCACGTACGACTTCTCACTAAGCGGATGTCGTAGATAGAGCAAATCATTTTCACGTACTACTTACGTACCACGTCATTATGCTCTCACGTGCTTTAACGTCTCTTTCATGTACTGCCAGGTATATAAAAAAATGAGCTTATTCCATGTACTGCAAGGTATATAGGAAGGGCGAGCATATAAAGAGGTTTGGTGTATCGGTTGGGTGGTATATAGAACAGAAAAAAAAATTGAAACAATAAAGAACCATTCCATCTCCCTATACAACAAAAATGTATGCAATTGAATCTATTGTTGGCATAACACTAATCGGAAATGACCCCTGGTTAGAATGGTCAAGATTCCAGACAAATGAAAAATACACTCATCTTCAATGACTTGTAATTCAACATCTGTGACGGAGATGCACACCCTGTTGAACTTAAGGAAACAAAAAGGAGATACCATCCTAGAAGCACAAGAATTCAAAAGCATTAGCCTTGATGCGGGTCTCAATTGATGGTGAGGTTTTTCGCCACAATTAGGGGTGCAACACTCCTTGGAAAGCACTTCCCAAATTGAAAGACTAGTATGATTCTCATTCAAAATTGGAGTTCATACAATTGCAGTTGAAATCTTTCAATCTTGAGTTGAATGGTGATGTCATGAGTTTGGCTTCAAAAATCCGTGCTATCAAACATGATGTTGATGTTGTTAATGTAAAAATTGATGTATGTATAACCATTTTCATAAAAACTCTTCTTCCTACATACTCAACCTACTTGGAGTCTTTGCAAACAAGCAATTTGTTGAAGACTCTCACTTTTGATCAATTGATTTAAAAAATAGCCGAGAGAGAAAAAGCCTTTGGAAGAAAAACCGAGTCCATAGGGAAAAATATTTGCTATGCTATTCAGAAGTGAAATTCCTCAAAAAATGCAGAAAATGATAGACAAAGGGAAAAACAAAGTGCGAAGTGGAAAATCTGGAAAAAACAATAGTTAACATCAAGTAAAGCAAAATGGAAGACAACATTTGTTTTGCAAGCGTTGTGAAACAAAAGGGAGTCATGAGACCCATGAATGCAAAACATCATGTGATAAAGATTGAAACCTATAAAAAACAAAAAGGAAAAAAAGCAAAGAAGGAAAGCCTAGAACTAAACTCAACTCAGTTTTTCAGTGAATGTGTGTTTTCCATCTCAAACGAAAAAAATAATGCCTCGATGAATTCAACCTAGGATAATGCTTGGGTTCTAGACATTGGTGTCGCACAAAATATGACTATCTAAAAGGACTTCTTTGAAGAGCTTCATGAAAAAAGTTATGGTCCAGCATATTTCACAAATAAAACAAGTCTACAACCTCCAGGCAAAGGTTCGATTCGACTCAAGTCACCAGGACTTCTAGACTTCATTCTCTGAAATGTGTTATAACTACCTCAATTGAAAAGAAACTTGTCTCTGGTGTTCATTCGACAACAAGGCCACTCCATTCTACTGGATGATGGAGGGGTGAAGGTCACAAGTAAATGTGATAATACAGTTGTTCTAACTGGATATGAAGAAGGCAAATTGCTAAAACTCAAGGGTGAGCACTCAATTCCAAGAAATTTAACTTGTCTCGTTGACCAAGGAATGCTAGCAAGTCTTTTTTGGCATGCCAGATTTGGGCACACACACTATGATAGCAATCACACAAAGCAAAAGAATGGTGTTGTAAGCTTGCCAACATTACCCAAAAACATTAAAAAGTGTGAAGCTTGCATATTGGCCAAACACGAAAGGGAACCATTTCAAAGGTCAAAATGTAAAGCCAACAGGAAATTGCAATTGGTTCACTCTAATTCGTGTTCTCTACAATTATTTTTGTCGGTGGCCATAATTACTTCATGTTGTTCATTGATCACTACAACAGAATGTTGACTTGGATATATTTTTTCAAGGAAACATCAGAAGCCTTTGAAACTTTCAAAAGTTTTGAACGATGGTTAGAACGGAAATGAATTTATGAATGATAGAGAATATAAAAGTGCAATGTGTTAAAGAACAACAAAAGCAAAGGAGACAACAACCAAAGTAGAACTATAATAGCAAAGTTCTATTATGCTAAGTTATGTACTTTCTAACTTCATTCTTCTCTGTCTCCAACCTACAAAGAATGGAAGTGTACATTATTATACAAAGGAGGAAGATGAAGCGTCGGTTGAACCATTACAATAGTTGATGACAACTGCTTCAGAACTGAAGAATGCAGTGATGTCATTGATTCTCGTTACTAACAAGCTAAGGTTATACAGTGTTGACACTACAGGAGTTGTGCAATAACGCAGAAGTGAAATTCAATCTTTATCAATTGGCACATAGGTGAAGGACCTGATGTCAATGTTGTTGATGCTAACGCAAAGCTCAACATGCAACAGTGAACTATGATAAGATCTACGAACTCGGATCCTTCTGGATCAGTCGCCCCTCCTTGAAGAGCAATAGTCACCATTGCATGCAATTGCGGTAAAAGAAGTGAGAACAAATTGGCAACCTACACTTCTATAAACCATTTTCCTTACAAAGACACTTGAACTGATTTGAAAATATGGAAGAAAGGGATGTCTTATCGACGTGTCCCTTTGACCCAAGCATCAATGATTTGGTCTATTTTTGCTGAGATGTAATATGGATTGATCTTTGTCTGCTGAAGAGTCTCTGCAATATCTGAAGTATCCAACAGGGATGGAAAGTAATGGCGAAAGAGTTTTGCGTTGAAGATTGGATGCAACCTAAGGCAAGATGAAAGATTAAACTCAAAGCATTCTCTCCTACTTGCTTGGTGATGTTATAAGATCTGTACCGAAACAGATGAAGCTTGCAGTAACGTTCTATCATTCTTTCCTTCTACAGGTGTAGCCAAACTTAATCACCATGTGCGGTGTCTAATGCTTCTCGTATGACTGCTTGTATTTCGCCTTACTCTGTTGCAAAATGTTTTACACTCGTTGAATGTGTTGAATGTGCTCAATGAATTGAATAGCTTTGTCAACTTCCTTTTGAGTTGAAGTTGTTGCGACCGTTGATGGCAAAATAGGATAAGCTACATTTATGGGTGGCAAAGGTTGGAAACACAAGCAAACTTGAGAAGGGTTGTGTGACGTAGAGCTATGTTGAATGAAAGGCAAACATTCATCCTGAGCACGTTGCTTCTTTGAATTGTACACTCTTGGAAGGTACACTTCATCCTATTTACCACTTCCATTTGTCCATTAATTTGTGGATGAAAGGTGGTTGATTTGTTCAACTTTATCTAGCATAGATCATAACACTTTCCACAAATTCCTCAAGAACCTTGTATCTTTATCAGATAAGATAGTTTTGGGGATTCCAAAATAGATCCAAACATGTTGAAAGTACAATTGAGTTATTTCTAGAGCTAATATTGATTTCTTAAAGTGTATAAAAATTGTCATCTTTAAGAATATATCAACTACTACATAAACACAATCATTGCCATGTTTGGTAGTAGGGTACCTGAGAGAAAATCCATGGAAACATATTCCCATGGAACCGGTAGAGGTGCGTACAAACCTTGCTTCTTGTTAACCAGTTTGGCAATTGCACGTGCAATACAAGACTTGATATATTTGGATACATCAGCCCTGAGATGTGGACAAAAGAAGTATTTCTGCAACATTGGAAGAATCTTTTCTACTCCAAAATGTCTTGCAACTTTGCTAAAATGAGCCTCCCATATTAGTTTCTCTCTCTACCTCATGCCGAATGCACAAACGTCCAAGATAATATAGAAGTCCATCTTGCAAGTAGAAATCTAAAATTGAATTACAACAAAGTTAAGATAGATATCTGCAAAATCTATGTCAGATGGATATAATTTTGACCATATGCTAACTTCATATCCACATGCATTGAGTACAAAAACGAGAGTTTGAACCAACGGATGACTCGGATAATCTGCAACTGGATCGGTGTTTCCTTTATTATGCATGATGTTCAAATGGAATTGTTGAAGATAAGAAGACCATTTCTGAAGTCGCTCTTGCTACAACTTCAACTGAGTTTGCAAGAACTTAAGCGTCTGGTGATCTGTGTAGATCACAATCTCCTTGCCCAAGATATAATGCTTCCAATGTTTACGTGCTTGAACAATAGCATAAAGCTCGCAATCATAGGTTGGGTAGTTTCTCACCGGTGCGGTAAACATTTCGCTATGGTAAGTAACCGAATGGCCATATTGAGTAAGGACTACTCCAAGTGTGAAGTCAGAGACATCTAGCTCAAGCTCAAATGGCTACTGAAGATCTAGTAACATAAGTGGTGCGGAACAGAGTCTACATTCCAATTCTTCAAATGTTTTATGTTGTACGGCTTCCCAGATGAACCTTTTGCTTTAGCGCCACCTTTGGTAACTTGGTTCAAGGGCCAAGTCACATAAAAATAACCAAGTACAAATCTCCTATAGAAAATTTACAATCCCAAGAAGCTGTGAAGCTCTGTGAAATTCTTTGGTTGTGGCCATTCTTGGATGACTTGAACCTTAGTTGGGTCCACAAGCACTCCTTGTGCATCTACCATGTATCCCAAATATTGTATCTCCTGCATCGAAAATTAACATTTCTCATTGTTTGCATATAGCTTGTGTTTCTGCAAAGTGTCAAGCACTTGCTCGATATGGTGCAGATGTTCATCCCATGTTTCACTGAAGAATAGGATGTCGTCAAGGTAGCCTACAACAAATGAAGTAGTGAATGCCCTAAGAATGTCATTCACCATCTGCATGAATGTAGTTGGTGCGTTGGTCAAACCAAAGGGCATAACTAACCATTCAAATATAACTGCTTTGGCCTTGAAAGTTGTCTTCCATATATCTATAGGCTCAACAAGAATCTGATTATACCCAGACTTAATATCGATTTTGGTGAAGTATTTTGCACAATGGAGTTGGTCCAACAAGTTCTCAATCCTTGGAAAAGGATAGCAATTCTTCAATGTGATATTGTTGAAATCTCTATAATCGATGCACAACCTCCATGTATCGTCTTTATTTGGCGCAAGCACAATTGGGTTGCCACAATGTGATGAATTGGACCTGATATGTCCTTTGTCCACAAGTTCATGGATTTGTGGTATAAAGAAGCATTAGGTAGAGGTAGTCCAAGGATCAAATCAATAGTGTGTTTCACCACATAGTGTAGGCACTTCTTTTGCTAGCTGAAAGATATCTTTGTGATAAAAATAGTTCGGACAATGTTATACTTTAAAGGGATAAATTTGCATTTCTGGGCAAAGGCAACTCAAACAGTAGTGTATCTCCGCAACAGGGCACTATCAACAACCCTTCAAATGAAGACTCCACATGAAGTCTGGTGTGGTCATTTCCCTTTAGTGCGGCAACTTCAAATTTTTCAATTCACTTACTACGCATTAATTCCCAAGGAGAAAAGGAACAAACTAGAACACAAGAGTCATAATCAGTCGACAATTGAATCAACTTGATGAGAACATGAAATTTCTCATTGCAAGAGATGTCTTTTGTGAGACTGCAAAGGACACAACAAGCATCAATGGACAATTGAATCGACTTGAGAAATATGCTAAATTTAATGTTTTCAAGGAGGTTCATATGAAGGTTCCAAACAATAAATGGGGACCCTATAATTGGGAAACAATTGAATCTCTATTGACTCCTATAATTGAAAACGACACCCCGAAACTTCATTAGAAGGTGGTCTAATGTCAGAAAATGAAGGAGCTTCAAATCAAGAAAATGAGGCACCGGTGATTATACACACTGCTTAGAAAAAGATACCAAAATGGGTCGAACAAACGTTGAAAGATGTCAACCCTGATGAGGTTGGAAAAACATGCAGAGGTTGGAAAAACATGCACTCAAAGTGCAAATACAGCCACACAACAATCAGACAAGTTCCTAGATGAAATTCAAGATAAGATCAAAAAACTTACCTTGGAAGACTCTCCAAAAAAAGCCAACGTTGTTTTTGACTCTAAACTTACTTCCTTCAAACAAGCTAAAAAGCTTGATGCCTGGAGAAAAGCAATGAAGAGTGAGTATGATGCATTGGTAAAAAATGGAACTTGGGAATTGGATGAACTCCAATCAATTGTAAACCCGTTGGTTGCAAGTGGGTCTTTCAAAACAAGTACAAAGCAAATGGTTCACTTGACAAACACAGAGCAAAGCTTGTTGTGAAAAGATTTATTCAAAAATAATTAATAAACTACAATGAAATCTTTGCACCAACAACAAAATCGACTACCATTCAAACTATGTTGGTTTTGGAAACTCACAATAGATGGAAAACTGCATTTCTAAATGGTGATCTCGAAGAAACATTGTACATGACTCAACCCAAGGGTTTTGCAATAAACGGTCAAGAGCACAAAGTGTGCACGCTAAAAAAATCGTTATATGGTTTGAAATTAGCCCCAAGAGCATGGTGCGAAAAACTCACTAAGCACCACCTGAACATAAGTTTCAAGCATTTTAAGTTGGAAGATGCAACTCTTTGTCAAAAAAATTGACAAAACAGTTGTATTTCTAGTGGTGCATGTGGATGATCTACTCATCACAGGGAATAATGAGAGAGGCACTACACAAAACAAAGCAAAGTTGATGAAAGACTATGAAATGACAGATTTGGATTATCTTTATCACTATTTAGGTATTGAAGTGATTCATAAATCAAAGTATATCTTCATCACTCAAAAAAAATATGTTGATAAAATTTTGAAGAAATTCAAAATGACAAATTCTAAACCTCTCAGTACGTCCATGAAACAAAATCAAAAATTGACATCAGAAGATACCACAGATTTAGTAGAAGCTATTAAATACAGATAGCGCATTGGAGGTCTGATCTATGTGACCACAACTAGAGCAAATATTTCTTTCAATGATGGTGTTCTTTCTTGATTCATGCAACAATCCAAAAAAAATCACTGAGTAGCAAGAAAAAATTGTCCTTCAATTGCCAATGAAATGTGGGTGAGTTTGTTAAGTGGTTTGGTTGTTTCAAGCCCCACCCAAGTTCAAATCTTAGGAAATGCATATGAGGCCAGTTGTGACCATTGGTTATATTTTCGAAGCCTTTAATGGCCATTGGTAATTCTCGAATCCGGTGGTGACCGTTGTTGGGAATTGTTGGTAATAGTTGGTATGCATCTGGTTATTAAATCACATGGGGATTTAGGCCCTCGATTGTGTCCCAGACCGGTCCACGCTCAAGTTAAACGCTGTCACCTATCCAAAAAAAAAAAGGTCCTTTGATATCTAAAAGGAACACAGAATTTTGAGTACAAATACTTCCGGTCAGGGGACTTTAAACTTGTTAGATATTCAGATTTTGACTATGCTAGATATTTTAACGATGGGAAATCTACTTCGGGTGTTTTGATGAATTTGGACACAACTGTCAGTGAAAAGTCAAAGAAACAATTTGTGTCAACAATTTCTTCAATAGAAACAAAAAAAATGGCAGCTTCAGAGGCAACCAAAGAAATTGTGGCTCAAAAGGGTTCTTTCAAATTTACAGGAGCAACATGTTTCGTCAACACCACTCATGGTTGACAACACATTTGCAATTCAAATGGCAAAGAATCCAATCTTTCACGAACAAACCAAGCATATCAACATAATTTCATTTGCTTCGGCATTATGTGAAAGATAACAATATAACATTGCTACATTGTCCTACAGCAAATCAACCAATAGACATTTTGACAAAAGTGTCTGGAAGAGAAAAGTTTAAGTTCAGAGGCATGCTTGGTCTCACAATAACCCTTACAGATTAAGGGGGGATGTAATATTATTGTACATAATATTACTTAATCCTAGGTATAATTGTAGTAAAGCTTTTGTCTCATACTGGTAGATGAATATTCTACATAAGACATTGAATAGTCTTCATAGAAGGTGATTTGAATAGTCATGTTTTGGCTATAAATATTATAATATTTCTTCATTTGTTTAATATGAATATAGCTTTGGTTTGCACGAAATTCTTGTTTTTTGTCATCTCATTATTCTTGGCCTGACAAAAAAGACTTATTTTGTACATGGGTGCATCGTCGATCATACTCAACACCTATGCAAACATATTTTTCTTGAGGGGGGGAATTTATGTAAGAAACAAACACAATGGTGACACTGTCAGAAGCGCATCATGTAACAGTTTGTGGTCCACAAGATCAACGGGATCGATCTTGCTAATTGAACCGAGTTTGGAGGACGCTAGAGGATCACAAGAGGATGAAGGCTAATTACCCACCTTGAGTTCGTGCTAACTCCAAGACTGGTTTATTGATTTAGTGACAATCTAATGTCAAAACAACTATAGAGCCAAAGAAGTGATCATCAATGGTAGTGATGACAAATTGTACTTCAATTGCAAACGAGACGATCATTGAGGTCAATGCCTACTGATAAAAGTGTAGTGAGGACCTAGTCCCACTACTATTGATTTGTAATTGCTTGGTCAAGCCTAGTTCAACCAAAGGTGCAACTATTCAGGTCTGGCCAATCACACTTGAGGATGTAGTTTGGTCAATCCCACTATACATTTTTCGATGTGGATAGCAGGATGGGTTCCTATTCACATATGTATGTGAGTATGGACCAAAGTGTGTCCTATTCCATTCCTTGTTGGTGTTGAGCGATGTGCTTGTCCTTGTTCATAGTTTTTTATAAGTGAGGACATTCCCACTTAGTAGATGTATTGAGGCCATTCCCACTATGAGTGTACTTGTAAGTATGTTGAACTACAAATGTGTTTGACTCCACATACATGTGTGTATTCATTCTCATCTTTTTACTACATGTACTAAGGGGGGAAATGTTAGGAAATCAGGTTAGTTATTACACAGTAAATAGGCGTAGTTCATTATAGCTTATTAAATAGGTCAGTTTGGTTGCTAATCTATTCTGGGGGGTTGTAGAGTATATACGAAAAATGTAAGTGGTTGAGAAATAGTTGGTAGAAGATTGGAGTGATATCCTAAATGATAGGATATCAAGCATTGTACATATAGTTCATAATATACCAGTTTGTATTCACTCTAGTCTTTATACTATATATGTAAAAGGGTGGGGAATGTTAGAATTATTACACATAGTATAGGTGTAATTCATTATAGCTTATTAGAGAGATTAGTTTGGTTGCTAATCTATTCTAGGGGGGTTTTGTAAGGTATTTATGAACAATGGAAGTGGTTGAGGATTAGTTGGTAGAATATAGAAGTGATATCCCAAACAATAGGAAATCAAGCATTGTAGAACTAGATATGTTTCATGATTTGATTAATAGAATTATCTTGATACAATGCAAATTGTACATCATCATATTGCTCTAGGAATCACAACAAAAAACAATCATTTTGATTTTTCAGTGTATTTGAAATGCAAAAGAAGTTACGTTTTCATCAAATTTGAAGTGTTGGTAAATCCCCATTAATCTCCATCAATAGATTAATGGGGATTTACCTAAGCCCAAGGTTCAGAAACACTTTAATAAAGATCATTGGACTATGTTAGGAAGATGTGATTTACGAGAGGAGGTTTCAAATTTAAAAGAGAGAATCGAACAGTTGGAAAGAGATCAAACTTCAATTAAGGAAGATCTTAAGAAGGTGCTCCGGGTGAGTAGGACCACCATTCCAAATTGTGCTACTAGTATTCAGTTGATACATGTTGGTATGAGAAAGAGAAACAAGATATCTCTTCAAATAGGCCCAAGTAAAAGGACTAGAAGCCAACTGAAGAACAAAGTGATTGGCATTGAGGAAATAGAAGATGAATTTGTTGGAAATCATTTCTAAAAGAGGAATGGGAAGCGGCTGAAACTCTAAAAGATCTTTCCTAGCTCCAGTGGTAATCCCTGGTTTGCTTTTTTGGCTTTGTGCTTGTTCTGCTGTTGGTTGCTATCAACTTCCAGCATTTTTTAAGACTCAGACTTCTGTCCGATTGCTAAGTTTTTGTGGTTGTAATTTTGGGTTAACTACTCCATCTAGGTTTTCTCAATTGTAAAAGGAGGGCCAATTCAAAAACCCACCTTTTACCCTATAATAATAGAAAAACAAATTTGAACTGTAAAAAAAATGTCATTTTTAGTAAATTCCAAATCCAAAAATCTAAAAACATTCGTTTCTACAACACATTTCAAATGTAGAAAACAAAAGTAATATTTTCAGCACATTTCCATTTTTAGCACATTTCAAATCCAAAAAAAAAAAGTCATTCTTGAAGCAAATTTCAAGTTTTAAAAAGAAAAAAGCCATTTAGCACGTTTGAAGTGGAAAAACAAATGAAAATAAATGCAAAACAAAAAAATCTAATTCAAGTGATTAATCTGATTATTTAACACATTGAACCATTGAACAATGAAAAAAAATCATTGTTCATTTATCCAATATGTTGAGAAATTCAGATTCATTTGTTCATTTAAATTTGCAAAAAAAAACATGCCATGCATTTGCCATTAACAAATAACAAAAACTAAATGAAAGAAAGAGTTAATGATAATTAGTTAAAAGATTCAAGACATACCTGGTAAATGACAATGAATGTGGTGATTTGTTGCAAGTCCCTTTTCCTCTCTTTTATTCTTTGTTTTGCAATTGCAAAATGAAATGGGTTTAAGATCTGGGTGGGTTCGATGTTGAATTAGGGTGGGGAGACTTTGGGGTTCGGATGTGTTGGGGGGCCTTTTAGGTACAGGTTATAGTTTTTTAATTTTAATTGTGTTTTTTCAATGATGTTTGATGTCCCAGGGACAATTGAGGGACATCATCAGATGTCCGAGATGGGTGAGCATTCCTAGGGATGTCTGAAAGTTAGGGAACATCCCCCTTTCCCGGTCTGTTGCAAAGGGTGAGAGAAAAAGGTTTCCTACCCATCCACATGTACTCAAAATGCCCCAGATGTCTAGGACAGGGAAACAACAAGGGGTCACATCCCCAGATAATGCTGGTTTAGACAATCCTAATGATAGATTCCTCAAAAAAACCATATCCTTGCTTTACCCTCTTGAAGCAATGCTTTCAGAGTTTCCATGGCTTAAATTTGCTTTATTTTCTAAACTGATTATCTTTTTGTTTTCTTAGAGTAAACTTGTGTGTTTTTCTTATCGTATCCTCCTAGAATAATAAACTTATTATTTGCCTACATTCAACATTCTCTTATGTCAAAAATCCTCCTAGTAAAACCCATTAGACACATTATAATTTGAAATTCATAAATTGCCAGCTGGGGCTTAAAACATGAAAATGCAACTTAACAATATGGATTGAGGATCAAAAGAAAATTGATTAAAGAATTTGCACACTGCCACATGCAAGCCAGATTGACAGAACATTTGGTTAGAGGGAGACCGTGTATCTAATGAAATTGTTGTAAGTATAGGCAGAGCTCATAAACTCAGAATGTCTATAAGACTCGATTAAACCATTTGTATGTGTCAGGTTTCTACGTTGTTGCGTTGTAAGCTTTTAGGAGTTCCTCTTTTAGAATTTCCATATGGTTGATTTCCATTTCTTGAATGGACTCTTGCCCATTCTTTGATGAGAGGCCTGTGTGATCTAACGGAAAATTCCATGCAATTGCATATGATACAAAATTACAAATATCTAGCACCTGATTCCAAATATTTTATTTAAAAAAGAAACCTTTTGATTTATTGGGGAAGGGGGAGGGGTTGATCAGCATTGCTGAAACATGTTGCCTACAAAAAACTTTAGAAGTGAAGAAACATTTTCATTTTCATGAGTGAAAGGTTTGTGGCAACCATGGATCATACTTGGCAATGACATGATAAGTCTATTTAACAGTAATAAGTGATAATGAATCATGCAGAACTGCGTAAAAGCAGTCTTACACTCGAATAAAGGCACATTGACTATATACATTGTCTGGAGTTGCAGCAGAGGCAAAAGATAAAGCAAAAAATCCTCGTATCCAATTGTAATAATAATCTATAACAAAGGAAAAAAATTCATCACAGCTTACTCAATTAGAAACCATAATAAAAGCAATCCTAAGTATCTCTTAAAATACAGAAGTAATCAAAAGTAAAATATACACTACCTCAAGGTGATAACAGATATTATCCATGTTAATTGTTGGTACACCTAGGCACTTTATTCTCACAGCTTCTGCACGTTTCCAATGGCTGTGTATATCAACTAGCATATTATGAGTTACGCCCCCGCGGCCTAGAAGATAAATGGACCACATTTAGAAAATAGATGACTAACTTTTCATTATAGTCCATAAAAGCATTGACAAATAATTGAATAAAATTTTATTATTACCATGGTCCATAGATAATTCCTTTAGAGTCTACAATAAGCTGAACCTAGCTAAATTTGCTGGGAGCAGATGCCATGGTAAAACACTTGTTCATATGGAATATATCATTCCTTTTGACTAGTTAAATCAACACACCACCCATAAAGTGGTAACAAGCATGAAGATAGACACAGAGAAACCACTTGAAAGAAAATGTACAACGTAACTGTTGGATATTCAAATAAAATGAAATAACCTTTTCAGAAAGTTACAAAGGTTGTTTTGTCATAGGATAAAGGCTTGACAGTAACACTCTAAAAATATTAACCTGGTACAACGCACTCACTGATACCAATCATCTAATAATTATAATTCACTATATTCTGCACCCATAGGGCACCAAAATTGTTATTTGGGAATTTCTCATGAATATCTATGGCTAAAAGTAGCTGCTAACATTTTCTAATTCTCTTCACTTTGCACAGGCTAGACAGTTTGCATGATACATATCAAGTTCACATAGGAACAATAAGTAGCACCTCAAAAGAACTAGGCAACATTACGTATTTTAATAAACTAAGTTGCCAGGATACAGACACTGATATGTAGGATATATCAAATTGTAAATACTTGTTTAGATAATTGTTTCTATGGGCATAAAAAAAAAAAATCTCCAAGTGAGATTAGATTGTCTTAAAATTTCATGGACTAGGTTACAAATGCAGATATTTATGTATCTGCACATAATATACATGTAGTGGCCAGAATAAGAGAAACATGTTACATCCTCTACTTCATTTAAGTTAAACATTATACAGATCTTTTGTTCACAAAGTATCTTCAGGTGGGTCCATCAACAAATTGCATTGTATCATAGTTACCATGTTCGAAAAGTTTGGGTTGTTCAGAAGGGGGAAAAAGTTCGGGATTTTGTAAAAAGTTCGGTTCGGTTCGGAAAATTTTATAAATTTAAAAAATATATAAAAAATAGGTATATTTTTATTTTTTATATAAAAATAAATTTATTTTGTTTTTATATAAAAATAAAAAATATATTAATATCATACATAAAAATAAATAAACATTTATATTAAATTAATTAAAATGAAACAAAGAATTAAATGTAAATTTAAGAAATAAAATAATATAAATTTTAAAAATTAAGTAAAAATAAAACAAACCATAATTAAACACAAAATTAAAAAAATCATTCAGGATACTTATAAAGTTATACATGTAAATTGTAACAAATATAAAACAAAGACATTTGTTAAAATGAAACAAAGAATTAAATGTAAATTTAAGAAATAAAATAATATAAATTTTAAAATTAAGTAAAAAGAAAACAAACTATAATTAAACACAAATTTAAAAAGATCATTCAGTATACTTATAAAGTTATACACGTAAATTGTAACAAATATAAAACAAAGACACTTATTTTTTTAATATTTAATAGAAAAATATATTATATAACTATAATTATATTATAAATGTTGAATACTAACAATGAACATTCCTAATGCGGCGATATCCTCACTGCACTCTGCACAGTACATACGTCTCCCTAGGGCAGGACTCATCTTTGTAGGGGATGAAGGATGAAAGTTTGAAATGACCACTGCTTGAATGGTCTCCGACTCTCCTGTTCCTTTCTATAGGTAGCCTTTGCTCGAAGCCTCAAACAACAATTGTGTGATGGTGTGAAATAAATTGCAAGTGCAGATAGCGTCACAACAAACCCCAACTACAGACCACGTGATAACTGATAGCTTTCGAACCATGACTGCAAGCTGCGTGATGGAGTCTTAAGGCACGAATCTGAGAAATATTAAATGACAAACTGCGTTATGCATTCTCCACTAACTGGCGATTGCATAGATCGAAGGGCTGTCTTGAGTTTACTATTTTCTGCTCGTCTAGGGTTTTGTGTTTTTCAACGAAACAAGGGCGAGTGATTTTAATGTTTTGTATGCATTGGTTTGGCATTTAGTCTTTAGGTTTTTGGCATTTGTGTAAATGTTAATATTTTAAATGTTCTTTTTTAAAAAAATTAATGCATCAAATTTTACCGAATAAATTCAGTCAGTGGAAAATGTTCGGTTTGAACCAAATGTCAGCCATGTTCGAACGAACATGGTAACTATTCATTGTATACTTCATGTGGGTTGGTTATTAGTTTTGCTTCTTAAGGCTGGTTACTTTGTGCTGGTAGATAGGACGCTCTCATTTAGGGTTTATGATATTCTTATAATCTCCAAGTCTTTTTTTGTTTTTAATTTTTTTTTGTTATTCCAACGACAGTCGATGATTTTAGCTTGGATCTTTGATCTCAGTTAATATTCATGGGTTTCCAAATAGTTTCACCATTTACCCAAGTCATGTTACCAACCTTTTTAAAGTTAAACATGTATTAAAACCCTAGAGAACAATGACACAAAGTTTATTTTATGTTGGTCAGCTTATGCTTGTACAACATTAAATATTTTAAGGATTTGCAATTATACTAGAATTTATGCCTTGCCAAGGAGAATAGGGTATGGTCTATTGCATTTTATTTTGAAGTTGTTAATAATAAATTGATTTCAAATTTCTCAGTTTTGCTTCTTCCTAGGATTCCCCAACCTATTTCCTTGGACCTTGGGTACCCCCCGACGAGCATTACTAGATCCTTCGCAAGGATCGATGATGGCTCAGACAACT
Source organism: Torreya grandis (assembly GCA_037957365.1). Classification (NCBI taxonomy): domain Eukaryota; kingdom Viridiplantae; phylum Streptophyta; class Pinopsida; order Cupressales; family Taxaceae; genus Torreya; species Torreya grandis. The sequence continues at coordinate 843,727 of JARHVA010002878.1, read as the reverse complement.
CCTCCACTTCAGACAACTCCTCCACTTCAGGCACAAACAAAGACATTCAATGATAATTCCTTCCAATCTTCATCGGCACATGCTTTTGGGGGTGCTCTTGTTTGCCCGTCATTCCTATTTGTATTGATTTCAATGCCACTTGTGTTAGCGGCATGCTGCTTTATTTTGTCTTTTGTACTTTTATTTCTTTAGTTCGCTTCTAGATTCTCTCTTCCTAAAACTTTCTATAGTTAATTGTTGTAACCTCAAGTCCCATTGACCTAGTTTTGGTCATCTGTGTTTTTCTTTCTATGTTTTGCAAGATATGCTCCCACTCCACACTTTGACACTATAAAGGATGATTGGTGTTACTAGGCTACTGAATAATGCTTTCCTCATATCCCATTTCCGAAGCTCAACATTCTTACACTTATTTTCCACATCATAAAAGGCCTTTCAATATTCATTATTTTTATGTTAACAGTCCAGTTGAATTTATGATTAAAATCATAGTTACCAAATCCGGGCAGATCCGAATTTTTTGGCCGGCCCAGATAAGTTCGTCCAAGTCGGTCCTATTTTTTTTCAAAAAAATATTTTATTTTATGTTTTTATTTTTTTATTTTTAAGGCTTTATTTGCAAAAAAAGCCCAAAAACCATAAATATGATATAATATTAATATTTTATATTATTTTATTAATGTTTTTCATTGTATTTGTCAGTTTTGCATATATTCCGGATCGGATTTTTCCAAATTTTTTCAAGAATTCCATATTTTGTATTTTTTCACCCTTCCGAACAGATCCAGATTTCCGACCTTGGTAACTATGATTAAAATCAAGACCAGGATATTTGTAGGAATGAAATATTTTTAACGGATGGGTGTTTAAAGAAATAGTATTATAGTATAGTAGGTTGTTTTTCTAAATTTGATTATCATGATCTTGGTTTTATCAACATTTACCATCAATCAAGACTTGTTGTGGAATGTTTTAAGGACTTACTTATTTTTCTACATATTCATGATGTTTAGTAACTGGGACAACATCATCGTCATACAATACAATATTAATAGGTAAAATTGAGTTCTAAGGTCCCAAACTAGCTAGCATGTCTCCTTGGTGTATAAGATCCCCTTGTGTGCACACGGAAACGTTTTTGCTTTACCTTATATATTGTTCAAATACTGTAAACTTCATGTTTCAACCTCATGAACAAGCTTGGGAAAAAACTGAACCTCCAATCAACCTATGCCATGGGTATACATTCACATTCTTCTTCTTCTAGGTATTCTTAGTCTATGTCTATTCTGAAAAGATTGATCCCTTCAATTCTTGCATGCCACATCTGCTGCAACCAGTTCTCTGCATATTTTTGGTCTCCAACCCAAAAAACCTCGTGTCAGCTGCACTCACGTTTCCCCAAAATAAATTCATGTCCAGGGTATTTGTAGGAATGAAATATTTTTAATGGGTGGGTGTTTAAAGAAATAGTATAGTAGGTTGTTTTTCTTAATGTGATTATCATGATCTTCACTTTAACAACATTTACCATCAATCAAGACTACTTGTGGAATGCTTTTAAGGACTTATTTTTCTATATATTCACGATGGTTAGTAACTAGGACAACATCAACAACATACAGTAGTAATAGGCAAAAATGAGTTCTAAGGTCCCAACCTAGCTAGCATCTCTCCTTGGTGTATAAGATCCCCTCGTGCGCACAAGGAAACGTTTTTGCTTTAACTTATATATTGTTCATATATTTTGTACACTTTATGTTTGAACATTGTGAACAAGCTCGGGAGAAAACTGAACCTCCAATCAGCCTATGCCATGGGTATACATTCATTATAAGATTGATTCCTATGCATTCTTCTTCTTCTAGGTATTCTTAGTCTATGTCTATTCTGAAAAGATTGATCCCTTGAATTATTGCCATGCCAAATCTGGTGCAACCAGTTCTCTGCATATTATTGGTCTCCAACCCAAAAAGCCTCATGTCAGCTGCACTCGCATTTCCCCAAAATAAATTCCTGTTGCTCAACAAAATCCCAACAGTAGTAACAGATAAGAGGAGCAGGTCAACAACGTTGGACCTCAAAAGTCCCTCTCCCCCTTGAAAGCCCTTCAAAGGGCACTAGGTGGCCTAAATGACCTGATAATATGTAGTGGGGGTTGGATCATTGTCTGATCCTCCACCCAAGGCTATCACTAAGCTTAGCTTTCTAGTTGCTATATTTTACAGTCCACGTGGTTTTCTAGGGGCATTTCTTTACAGATGCAGCTAAGGACGGAGTTCGAGCTTTGGAACTCTCTAATAAAGGAGTTTTGGGTTTTGCTATGCTATCCTCCTCCAAGGCATTAATTATTTTCATATCGTCTCCCCAAACCCTACTCTCCCAACTCAAGGAGATTCCCAGTGAAGCCACAATTATCACCGACAAGGTCGACCCATGCGAGAGCTAGGAGGGGGTCCAACAACTTTGCCTTTATAAATAGAAGTATCAGGGTTAACAGGAGTAGCACAAATCTTGCTTGTGTCCAGCGGCCAGCCTATGAGAGGAATGTTCTTTGGAGCCTCATTATTAGGATTCCAACCAAAAGCAATCTTGTCAAAAGACTTCGACTGCTTGAACTCGACAAAAACATTGTGGGAAAGCAACACGGCCCAGCTGTCAAGCTTATCACCAAAGCAATCAAAGGCCTCCATGGCAGCATTGAAGTGGTTCTCAATTTTCCCTTCCACGTGTCTGCAAACTCCAATGAATAATTTTTTGCAGTCATGTTAATCCATTGCCTTTTGGAAGATGTTATTCCTTCCAATAGTACACTCCTAGTGCTTATAATCCTGCCATCGAAGGTCTGACTCAGAGAGCTCACACTCATTTCAAACTGTAGCTTGGCCTTTTTCATTGTACATTCTAAGGATTTCCACTATTTTTTTTTAATATTATTTTGCTATATTCCTTTTATTCTCCTCTTTCCGTCTCTTGCAGCGAGTTTCTCCAAAAAAATGAAGATGTTAGCCACCCTCAAGCTTATTGTTCCCACTTTTAGCCATATTTTTAGAAGTGCAATTCACCTTCCATGGATATAACCCTCCCAACCTAGAACCAAGAGCATATGTCTGGTAAAACGCACAGGCAACAAGTATATGAAGTACAGAGATGAACATTCCCAAAAAGCCAAGCCAAAGGAATCTTTAGGGAAATTGTTATGGCACGGAATTGCACCCCTGTGGGAGAGTTTCTCAGGCTCTCCCACTTCCAGCTATAAGCATGGGAACAACCTCAAGATGTGGGTGTCCTATGGTGAGGTTGAGCCTCTAGGATTTTTAAAGAGGCTAGTTCCTCTTGGTGGATCACCTAAAACTAACACTGAAATTAAACTTTACGGGGAAAAGGGTTAGAAGGGAGATAAGGGCTCCTAAGAGGGCTAACCAGGGGATGCACCAAAAATAAATGGACACTCATCTACGCTTGAACCCACACTAGATCAGTCATGAGGCAACTTGGGCTTGCACGATCTCAGGATCAAGCTAACACACGTTGGAAGAGGTTCAGTCATAACACTAATCCAGATCTGCAAAACTTGAAAAAACTTCAAAGAGGCAAGCAACAGGCTAATGAGCTAGGAATAAGAGCATTCACAAATCAACCAAGCAACAAGCATACTAAAGCACTAATTGAAGACAGGAAATAGGCAAAGAAATTGAGTCTCATTACATTCAAGAGGTAATTCTTATAATACTTCGACAGGGTTTAGCCTAGTCGAAGAAGCATGCTTTTGCAAACATCTCAATGGGCATCCGTCTTCCCAGCAAGATGACAAAAATTCTAAAAAACTGGGAACCCTTTACAATGGCAAATCATGAGATATATATAAAGGAAGAGAGAGGAAAAGGGTTGCGTGACAAAAAGGGAAGAGGGAAGAAGTCATTGAGTCATTGATGACTCAGATTGTTGTTGTCGTCCTCCTTTGACCATAAGATGCGTCGTCCAAGATCACCGCCAAATCTCCTCGAGCCATTTTCGCATTCAAATCCCTTCCTTTTGAATTGAAATGGCCACATCGAAGGTCGATGCATGTTCCCGCCTAACGTGAATGAGTCAATCCCTGCATTAAGACTCGGCATGCTCCTTTTACTTTCGCGTGTCCTGCCTAAAAAAGGACGAAGTCTCCATAGATGCTTGCAAGTTTTCAATCTCCTCACCAGTTGGCTTCGCTCATGCCACTTGTCACTGACTGATTAGCCCTCCGGATTGTTGACTATTTGATTTAACGTTCCTCGGCTATTTTGCTTTCCCTGGCCTTTTTTCTCCACGGACTATCTTCCCTCAACAATTTCCTCGAGCCCTTTCTCTGCCACTTCCCTGAAGTTATTTCTTCGGAGTTTTTGCCTTGGCTTGTCTTTTTGAGAACCCGAGAAGCACTTGTAAGACCAAATCGGGCTTTTCATGTCTCATTATCTATTCAGGGTTTCTGATTGCTCACAACTTATGAAGTAATTAAGTAGTGCTCCTTGAAGAACCCGAAATACATTGCCCAGACCAAATTCGGCTTTTGACTCCTTGCAACTTACTTCTTGCTTCCCTACTTTGGGGTTTCCACTGTGCTTATGACTTATAAAATTATTTAAGTCTTTCACCTCGAAAAACCTGAAGACTTGCCTCTTGAAGAACCCACGAACCACCGCCCAAGACCAGCTCGGGTTTGTCATGTCCCTTTACTTATTTTGGATTGCTGACTGCTTACAACTTACTTCACCTTTTAAGCAAGGCATCCCCACAAAACCGAAGTCTTCCTGCTGAGAGAACCGAAAAAGCACTAGCCAAGACCAATTTGGGCTTCTCAAACGGCACTACTTCGGATATTACTTGGAACTTATAAAGTGAAATAAGTAGTGCGCCTTCACAAACCCGAAGTCTTCCTGCTTGACAAACCCGAGATCTTCTGAGAGAAAGCTCGAAATCTTTTACTTGTTAAAGCCCGAAGCTTTCTCCTTCCAAGAACCCGAAGTTGTTTGATGTCTATAACTGGAAGCCCGAAGTTGTTCTGAACTTGCCGCTTTTGCTTGAATGTCCATCTTCTCACACTTAGGCAAAATTTTGGTATGTGGGCCAAAAATGGCCAACATTTCTGGCGACTCGCAAGGAAGCATGCCTGCTATGCTTGAGAACCCAGCTCATGTTGTCTTGCCTAGTCCATTGGGCACGAAGTTACTGCTTTCTTTGGCAAGGCTGGCTGACTCTGGATACAAGGCTGACCCTTGCTGGAACTCCCTCTTGAAGGCAAAAGTACAGCACAAATAAAAACAAAACAAAGTGCCCAGGACACTTTGAGGAAAGGAAAAACAGAACAAAAAGGAAATGTGCACAAGGCACTTTGAGGAAAGCGTGAAATCTATCCTAATATGTACAAGGTTACACTTTACAAGTACTCCCTCTTGGATCAAATGGGAAAGTATGAGTATCATTCCCCTGTAACAAATCAAGATGAAAGATACCTCGCTTTGGAGGTACCAGAATTGGTGAACCAGGCAGCTTTATATTCAAACCTTTTGGTGTGCCCTCTAATGGAGGAAATGGAACAAACATGTCCCCAATGTAGACATACTGGTTCATGTCCTCCAAACTTGGTGCACGTTGCACTGTGGGGGCTCTTGCAATCTCCTCATTTGATGGCTCAAATTTGTGCTTTGAATTAAGCACAACATGTGACGGCTCCTTTGAGCTGGTGCTTGGTTTGTTGTCTAGGTCTAAGCAAAACAGCTCTAAGTCATCCAAAAGGCAACTTCCTCTTGGTCATCCGAGACAATGCCAACTTCATCTCCATATGTGTTTTGTTTGCTTTGAAAGGAGCCATATGGTAGTTCATCAATCCATCTAAGGCCCAACATGTCATATCTTTATGGCTCTGGATCTGACCATTCTCCTTCATTCTTGATCTTGAGATTAGTCAGCTTCTTCAACCTGATTGGCAGTTTCATCCTCGGACTCTGGAAGAAGCACAGGATGGTTTAGAACCTCTACCTGATCCATGAAGTTATGGTACAACTGCTGCCATACTTCATCTTGATCCTCTTTGCTCTCAGCTGCATCCTGGATACACTCCTCCTTAAGTATGAAGGCATCAGTACTGCCTTCAAGCTCTAATTCATCAATGTCAAAGCCATGCCACAAAAGCTGGTCCAAACCTGATTTCTCCTCCCTTTTCTGGAGTGGACTGCCTATCATGATTTCTTCATCATAGGCACTTGTGTTGTCTACTTCAGGCTCAAACTTGACTGTAAGCTCCTCCTCTATTCCTTGCAAAACAGGCTCTTCCTCCAAGAGGGAGATGGTGGGAGGGTGAAAAAGTTCACCTTGCTTGCAGCTTGAGAGAGTGTCTTCCCAGCTAGGGACCTTGGGTGGACTTTTTGGTGGCTCTTGAGGGAAGGAGAAAGAGTCTCGAAACTCTTGTAGGGCAAGCTCATTGAGCTGAGCTAACCTCTCTTTTTTATATTCTTCAACCACTAACTCCTTTTCTTGAACTGGCTCTTGGATCATCACAACTGACACCTCTTCTTCTTCTCTTAAACTTGTTGAACCGATTTCCAGGATGGAAATGTGCAGAAAACAGCCACCTTTTCCTCCTTTTGAACGGGTATCAGAGAGGGTGGCTTCACAAGAGAGGGCATGACATAGTCAGGGTCAAAGGTGTAGAAGAAGATCCATGGTGGGATGGTTTCACACTCTTGAGTGGGAATGGGCGTAGGGGGTTGATTGAAATCTTTGGAAACTGAGATTGAGGCTCTTGGAGGGGAGAGGACACATAGGACTGATTGCATTAAGTCTGCTGATCTTCATAAGACGTCAACACACTTTCTGAATTTTGGACCATGCTTCTCAACCACACCTTGTTCTCCCCCTCACAAATTGCCGATTGTTCGTCCTCACAAACTGACCACCTATTCTTGACCAACTAAAGAGAACTCCTTGCCTCTTGTAGAACATGGATAGGGATGACTGGAGAAAGCTCCAAATCCCTACCAATCTCCCTTATCAACTTGCTATAATCTGATAATGCTTGCTTGAATTCTAACAAAGATGTAACAGGATAAACCTAGTCTTGACAAGGGAAATTAGCGGATTGATTTGAATGCATAGAAGGCTGATCTTGGTCATACACAGGGGTGGGAGGAGGGTAAAGACCATGATGGGGATGAAAGGTTATTTGAGGGCCATGGGGGGAACACATAAACATTATTAGCTTGATAAGTATAATGTTGAGGTAGAGAATACGCATGTTGGTCAAAGATGGTTGATTATACATACTAGATACGTTGATTGGGCACTTGGATTGCTTAAACCAGCTGATACATGCTTGGAGTCACCATTGATGTTTAAAAAATGCCTCCAAAAGCTGATATATAGAAGGACAACACAAAAAATCCTTCCACTACTTTGGGCCTTAGTCCCACCGGGCGTGCCAGAACTGTTATAGCACGGAATTGCACCGTTGTGGGAGAGTTTTTCAGGCTCTCCCACTTTCGGCTATAAGCGTGGGAACCACCTAAGGATGTGGGTGTTCTATGGTGAGGTTGAGCCTCTAGGATTTTTAAAGAGACTAGTTCCTCTTGGTGAATCACCTAAAACTAATGCTGAAATGAAACTTCACGGGGAAAAGGGTTAGAAGGGAGATAAGGGCTCCTAAGAGGGCTACCCAGACGATGCACCAGAAATAAATGGACATTCATCTATGCTTGAACCCACACTAGATCACTCATGAGGCGACTTGGGCTTGCACGATCTCAGGATCAAGCTAACACACGCTGGAAGAGGTTCAGTTAGAACACTAATCCGGACCTGCAAAACTTGAAAAAACTTCAAAGAGGCAAGCAACGGGCTAATGAACTAGGAATAAGTGCATTCACAAATCCACCAAGCAACAAGCATACTAAAGCACTAATTGAAGACAGGAAAGAGGCAAAGAAATTGAGTCTCATTACATTCAAGAGGTAGTTCTTACAATACTTCGACAGGGTTTAGCCTAGTCAAAGGAGCACGCTTTAGCAAACGTCTCAATGGGCATCCATCTCCCAGCAAGATGACAAAAACTCTAAAAAACTGGGAACCCTTTACAATGGCAAATCGTGAGATATATATAGAGAATGCAAGAGAGAGAAAAAGGGCTGCGTGAGAAAAAGGGAAGAGGGAAGAAGTCGCTGAGTCATTGATGACTGGGACTGCTGTTGTCGTCCTCCTTTGACCATGAGATGCATCGTCCAAGATCACTGCCAAATCTCCTAGAGCCATTCCCGCATTCAAGTCCCTTTTGAACTGACAAGGCCATATCGAAGGTAGTTGCATGTTCCCACCTAACGTGAAGGAGTCGATCCCTGCATTAAGACTCGACATGCTCCTTTAACTTTTGCGTGTCCTACCTAAAAAAGGACAAAGTCTCCATAGATGCCTGCAAGTTATCAATCTCCCCACCAGTTGGATTCGCTCATGCCACTTGTCACTCACTGATTAACCCTCCGGATTGTTGACTATTTGATTTAACGTTCCTCTGCTTTTTTGCTTTCCCTGGCCCTTTTTTTCCATGGACTATCTTCCCTCAACAATTTCCTTGAGCCCTTTCTCCGCCAGTTTCCCAAAGTTATTTCTTCAGATTTTTTGCCTTGGCTTGTCTTTTTGAGATCACTTCTAAGACCAAATTGGGCTTTTGATGTCTCATTACTTATTTCGGGTCTCTGATTGCTCACAACTTATGAAGTAATTAAGTAGTGCTCCTTGAAGAACCCAAAATACACTACCCAGACCAAATTGGGCTTTTGACTCCTTGCAACTTACTTCTTGCTTCCTTACTTCGGGGTTTCCACTGTGCTTATGACTTATAAAATAATTTAAGTCTTTCACCTCGAAAAACCTGAAGACTTGCCTCTTGAAGAACCCGCGAACCACCGCCCAAAACCAGCTCGGGTTTGTCATGTCCCTTTACTTATTTCGGGTTTCTAACTGCTTGCAACTTACTTCACCTTTTAAGCAAGGCAGCCCCACAATCCCGAAGTCTTCCTGCTGAGAGAACCCGAAAAGCACTAGTCAAGACCAATTTGGGCTTCTCAAATGGCACTACTTACTTCGGATATTACTTGGAACTTATAAAGTGAAATAAGTAGTGCGCCTTCACAAACCCGAAGTCTTCCTGCTTGACAAACCCAAGGTCTTCTGAGAGAAAGGTCGAAGTCTTTTACTTGTTAAAGCCCGAAGCCTTCTCCTTCCAAGAACCTGAAGTTGTCTGTTGTCTATCCCTGAAAGCCCGAAGTTGTTCTAAACTTGCCGCTTTTGCTTGAATGTCCATCTTCTCACACTTAGGCAAAATTTTGGTATGTGGGCCAAAAATGGCCAACAGAGACAAAACGTATAGAAAAAGAATTTTAATTAAGCACTTTCCAGCCACCACAATAGGTTCATCTTCCCAATTGCTACCTTGTAAACTCCCCACACCAATTCCACACCCACAATCCTTTAAAGTGGCTATCGGAGCAAGGCAGCAGCAACATCATATTCAGCAAAGAGGAGGCTCTATCAAATCACAAACACACTCCATAATTAAAATCATCCAGTGTCAATATTCAATGAAGGAAACGGGGAAGTGATGATTGGGATAGCTAGAGATGAATTCGAGGCCACCAAGGGATGTAGGGGCCTTTGGGCACAAATATTGCTAACCCCATAGTTAAAGGATTGAAAGCCTTTAATTCTCTAAATCAAACTAAGACTCATCTAAGGAAACCATCCTTGTTTTTTATAAGCTTACCATCTATCATAAGGGAAGTCTACACAGAGTACATCCCCAATGAACTCATTCCACCCAACATGTTCCATTTCCATTCCATCAATAACACATTGTCAAACTCTAAGGATCACAGCCTGCTTGGCAACAAAATCTGCCACACAGTTTTGATCCCCAGGAATGTGACTAACTTGAAATTTACAGAAGAAACATGACATTCTCCTCATCTCTTTGACAGGGGTTAGTAGTTCCCAAATTCTTAGGAAGCTTTTGACTACCACCCTAAGCAAATATGACGCTAAGGTAATCGAGTCAGATTTAACTTTCAACTGTAATGAATTCGATCCCATATGAGTTAGCTATAGTCCCAATCCTCTCCTAATTGCAGCGACTTCAGCTATATTAATCAACTAAATAGTAAATAGTTCTAAATACCCATTCCAACACCAATTCAATATTTTAGACTTCCACTATCGTCATGATACATACCATCAGCGCCAGCCAGACCCAAGTTGCCAATACAGAATCCATTAATATTCAGCTTCCACTAAAAAGGAGGTGATGCAGACCATTTGCTAGAACAATCAATTTTGTTAGCCCCGTCCTCATCATGGGCGATGATGATAGACCCTTAAAGCCAAGTAGATTAAAAATATTTCTTTGTAGTAAACGCCTGACTTAACATAGATTCTGTTGTAGACCAAACGTACTAATAGAACCTTAGGGGGTGAGAGAATGATTTAAAACCATGTAAAACAATGGATACAGCCTGGATATGACCCAAAGTTTCTTAAGTATCTGATATGTATCCATGTTGTATCTCTTATCATATATACTGGATTACAATACAGACGAGGTACCCCAAAGTATCCAATAACTTAGATAACAAGTCCATTACAAAAGAATGCTCCTCATTAATGTCAGATAAGATAAACACAGAAGGATACATCTATTGGTCGAGAAACTACAAAATCATATATGTTCCATAGTTTACTAACTAGATAAGCAAGTCACTTATACCTCACCATCATAAGCCCTTTTTCCTCTTGATGACAACTTTTGTCATTTTGTACAACATGGTTTTTTCCAATTTTTTTTTAAACCTATCAGTTAGCTTACGTGCTAGGTTCTGATCACTTCGTAATCCCTTGATTAGAGAGCAGAAACCTAATTGTAAATTTTCATTTAGAGAAAATTTTGAGGTGGAAATTAGCTTACGAGTAATAGAATAGTTAGCAAACATTTCCATGTTTTTTTTTTTTTAAATGTTATTTTAAGCTGACATTCGAAGAAAAACGATGGCAAACCTCAGTCCATAAGGTGGTTGTGTATTGGTGAATGAGTATCTTTGAAAGAATGAGACCCAAGTTCAAATCCCCCTCGTGATAATATGGCCCATCATAAATATGGAAGCATGGCAGAGTCCAGGTTCGGTGATGTCCATATTGACCCTCATCAAAAAACAATTGGCAACCCTAATAACTTTATGCACATCGAATATAAAAATTTGGCCCTTTTTTAAGAAAAATTGCTATTTGGTTAATATATTTTTTTGAACTTCAGGATATATTAGCCAATTAGCTAAAAAAAACAATGCACTTTATATTACAAAAATACTTGGATTGAGCATTCAGAACTGGTGCATTAGGCAGATCTATATTGTTCATCAATGAAGAATATAAAGCAAGCATTCAAGATTTTTCAGTTGTAATTCCCTGCATTTCATTGTTGATTTTATAAAACCATAATCCATTGATCATCTTGCTTGATACTAGATGTTCCTTAGTGACATGATTTTTAGAAACATGTAGAAAGTAGAAAACTTATATACTTTGGAAGTTGAGATATCATGGGGATGCTAATACTAGCCACTACAATTTCTTCCCTGAATAATGTGCTATTTCAACCTGGGTAAATCTTTAACCCTTCGGCCTTTTACTAATGCTACAGAATGTTATTGTAAATTAAAATTCAATATAAAAAGTGAATAAATATCTAGACGTTAATAATACTTCTGATGTGGGTGAATTGGCAAGGCTGGGTTTATTCTTGAGCTTGGTCATGTAGTCAAAACCCAAGGGTACAAATTTTGAAAAATATATAAAATAAATCCCCTTGTGGACTTCGTAGTGGGGTTCTTGTATGCTAATTGGTGGCTCACTTGACTGTGTTTCTGATAAATGTAACCCATGTGTAAGTGGATTGGCAAAGTACGGTTTACCACCCAAACTTCATCATGAGGCCAGAACCCAAGGGTACAAAATTTTGAGCTATGTATAAAGTAAATGGAAAGAACTGTTCTTGTGGGCTTACAAGAGGGGGGGTCTCATACGCCAAATTGGTGTCTGGCTTCGCTGTGACTTCGCAAAACAACATTTAACTTTTTCCTTATACACAGCAGAGTTCCGTTATTTCAGAGGGTGATAGTGTAATGACCCTCACTAGTAGAATCACTAAACTCTGATATAGCACTTATGGAATTCCGTCAAACAGTTGGTAAGTAATCAAATTATACTGCTGTAGGTGTAAAACTGAAAACAAATCCACTCAGCTAAATTGAATTCGCCAATATATCCATTTAATGAAGATATAGATCTTTTTTCTATTGATTGCAATTTTCAGATTTTCAACAAGATATCTTAGAATTCACAATGCAACTAGGAGCAAATAATATCTTTTCTTATTTCGACCTTCAGATGGACAGAATAATATCCTTTTTAAATCATGGACAGAATGCAAACGATAGGCAAATAATTGTATTTCTATTACAGATATGTAAATAGAACTATTACAAAACTCAATGACTGTAGCATTAATGCCTCATATCAAGCAATGGCGATTCAGGAAATGAACCTGATCTGGTAATATACTGACTGTGTCACTTTGTGAGGCGGCTGTTATAATTGACGACTTTTCCGGCATTCGTGTAGCCCACAATGGCTACAGCAGGCATGCCATGATCATATTGTTTGCCCTGTCTTTGGCGTGACGCCCTCTGCCTCTGCCATGTTTCTTTCCAAACCCGATTTGGCCGTTGAGTTGACAAGCTATTGCGGCAGATGTTTGGCGCACTTAGCAAAGTCCACGCCGATTCTGCCCAGCTACCCAAATAAGCGCCCAGCTACCAACAGTCAATAACAAGGATAGTGGCGGCTGTAAGTCTGCACCCCTTTTTAATTCATACAACACCCAAAATGGCACGATATAATCACGCCACTTTCTCTTGCGGAAATATCTCTTGCTGTAAAGGAACGCAGCCTAGGAAGAATTGACCCTGAAGACCGAACTAAAGTAGGAAATAGATTACCGCTGTCACAGGAGTGGTTAATAAATCGAGCCACATTATTGCAGCATCAATATTTAGTCTCAGACATGTTTGACCGGAAGGCAGGTGCTTTCTTATGACTTAACGAAGCAAAAATAGAAATTGTGCTTATCTTCACCAGAATGCCGTTGTCTTCCTCTGGCTTCTGCGGCTGTCAAAAGAAACTCTCCTAAACTCCTTCAGAACTGGACTGTGAATGATAGTGTCCGAATTGTTGAAGTCAATGATGAATTTGAAACCCTGTCCGTACCGAGGGACGCCAAAATTGTTCAATCCTTGAACTGAACCAGAATACTGAATGAAGCTCAACATGAAATCGTTGAAGACCACTTCCAATAAGCAACCCTTCAGAAGATCTTCCACTTCCTCAGTTATGCAATCTCTTGAGAGGTATCGTTCTCAAGGATTTAGCTGAATATTTGCAGACTATAAAGCCTTACAAATGCTCAAGAAGATTCAAATGATCAAAATAAACTGGGATATCCAAATGAGAGACCCATGAGGTCTATTTAAGCACTTTTCGGAAATTCTAGAAGTTTCCGTAATACATCTTGGTAAAACATCATTATACTTTTTAAATAAAAAGTAATTTAATAAAAAGTGCACCTAAATTTAAAAATATAACATTTGACCCCAAATAAATAAATATAATTTCTTCGAGAGCATAATGAGCCATCCGATCGCAAAAATGACTCTCTCATCACCACCATCTGCCTACGAGAGTCCGGAATAGGCAAGTCCACGTGAAGTGTCATGTCGTACTAGAGAGGGGACATGACAGTCCGCCCCTCCTGAAATTGCTTGGCCTCAAGCAATCTCAATGCCGGATGCTGCAAAATGGCCTCACCCTCCCAAGTAGCACCCTCAACGCGTAGATCCTTCCACTTAATCAGGTATTCTCTGATCACTCGCTTGCGAAGCTGCTTCTCTCTGCTATCCAAGATGGAATTTGGAATTAATTTCCCCTCATTATCCAAGGGAGGTAACACTGCAAAAGGCACCACATTCTGACCCAACGCCTTCTTGAGGCGTGATACATGGAATACATTATGCACTCAATCTGGCAGTCTGCCTGGTGGAATCTTGATGTATGCCTTCTCATCAAGATGATATTTAGCCTTGTGTTGCTCCTCATGTGTAGGCATCAAGGTACAAATAGCTGCTCGTTCTATATCATTATGCTTGGCTAGCCTCTCCATCCTCTTAAGTGTAATAGTCCTATCATCACTATTATGAATAGCCTTCAGCACATGTGTTCTGCCATCTACCTCGAACCGCATCTCCATATCCTTAAGTCTCAGGGTAATCTCCTCCAACGAATGTAGCCACTGCATCCCAAGCACTATGTCCATGTCACCCATGTTGACCACATAATAATCTGCCTTGAACTCATAGTTGTTCAGGCATAGAGGTAGATCACGTACCATCCTGTCACATCGAAGAGTATATCCATCAGCCACCTTAACTTTCAGTCCCTCAAACTCCTCAGTGGTGAGCCCATGCCTCTCAGCGAAGCGTGCATCAATAAAGTTGTGCGTGGCACCAGTATCCATGAGTGTAATAACCTTTTGTCCTGCCAAGACACCTCTAAGTCTGAAAGCACCCTCTCTCTGAATACTAGATAGACGTGCCTCCTGTAAATGAAATTCTAGTTCCTCCTTTTGTTCAGCATTATCTACCTCTTGTTCTTGCTTTGCATCATCAGGATCATGGTACTCTGAGCTGTCTGAATCTGAGCCCTCGTAATAAACCCACATCATCCTGTTGGCCTTTCCCTTAGGCCTCATAGGACAGTCATGTCCAAACTCATAGGGACCCTTGCAATAGAAGCATAACTTCTTCTTACACAGGTCATTAAGCGTCTCCTTATTCAAAGGTGCAGCTGACTTGTCTTTCGTGTCATCATCCTTCTCTTTACCTTTGTTGAATTCCTCTTTATTATCTTTGTTTGATGAAGAGCCCTTTGAACCGAACCTGTTTGCTGGTGCTGCAAGTTCCATACTGCGGCTTTTCTTCATAGCTTCTTGAAATGTGGGAGGATTAAAGGCCTTAACCCACCCCTTGAGTCGTTCAGTCAACCATTCTGTAAATAACATGACTATCCTCCGTTCTGAAATATTAGGCACCATTGCTGCTAGCTTCTAGAAGTCATTAATATAAGCATCAAGGGAACCATGCTGCTTTAGTTGTGCCAATTCACGGAAACTTACCTCAGGATCTTTGACATCAAACCTTTCCACCAACCTGTTGGTAAACTCCTCATATGTAGTGATAAGGTTGTGTCCAAGAGTGACCAACCCATGATACCACCACTCGTGAGCAGTTCCTTCAAGATGTAGTGTGGCAAATTTTATGGCATCCTCTTTAGGCATTGGTCTCAAAGAGAGATAATTATCTAGCTTTTGAACCCAAGACCTAGTTGTACATTTATTACTTCCATCATAGTAAGACATGCAAATCTTACCCAGTGCTTGTCAATATTCATTCCTTGGCGTGTGGCGATCATTTCTTCCTCCTCTCTTATTCCTTTGATTCATGAACTGGTCAAATGTCCATATTTCTCTCATATCAAGAGGGAGAGTGGTATACTCCAAGTAGGCCTGTCTGGGTTTGTCTCCAAATGGAGTAGCTGGAGCAGCATGTAATTGTTCTTCTCTTGGGGTAAAGGTGGGAAATAGAGGCCTAGAAGCTGATCCTCTAGTGTTTTCAGCACGATGTACCGACCTTTCCTCATTAACTCCACTGTGTTCCGCTGTGTGTTGATCCATTCTTGCTAATAAGCGGGACATCATATCAAGCATATTGTCAAATTTTCTTTCAGTGTTTGCATCTCTGTCATTTTCTGCCATATTCTGGATTGATTTGCCGGTGTCTCTTAGTGCCTCTGACGATGTATCTCCTTCGACTTGAGGATTCTGATTCAGTTGTCTCTGCTGTTCCCTATTATGATATCTGATTTCTCTCTCACTCATTTGTTGTTTGACTGATCACAGGATGGCAAGATGAAGGCTCTGATACCACTGTAATGACCCTCACTAGTAGAATCACTAAACTATGATATAGCACTTATGGAATTCCGTCAAACAGTTGGTAAGCAATCAAATTATACTGCTGTAGGTGTAAAACTGAAAACAAATCCACTCAGCTAAATTGAATTCGCCAATATATCCATTTAATGAAGATATAGATCTTTTTTCTATTGATTGCAATTTTCAGATTTTCAACAAGATATCTTAGAATTCACAATGCAACTAAGAGCAAATAATATCTTTTCTTATTTCGACCTTCAGATGGACAGAATAATATCCTTTTTAAATCATGGACAGAATGCAAACGATAGGCAAATAATTGTATTTCTATTAACGATATGCAAATAGAACTATTACAAAACTCAATGACTGTAGCATTAATGCCTCATATCAAGCAATGGCGATTCAGGAAATGAACCTGGTCTGGTAATATACTGACTGTGTCACTTTGTGAGGCGGCTGTTATAATTGACGACTTTTCCGGCATTCGTGTAGCCCACAATGGCTACAGCAGGCATGCCATGATCATATTGTTTGCCCTGTCTTTGGCGTGACGCCCTCTGCCTCTGCCGTGTTTCTTTCCAAACCCGATTTGGCCGTTGAGTTGACAAGCTATTGCGGTAGATGTTTGGCGCACTTAGCAAAGTCCACGCCGATTCTGCCCAGCTCCCCAAATAAGCGCCCAGCTAACAACAGTCAATAACAAGGATAGTGGCGGCTGTAAGTCTGCACCCCTTTTTAATTCATACAACACCCAAAATGGCACGATGTAATCATGCCACTTTCTCCTGCGGAAATATCTCTTGCTGTAAAGGAACGTAGCCTAGGAAGAATTGAAACTGAAGACCGAACTAAAGTAGGAAATAGATTACCGTTGTCACAGGAGTGGTTAATAAATCGAGCCACATTATTGCAGCGTCAATATTTAGTCTCAGACATGTTTGACCGGAAGGCAGGTGCTTTCTTATGACTTAACGAAGCAAAAATAGAAATTGCGCTTATCTTCACCAGAATGTCGTTGTCTTCCTCTGGCTTCTGCGGCTGTGAAAGGAAACTCTCCTAAACTCCTTCAGAACTGGACTGTGAATGATAGTGTCCGAATTGTTGAAGTCAATGATGAATTTGAAACCCTGTCCGTACTGAGGGACACCAAAATTGTTCAATCCTTGAACTGAACCAGAATACTGAATGAAGCTCAACATGAAATCGCTGAAGACCACTTCCAATGTGCACCCCTTCAGAAGATCTTCCACTTCCTCAGTTATGCAATTTCTTGAGAGGTATCGTTCTCAAGGATTTAGCTGAATATTTGCAGACTATCAAGCCTTACAAATGCTCAAGAAGATTCACATGATCAAAATAAACTGGGATATCCAAATGAGAGACCCATGAGGTCTATTTAAGCACTTTTCGGAAATTCTAGAAGTTTCCGTAATACATCTTGGTAAAACATCATTATACTTTTTAAATAAAAAGTAATTTAATAAAAAGTGCACCTAAATTTAAAAATATAACATTTGGCCCCAAATAAATAAATATATTTTCTTCGAGAGCATAATGAGCCATCCGATCGCAAAAATGACTCTCTCATCACCACCATCTGCCTACGAGAGTCCGGAATAGGCAAATCCACGTGAAGTGTCATGTCGTACTAGAGAGGGGACATGACAGATAGTAGAAAATTTGACAGATAAGTTACTTTCATTGTCACCCTACAAGACTGTAAGTGATATTTCCACTAATGTTAGCCTCTAAGTAAACAGTTGTTTTTGGAATGAACTCTTTAGGTCTAGAAAACATGAGCACTCCCAACACAATCCTCAGAATTGATTCCAAAGGTATCCATAGTTCAAATGAAGAAACCACACTTCAAAAGCGAAAGGGACCAGTATCTCAGTGGTAGAGTGCCCCAGCATGCTATGGTTCTAGGTTCCTTGACTTATCCAGACCTTGGAAAATGATAATAATCATAAAACAGCAAGATAAAAGTAGTGATCACTGCTGCATATTCCAACAATGGCATAGCAGAACAAGAGATCTCATATACCACAGGACCATTTTCCACTAAAATGCTCCTATATTTTATACATAGAAAACTGCATAAACAAAGAGGGCACATGGATTTATGGAAGTAGCAGGTTAGGGACTCGGTCAATGGAAAAACAGTGATGCAGCAAGGTCTAGCATAGGATAGGAAAAAGGTAGGTGATAAGAAAGTCATTATTAGTAGTAGCTTAGGAAAGATATTAGGAATTTTGGATAGGTACAAAGCAGAAGCCACTCAACAATTCGTCTATTAAAAATCTGCGCTACCAGGAAATGGAAACAGATTTCAAACATGGAAACACCAATTTTCCAATAACCTTTGGAGATGAAACAAAATGAAAACAGCAATAAAATAAATTATTATAAAATATTAATATATAAAAAATGCATAATATTCATTTTTAGTCCATAAAAGATAAAACACTTAAAAAACATGGTATTAATGAAAATTCAAAACATCCATCATACTTAACATTTCAAATGTTTTATAGGCTCAAAATCTAAATGCAATCCCAAATTAGTTCACAATGTAGGAAATTTCAGAATTGCCGGAAATGCCCGGACAACTGCCAGAAATGTTCATGAAATGTATGGCTTTTGAAACGTTTCCAGTGCGTTTTGGATCCACGAATCGCTTGGGAAGCAATTCCACACCAGGTGCAGGAGGCGTTTCCTAAAATTTAAATTAGAATGAAAGGTGAGAGATGGGTATTTGAGGATAAGATGGAAAAAATCTGAGTGAGAAAAATGGAAGTAAGGGGCTAGCTAATATAATAACGTTATTATGAAAACAAATTTATTAGGTCAGTCATTGTTTTGAGCAATAACCCTAGGAAACCTTTGGGCATAAGAGCCCATTTAGAAGATAATAAACAAGGAATAGATGAAAAAATGTCATTGTGGGTGAGAATAGTATGCAGAATGATACAAAAATTACTCGTGTTGAACCAGGGATGGGTTTTCCTTTTGTCAAATGCTACCAATTATTTAAACTTGGGATGTTCTGAGAGATCATAGGATGTGGGATTAGCGGCTCCAAAATGATGATAATGAATTGTCAATTGAGGTGCTGGATCCTGATGCAAAGACCCAATTATCTGGACTTGGATTTGATAAGCACTCAGCTATGGAGGAGGGCCAAGGCAGCAGAAGCACTCATACTCAACTTCTAGAGTAGCAGGCTCCTCCAAGTCACAGCTAGGATTTTACGACGATATTGATATTTAATTATTTTACATGTGCACATAATAAACATCTTAAAAATTGATTTATTTTATTTTCCTCTATATCCTTGATATATACCATTATTGTTTTTTACTTCCTCAATTTTCAATACTTTCTTATAAGGTATTTTCATAAAATTTAGATTGATATGTGTCGGTTCATCATTTTATGCTCATTCAAAATATTTTATTATGTTTGAATGACAAAAACTTGATGAATTTACAAATAAAACGAAAAAAACGTGAGGAAGATCCCTCTCTTATCTGCAACCTCCTCAATTCATTGTAATATGTTTATTTTGTTAGAATATTTAATTAATACATAGTCTAGGTGAATAAGACTAATGTAAGTGGTGATGTTATATTGCTACACTTACAACACATACGTAGATTAAATTAATATTGTTAGGATGCTATGTTAATTAGAGCACTAGAATCTGTAGAATAGAATTTGTTAGTATTTAGTTAGATTTTGATAGATTTGATTTCATAAGATATAGGAGCCTTAGTTAGTCAACCCTAATGTATATATAAGACTATTGTATGAATGAATTAAAATGCATGTAAACACTTATTTGTGCTAAAATTTGGTATTAGAGCAAGTTGATTAGGCAAGAGATCAAGAAGATTTTGTAGATCATTGCAATCAAAGAGAGCATTCTAAAAGCATGAAAAAATGAAGCGGAGGGGCATCTAGCACCAAAAGAAATAAATATAGCAACTCTATTGTGAAAGTCGTTCAGGGCTGTTAAGAAAAGAGAGGTGCTCCAGGAATACAAACACATTGTGTTTGAAGAGTGCAACTCTCAAAAGCCCAACAGAAACACATCTCAATATCATCCAACCTCAACATCATACAATTCAACACAGTGGCTATGGATAGGGATGTGCAGCCCTGAATAAAAGCAAAGCAAATCTCAAATATGCCATCAAACTCGTTGATTGAAGCCTGAGCGCAATCAACTGCAGCCTGTGCACCATTAGTCTGTAAAAACAACCACATCCAAATGTATTAATACAAATATATTTGTTGCAGCCTGGAGAAAGGAGCGCCCAGCCATTCACAGAAGTGCCATCCAAGAAAGCACAGCAACAGAAGTAGCTGGAAAGACGTTGTGAAGGCATGAAGGAGCTGAGAAATCATCTGCTAGGAGGTGCGCCACTGTTTTCTTGCCTGGAGGAGAGCCATTACTGCCTCAGGCAAAGATGCACACAGGTTCTTCTTTATTGGCTAAGAAAAGATATACATTTCTTAGCCTAAGTTCTTTATACTTCATAAAAATCCAGGGCAAATTTTTATGTTTTTAAAGTTATTAAAATTAAACTTTAGATAATTTTTAATATGGCCTTAAAATGAGCCCAGGAAGACCGTTATTTCAGAATCTGGTAAACCGTAAGGAGACAAGAGCAAAAAACTGGCCACATTATCCAGTTGGGAGTAATAAAACGTACAGAAAATTAGTTTTTTCCTAAGTTTCTGTAAAACTCCCAAAACAAGTATTTCCATATTTTGCTTAAAGTGACCAAAAACAATAATTAATTGTGTATCTTGCAAACCAGGAGGCGCTAGGCTATAAAATTTTGAAAACTTGTGTGAAATCACCTACCAAAGCACTCCCTGAAACAGTTTCATTCCAGCCTGCATAAAACTCTCTATTGCATTATTTTCATGATTTGTGTCTTCAAACAAGCTCATAGTAGAAGTAACTTCAGTATCTCAAAAATTATTCATACACAAAACCTGAAACTTTGTTTGGAGTTGTAAAACAGGATTCCAGACTATATTGTAATAGTGGTATTCTAAAGGATTTAATTGTTTTTTTTCTGTTTTTTCACTATAACATATAATCGCTGTGAATGGCCCAAGATTTGTTGTCCTTGATACACAGCTTCTTAGCGGTGATAATTATGCTGCATGGAAGACCAAGGTGAAAACTCCCCTGGAATCTGAAGAGATCTAGTTGGTTGTTGACAGCACATACACCCAACAAAGTGGACCAAAGGGCGAACTTGATCATTATGTTCAAGGTATCGAATAACTTCCAGCCTCATATCCAAAATGCTACTTCAGCCAAAGACGCTTGGAATAAACTTAGTACCATCTACGAAGCCAAGAACCAGAATACCATTCTTCATCTACAAACTCAGCTTCATTGTCTCAAACTAAAGACAAGTGAAAAATTTTAAGGATTTCTTCGTCAGGTTGCAACACTGTAAGCTTCACTCCTCACATTGGGCGAGAAAGTTTCAGATGCCTCCCTTGTGCACATGGTCTTGAAAGCACTGCCCCTTGCTTACAAGATCTTTGTGACTCCTCTAGATATCTTAGATATGAACCCGACTTTTGAAAAGTTGGTTGACATTTTGTAACTGGAAGAATCCATGCACGCCGAAGAGGAAGATGAAGAACATGTACTTGCATCACATCAAAACTTAAAAGGTGAAGAAGCCCATGATACCTTCAAACCAATCTCCCAAGCAGACCAGTCAGCAGAACCAGCAAGGGAACAAACCTTGTTCCTAGAGGATTTGTCTAATCTGTGGAAAGACAGACCATGAACTACAATATTGTTGGTATAATGCATTTACACAAGGCTCATCCAACAACAAGAAGCCCAACCCCCAACAATCTCCACAAAGATAGAAGAAGAAGCCACAGTTCACACATAGCTAGAAGAAGAAGCCTTCCCCACAGCAACATGGGAACATTATTGAAGACAATGATCCCTCAGATGAGGATTATGTCTCTGCTAGTCAAAAAAATTAGAACACTCCTCCAAATGCAATCTTGTACGTGGATTCCATCGCCACAAGGCACGTGAGCAGATGGAAGGATTGGTTCACCAACTTGAACCATTTGACATATCATGGTAATGTATCTCTTGGGAATGATTCATCGTATAGTGTTCAAGGTTCTGGATGATATTTCTTTAACTCTTGATAATCATGCTTGTAAAATCACAGAAATCCTATATGTTTGAGGACTAACTAAAAATCTGTTGTCTGTCAGTCAACTGCTCAATCACAACCTAAAGGTTGAATTTGATTGGCAAGATGGCAAAACAAATGTCTTATTAGAAACAAGTCTAGAAGCTCAAAAATTGTCGCAAGAACTTCTATTGTAGGTAAAATGTTTCAGCTTGATGTTGTCCACCAAGACAATCAAGCTCTAGTTGTATAAGATACAAATAGCTAATTTGTGGCATAGGAGATATGGACACTTGAGTTTTGGGTCCCTGATTACACTAAGCAAGCACAAAATGGTGGGAGGCCTTCCCTCACTGTAGAGAAAAATATTGATGGGTGTTCCAGTTGTTTAGCTGGAAAACAACATAGAGCTCCATTTAGCACAAGTTTATTTTGGGCACCTGGTCTGTGGGATCTGGGGCACACCGATGTGTGCAGGAACATGAGACCTAATTTTAGTGGCTTCCAGTATTTTCAGTTCTTAGTTGATGAATACTCACGAAATATGTGCTTATATCGCTTAAAGATTAAGGATCAAACTTTTCAAGTCGTTAAAGAATTCAAAGCCACTGTGGAGGGAGAATATGGTTGTCGCATTCATGTCCTACACTCAAATCAAGGAGGTTAATATATCAGTAAAGAGTTCTCTGAATTTCTAAAGACACATGGCATTCGCCACCAACTAACTACACCTTATTCCACAACAGAACGATGTTGTAGAGCGGCATAAATGCACTATTAGGGAGTGGTGTGCAACATGGTTGAGGACTCACATCTGCCTCGTACATACTAGGCAGACACAGTTCGCACAATGGTCTACCTATTGCATCGAGCACACATCAAAGCTCTTGATGGTATCGCAACACAAGAATGGACTGGGTATAAGCATTTTTATCTTTCGTCTTCGTGTTTTTAGCTAAATTACATATGCATGTCCCTAAAAATAAGAGAATAAATATATAAGAAATCATTGGCATGCATTTTTCTTGGCTACAGTGAAGAGTCAACATATTGACTCATGGATCCAAAAACCAAGAAGATATACATCAACAAGAATGTTGTATTTGATGAGAAGGGTGAATCCAATCCACCCTCCACACAGGTATTAGACCCGTAAACATTTCTAACGTTGATAGTGGTAGTGATGATGAGGACAATGATGACAGTCAGCCAGGTCCTCCAGCTCCACCACCCACTAATATTGTTCAAGTATGCCCAAGTGGTATACCAGTATTATTCAAGATGTAAAATTGGATGGAGTCCGAGACACTTCCACTATAGGACCGAGGACTCGTAGCATAGCTTGTGCAAAGGTGAATTTGGCCCTTATGAGCACAATTGCAAAATCATTTGAGGCCTCAATGATTTGTGAAGCCTAAGAGTCAAAGCCTTAGAAAGAGGTTGTAGATGCAGAGTATTGGTCATTGATGAAGAACAATACATGGCAGCTTGTTGGTCCTCCACTAGGGAAGAAGCCTATCGGTTGCAAGTGGATCTTTAAAACCAAGTACAAAACAAATGGGAGCATTAAAAAGTACAAGACAAGACTTGTAGCAAATGGCTACGCACAGAAAGAAGGCATTGATTATGAGGAGAAGCTTCCACAACAAAATAAAGACTATCAAAATGGTGTTTGCTATGTTTGCACAATTTGGACGAAAATTTCATCAAATCGATGTTGAAAGTGCCTTCCTAAATGGAGATTTGCAAGAGAGAGTCTACATGACCCAACCATAGAGTTTTGTCACACCTGGTCAAGAACAAAAGGTGCGTAGACTTATCAAGTCATTCTATGATCTCAAACAAGCTCCACAAGCCCGGTACATCAAGATTGATCAGCATCTCGTACACCATGGATTCCAGATAAGTCCATATGATCCAAACCTTTACTTCAAGGAGCAAGGGGGGAGGTTGTGATTGTCATTGTGTATGTCACGATCTAGTCATCATTGGCAGCTCGGTGAAGATGATTGATGCAACAAAAAATGATCTCAAGTGATCATTCAACATGACAAATCTCAAGCTATTGCACTATTGTCTTGGTTTGGAGGTATGGCAAAAGGGACACCACATCTTCGTGTCTCAATTGAAGTATGCCAAGACCATGCCCGAGTAATTTTGGATGATGGACTGTAAGCCTCTTGCAACAACCGTGACAACAAGACTTTCGTTGTCTTCTTCAGATCCATTGCTAACAGTAAATGCCTCTCTCTATTGACAATTAATTAGAAGTCTCATTTACTTGACCTACACTAGGCCAGTTATTAGCTATGTTGTTAGTTATCTTTCATGGTTCATGCAGGAACCGAAGATGAGTCATTGGAAAGCAACAAAGCAGATATTGAGATACACCTAAAGTACTGTGGAGTATGGCCTAGAATACAAGAAGAATGATCAATTTTTCTGGACAGGGTACACGAACACAAATCATGCAGGTTCTATTGATGACAAGAAATCCACATCTAGATTTGTTTTCTTTTAGGATCTAGTCCTATCCCATGGGGGGAGCAAGAAGCAAAACTTTGTTCCTCAATCTTCCACTAAGGCGGAATATCGTGCAGCAGGAGGTGTTGTCTGCAAAGCGATATGGCTACATCACATACTTGCAGGACTGGAAGTACCACAAACAGCCAACGATTCTATATTGCGACAATCAGGGTATTCTAATAAAACTTGTTTGCAATCTAGTGCACTTTTCATGAGCACATGAAGCACATTGAGGTTCAAGTCCACTTTATACGTCAACATCTTCAACAACACAACAAACAGCTCCAGTTTTGCCTCACTCAAGATTAGTGTGCGAATATCTTCACGAAATCACTTGCACGTGATAAGTTTGAAGCATTCCACAATTCTCTCTCTTGTTCTCTTGAGACTATGATGAATTAAAAGGGGTAGTGTTAGAATAATTAATTAATACATAGTTTAGGTGAATAATACTAATGTAAGTAGTGGTGTTATATTGTTACAACACACACATAGATTAAGTTAATATATTTAGGATGCTATGTTGATTAGAGCACTAGCATCCATAGAATATAATTCGTTAGTATTGAGTAAGATTTTGATAGATTAGACTTCCTAAATAATAGGAGCTATGGTTAGTCAGCAACCTAAACTAGAACTAAAATGCACATAAACTCTTGTTTGTGCTAAAAATATTTGATATATTTTATTATGTTTGAATGGCAAAAACTTGATGAACTTAAAAACCAAGAAAACAAATATATCTGATTGTGGAAAATCTATTTCTTATCTGCAACCTCCGTCACATTGATGTTGCCCTTGTAGTTGCCATTTCCGGGATTCCCGTAACTATGATCTAAACTGAAAATTACCAAATAAAAAGAAAATTCGAATTGAACAAATACAAATTTTAAAGAAGAATATACCCTGGAACATGGCAACTAAACCTACTGAATTAGGGGGGAAAAAAAAGTGAATTACCGATTAAAAAGAAAAGGCTGAATTTATCAAATTATAAAAAGTGTGAGAGTTAGTGTTAGGGTTACCTAAGTTAATTTGACGATCGCAGTTGCTGCGGCCATATTTCTCCGCAAGTTCAGCCATTTCCTCTTCTGTGAGAGGCTCGCCCAATATTTCATCTCGGCGCTTCTCGTAATTATCTGCATTGTCTTTGAGCGGTGCGGGAGCAGGAGCAGACCAGCCTGTCCATGTTCTATCAATTCTGCCAGGCCCAAACGGGGAAAATTTCTTCTCGCGGTACCCTATTGGAATTAGGTCGGGATTTGATTCGGAATAACTGTATTGAAAATCGAAAGGCAAAGATGATGTAATGGGGGTTTTATCGTTCGTGTCGAGAGACCACGGGGCTTGGCCAGGGGGTTCGTTGGAAATATTTTTGTGTTCTTTGTTGTTTTTGGTTTTGTTTAGGGTTTTGAACTCGGCAGGATTTAGTGAGGGCTTAAGGGAATTGTAGGGTTTGAATGCAGGATTCGAATCGTACAGAAAGGCATTGTGTGATAATGTTCTGAAGAAGTATTGCAGGGCATTGTAGTGATTATCGTGCTGTTGTGGGAGTCGTCTGGTAATGCTTGCCATGAGCAGAAGCACGAATACCAGGTGGGTGATCAATACGATCGAAATGCATTCACGGCACTTTTACAATTTTCATCCTTAGAATTGATTGAAAAAAAGATTTTTATAATGCCCGATAGATCAAACGCTCCATGAACCCAAACGCGGGATCAAAGGATACGTTGTGCCCAAACAATCACTTCAGACCAGCGCTAGCTTCTCCGATTATCATTTCTCTTTTCTAGTTGGATCTTTTGATCATGAAATGAAATGATTTATTTCACTGTTACGAAATCTAATAGTTCATGGGACTATACTGTGTCATTGTGTTTTGATTCTTTATTGATGTATAACTTGAGGTATGGTTTGTTTTGTTTTTTCCTATTTGTAAAAGATGAGGGATGGTTGGTTTGTTTTTTTCTTTCAAAGGAAAGTTATTTCTTTTTCTATCGATTTAAGACGGGTTTTTTAATAATACTTTTATTATCGTCTTTTCAAATAGTTTTAATATGATGTTTATTTTCAATATTTTGGTGTGTTTTATTTGTATATGTCATAAATCTTGATTTTTAAAAATGTATTATTTTGATTGAACTTGCTTTTTTAAATGAGGTAGTCAAAGGGTCAATCGTCAAGTTCAAATTATATATATACTTGATTTGGATGTCGATAACTCCACAATATAATGTCATTTTATCCCTGCCAACGCCAATGTATAAAATATGCATAATCTCTTTTTACATTCTTCTTTTAGCATTGTTCACCTATTGATTTCGTATGAATTAATATGAGCTACTCCTTAGTTTAGCTATCAATATTTTTGTCTTCCATTTGATTTGTATCCCTTGTACACTTTTCTATCTTTATCATAAGTGGGTTTAAATACTTTGATGTTATAATCTTGTAGACTGTAGTCATCTAAAAATGTCATCATATCCCTAGCTTAGCCCTAGACCTATCTTAGAGCCTATTTAGACACTTGTCCAACCTTCATGCAAACCACACATGTCCTTACACATTGCTAAAGTAGTCCCAAACCTTCACTTTAGCATCATGGCCCCCAGTGCATCAAGTTCTACCACATGGACATTAGCACCATAACTTAGACAGTAGCGCAATGGTGTTAGTGTTCCAATTTGGGTGTTATTATCCTTTTCCCATTTTTTGTCACCAACATATATATTTTCAAATCAACAACCACCTAGGGTCGGCCTAGACCTCTTTTAAGACCCGCACGAGTAATAGTATATATACATGACTTTTAGCCATTTATTCGCTAGATAGAAATCAGATGCAATAACACAAATTAACTTAGAATAAGTTGTGTAAAATCAAGATTATTAATCAATATTCTACCCTACTTCTGCATACATTCATCTATAGCCATCCCAAGCTCAAAATACATAGATTTTTAATCTCCAGCATCACTCAAAGTATTCAAATTGGCATTCATACTAGCTTCACTTACACTTGCACCAACACTTGGGTGGGGAGAACTACATCAGGCTTAATCCCTCCTCGAAGTATTGGTATGTAGGCAACTCTCATCACAGCGGGGTGTTGAATATGTCCAACCTACCCTACTAACATCACACTTTGCTACTTGTGCCAATCGAATGCCCTAACAATAGAGAGGTCTAGGGTTTACATGTAAAATCAGTCAAAACAAGTCACTAATACATAATCAAAACTTGTGCGCACATGAATAGGCTTGGCAGAGTCCGACATAGGTGCACCTAGAATTTCAAAGCAGTTCTACACATAGGGCACTAGTGTCAAAAGGAGGACACTAGTGCCATTGGCACTACTATCCAGTTAGGGTGTTAATGTCTAGGAAGGGTTTTGACATTTGGATCATGTCTATGACACTCAGATCAGCGTTTGCCTCGATTTACAGCCTCTTAATCTTCCATCTCAGTCAGTTTTCAGCTAAGTACTTATTTGCATCATTTATTATTATTTTTATAAAGGTTAAACTAGGTCAGTTTTGTTACAAATTAGTGATTGTATTTATTGCATATTTTATACCCTGATTTACTACACTTAACTCATTTAACAACCTAGGGCTTAAACTTCATAGCCCTTAAAAAGTAAAATCATTTGGTGAACCCGACTTACTTCAAATATTATCCAAATCCTAGCCCTATATGTTATTAGAGTTTGTACCCTTCTTTTTTCTATTTCTTTTGGTTGTGTCAGGGTTTTCATACCTCATATGTTCTACGCTGGTAGCCGTCTTCTAAATTACATAAACAAATTTTATGGATAAAGAAGATTCTCCTTCTCCTCCTCATCTCCATGAGGGTGATAGCTACTTTCCCTCTAACAAGGTCCATGTTGTCACTCCTCCAAGAGGTGAGGCAACCTATATTACTATTTCAAATGTTTATACTCAACCTATCCATGCCTCCACCTCTTCCCTACAGGGTGTGTGCCTACATGTTCAATCAGAAGCAACTAGGGTTTACACTTGTGAGACTCTAAGTGATCAAATTATTAGTATGAACAAGTTATTTTTAAAATTACAAAATTAAAAGCAGCTATTACATGAAAATATTGCAATATTAGAAAATCATATTACAAGATAAAAGCTTTAAGGGTACATTAGTGTCAATCATGTATATGCACCTTCACCTAGTCAATTTATGGTAAACAAAATTATATATAAAAACCAGACATCACAACAAAGTGCATCTACAACTAGTGGTTTGAAAAGTATTCAAAGATCAAATAGAATTTCAAGGGAGATTTTAAGGCAAATGATTAAAGCTAAGTTGATCAACCTACCTCCTCTACAGTTAGTGAGGAGATCTAGATATTATTGTGCATATCATCGAATGCATGGTCATCACACAGATTCATGTTTCACATTGAAAAAGCATATACAACAAATAATTGCTAAGGAGGACACTATACAAGATAATTCAATTAAGTAATCCACAGTGATACATGAACATATTCAAAAAGGGACCAATTTAGAAACAATACAAAAGTGGTTACCAAAGCATAACTCAGAACAATAAAATGTTCACAAAGCACAATCAGAGCAAAATATAATACAACAAACACAAGGAAAGCAATTTAAATATGCAAATCTACCTCTCCAAAATGAGGCTCAAATTTTAAAGCAGTTTAGGTTTGGTCAAAAATATCTACAACAGTTTGATTATCAAGGTCAAGGGTTGGGCAAACATCTCCAAGACATCACTACTCATATTCCAAAAATTGATAATGTTAGTCAATAAAGTTTGGGATTTATCAAACATCCTAGGCAAATCATTCACAGACATAATTTATCAAGGCAAAAATCAAGATACAAATGTCAATTACAAAAAAAACTGTATGCACCAAAATTTACTTGTTTTATTAATTGTCACTAACATTACTATTAGTCAACACTAATTTCACTTATCCTGTCTAATCTCATTTATCTCCTTTAATTTCATCCTAATATCACCCCCTTTATACATTTTTTTATTATCTCCCTTATTTATTATTCATCATGCTAACCTTATATATCCCTGCCAATCTATTAATTATGTTAATCATGTCTTAATCTTATCCTAACCCCACTTATCTATTATTTGAGAATTTAAAATTCTCATGACTCACTTACCCACCTACCCTAGCTTATTCCTAGGCTCTCCTACATCCCTAGTCCCTAATCACTATCTAATTACCCATACTAATCCCCTACTAATCATACTTAGTCCCTAAATGGATTCTAGAATTCTTCAATTCTAGAATCCTCTCTAACTTGGCCCTTCTTCTCTAAGAAGCGTCTATTCTAGAGGCTTCCAAGGAATTTTTAATTTCTTTTTAATCCTATCTCTCTCTTCTATTTAAACACCTCCAATCCTCTATTGGAACTAACTACAAGAACTACAAACCAAACCAATGAACCTATGAGCTTCCATGTTATCATTCTAGTCTTGAATCTAATTAATCCATGCAATCCAATTGTCTTCATCAAGCCAACATCATGCTGCCAAATTTGAGTCTATGGTAAGCAATCTTCATCCATAAATCCTTTAGTCTTTTTATTGTTTGAATCTTGGTTTGGAGCAATTAGCTTTTACGATATAATGTTGGTATGAGTGTCTCATTTCCCTTTGCATTTTATTCCTAAATGGCTCTAGATCTTAATGGCAGATTGACATTTTGGGTATTTTGATATAATTGCACAATCAAAATTCTATAGCTCAAAATTTTATCTACATTTTGGCAACCATGGTGGGACCACCCCTTTAATTTAAAAATCTTGCATATTAGATGTGTTTTTGATAGCCTGCAAGATTGATTGGGTAGAGAATAAGCCCCAAATTTCATCAAATTGTCATGCCCAGGCAAACAACAGTTTTGCTTTGCAAAATCACATATTTACAATCATAATTTTGTCATTAAAAGTAGTGGTTTTGCACTGACCACCACACCTTAACCATCTACAACTAAACTTTATGGTAGGTCATCATCTTTTTGTAAAATCATAACTCACAAAAAATGATATTGCATTTAGAATTGTGATTTTGTCTTTATAGTTGTGATTTTGCATGAAGTAGTCCTTAGGGTACAAAATCAATTTTTTGCATAAATGTTTGGTCTTCCTATGTCTATGTTAACCTTTTGTCTTACAGGGTTGAGGTTTAAAACTATCAATCTTAAAATTGGTGGGCCCTTTTATGCTAAGTAAAACTGCAGAAACATAGTTGTATTTTTGCCAGAAAAGTCATGATATTGCCTTGTAAAATAGAAATATTGCCTTTGGGATCAAAATTGGTTGAAATTACTAACTTGGGTCCTTAACAAGTTTTCTACTTCGATTTGCTTGTGGTTTGTCTACAGGAAAGGGAAAGAACTGCTCAGATTAACATAAAACATCCAGAAAAATCCCTTTTGTTGCCTAATGCAAAATCGTAGATCATGAATAGGTGATTTTGCACAATATCAGTGATTTTACATAATATCAATAGTTTTGCATAAATGATGTTGTTCTAATCAAATTTTTGACAATACAGGCACTAGTCTTAACACATTTTTAAAAACCTTTTCATTTTATGTAAATATTTATAGTCTTTGTATAAATTTTTATCATCCTCTTGACATTTTGTTTAGTCTAGTTGTAAAATTTTGGGCATTTTTTCTCATCTTGCAAAATCTTAGATTGTAGATCTTGATTGTATGGTCAAAGTCATGATATTGCTTAACCATTTATGATTTTGTAGAAACCATATAGTGACTACCATGGTTAGTCTACAAACTATAAAATTATGACTCAATAGTCGTAATATTACATAAAACCTATGATTTTAAAGTCTTTGGAAGCGGTATTGTATTAGTCTAACTATGTATATGCAGTTTTGTCTTCTACAATTGCAATTTTGCACTCATTTTTCATATTTATTTTGTCATTTTTGGGTACATTTTTAGAGTCACTTTTAATGAATTTTGAGTCATTTCGAGCATCTTGTAAGTCCCAAATTACATTTGGCATCAAAGGCATTGCCCCTCAACCTCACCCTGTACTACGTTAGGGAGGACACTCAAGGCATTGCCCCTGAACCCTGTAAAGGGCGCTATCCTTTGACCCTACAAGGGGCACTGCTCCTTAACCCCTCTAGGATTGCTTCCCCTAGATCCTCGCATCGTGCCTCCCTCATCCAAAAAGATTATAGAACCAAATCATGATTTTTTAAGGCTTATTAGACTAACATTTTGGGGTGAATATATTAGCATTTCTAACTTACTAACATCTTCTCTTGTAGGTTATATATTTTTTTAACGTCTTATCTTATAGATTACCCCTCAAGATTGCCAAGTGAAACTACTAATCACTTATCTTGTAGGTCCCTTATCAAAAATTTTGGTATTTTTGAAAAATCATCTTATAAACATCTTGTATATGTGATCAAGGAATATAAGAAGGGTGGTTAGATCATATGTTAGCTTCACAATGAAAAGAAATCAAAATGAAAATAAACACACTAACATGCATGACACTATCTTGCTTAGATCAAAAGAAGGAGCACGGTGAAGAAAACCAATTGACAAAGCACAACTAAAAATAGAAAGAACTTACAAATTTCCTTACTAATTACTTGAATGGCCCAAGAGATTTCTTCATTTGGATTGTTCAGCTTGTGCTCAAGAAGTCTTTGTAAAATGGAGTTGTGTGTCTCCTTCTCCTCTTGACACCGTGGTTTGGCTCATGCTTGCTTGATGTAGCTTCGCGGCTCGATGGATTGGCTTGTGATTCACTATTTTGGCATTATAACTCTATTATTTCCAATCTTGTCATAAAACCAGTATTATAACATTACTATGTCTAAGCTCTCCAAATGGAGAGGTAAATTTTTGTATTTATAGGTTTAACAAAAGGGCTTCAAATGGTTTCAAACCTCACCTTAGTTAATTAATTAACCCTAGTAGAGTTAAAAGGTGTCCAAACCTCATGATTAGCATAGAATAGGCATGGGTGAGATATTTTGGATTTTGGACAACTCACAAAGGGTAATTATGAATTCCTAGGATATCTTTAATTTTTGAATTTCCTTTTCGATAATTCATTTAATTGCTTAAAGATGAATTCAATTCGGCATTTGATTAGGTTTTGCATGTTAATTAATTATATTTAGTTATTTTAGTATTTTGCAAGATTTGAATTAATGTCACGGGTGCATTGCTCTTTTTAATGGATTAATAAGCCAAATTATATGTTATGAAGCCAAATTAAAGACATTTAGTGATTCTTAGGCTAGATTTGCAAAGGTTGGTAAGAATCAGTCTAAAGCTCGGTATGAAGCCATTAGTGGTCATTTTTAGATGTTTATAATTTGCTGCTATTTGGGAAGGCATTGCAAGCTATAAGCATAGTAATGTATTCTCAATGATTAAAAAGGTTGTGTGTGCTTATGACTTCAATGGCATTGGATGAACTATAGGGTGCCCCCTCGAGGGAACAATTGGCAAAGGGGTCGGTAAACCGTCCCTCAAAAAAAGAAATGAGTGGACTAAACAAATGAAATGATGGGTGGAAAAGATTGATCTGCCCAAAGATGGTTTTAATCAGTGGCATATGGAGTTGCCCCAATCAAGGTAGATAAACATGATGATTTTCCCACATGTGGTTATAATCATCGACATGGTTGAGATTAATAAAGTGATGATTTTCCCAAAGGCGACTAGAATCATCAAAAAAGGCTAAGGGTGATAAGATATTGGTTATAATCAATTAAAGAGAAATAAGGATGAAAACACAATGATTTACCCAAAGGCGATCAAAATCACTGAGAATGCAAGTGGGATGATGTACAATGGTTTGCCCAAAGGCAATTATAAGCATTATACACTGATTATGGCAAACAAGTCCCTGTTGGGCAGAATAAAGTGAATGAGTTAACCAAAGGCAATTATAATCATTGGAAATACAAGTGGGATGATGTACAATGATTTGCTCAAAAGTAATTAGAATCATCATACCCAGATAGTGGCAAACATGATATGAAATGATGATGGCAAACATGATGATGTCAAATTAATACAGAGGATAAAGATGAATTAGGCAACTTGTTAGTAGGGAGATACACAACTAAACTAGCAAGGAAGAAAATTCTTTTGTTGTTTAATTACTCTATTTGGGATATGATTTGGATTAGATCAAGAATGTTGTTAGTATTGGTGCTAAGTAAATATCGATGTTGTATTTGTTGTATAAACTTTTTGAACCTGATTTTTGTCGTAGCACATGATGGTAGGCATCACAATTGAACACCATGAGAACTTGGTCAAAATATGCATAAGGACTGACTCCTGTGATCCAATAAATAATGGAAAATAATGCACCAATGATAACAACTATGATGACAATGTTGATGCATGAATATGGATTGATTCAAGAATAATGTGCAAGGAATCACCTAATGAACGCATATAGACTAAATCGAGGCAATAACACTTAAATCAAAAAAACATGCACACAAACAAACAAATAAAGAGAAACAAATAATAGTTAGTCATGATGAAACAAACAAACATAATGGAGGAATAGAAGAAAAGGAAGGGGATGGCCGAGTTGTCTGCAGATGCACTAGGCAAGTGGACACTACCTACATAGTTCCATGGACGTGATATCTGTTATCCCCAAAAATAGACTTCTCATTTTTTGGGCAACACATGAACTATTTTTGGTCTTACAAGCCAATGAACCCTCTCTTCTCTTCTAAAAAATTGTTATGAGCCTTCAAATTCTCTATTTTTCAAACTTTTTCAGTTAAGGGACCCTGCAGATGATTTCTACGGACTCTTTCAAGGTTAGAGAAAACTTAGAGAAGACTACGGACTTAGTTTCTATGGAGTCTACAGGCTTGAATCTATGGACTCTATAGATATGTTTCTACAGACTCAACATGCATAAAGTTAGTAGATTCAATGGCTATAACAGGCGAGTTTAATCAAAAGGGGCAAGTTTCCAACACTTAGGCATTTTTAGGATTGGTTCAGCACCTTGGTTCAACCAAAAAGGGTTCATTGGCAAACTTTAAAGAATCAAGCGCTTTGTCAGAATTCATCAAGTTCAACCGCTTAACAGTTCAAAGGGTTCAAAGATTCAATCGATCAATTCAATCAAGCGGTTCAAAGGAGTGCCCAAAAGAAAAAACCCGAGAATGAAACATGCCACATGTCCCTTGCAGAGTCCCATGGAGGGCGACAAGTGGCAACTATGAAAGGTTTCAATATGCTTTTCTAAAAAATAACAGAACGTGCCACGTGTCCCTTGCAAAGCTCGGTGGAGGCCGTCAAGTGTCAACATCTGTTGTTTCTTCCTTGTGTCATGTTATGACTCAGTAGAGCGCAACAAGTGTCTGCACTCATAATTCAAGTTTCTATAAGCTTCTTAGCTTCTTTCAATAAGCTTCCCTTAGAGTCTCATGGAAGGTGCCAAGTGGCAAATGCGAAAGGTTTGTATGTGCTTTTCTAAGAAATTGCAGAAGTCACCGTGTGTCCCTTGAAAAGCTAGGCAGAGGCCACCAAGTGTCAACATCTGTAGTTTCTTCCTTTTACTTCATTATTCGGTAAGGACTGTGGTGGGCCCTAGGTGAGTTGTTAAAGTCAAGCGGAAGCTGCCAGGTGTCATCTGCCGAGACACATTATAATTTGCTTCTCAAAGTAGTGGAATGTGCCACATGTCCCTTACAAATAGATGGAGTGCGCCAAGTGTCTGTATCCATGTGAATCTAAATGAGTCTCGAATGTTTCTATAGTGTTTCGAAAGTCTTGCAAAAGCTGCCATGTGTCACCTTCCATAAGACTCTCAAAAGGCATCTAAAGCCTCTATAAATTAAGCGGATGCTGCCACGTGTCCTCACATGTTTCACAGTAGAACACACCACATGTCACTTGCTGAGATCAGTGGAAAGCGACCAAAGAAAGAAGGAAAGACACGAAGGAATTGCTAAGGAGGATGATGGGCCCACAATCATCAAATTTAGGACAACCAACTAGCCGTTGGCTTTCAAACGATGACGGGCTCGAAGACGTCAAATTTATGGCAATGAGATAACTGTTGATCTTTACAAGCTTAAGCGTGGACCCGAATGAATTCAAAGACCTTTAAGGTGAGAGGAAGAACCAAAAGAACTAGAAAGGGGAAAATATAGCTCGAGGGCTCAAATTGTAGCAAAAAAAAGGGAAGACCAGAAATATCTGTAGGAGTTATTTCCAGTAGGTGGAATAGCTCACTAGGTAGATATTTGAGCCTGCAAACATTGAAGGCACGACCTATTTATCTCTTTTGAAGTAAAGGCAAAGTGGACAACTGCACAAATATCAGGTGACAAGCCAGATGACTCAGGGCCAAGAGAAGACATTTAAGATGAATCAACACGCCATAGTTAAGGCGGTTGCCCTGTTCCAGCATGGTCCTCTTTAACAAAATTGAATGATGCATTCAAGGCATTAAATGCACAGCATGGGCCATTCCATGAAATAGATTGCCAAGCCTTTTTTAACAGCTATATATTGTAATCTCTTTATTGTTTGAAAGGCAGATCTTTTTTAGCACTGAAGTAAACCTCTACCCAAATTGAAAGGTGAATATTGAGACTTTGAGCTCAGATTGTCGTTCATATTATTTTATTTGAATGAAAAAGAAAGTTACTTGCAGACTTTGTGCTGTTACAACTTGTGCCATTTTAGGAGATTGTTCTTAGGTCTATCTTCTAGATGCATTATTGTTTATTTAATCTAACAAGCAAAACTAGTGGAAGTGATAAGGAAGATGTCTTGAAGTCAGTTACTTTTAGACTTTGTGTTGTTATAATTGTCTTCAGTGTGTGTTTTTAGTTTCTATTTCTATGTAAAGGACCTTGGGATGACTTTGTGCCCTCATTGTTCTTCATATTTCTCTTTTCGGGCAGTTGAGGTGGAGACTTTGAGTTCCACTCCATCCTGTTGATTACCGTACCTTGTTACCAGTCATTTGTCACTACCTGAAAGAACTCTTGTTATTTCTTGTAAGACCACTTCTGAAAGAAGAGAAGTGCCTTCAATGTCTTCACCAAGATTTTTCCTTTATTTGTGAGCATCATCTCTGAAAAAAGAGAGATATATGGTGTTATCCTACCCCTGAGTGTTATTTTTTGCATATATTTATAGTATATAGCTCCACATAGTTATTAGGGAACCTCCCCTTGATGAGAGGAGAGATTTGTCCCCTTTGGATGTGGTAAACCTACAACTTTGGCTGACCAATCTCCCTTGCTATGGATGATTAGACCTATTTTGCCCATCAGTACACTGGTGACAAAATATTCACCCAACTATTTTTTGGCGACTCTGCTGGGGAAGAGCATGCAGTTTGAAGTCTTAAGCTTCAAGCTGAAGTAGATCCTACTCTTTTCCATTTTTGTTCTGCAATCTAGCAGCTCCACGCCATACCAGAAGCTAGAGAGTTCAAGGTGTTGTTGACCCTGTCTTTGAGTTGGTGTAGCAAGGGAATTTTGACTTGTTCCCTCCCCAACCTCACCTTCAATGAACTAGGAGTCTTCCTCCTACCAACACCAGGGCACCAATACAAGGCAGAGCTTCTTTTTTTGCCCTTGGTAGAGCTCTGCCTATACATACTCCACCCAAATTTGTTATCCCACTTTTACATAATCAAATCATGGCCCAAGGCCCTTGGGGCAACTCATTTGGTCCACTAAATTTGACCCCATCTCTACACGAGCTACCACGCAGTTCAAAGAAGAATTTCCCCAAATTCTTTGGTGATGGGAAAGTTCACCCTGATGAACATATTGTTGCCTTTAGCATAGCCTGTGGTGT
This sequence comes from Torreya grandis, assembly GCA_037957365.1. Lineage (NCBI taxonomy): Eukaryota > Viridiplantae > Streptophyta > Pinopsida > Cupressales > Taxaceae > Torreya > Torreya grandis. The sequence goes on along the minus strand of JARHVA010002878.1, from coordinate 806,017 downwards.
AATTGGAGTGGAGTATGAAGACATAGCAGTCAGGCTATTTGTAGAAACACTACAAGGTGTTGTGGCAGACTGGTTTTACCATTTACAAGCTAGATCAGTGACTGACTGGAACACACTCAAAGCTAAATTTGAAGCTAGGTTCAAGCCTGCAGAAGATGCACACGCCTTGCTGGCCCAGCTCACACAGATGAAGAAGGAACCTCATGAACCTATGAGAGATTTCATAGCAAAATTTGACAAGCTGAGAAATAGAATCCTTGTAATTGCTCAGCCAACACCTGAAAACCTCAAGTGCTTCTTCATCAACTCACAACTGCTTAAAGTGAGTTTTTTGCTAAGACAGACTGGTCACATAAACCTAGAGGCTACTCAAGACTTAGCTACTGAGGTAGAAGATGACTTTATCTTGGCAGAAAAGATAAAGAGAGATCCGAATAGAGGTAAATCCTCTTCATCTTTTGAATACTCACATATAGCCACCACTGATCCAATGGTGCAAAAGCTAGCAAATGAATTATTGGTTCTCAAAAAACAAATGGCACAAGGGATGTCCTCTGCTCCTTCATATAGAGATGTACCAAGGAGGACATTCCCTAATCAGTCATATCAAGGCCATGCTGCTAGGAACCAAGGGCAAGCGAATCGTCTCCCTCCCCCATGGGGGAACCTGGCCATTGAAGCACCTCCAACCAACCAAGTAGTTGGATATCTAGAAAATAAACATGATTCTTCTTTCCAACCTGAGTTTGATCAAGATAATGATGCTAATATCTTCATTGAGGAAGAAGAAGAATTAGTTGGCGACTCCAACATTAGTTTCCTACATTATCAGGATGAACCCAGAAGTGAAGGAAATACATCTGAGGGATCATATGTTGTATTCACCTAGTCTAAGAATCAATCAGCTCAACCAGTGGATAAGAAGAAAGCGGAGGAGTGACCTCAACCAACAATCTCAATTGCTAAGTGGGGAACCACTCTACGTTTCCAGTCGAAGGACCCAGTGATTGCGAGAAAGGTAACTACCCCAAACATTCATGTGTCTTCTACTTCAAATTCACAGTCTAATCCTCCCCCTCCCCAAAACCCAAAGGATGAACTCCCATCCTCTGTGCCTAGTTCATTTCCAGCATTTGATATAATTGAGCATGTCAAGAAAACCAAAATTCAAATGTTTGAATTTGAATTTTTGCAGTCTAACCCTGATCAGTTGGATAAACTAGTTCAATGTGTAAAAATCCAAACCATCCCAGCAAGATAAGAAGCTAAGAAGGGAACTCATGATCCCCCAAGGAACATGTTTATTCCAAATAACCTTGTCATTACTCCTCCTGCTGCCCCTTGGAAAATAGAGCCTTTCTATGTTTCCCTATTAATAAATGGTCACAAGCTGAGCAATTGCATCATTGATTCCGGAGCTTCAAACAATGTCATGCCTACCAAAGTGGTAGAATCCCTTGGTCTCACATTGACCAAAACATTTGGTAGATGCTTCTCCATGGAAAATAAGCAAGTACCTCTATTGGGACAAATCAAAGATGCTCAATTTGTATTTGCAGCCTTTCCAGACAAAAGAATCAAGATGATTGTCTTAGTGGCCGACGTTCCAGCTTCATATGGCATCCTTCTTGGATGAAACTTCTGCAAAGACATTGGAGGTGAATTGAACATGGACCTATCCGAAGCAAGGATTCTAGTCAAGGGTGTTATGAAAAGATTGATTCCTGAAAAAGAAGCAAAATATATGGTCACCTAAACATTAGCACCTGAAGCCCAAATTTTGTTTAAGTCTTCAGGCATGGGTAACTACTTTCTATCCATGAAAGAAGTTCATGAAGCGTCTGATGAAGATCTTGAAAGTGATGACCTAAAGATTAGTTCAGCTAGAACAACAGAAGAATTGGTAAACTGTAATGCAAGTGTGGAAGCATCTCCACCTCTAAATGAAGAAGAATCTAATGAAAAAGTAGTGTCTAATGAGGTATAGATCCTAGAATTTGATGGTAACTACTCCTCTACTGGTTCAAGAGCCAGGGTTGTGCTGATATCTCCTCGAGGAGATGTTTTTTCTTCATCTTACAAGTTGCAGTTTAGCAATACCAACAACATGACTGAGTATGAATCTCTCTTACTCAGATTGAAGGCAACTCAGGACAAAGGCATTAAGCTCTTTCATGTTAAAGGAGATGTTGAACTGATAGTTTGTCAGGTAAGAGACCTGTATCAAACCAAGAATGAGAGATTGTGCCACTATCGCAATCTAGTCTAGGATCAAATTGAAAACTTTGATGCTTTCAACATCTCTAGAGTTCCCATGGAATTCAATAATAGAGCTGATGCTTTGCCCATTTCAGCTACTCTCTTGGTTCCTCACCTGGACTTCAAAGGAGACAGGTACACTATTGAACTGGTCTTTCGACCAAGTGTGCTTGATAATGCCAATCATTGGCAAGTGTTCAACAATAACAGCCAAATCATTACCTTCTTGGAACAAAAAGATAGTTTTCAACAACTTCAATTTGAAGGCAGTGAACCCCAGAAACTAGAACTAGCCCCTAGATCAAATGCAAATGTAGGTGAGGAGTTCCTGCAACTTAAAAGAAATAAAATCCCCAAAGGCCTGGTTTCCCTTGAGAAGTTGTTTGAAAAGCATGACAGATTCATCAAACAGTAGTAGACAAATTCAAGCTCTTCTCAAGAATTTGATCAAGTAAATCTAGATACCAAGGAAGATCCCAAGATGGTGAACATTGAAAAATGTTGTGCTCTTAAAAAGAGATTCAAGTTCACTGCTCTACTCCATTGGTATATGGATGTCTTAGCATACTCTTATGATGATCTGAAGTCACTCAGGCCTAAAGAAATTCACCATGAGATTCCCCTCAAGATTGACTCTGTGCCTTACAAGCAAAAATATAGGCACTATAATCCAAAAATATCATGTTCCATTATGTCTGAAATACAAAAAATGTTAAATGCTAGGATCATTTTCCCTATCCATCATTCTACATGTATTGCAAACATAGTGCATGTAAGGAAGAAGAATGGCAAAATTTGCCTTTGCGTGGATTTCAGGAACTTGAATCAGTCATCCTTAAAGGATAATTACTCTTTGCCTATCATGGATCAAGTGCTTCAGACAGTGACTGGTTCAGAGATGTTATCAATGCTAGATGACTTCTTGGGTTATAATCAGGTTGAAGTTGGTGAAGCAGACCAACATAAGACTGCTTTCACTATGCCTTGGGGCACATTTGTATATAGAAGGATGCCTTTTGGCTTGATAAATGATGGTGCCACTTTCCAAAGAGCAATGGACATCATTTTTAAAGATGAAATGGGTAATTTCATTATAGTATACTTGGATGATTTAACTATCTTTTCTAAGCATCATCCGAATCATGTGTGCCACTTGCAATAAATGCTAGAACGTTGCATCCAAAATGGCATTTCTTTAAACCCCAAGAAGTCTATTTTTGAGGTAACAAAAGGGAAAGTTCTCATACACATTGTGTCCAAAAGAGGCATAAAGATTGACTCAAACAGAGTCAATTCCATCCAAGAGCTTACTTTGCCCACAAGTAAGACAACAATTCACTCTTTCTTTGGAAAGGTGAATTTCTTACGAAGATTCATCCCTAAGTTTGCTGAGAAGACTCGACATATTGTAAACACGATGAAGGGAAAGACCATCTTCAACTGGACTGAAGAAGGCAAATTGGCATTCCAAGACATTAAGGCAGCTATTGCCCATGCCCCAATTCTGGTTTGTCCAGACTACAACAAGGAATTCACCATATACAGTTATGCTTCTGAACACACTCTTTCAACAATTCTGGTTTAACAAAATAAGGCATGGAATCTCTCATTTCTTTCATGAGTTGTCCTCTTAAAGCCCATGAGCTAAATTACTTAAACATGGATAAGCATGCCTATGCAGTGGTAAAGGCAGTGAAGTATTTTTGCTTCTACATCCTAAATTCACATGTTACTACCTTGGTTTTTGATACCACGGTTAAATCCATATTAACTCAGCAACAGTTTGGGACCAAAAGAGGCAATTGGATTGTAAAAATCCAAGAGTTTGATCTATTCATCAAATGAATGAAGCTGGTGCGTGGAAAAGGTCTATGTCAATTGATTACTGATAATAAGCTAGAACAAACAAAGCATGAAGAATCAAAAGCAGAAGACACACCAACAGTCCTCTTTGTTTCCACCACAAATGAGTGATATTCAAATATTGCTCATTTCTTTACTTATGGTGATTTTCTTGCTCAATTATCTTATAAAGAAAGGACTATCAAGTTGAAAGCTACAAATTTTGTCCTTTGGGATAATGGCATGTACAAAAGGAGCCTTGACAGAGTGTTCTTTCGTTGCGTGGACAAAAAGCAACATAGCCAACTTCTGAAGTCCTTCCACAATCTGACCTATGGAGGACATTTTTCTGCCCTTGTGATTGCCCATAAAATTATGTGAGCCAAGTACTACTGGCCCACTCTATTTCAAGATGCTTATAAATGAGTAAGGAAATGTGAACTATGCCAACATTTTGTTGGAAAACCCAAGTTAGTTGCCCTGCCTCTCAAGCTAGTAGTGATAGAAGAGCCATTCCAGCAATGAAGAATTGATTTCATTGGAGATGTAAACTCATCTTCAAGTGCTGGACATGATTATGTCCTTACAACCACATATTACTTCACCAAGTGGGTTGAAGCAATTCTAACTAAGCAGGCTACTTTTGAAGTAGTATGCAACTTCCTCAAAGAGAACGTTATTGTCAGGTTTGGGCTCCCAACCAAAATTGTCACTGACAATGTAGCTTGTTTCACTTCCTAGGAGATCACTCAATTCTATTTTTACTACGGGATCACTCTCTCCCACTCTTCTGATTACTTTTCACAAGGGAATGGACAAGCTGAATCAAGTAATAAGAACCTAGTCACTATCATCAAGAAGCTAGTGGAAGACAACTAAAGGACATGGCATAAAGCATTGGTTGATGCTTTGTGGGCAGATAGAATTACACCAAAAAAGGCAATTGGTATGTCTCCCTTCCAACTCCTTTACGAGCTCAATGCTGAGATACCAATCACTCTGAAATTGCCAGCATTGAAATTGTCTAAGGCAATTGAATATCAAACATATGAAAGCTCCATTGATAAAAGGATCATGTGCCTGACTGAGCTGGATGAGCAAAGAACTATGGTGGTGGACTGAATTATCGCCCATCAAAGTCTGGTGAAGAAGCTCTTCGACCAGAAAGTAAAAACACGAGATTTCTAGATTAGAGATCAAGTCCTATTGTGGGACAGAAGGAGAGAACCAAAGGGAATGCATGGGAAATTTGACTCCATTTAGAGGGGCACTTTCATTATCCATCATCTCAAAGGTAAAAACAACTTTCTGTTGAAGTATCAAGATGGTACTCTCTTTACTTTGCCTCATAATGGGCACCATCTGAAACACTTCAACTCTTGAAGCATCAGATAAGATTATCTATACATATGTATATTTGTATAGCCTTTGTTTCTGTTGTGTGTTGTTTGTTTTCATTTTTTGGAGCCTTTATTTTTGGGTAGCATGACTCCATAATCCAATGGCATACTTCAAGGCACTGAAGATTCTGGTTTCTACTCCCCTTAGCTGTTCCAAGTTTTCATCTAAAGGAAGTTCCCCAACTGGAGCCAGTTGTTGTCCCCAAAAATAGACTTCTCATTTTTGGGGCAACACATGAACTATTTTTAGTATTACTAGCCAAAGAACCCTCTCTTATCTTCTAAAAAATGTTATGACCCTTCAAATTCTCTATTTTTCAAACTTTTTCAGCTAAGGGACCCTGCAGATGATTTCTACAAACTCTTTCAAGGTTAGAGAAGACTACGGACCTAGTTTCTATGGACTCTATAGGCTTGAACCTATAGACTCTGTAGATATGTTTCTACAGACTCAACATGCTTAAAATTAGCAGATTTAATGGCTATAACAGGCGAGTTCAATCAAAAGGGGCAAGTTTTCAACACTTAGGCATTTTCAGGATTAGTTCAACGCCTTGGTTCAACCAAAAAGGGTTCATCGACAAGCTTCAAAGAATCAAGCACTTTGTCAGAATTCATCGAGTTCAACTTCTTAACGGTTTAAAGGGTTTAAAGATTCAATTGATCAGTTCAATCAAGCAGTTCGAAGGAGTGCCCAAAAGAAAAAACTTGAGAATGAAACATGCCACGTGTCCCTTGCAGAGTCCCACGGAGGGCAACAAGTGGCAACTATGGAAGGTTTCAATATGTTTTTATAAAAAATAGTGGAACATGCCACGTGTCCCTTGCAAAGCTCGACAGAGGCCTCCAAGTGTCAACATCCGCAGTTTCTTCCTTATGTCCTATTATGACTCAGCAGAGCGCAACAAGTGTCTGCACCCGCGCTTCAAGTTTCTATAAGCTTCTTAGCTTCTTTCAATAAGCTTCCCTTAGAGTCCCACAGAAGGTGCCAAGTGGCAAATGTGGAAGGTTTCTATGTGCTTTTCTAAGAAGCTGTGAAACTCACTGTGTGTCCTTTGAAAAGCTAGACAAAGGCCGCCAAGTGTCAACATCCACAGTTTCTTCCTTTTACTTCGTTATTAGGTAAGGACTATGGTGGGCCCTAGGTGAATTGCTAAAGTTGAGCGGAAGCTGCTAGGTGTCATCTGCTGAGACACATTATAATTTGCTTCTCAAAGTAGCGAAATATGCCACATGTCCCTTGTAAAATAGATGGAGCGTGCCAAGTGTCTGTATCCACGTGAATCCAAATGAGTCTCGAATGATTCTATAGTGTTTCTAAAGCCCTGTGAAAGCCACCATGTGTCACCTTTTATAGGACTCTCAAAAGGCATCTAAAGCCTCTATAAGTTAAGTGGATGTTGCCACGTGTCCTCGCATGTTTCACAGTGGAACACACCACGTGTCACAAACTGAGATTAGCAGAAAGCGGCCAAAGCAAGAAGGAAAGACATGAAGGAATTACTGAGGATGATGGGCCCATAGCCATCAAATTTAGGACAACCAACTAGTCATTGGCTTTCAAATGATGACGGGCCTGAAGACATCAAATTTGCGGCAATGAGATAACTGTTGATCTTTGTAGGCTTAAGCGTGGACCCGAATGCATTCAAATACCTTTAGGGTGAGAGGAAGAACCAAAAGAACCAGAAAGGGGAAAATATAGCTCGAGGGATCAAATTATAGGAAAAAAAAGGGAAGACTAAAAATATCTGCAAGAGTTATTTCTAGTAGGTGGAACAATTCACCAGGTAGATATTTGAGCCTACAAACATTGAAGGCACGACCTGTTTGTCTCCTTTGAAGTAAAGGCAAAGTGGATAGCTGCACAGTTATCAGGTGACAAACTAGAAGACTCAGGCCTCAAACCAGAAGACTCAGGCCTAGGAGAAGACATTCGAGATGGATCAACATGCCATAGTTAAGGCAACCGCCCTATTCCAGCATGGTCCTCTTTGACAAAATTGAAAGATGCATTCAAGGCATTAAATGCATAACATGGGCCATTCCATGAAATAGAGCGCCAAGCCTTTCTTAGCAGCTATATATTGTAATCTCTTTATTGTTTGAAAGGCAAATCTTTTTGATCACTGAAGTAAAACTCTACCCAAATTGAAAGGCAAATACTGAGACTTTGAGCTCAGATTGTCATTCATATTATTTTATCTGAATGAGAAAGAAAGTTACTTGCAGACTTTGTGATGTTACAACTTGTGCCATTTTAGGAGATTGTTCTTAGGTCTGTCTTCTAGATGCATTCTTGTTTATGAAGTCACCGCGTGTCCCTTGAAAAGCTAGGCAGAGGCCGCCAAGTGTCAACATCCGTAGTTTCTTCTTTTTACTTCGTTATTAGGTAAGGACTGTGGTGGGCCCTAGGTGAGTTGTTAAAGTCAAGCGAAAGCTGCCAGGTGTCATCTGCCGAGACACATTATAATTTGCTTCTCAAAGTAGTGGAACGTGCCACGTGTCCCTTATAAAATGGATGGAGTGCGCCAAGTGTTTGTATCCACGTGAATCTAAATGAGTCTCAAATGTTTCGAAAGTCTTGCAGAAGCTGCCATGTGTCACCTTCCATAGGACTCTCAAAAGGCATCTAAAGCCTTTATAAGTTAAGCAGATGTTGCCACGTGTCCTCACATGTTTCACAGTAGAACACACCACATGTCACTTGCTGAGATCAGTGAAAAGCGACCAAAGAAAGAAGGAAAGACACGAAGGAATTGCTAAGGATGACAGGCCCACAGCCATCAAATTCAAGACAACCAACTAGTCATTGGCTTTCAAATGATGACGGGCCCGAAGACGTCAAATTTATGGCAATGAGATAACTGTTGATCTCTGCAAGCTTAAGTGTGGACCCGAATGCATTCAAAGACCTTCAAGGTGAGAGGAAAAACCAAAAGAACTAGAAAGGGGAAAATATAGCTCGAGGGCTCAAATTGTAGCAGAAAAAGGGAAGACCAAAAATATTTGTAGGAGTTATTTCTAGTAGGTGGAATAGCTCACCAGGTAGATATTTGAGCCTGCAAACATTGAAGGCATGACCTATTTATCTCTTTTGAAGTAAAGGCGAAGTGGATAGCTACATAAATATCAGGTGACAAACCAAATGACTCAGACCCAGGAGAAGACATTCAAGATGAATCAACACGCCACAGTTAAGGCGGCCGCCCTATTCCAACATGGTCCTCTTTGACAAAATTGAAAGATGCATTCAAGGCATTAAATGCACAACATGGGCCATTCCATGAAATAGATTGCCAAGCCTTTTTTAACAGCTATATATTGTAATCTCTTTATTATTTGAAAGGCAGATCTTTTTGAGCACTGAAGCAAACCTCTACCCAAATTGAAAGGCGAATACTGAGACTTTGAGCTCAGATTGTCGTTCATATTATTTTATCTGAATGAGAAAGGAAATTACTTGCAGACTTTGTGCTGTTACAACTTGTGCCATTTTAGGAGATTGTTCTTAGGTCTGTCTTCTAGATGCATTCTTGTTTATTTAATCTAACAAGTAGAACTAGTGGAAGTGATAAGGAAGATGTCTTGAAGTCAGTTACTTTCAGACTTTGTGCTGTTATAATTGTCTTCAGTGTGTGTTTTCAGTTTTTGTTTCTATGTAAAGGACCTTGGGACGACTTTGTGCCCTCATTGTTCTTCATATTTCACTCTTTGGGCAGTTGAGGTGGAGACTTTGATTTCCACTCCATCTTGTTGATTATCGTACCCTGTTACCAGTCATTTGTCACTACCTGAAAGAACTCTTGTTGTTTCCTATAAGACCACTTATGAAAGAAGAGAAGTGCCTTCAGTGTCTTCACCAAGATTTCTCCTTTGTTTGCAAGCATCATCTCTGAAAAAAGAGAGATGGATGGTGTTATCCTACCCCTGAGTGTTATTTTTTGCATATATTTATAGTATATAGCTCCACATAGTTATTAGGGAACCTCCCCTTGATGAGAGGAGAGATTTGTCCCCTTTGGATGTGGTAAACCTACAACTTTGGCCAACCAATCCCCCTTACTATGGATGATTAGACCTATTTTGCCTATTAGTACGCTGGTGACAAAATATTCACCCAACAATATCCAACAAAAATTTTAGACCGAATGTAGTTCTCCTAAAAAATGGGATAAGAAAATGATGATAAACAAAAAAAACATGATGGATGCGATGGAAGAATAGGAATGGTCTTGTAAAATTGCAAGTGTGTGGGATAAAAGGCCAAAAAGGATGGGGAAACTAAGTGAGAAGTGATTTTTGTGACTTAGTGAGGGTTCCCATATTCCTTAAGGCAAAGGAGTGGTTAATGTTTTTAGTTTTTCTAAATCAATTTCACAAATGTTTTTGAAATTTTGGAGTATCTCAACTCAATTGAGAATGATGAGACACTAAATGGTCCAGGTTCGCAAAACATGAGAGCGTTTAAACTCAAATGGTTGTTTATAAAATGGAAAGAACATGTGGAAAAGGGGGACTAAGCTGACCTTAAAAAGTATCAAGTGCTACCCACAGTCTGAAAATGGCCTTAAGTCACAGTAGTTCCACCTTACAATGGAGGAATCTAACTAGTGTAGTAGCCAATTCAAATAAAATAGGCAAAGTTGGCATAATAGCATAATACGACATATGAATGGCAAGTTGGTCTGCCAAGGCACAATAAATAAATGTTGTCCCTAATTTTGTCATAAGCAGTTATAACTAGGAAACAATGATATAGATCAATGATACTAATTTGCCCATAGGTAGTTATAATTAGTAGCAAGACTGGTGAGACATTGATTTGACTATAGATGGTTATAATTAGGCCCACACAAACAAAGTGTGATATAGAACAAAACAATAAATGAAGGATGCAACTACCAAAACTTTTATCATACTGCTCTAAAATATGATCTTTGTCTACAATTATTGAAACAACTATTGAAACTAATCTGATTCTTCATGCTAAAAGTGGAACCAATGGATGAACTAAGGTTAAATAGGCTAGGTAGGAAGGATCAAAACATGTTGGTCAATAGAAAAGGTATGGTAAAATGACATATGGAATGACATTGTTTAGGATGATGATGGTATGAAAATTGTATAAAATGGTAGAATGGTTGACCCTGAGTGATAAGGTGAGGGAAAATGGCAGAGTATGAAATAATGGTAAAAGGAATGGCAAAAGAAAAATGTCATGGTACATGTTTTTGGCCTAGGTACGGTAAATGGCAAAAGGGCAAAGGTATGATTCATGTTTTTGGCCTAGGTGAATGCTTATGATGTTCTTGGCAATGTGGAGATGCACGTCTCGATCAATAAATGTGACAACCATAATAATCAATCATGTTAATTACTAGCCCACACCTCATCTGAATAGCTACTCTATCAAGAACTAGCTGCATGTTTTAGATGCAAATTATGTTGTTGTGATCTTTGTTGGTTGTTGATTCTATTTCCTTTAAACACCAAGACAAGATATATTTATAGCCTTTGCAAAGGAAAGTGCGATCATGGATGGTAAATAGGGATAAATTTTGGTTGATAGGTTTGATTGGGAAATGGAATGGTGGATGATAATGGAATGTATAATGGTTGGGAAAAAAATGAAGATTGGGATTTTCAGGCACATACAATGTTGTTAATTTTGGATTTAGAATAACTTTAGATGTGGTGGGGCCGAAGAAATCTAAATTTTTTATGTTTGGGTCTAAGAGTAGCTACCATCTAATTAGGTTGTAGATTGGAAGCTATTTTGATTTCATCTTTGATTTTGTCTTCATCGAGCAGTGAAGAATTTTTTTGCTTGGCTATTGACACCTTGAAGAGGTTTTCCCTAATGAAGTTGTCTTGATTATCCCATAGTGCCTCTGAGAGGGTTTCACTAAAGAACATTGACTTTTGACTTTGATTATCTTCTAGCACCTTTGAAAAGGTTTCACTAGAAGATGTTGAGTTTGAACTTGGATTATCCCTTAGCACCTATGAAAAGGTTTCACTAGGAGATTATTCTTCTTTTACATGAATTTGGTCTTGGCCTCCATATTGTTCTTTATCTGATATGTCACCATGGATGCAGTTTAATAATGTGTGATTCTATTGGTCCCAATTGAAACTTGTGGGAGATGAAATATCAATAAAATGGCTAGGCTGGTTAGTGGTAATAGTATGTGGAATGATAAGAGGCCATACAATCCTCATAGAAGATACTAAGAGAACTTGTGTCGACGTTGAAGCAATCATCCTTAAAAACCATGGAAGGATCACAAATGTATTCAAATTGATCTGTGAGGCATGTGTAACCAATATTGTAACAACCACAAACATATTTTAAATCTGATTCAGACTCAAGGGACTCTGAATCCAATGTTGAGACTAACGTTGATTCTAATTTTGATGCTAAATCTGATGTCGATTGAAGAATAAAACCTAACTCTAATTCTAATTATTCATCTGATGTGGATGTTGCTATAATTATGTCTTTTTGAATGTTTGATTGGGGACAAGCAATGGCCTATGATGGCATAATGGGCTCCACAAAGACTAGTTTATCAAAGTGAGACTCCTTAATGATGAGAAAAAGATCAAGATATAACTCTTTAGAGACTGGCTTGTCAATAGGAGGCTCTTGAAAAATAGACATAGTATTAAGAGGTGATTCATCACAGGTTGACTCATCACAAATGGTTGGTTCAATAAAAACATCTTGGATTGGTTGGTTCTCTTGGCCTTAGCTTATTATTAGTTGTAAATTACCAGTTTTGAATACAACTTAGTCCTTAAATGATTGGCTCAGTTGGAGAGGTACCAATTATATTGGTTGGGCTAGATGATTGATAAGGGTTTTCTAAAATGTGGAATGACAGGAAACAATACAATAATAACCAATGGTTGGATAATGAGATGGTGTTGTGGAGCTTGGTTTCTCACGTAAGCCAAAGTATGAGGTACTGGTATAAAAATGGTAGGGTATTATGGAGATTGATTGCTTGCATAATCCAAATAATGGAGTCTTTGAATGATACATATAGGGTATTTGTGAAGGTTGGTTGCTATCTAAATCTAAAGGATGAAGTCCTAGAATGATATAGATAGGGTGTTATGAAGCTTGACTCTTCACACAAGTCAAAGGATGAGGTCCTGGTTGGATAAGTTTGGGGCATTGTGGAGCTTGGTTACTCGCACAAGCCAAAAGATGAAGTCTTGGTAAAACAAAAGGGCATTATGGAGCCTAGTTGCTTGCACAAGCTAAAGGATGAGGTCCTGGAATGATAATGGTAGTCCTTGGATGTTGTGGAGCTTGGTAGCTCACATAATCCAAAGGAGGGTTAATGGTATGGTGAGGGGAATATGTGGTCATGTAAGGGTGAGTATAATACCACAATTGAACACAAAAAGGTATCACTGAATCTCATGCCTGGTAATCTTGGCTTTGTCCCCTAGATTGATTATGGTAAGGAGGTTATGGATTCTCCTCCTAAATAACATTATCCTTATCCTAGTAAGGGTTAAAAGTTGGATTTTTTGGATCTCGACTATGTTCCCCATATTGAGTATTGTAGGGAGGAAAAGAATACTTCTCACAAACCATATTGTCTTCATAAGGGTCTTCAACAAAGTCATCAAAATCAATGTCATTTTGTGAGGCCATTCCATTATAAATTGGATTGTACATGACTCCACCATAAGTGTATCTAAACATATCCACATCAATGCTAATGCTCCACAGAAAAAGGCTTAGAATTATACAAACTCTAAAAAATAATGTCCAAAGGATAGATGGTTCGAACTTGGTCTAACTTTATATATGGGTGGAGTTGTATCTCCAAAATGTCTATACAAAGATTTGGTAAAAATAGTATAATATCATATATCTAACATTAAATTCTTCACACAAATAAGGTCAATTAAAATGAACTAAAAACAAGAGGCCAAATTTTAGGTCCAAAGATGTTTCAAATAGGTCTAAACTAGGAAAGGGAAAAAGAGTCGCTAGGACTTTTGGCCAAATGCAATGTCAAAAGATAGGCTCAAAATAAGGCTGATGCTAGGACTTTTAGCCAAACATGGTGTCAAAATCTAGACTTAAAACAAAGGATGATGATTTTTAATCTAATAAATTTGGAACGCTTTGGCAAAGATTAGGCACTTGATTCTAGACATAAACATGATCAAATTAGTATAAAACACAAAACAAAAGACACTTTGAAGATGGACTGATTCTATCAAACAAATGCACAAATAATTTAGTTTTCAATTTTGAGTAATGGATTAACCTAGGTTATACAACCTAAATGATAAATATTTGTGTATCATCCCCTATGTGTCGAAGTCTAAACATAAGTCAATCAATGTTTAGATCCGAACTTGTAAAAGTTAATCATAGACCCAACTTAGGTAAATTAGGATTTTAATGACCAACAAGCTAGGCAAATTTGAACAACATGATAGTGCAAAACAAATATCCAACAAGACACAAATAATTGGTTAATAATAATTTGGACACAAGACAAGATAAATCTATGAAACAATTTAGGCAGTGTAACAGTGTTATCACTCCCAAAAGATGTGACAATGGTTTGTTTCAAAGAATTCTAAGGCACAAGACTTGAAATGATTTGAGTAGCATAACATTACCCATCTCAATTGAGTGCACACTCAATGTTTTTGACACAAAAAGTTTTCTAAGTTAAAGCAAGGTGTCAAACATATGACATAACACCTCCCCAAATAACAGAGTAATGTAGACAAACAAACTCATTCATTACCTGGTATAAACAATAAGTTTTAGTTTCAACACACCAAGTAATAAAATAATAAATGACCAAAATATAACTAAGTATAATCGTCCTAGATCTTATCAAAGTGTGGCAAAGTGGGGTTGACTAAAACTTACAGGTTACGACTGTCTAGATTGATCCCAAGTGTGGCTAACACAAGAGAAGTATCACATCAATTGCGTTCATTTTGATCAATTTTTCATGTAAGGGTTTATTCCTTTGCATGATGATTCCATCCATGCACTACTTAGTGGAATACCCTAATTGACCAGACCTGACTCAGGCCTTCATTACTAAAGGAGAGGTTATCTACTGAACCCCTTGGCTCTAGTAGTATGCGTACCCTAATTTGTATACCCCACCATGGAGCACGATTGAAATATTGTCAAGAGATGAAGCCTTGGGTCAATGCTTCCCTAGAGAAATCATGATAGGTAATGACATCCCCTTCACAAGCCAAAAAATAAAAATAAAAATAAACACACTAACACGCATAATACTATCTTGCCTAGATCAAAGGGAGGAGCATGGTGAAGAAAACCAATTGACAAAGCACAACTAAAAATGGAAAGAGCTTACAAATTTCCTTACCAATTACTTGAATTCCCCAAGATATTTCTTCATTTGGCTTATTCGGCTTATTCTCAAGAAGTCTTTGGCAAATGGAGTTGTGTGGTTCCTTTTCTTCTTGGCAACATGGTTTGGCTCATGCTTGATTGATGTAGCTTCATGGCTTGATGTCTTGGCTTGTGATTCACAATTTTGGCATAATAACTCTATTGTTTCCAATCTTGTCATAAAACCAACATTATAACATTACTATGTCCAAGCTCTCCAAATGGAGAGGCAAATGCTTGTATTTATAGGCTTAGCAAAAGGGATTGGAATGGGTTGAAACCTCACCTTAGTTCATTAATTAACCCCAGTAGAGTTAAAAGGTATCCAAACCTCATGATTAGCATGAAATAGGCATGGGTGAGATATTTTGGATTTTGGACAACTCACAAAGGGTAATTATGAATTCCTAGGATATTCTTTGATTTTTGAATTCCCTATTTGATAATTCATTTAATTGTTCAAGGATGAATTCAATTAAGAATTTGATTAGGTTTTGCATTTTAATTAATTTTATTTATGGATTTTAGCATTTTTCAAGATTTTGAATTAATGTCATGGGTGCATTTGTTCTTTTTAATGGATTAATAGGTCAAATTGTATGTTATGAAGCCACATTTACACCATTTAGTGATTCTTAGGCTAGATTTGCAAAAATTAGTAAGAATCAATCTAAAGTCCGGTATGAAGCCATTGATGGCCATTTTTAGATGTCTACAGTATATATTATATCACATCTAAATTAAATCGGTTAATAAATCCTTTTGTCTGCTTGTGTGTTGCCCAAGGGCTATAGTGGTGTATACTCTCCTCCTTGCATCCTTGTGGTGATTCCTAGAGGATAAAAAATAACTAACAAACCCTCCTATTTTTATTTTTTAGGGGCAACTTCATGTGGAATTAACACCCACACACTAGCGATGTTCTTTGGAGGATAGTGACCATGGATTTCACCACCATGCACTAATCGACACTTTATATTTTGATAAAGTATAAATACCATGAAGAGTGATCTTTAGGCTAAGCGGTTGGCCCCATATAGGTATTTTATGAAAGGAAAGATCTCATTCTCTAAATTAGGCATTAGACATCACCCTAGATAGATTTAGGCCCTACCATACCTAGTGTATATCGAGGACGTCTTTAAAGAGCTTGTCAAGCCTGGCATAGTATCATCAGTCATTACATATGACTTGTTGTTGGAGTCAGTATCAGATCCCAAGTGATCATGTGCAGATGGGGTTGAGAGGGTTCGAGAGATTTTGTAATGGGTTATCGGCCTACATCCTCACTCATGAAGTTGTTAGATGATGCAATCATTGAGTTACACTCCCAATCAATTCACTAATCTTAGGTTTATGGTTTACTTGATTTGGTGAGTGTTATGATAGACCAATGTTATTTATGAGCCAAGTCAACCTTTTACCCAAACCTATACCCACTTATTTAGGTCTCTTCTACATATTTTAATCTTGTATATACTTATCTCATAATTGCATCATCCTCTTACACATATTTTCTTTGTACATCCTTTTAAATATTGTCTCATCTTGCATCTTATCCTATGTCTCATCTTGGTCACATCCTATCCTAGTCTCATCCATATAGTTCTAGTCATACCCCCATCACCTACATGTCCTAATCAAGTTTTGTCATCTACATATTATCATAGTCTAGCTTTGACTAAGTCCACCTTACCCAATCATACATCACCTAAACTTACTCTGTCCCCCTAGTCCAAACCAGACCTTTGTCTTGATCTTGTCTTGCCTAGTCACCTTATCCACATCTTGCCAACCTAGTCTTAATCATAGTCCAATCCAGCTCATCCCTTGTCTATACTAGCCCTCCTATCAAGTTTATAGTCATACATAAATCCTCATCCATATTGACAAACAACTATTTTCACATCAGGGTCATAGTTCTTAGCTTGCTTGTGTCTAATCAAGTTTTAATCATACATATAATCACATTCCTATCAACCTATCAATCAAATCATCTCATCTTATTCATGTCAATCATTTTGGTCTTGAGCTAGTCTTAATCTAATCAACCCTTAGTTAAAATCAATATCTTGGGCCAGTCTAGCCAACCATCGAATCTTAAAGCTTTTCATAGCTCACCTAATCAATTTGATCTAAATCACCAAGGGCTAGCTCATGTCTTAAATTGGTCAAATTACATATCGCATCAAATATCCAACCAAACTTGAGATCAGATCAAAATAAGCCTTTGTCCAAATTTGTTTCACATGTCTCATCTTCATCCCTTAATCTTTTCCATTCAATCCCCCACACCTGTCGATTGGGGTCGACAAGCTGCATGATTTGTACTTTCTCCTGTCATTATCCATAGCATATAAAACAAATTTGGTCAATACCTTGATTGAACAATGCCTCATAACCAATAGAGATATGCTCCTTTCTCACCTCCTTGAGATGAACACTACACACCTAAATGGGTAGGCTACTTTCATTTGGTTGAACCAAGTTGTGGAGGATATGTTAATAATGTACGTAATGGACCAACATTCTAAATGGGTAGACTACTTATATTTTTTTGAATTTACATAGAATAATACTCATCATTGTGTTATTAAATGGTACCTTTTGAAGGATTTTATGGGTAGAAGTGTATAACTCCCCTTGGTTAGGATAGTTTGTAGAATAGAGTTGTAGGTCTTAAGAATTTGCATAAGTATGATGTGCAAATGGCTCTTATCTGTCAAAGGTTAAAGGTTGCTTCTAATAGACAAAAGAGATATGTTGATCTAAAATGTCACTAAGAGAGTTTGAAGTTATGGACAGTATTTTTTAGAGTTAGACCTTAGAAAATCTCCATAAAGTTTGGCAAGGTATCCAAACTAGCTCCATATTTTGTCAGTTCATTTGACATTGTGGAAAAGATGAGTGCTATTGCCTACCACCTTGTTATTCCTCCTTGTCTTTAAAAAATCCATGATGTGTTTCATGTATGTTTATTTATGAAATATATTTCTAATCCATCCCATGTTTTGGATTGGAATAATCTTCAAGTGGCAGATGAAGGGACGATTCAGCTAGACCCAATTAAGATTTTGGCCCATCGTAGTGTTAATCTACAGAATAGGGACATTAAGAAAGTGTTGGCCCAATGGGCCAACTGAATGAGAAAAGTGCCACCTGGGAAGATGAAAATATATTTAGACAACACTATCCTCACCTCTCTATTTATGACTTGGGATGATGCCTCCTATTAGAGGGCAGTGGATGTCATAACCTAATTGGGTAGACCTTAGAAATTGTGCTTATTGTATTATTCTATTGAGCCCTTTTGATGGTTATGGGACTTGAAAATTGATATGATTTATATTTTATTTATCAATTATATAGTAGTATTTTAGTTCATATTATAGTTGATTACATTTCATTTAATATTTTATTTTTGGGATGATTATGCAAAACATGTATTATTGATGTCATTTTGTGATTATAGGTAATAGCTAGATGACTAGGCTAGGTTTAAAGCTAATATATTTAGCTTAACAACTACATCAATACTATACATGTAAATGGGTGATAGGTAAGATAAAGAGATAATTCATGTCTACTTTTTTTTCCTCTATGTATTGTCTCGTATTATGAAAACCAATGTTGTGTGTAACTATTTATTTGTTTATTATGTGACTGTCATTGGTTTATAGCCAATTTTTCTCACAACACTTGTGGAACAAAGTGTATATTGAGTGGGATAGGTTGGTTTCTCATCAAGTAACACTAATTTGCATTGGGTTATCAAGGATCTTTATTTAAGTGCCTTGGGGGCCTTGTTGTGGCATCAATCACATGTTGTGTTTTGGTTAGCATTTTGTTTCTAAGTTTTAAGCTTGACTTAGTGAGGACATTATGTTATTATAGTAATCTTAATGACTTGATTGTTAATAGGGAAATGATGTTTGTATATATTATATTTTTATGAGGGTAAGAGGTCTTGCATAACCCATGATGGCATAAGTTTGACATCACTTTTACTTTAGGTTGAGACATTATCATTATAATTTTAGGGTTTTAGTGGATTATTTTATTTTGGATATAATTATGTTGGTTGACCTCGAGATTGGAAGGTAGAGGATAAAAATAGTGTGGATAATCTAAAGTGTGTGGGGCTATCTCAGCCATTATTGTGGTCATTACCATGGAAGTGATGGAACTATTTTTGGAAGTTTGTTTGCTCTAGCACTGTTATTTTCAAGTCTCCATGGAGGTTTGTAGAAGTTACATGAAATGTTGGGGGTTTGTACCCAAGGGCATATAATGGATTAAAAAAAGATAAAAAAATAAAAAATATAATATCAATTTTTTGACAAAAAATTGACATAAAGACTATTGTAGTCATTAAAATTAACCTAGACTTTTTAGAGGAAAACAAAGCTACGAGAAAAAGTATTGATCGCACAAACTTGAAATTTGGACCAGAGTTGGAATAAGACTTGGTCTAAAAAACTTGGAAATCATTCATAGAAATTTAAAAAGAGGACACTATTGCACTACCTCGGACATTAGTGCACTACGGTACTATCTGACTGACCACACTAATGTCTAGGGATATTTTTGACACCTATATCCTATTGACAATAACTAGACCTATTTTCTCACCAATTTTCATAGTCTGATTCCTCCCAAAAGGCCTATTTCCAACTAAGTTATTATTTATCTCTCATCCTTTTTGTATTTAGCAAATCAGATAAATCAAATATTGTACAAATTAGAGAATGTAATTATTGTATATTTATTCCCTGATTTATTATTCTAAAATCTGAACAAACTAAGAATTCACATTCCATAATCCCCTTAAAAGTTAAATCATTTGGTGAACCTGACTTACTTCAAATAGTGTAAAAACACTAGCCCTAGATGCTATTAGGGTTTCTATCCTTTTGTTTCCTATTTTTAGTGGTCATGTTAGGGTTTTTAAACCTAATATATTATACCCTATCAACCTTCTTCCAAGTTGCCTTGCCAAATTTCATGGATACTTAGCCTATCCATACTTTAAACCATTCCCTTCCCATATCTCCCATTCAGGATGTGTGCTTGCATGTTCAATTGGAAGCAACTAGGGTTTGCACTTATGAGACTCTAAGGGATGAAATTATTAGTATGAGCAAGCTAATTTCAAAATTGTAAAATTAGAATAAGCTATTACATGAAAAGATTATAGTATTGGAAAATTAGATTACAAAACAAAAGCCTTTAGGGCACACTAGTGTCAATCATATACATGCATCTTCACCTAGTCAATTTGTGGCAAGTAATGTTACATATCAAATCAAGAATCACAACAAAGTGCATCTACAACTAGTGATTCATAAAGTACTCAAAGATCAAATAGAAGCTCAAGTGAGATTTTAAGGCAAATGATTAAAGCTAAGTTGATCAACTTACCTCCTCTACATCCAATGAGGAGATCTATATATTATTGTGCATACCATAGAATGCATGGTCATCATGTAGATTTATGTTTGGCATTGAAAAGTCATATACAACACATCATTGCTAATGAGGAACCTATGCAAGATAAACTAGTTAAGTAATCCACAATGATACAAGAACACATTTAAAAAGGGTTAAATTCAAAAATAGTACAAAAGTGGTTAAGCAATCCACAATGATACATGAACACATTTAAAAAGGGTTAAATTCACAAATAGTACAAAAGTGGTTACTAGAGCATAACTTAGAATAACAAAAGGTTCGTAAATCAAAATCAGAGAAAGAAACAATACAACAAACACATCTAAAGCAAGTGAAGGATACAAATATACCTCTCTAAAATGAGGTCCCACTTTCAAATCAATGTGGACTTGGTAAAAAACACCTATAACAGTTTGATTATCAAGGACAAGGGTTAGGCAAACATGACCAAGGCATCACTACTCCTATTATAGTAGTTGATAATGTTGGTCAACTAGGTTTGGATTTATGAAATATATTAAGGAAAATCATTCACATATATAGTTTATCAAGGTAAATAGATCCAGATACACATGTAATGTTACAAAAAGAGCAAGAACTTAAGTTGTGAAGTCAAAATCATGTTAAGCTAACAAGCATTCTCAAAAGAGGCTTTCTAACAAAAAAGCCTCTAAAGCACCATATGCCTAAAATGACACAATTTCAAAGGCATAGTCATAGAAAATATTGAAAAACATAATTCAAAAAGGTCAATTCCATATCATGAGGCAATTCCCTATGCTCATCCCGATATAACAGAAGTCAACACTAGCATTCCACTAGTTCAAAATCAAGATGATAATGATGAGTGGAAAAATATATGTTATTATGATTTCCAAGATACCAACAATGAACAATACTCAAATTCACACTAAAACTCAATCCAATCATAACACATCCATCACACTTCACGAGAGGTCACCATTCCTCTTTTTAACACATGCCACATTGATAGTGAGTCTCCTGTGAGACTCATTGGTTAGTAGTATCCCTCTTTACTTGTACTTAGATTTCATTTTCCCAAATTACTCGTACATAGTTTCACTTTCATATTGGTTGTACATAGCTTATACTTATAAAATATAAAAACATTCAAATATTTGCTCAAAATACTCAAACTTTAGATTTCATGCATTTCCATGTTTACATTCCTTATATTTGCCATGTAATACATAGGTTATCTATGCCAGTATGGTCGATTTTATCATACATACATGCTTCACTTGTTGTCTTTGAGTGTTCATAGATTATTACATGACTCATGTCCTCTACACATATCCAACTTTACTACTATCTACCCATTTGGAGCACATACACAGATACAAAAATTCAATATTGATACATCCGCCCATAGGGGGCATCATACCACACAACTTACAATTTTCTAAGTTATATCTTTCTATACTTCATATCATAGATTTAACACTGATTATATCTTGATATTGATCATCCTATACTACTCAATTTTTTTTATCGATTATCAGTACCATAGACTCAAATTATGTAAATATTTACTTTTGTACAAATTTGTACCACATGTTTATGCATACTTTCATTTCTAACTATAATAATTTAGATTTGATTATATCTATCTGCTTCTAAATCTATTCGAGAGCATTTGAATATGCCATTGTTCTATAGCTCTACACCAAATTCCTTTCATCATGTGTATACTTTGGATATGTGCCCATGTCCTTGTATGTGCCTTCTTGATCACGTATGCGAACATTTGAACATGTCATTCCATGTGGATTTAAGCCAACCTTGTTTGTTGTATGTGTATGTGGACATTTAAACATGTCCTTATATGTTTGCTCTTTCTTAGACTTAGTGACATGTGCCCATGTCCCTTGTATTATGGCCCCTTGGCTATTTTGTGTGCCTCATGTGTTTGTATGTATGCTTTCATGTTTGCATCATGGCCATAACATTGGTCTCTTGCTTGATATACCCACATCCAGTTTGTGATGCCATGAGGGAGCTCATGCATCTCCCTTTCCTCCTTGGGTGCCTTGATGGGCATCATGCCCCATCCCCCTAGGTAGTTACTCAGATTATACTTAGATTTATTATTTATAAACATGCTTACATTGTTCTAGCTATCTTAACAACCATGTGAATGTTAGATCTAACATACATCACACATTACCAACTTATATTAAGATTATCTTAGATTTTGATTTCATGTATACACATTATATTAGTTTATCATGTAGAGATCATATGTTTTTAGTATAACACACATGATGCATGGATTTTATTTTAAGTATAATTATTACAGAGGCTCAATAACTCCCCTAAAAATAGGGTGCATTAATAAGGGTTTGCCATAGAGATCAGGCCATCCTATTTGTTGGGATGAATATAACGGAAGCACACAATTGATTACCAAGCAACTTAATATGCGAAATTAACCAGAATCAACAAGTAACTAGAATTCAGAAATAACACATGATATGAGAGACAATACACAACTTGTATTAAAACTCTTTTAGAAGGAAATACAACAAAGAAGGCTACCACAGTTCTTCTTCCTTACACACCTCTAGGGCTCCCACACCTCTAGGGCATAAACAATAAATCTTCCCTCAAAGCTCTCTCCCTTAGGTCCCAACACCCAACTCAAACACAGAGTCGGTGTTCACCTCCAACCAGCCAGTATCCACTACTGCCAGTCCACCTATGCTCCACGCACTCCACAAGTACACAAACATACTTCAAGTAGATCTCCCCTGAACTGCAACAACCTGCACCTCAACAGACCCTACTTATGGAAGGATCTTCCTTGCCTTCCTCTTTGCTCTCTTTGAGTACACACCTATACTCCAAGTAGATCCCTCCTGATACTGCTCCCTATTGTGTTGCTATCCTATCTGATCTTGCACACCTGCAAATCAATTTGGTTCTGCACACCTGTGAACCTTGACCTTGCACACACATACACTTGCAGATCAATGATCTTACTTACCATGTATATCTCCTATCGTAGCCATGCTCACCTTATGACCAAGATCATACATACATGAAGAACCCTGCTGATTCTCCAATCCAGCACCCACCTTGGTACTGCTATGGAACTAGGAGGAACACCCTTGCTCACCTCACACACAGAAGAAGCAAACATTGCTCAACTCAAACTAGAACACTTTACAATACAATCCATGAGTCTATTATATAGATCTCATCCAAACAATAATTAGACATCTAATTATAATAATTAGATCCATAGCTTTGAGTCTAAAATTGGCTCTTGACATGCAAACACTTGGTTCATTAGCTAACTGCCTATAAAACACTCACAGCCGAACCACACAGGTGACCAACATCGATCTCTGTCTGCCTGGGGGTGCCGACGCTGGCCGACTTCTGACCGACGTCGGTTGCCTTCTTGTCTGATCCTATCGACGTCGATTGGCCTGACCAATGCCAGTATCTGTGACACTGTGAACTCTCTACAACCTCCTCTAGTAACCTTCTCCATATCTGCATCAGTGAAGCTTTTAGCTCCATGACCTAACAATCTCCCACTTGGAGATAAACAACTGCACTATACCTATACTTGTACTCTATCTAATCTGTTTCCTGGCTTGTATCCCTCTTCAAGATGAATCCTAAAGACCACCCACCACACAATCTATGGTGCACCTCCTATCATCTGAGTACTCTGCCACATCCAAACCTACAAACCCATGTAGTGAAATCCTGACCCTGAATAACATGAATCCCTACTACTGGTCCCTCTCACATCCTTGAGAACCCACTTCTCTGAATTGGCTCCTAACTCTCTGACAACACCCACTGCTTGGGCAAACTCAGGTCTATACCGGACCTCATGTGATTTCAGACACTGAACTGTCCAACCCTTAGTGTGCTCCAGCTCTGCATCCTGAACCTCGCCAACACTTGATTCACATCAGCTCCCACTGGAGACAAAATCAACCTGTGATCTTCATGTCTCCCATGCTAAAGAATTTCGCTGCTCCAAATTCTTCATGACATGCCACTGAACTAATCTTACCCTTAGCTCAGCAAAACCCTGTATGTATAAACCTGCTAGCTAGCATACCATCCACATACAGCAATAAAATGATGTCATGACCATCATCCCCCTGGTAAGACAAACCACAGTAGTTACCCTGACATTGACTAAAGCCATGCTTCGTCCTCCACCTGTCAAACCCTGTACCACTGTCCTACAGCTACCTCAATACCATGTGACCTAGTCTTCCATCTCACGTGTCCGTTCTCTCTATTCTTCAACTAAGGTATCCATTCGTCTCTGTGCTTTCATACCGACTGGCAACCCTACCAAATCTCTCGCTTGGTTTTGCATCATAATCCTGCCATGCTCCTACTGTTTCTTGGATCCTTCTTGCTCTGCAATCAACAACTAGTATAAAGAAGAGGAACAATGAATTTGAGGCCTACTTACGTCTTCAGTCCTCCATATGGGCATTTGAGACTCCTTGACAACTTACTGTCCACCCAAAATCCGTTACAGTGACCGACCTCAGTCACCACACAATCTGCATCTAACTGACATCAATTCCATGCGCCTGTCCTGACTATCAACCCTGCCGACGTCGGTGTCTCCTGCTATTGACGTCAGTTTTCTTATCGACACTGGTACCTATGTTTTTTTGTGAGTGATGACTTTTTACCTGTGAGCTCCTTTGAATCAAAACCCATGTCCAAACTACCCTGCTCAGAAGTATCCAGCCCCATCCACTGGTCTCTATCCGCCATCTCCTCCAA
Organism: Torreya grandis; assembly: GCA_037957365.1. Lineage (NCBI taxonomy): Eukaryota > Viridiplantae > Streptophyta > Pinopsida > Cupressales > Taxaceae > Torreya > Torreya grandis. The sequence goes on along the minus strand of JARHVA010002878.1, from coordinate 780,850 downwards.
GAACACCAAGGCTTTCCAGTTCTTAAGCCTGTCAAATATATCTATCTTCTGCTTAAGAACATGCATCTCCTTCCTGCTCATGTGACCAAGCCTACGAAGCCACGTCTCTGCAACAGAAGAAGAATCAGTAATATAAACAAGTAGATAAAGAGTACCTATTTTCTTACCACCAGCTAATTCAAGTGCATCCGCTGTGAGAGTTATTGTGCATCTCTCATCACCCAAATCTCCTAAAGAAATTAGCCACATCTCCAATCCTGGGACTTGCATGACCTTCTTCAACACCCATGTGTTGGCCACCTGCAATTTCAACTTCACTTTCCCTTTGCCAATTCTTTGGCAAGGCTCACCAGCTCCTCTACCTGGGGCTGCATGGAAAGAGGCAACAAAATCTATAAAACAAGATTCAACATTATCCAAGAAACCTCCCAGAGCATCCTGTGCCACATCACCTGCAACATCTGCTTCTTCAGTTCCTTCATGCTGATCTTCCACAAACCAACAATTTTCTTTTACCTGCTCTTTCTTTCCATAGGACCGTAAGTGACCATCTGTGCTTTTCAACTCCTCCATTCTTAGCTTATTTTCTTCTGCCATTGCTCTACTCCCACTCAATCAGAAACCCCTGAGAGTGACCTGTAACCAAACACAAAACCTGCTCCCTACAACCTTAGCTCTGATACCACATGTTGGGATGAATATAACGGAAGCACACAATTGATTACCCAACAACTTAATATGTGGAATTAACCAGAATCAACAAGTAACTAGAATTCAAAAATAACACATGATATGAGAGACAATACACAACTTGTATTAAAACTCTTTCAGAAAGAAATACAACAAAGAAGGCTGCCACAGTTCTTCTTCCTTACACACTTCTAGGGCTCCCACACCTCTAGGGCATAAACAGTAAATCTTCCCTCAAAGCTCTCTCCCTTAGGTCCCAACACCCAACTCAAACACAGAGTTGGTGTTCACCTCCAACCAGCCAGTATCCACTACTGCCAGTCCACCTATGCTCCACATACACCATGAGTGCTCCACGCACTCCACAAGTACACAAATGTACTTCAAGTAGATCTCCCCTGAACTGCAACAACCTGCACCTCAATAGACCTTACTTATGGAAGGATCTTCCTTGCCTTCCTCTTTGCTCTCTTTGAGTACACACATGTACTCCAAGTAGATCCCTCCTGATACTGCTCCCTGTTGTGTTGCTATCCTATCTGATCTTGCACACCTACAAATCAATCTGGTTCTGCACACCTGTGAACCTTGACCTTGCACACACATACACCTGCAGATCAATGATCTTACTTACCATGTAGATCTCCTATCATAGCCATGCTCACCTGATGACCAAGATCATACATACATGAAGAACCCTGATGATTCTCCAATCCAGCACCCACCTTGGTACTGCTGTGGAACTAGGAGGAACACCCTTGCTCACCTCACACATAGAAGAAGCAAACTTTGCTCAACTCAAACTAGAACACTTTACAATACAATCCATGAGTCTATTATATAGATCTCATCTAAACAATAATTATACATCTAATTACAATAATTAGATCCGCAGCTTTGAGTCTAAAATTGGCTCTTGACATGCAAACACTTGGTTCATTAGCTGACTGCCTGTAAAACACTCGCAGCCGAACCACACAGGTGACTGACGTCGGTCTCTGTCTACCTGGGGGTGTCGACTTCGACTGACTTCTGACCGACGTCAGTTGCCTTCTTGTCTGATCTTGCTGACGTCAGTTGGCCTGACCGATGCTGACGTCTGTGACACAGTGAACTCTCTGCAACCTCCTCCATGTCTGCATCAGTGAAGCTTTTAGCTCCACAACCTAACACTATTGTACTCAGAACATAGTTTTTAGCATGCAGACATAGATTATAGAGCTCATAATTAGGAAAACATAGTGGAAAAAAGCAATACACATATCAATTTCAATTTGGTATAAAGCATAGTGGAAATACACTAGCATAACTCAAAGGACACTAACACAGTGCTTTACTATCAAAGGGAATGCACTTCTATCTAATAGCCCTAGAAATATGAAAATCTAGATTGGCCATAAAAGTATAGAAAGTATATTTCAGGTTTGCACATTTCTAGTCACAAATTATTAGTTATGCTCAGTTTATTTTTAGTTTTGCACATAATCATACAAGTTTTCTCATATTGGAGGCATTATGGATGACATAATCACTCCTATTTCAATTTTAGATACTCAGACATAGATTATTATGACTTAGTCTAGAATTCATATGCATAAATATCAGATTTGGGGGCATGTGAGTGGTACATTATTCCTATATGTTTAGTTTGAGAGCAATACTCTCAAATGGAATAGAATCTCCATCTCATTCTCCATATTATTACTCTTGACACCATTTGTACTAGTTTTCCACCAGATTGATGCCTTATTCCATTTACAGTAGTTGGAATTATCGAGTAGTCCCTAAAGTACATACACGAGTGCTCAAGTGATCCCTAAGTTGTTTTACATTTCAAAGTTTTTGAGTGGCCTAGATCCATCCTACACATTTTTAGTTGCATCACATAGATTCAGTTACATGTAATTTAATTTATAGATGCATCTACTACATAAGGGTAGGTAATGATGGAGTCATAGCCTACTTGGATTCTTGAGTCACCTACATAGGAGGGTTGGACAAGCCATTAGTCCAATATAAATTTATTCATAGTTCATTATCTACCAAGGATGGGTGGGCAATGATGGATTCAAGGCCAGCTTGAGTTCTTGAGGCACCCACACACGAGGATTGAATAAGCCATCAGCTCAGTCCAAGTTATTCATCGTTTGATCACTGTATACATGCACACATATGATGTCACTAGGTTTTTGCATTGATTTACGTACCTAATGAGGTATATTCATTTCTTTCATCTTTCTCTTATCTCTTTACTCAAATTTGTCTTTATTTTTGATATTACTTAAGTAAGTGGTGGCCATTTTTTGCCCACATACCAAACTTTTGCCTAGATTGAATAGATGAGCAAAGTTCCTATTTAAGTGAAGGATCAAATGAATTATACAAGCCTTAAAGGATCAAACCGTCACAAGTACATCACATAGAAATGGACTGTTCAATTTGCTTGTGCACTTTATAAGTATGCTCAAGAAGTCTCTTAGAGCTCAAAGACCATATGGACATGAAGTTCTTCATTCCTAAAACATTCTCTGTAAATTTCATGTCTTGATGATCTTGCTATCTCAAGATATAAAGCTTCAAAGTTAGACTTGTAGAATGAGACATTCACAGGGACGTCGAGTTTAAGCCATGACAATTAACCGTTGGGATTTAAAAATCCTTAAAAGTGCATGTGGATGTCAAGTTTAAGCATCATGAAATAGTCATTTGATTTCAAATGCTCCAAGATCAATGGTCGACATTCAATCATAATTAATATCTAACGATTCATGTTGACTAATAGTGTTAGTGGGTTCTAAAGATCTAACGGTGTGTATTTAATCATGCAAAGTAGATCAACAGTGAGCATAAAATTAAAAGGTTAGTGTAAGTGAGAAGCTGAAAAGTAGCAAGATCTTGAGTATCTTGATAGAGATCCAATGGTGCGCGTCTACTGACACAACCAGTGGGCTCAAGAAAATCAATGAAGTGCATTCAATCGTACCAATCAAGATTAATAATGAGAAAGGGGTTAGAAAGTCAGTCGATCTCTAAGGCAAATTAAAAACTACCAAGTCTCTCAACTGCATTCAACTGATATAAGATCTATAACTTGCATTCATTCATACAAAGCACATCAATGGTGCACATATAAGCCAAGAATCTAGATCTAATGGTGCATGAGCAGGCTGATCAATAGCCAAAATTAAAGGTTAAAAGCTAAGGGAATTTGACTGGAGGTTGAAATATGATATAAGTTAAACCATAATAGATATTACAGGATCAAGAAATGCCATTAAAAGCTCTGTAGATGCAGAATAGGTGTTTTAGGGCCTAATATAGAGATCAAGAATAAAGATACGTGGCCTGCAAGCTTTTCATTGATAGGATAGCTATATGAAAACCAATGAATAAGATTAGTTTTCATCTACATTAGATACATGTTCAGTGGTTTTAGTAAAAAGCATGCCAAGGCATAAATATGATAGTCGTATCATCCACAATTTATCAGGAACATTCAGCTGCCTAAAGCAAACATAGTCATGGTTTAATTAGATCCATGGATATGGAGATCTTGTCCTTGTAAGAAAGCTAAGAAGAGGATGGCGTAGAGTCCCATGATGGAGATCTGATGGTTAAAAATTATAGTTGGAATATTTAATGCATTCTTGGAACTTGAAATATTATTCTTTCTTAGCAAGAGCATGACTCATCGTCCTAAGAGCATTCTTTTCATATAGCCTATTTCTTGACCAATGAAAAAGCTTGAGGGCTATTGGGACAATTAAAGGTTGACCTGTTTATGGTGGATTATGTCTTGATTTGATAAAAATATGGTGGAGGATTCAAGAAAAGTGGTTAGGAATCCATCAAGGTAATTAGACCCCATTTATTAACTTCTGTATGCATATTCCCCATCTCTCTCATTTTCTTCTGCTATATATACAAGCTTCTAAGCCTTAAAATGGATCCCTATCTTGGGCACAACTAAAATCTACCAAGATTGAGCTTTGTAATCCTTTGAGATGAATAAAAGACTATTTTCATATTTCATCATTCTGGTATAGTGTGTTAATATTAGTTTGATTTGCATATGTGGTAAATATCTCTTCCTTGTCAAGTCTTGATCTCACCTAGCTACTAGTTTATCTTGTTATGCATGTCATGTTTAGTGCTTAATGTCATTTTATTTAAGCTAGAATTTGGATACATTGACTGGTTAGTGTGTTGAATCAAACCTCTCCATCACTTCTCTCAGGTTTTGATCACTTGGTGAACCTCTGCATAAAATACTAATACATAACAGACTTTAGAGTTATAGATTCAGTCATTTTTTCGATCTCATTAGTGTTTTAAGAAGTTTAAGTAGAGTGGATGAACATCAATATATGTGTATCACAAAAATTAGCTTAGACTCCCTTTTCAATTATTTTTCTCTTTCTTTTCCACCAACAATCATTAGGCTTTAGTGGAAATGAGCTAAGTGATGCATAAGAGGAGCTAGCCTCGTTAAAAAACCTTGAGGTCTAACCCAAGATTAGATGATCCATAGCCTAGGGTCAATCCCATGTTGGACTAGATTTGGGTAGAGGACTTAAATAATCCTTTACTAAGCTAGGGTGTAGTCTAGTCCTATAACAGTTTTAGCACACTCGATGGGACCAGTTTTATTATGTACTAAGTGAAGAGTTTTGGTGTTCTCTTTATTTAATCAGCCTTTGGAGGCATACGTGAAAACATTATTGGTGACTCCAAGCTTTCAACTGGTTACAACAATCCGAGTAAGCCTTCAAGCAATTTTTATCCTTATCTTATCTCTTTCTTGAGCCTCTATGATTAGATTTGGGGTAGAATTTTATCCTAATTAGGTTGGTGAGCCACATCATTGACCAAATGAAGCCTACCAACATCATCATGACCCATATCAACCATATGAAGAGTGTGGAGAGCTCTATCAATAATATGGAAGCTCATACCAGTCCTATAACTAGAATCCATACGCATCTCATCCTCATTCATATGAGCCTTACTCATTTGAAAATCATCAAGCCTTCTATGTGTCTCCTCTACCCCCTCTACATCCTAGTCACCCTCTTGATTAGTCATGGTAGCTACATGACATTCCTGAACAACCTACTCATACCCAAAGCCATTCTATATATAGCCTTAAAAAAGATATATTGGAATAAGAAAAGAATGCGATAAACATTTATACATTGAAGGGTTATGGATTAGAAATTCCAAAACATGTCATTATAAGAGTTATGACTTCAGTGCAGTAGGCAAAGGAGGAGTGGATGTATTTCATTAGGAAATGATATTCTAGAAATAGTAGTGACATGATTAACATAGATGGACTCATCTCCAAGATTGAGGAGAAGTTCGTAGCCCATGAAGAGAAATAAATGCTTCATCACCCATCTTGTCTTCCCTCATTCACTCCATGACAACCTCATGCCCAAATTCCTATAATCACCCATAAGCCCTTACCAAATGAGCTTCAAGGCCACCATAGATCCCCCCAACTCCTCTCAACCTTCACCTCATGGAAATCTATCAAAGGGAGAGTCCTAGAGGAAAGACAAGTTTGTGTTGAAAGAGCAAGCCCTTATGAATAATCAAGGTCTGATTTTGAAGCCCCTTTTGTTAGGAAAATTAATTCCATAGACAAACATTTATACCAGACACTGGAAGCTGTAAAGGCAATACCACTTCAACTACACACACCTCCTTTCAATCCTCAAACCACAATGCACACTATGCAAGAAAATTATAAGCCCAAGTTTCCATCTTAGAGTCAAGTAAATCCAAAGTTACTCAATCCCCACCCCTCCCTCCTCAAGAATCTAAGTCCTTTACCTCTTGGAAATCCATCCAAAGTGGTATGTAGAAGAAGGAAGTGGTGATTATGGAAGTCAAACAAGAGACCATTCAGCCTCCACTTCCCTCTCCCTAGGAACCCAAGTCATTTCCTTCATGGAAAGACATCCAAGAAGTAATGAAACAAAAAAAGGAGGTGAATGCAATCTAAAAATAGTAACTCCACTTGAAAAATCAGGGATCTATGGTTAGTTTTATGGACCTTTCTCATCTTATTAAGTGATTTTAGGGATCTATTGTGCCTATTCTAGAGAAAGAGCCTCTCCTTTGTGAGGCAAATCAAGAAGATGCAGTTAAGGAGACAAAAAATAATGATGGCTTCAGTGATAAAGAAGAGCAAATCATTATTGGAACACCACTTGGCAAGAACAATCATGTTTTAGTCTATCATAATGTTAAAGAAGATGGGTTACAAGAACAAGTCCAAGTTGGAGATGAGATCCAACGAGAAGAGGTTTCAGATGTGCATCAAGATTTCTCAAGAACCTCTTGATCACATATCAACCATCCAAAATCAAAAAATTTCTCAGGATCTTGCAGTAGCTGATATAAATCAAGCACAAGCTTTTTTTTGTTTGGAAGGTAGCCACAAAGACTACTCACACAGAACCATTACCGAGACAAAGAGCATTCTTGAAGTAGAATACCATTGGTAGTAGATGTACCATGATTTCATGAGTAATATTGAAGAACTTAAGATGGTAGATTCAGATGATGAGATTGTACAAGAAGTTGAATCTTCATTTGAGGATTCCATTAATATTTTGAAGCTTTAGGAAGGCAGGGATACTCTAGAGATGCCAAGGTAGAATGAAAAGGTTGGTCTTGATGTGGAAGAACCCCATGAAGGATTGGTGCAAATAGAATTCATGGATGAGTTTGAGATATCTCTTATTGAAAAGGATCAAGATACCCTTTAAATTGATCCTATTTAGGTTAAACAAAGTGAGGAACTAAATGATGATTGACAACTATGCATTGAATATTTGCAAGGGGTGGAGGGACTTTGCAAAGATATGTTGCCCATTGAAAAGCTTGATGAGTTTATAGTTGATAATAAGGAGAACAAGGTTACTCAAGGTGCCCAAAAAACTCAAGGATAATTCTTAGATAAGTTGTCACTTGCAGAGATTGTAGTTGATAAGTAGTATGAGAAAGATCCTGAAGACTAGTTTGACTTTATTGGTGACCGGTTTGCTATTGATGACTCACTCCAAAAGATGATAAGAGAGTCGATAAGTAATAAGAGTGCCTCATCAAGGGTCATGTTTAATGAACATCCTAATTTACAACTTGTACCATCTCTTAAACCAAGTGAGTTTACGAATTCTCCTTTTGATCTAGGTGGATCATGCTTTTTCTTAGTTAGTTAGGTTCCTTGTACATAACTAGCTCTTTTTTTCCTCCAAGTGTTGTCCTAGCACATTAGGTTAGTGGTCCTTGCTTTGTTAGATTAGTTTCCCTTCTATTTTGTGCTTCCCTTCAATAAGCTCCTTGGGCACTTTGATTTATTTTTTTCCTTTTGGTCTTTATTTGTTTCAAGAGGAGTTATTTAGAGGGTTGGCAACTAGTTTTAGCCTTAGATCAATATGTTGAACTAGAGAAAAGTCTCCATGCCCAATGGACTAGTTAAGACAAATGGTCTGGGTTCTCAAGTATAGCAGTCATGCTTCCCAATTGAGTCAACAAATATGTTGGCCATTTTTGGTCCACATACCAAACTTTTGCCTAGATCAAACAGATGTGCAAAGTTCCTGTTTAAGTGAATGATCAAATGACTTGTATAAGCTTTAAAAGTCTAGACCATCATAAATACATCACGTAGAAATAAACTGATAAGTTTGCTTATACACTTTATAAGTATGCTCAAGAATCCTCTTAGACCTAAAAGACCACATGGACACGAAGTTTTTCATGCCTAGAACATTCTCTACAAATTTCATGTCTTGATGATCTTGTTATCTCAATATATAAATCTTTAAATTTAGACTTACAAAATGAGTCATTTGTGGGGACGTCAAGTTCAAGCCATGATAATTAACCATTGGGATTTAAAAATCTTTAAACATGCATGCAGATGCCAAGTTTAAGCTTTATGAAATAGTCATTTCATTTCAAATGCTCCAAGATCACTATTTGATGTTTAATCATACTAAAGATCTAATGGTGCACATCGACTAACAATGTCAACAGGTCCCAAAGATCTAATGACACATATTTGATCATGCAAAGTAGATCGACGGTGAGCATCAAGTTAAAATGTCAACATAAGTGAGAAGCTGACAAGTGGCAAGATCTTAGGTGTCTTGACAGAGATCCAACGGTGCACATCTATTGACATAGATAGAGCCCAAGCAAATCAATGGAGCATATTCAATCGTACTATGCACCAAATTTTAGGTATATGCAATATTACTAAAATTAGTAATATAACTTAAAACTTGATAACACCAATAGGAATGGATAGAGGAGATAAATCAGAGAAAATAGAACATTCTTACCATCCTTTTTACCTTCTCATGCCTCCATTCTAGGACTTGCACTTGAATGATTAGACTAAGATTGACACTATGATGCTTGATTATATATGTTGATAATGGATGCTTGGTTGAGGATTATTTTGACATGGATTCTCCACAAGCTTTCTAGTTATTTTGAGGATGGAGGGAGAGCTTAGTTTTATAGGCAAGGAGGGAAGGGTCAATGGTCCAAATTCAAATTTGGGCCATTGATCTCAAAGGCTAGGAAATTTCCATGGAATTTTCAATTCCATGGAAATCTCTAGAATTAGAAAATTATAGAGAAGTGGGCTAGATTGGGGAGGATTTCTAGAATCCTCCAATTCTATAAATCTCCCCATAGGGTTTAGGGCTTTAGGAGAGGCTAGTATAGGGTGGTGGGTGGGTAGGTAGACTATTTTTGAATTTTAAATTAGCTAGTAGATTTAATAAATAGGTTAGTAGGTAATAGGGTCTATTACAGGTTTAATAAGGGGATTAATTGATTTCAAGATAAGGTAAAGTTTATGTGGGATATAAGAATGGGATATGGGTATTATTAGGTAATTAGTTATCTTGATTAGGGATATAGGAATTAGGCTAAATTAATGGGAATTAGTGTTATTACTGAGGTGAACATATTTTAATACATACATTTTACCCCTCTTTGAAAGGGCATTATGAGTAGATGAAGTGGAAGGAGTAGTGGTCTTTAAAAGAAAAACCATGTCATGGATGAATGTTAGTAGATGATGTTAGTGGATATGATGCCCCATCTAGGCGACATACGAGGAAGAATGAGCCAGATGGCCACTCGAAAGAATAAATAATGGGTGGGATGAGATGACTAGACAAGGGGATGGGGTGCTAGATGTGAGATAGATGATGAAGAATATGAAATATTCAACTTGAGAAATGAGCTATAGATTGATGATGATGCCCCTGGTAAGGACACATACACGAGGAATACATATGATGGGTATCATAGTTGTAGACACATCCCAAGGGGGAATAAACCGTAACAAGATGATGATAGGTTTAATATGCCATAAGCTTTAGACATATCCCAAGTAAGGATACATGCAAGGGAGAGATGTTGCCCAGGATAAGACTGATTTGATAAGATTAATGATGGGTATAGCTCAAATCTAAATCGATTGATATGATGTAAGTGATGATATAGAAGGATCAATATGATCAAATAACCAATGAGACTGGGGGATGAGGATGGATGATAGAGATAGTGGTTGAGCTATTTGTAGGCATTAAACTATGGTCAAGTGTTGCCTACATAGTCTGAAAAGACCTTAGGTTGATGTAGTTCTAATTGGGAGATGATGATGATTAGTGATTAAAAAGTGATGATGATAAAGATGATTAGGCTTGTTAGTGATTGAAGGATATGATTCAAAGGATGAGATGAGGGACATGATTGGATGTTAGTCAGATAGGTTGTGATGGGAAGAAGGATGATGAGGTAAATGACGAGATCAAGCCATCACTAATGTCAAATCTTATCATAGTCTAAATAATCCATTAAATATGGCACTTGGAAATGTGTTGCATGATATATACATGACCAAGAGGATGTTGTGCCAAAGTGCTTGGGCAAGTAGTGAAATCTGCATCCTCAAGGGAACTTTTGGTGTCCTCATAGCATCCTTGTTCAATGCCCAATAGACAAAAGAGACATGACAAACATGAGACAAAAAATATATATACATGACATGCAAATAAGACAAATATAATAAACAAATAACACATACACACAAGTATCTACATCCAGTGTCATAATGTCTTGTCTAATGATAGGATGAATGATTGGGTGATGGGTTGGATGATCATGATGTGATTATGAACTTAGGATGGTCTTGGATTGGAATAGGGTGATCATGATTATGATTAGGATTAGGATGAGATGTTTCCCCTAGTTGAGGATGGAAGGACATGATGGAGGTCTTTTGGATATTAAATTTGGTCTTGAAATCAGATCAAAAAGTGGCTAAGGATGGGGATGGAACAAAGTGATGACCAAGGATTACTAATAAATAAGGCCCTACAAGAAGTCAATCTAGCAAGGAAACTAGGAGATGATTGGATCAAATACCTTTCATACTAACAAAGAGTGATTTGATGGGTGCTGAGTATGAAGAGGCTTTGATAAAAAGGTGATGGGATCATAAACAATTCATACTAGTGAATAGGGATTAGATAGGTGTTAGATATGAAGATGCAATGATAAAGCAGTGATGGGTGCTAGATTAAAGTCCTTAATAAAGTGTTATATGTTGATAAGACCTGGCCAATAAGTTGAGATGGAAGATATGAAGGGTTGGGTGACCACTCTGATTTGGTGTCAAGACAAAATGTGGTATCCAAAAAATGGGATAATATGAGAGGGATGGAGATGGATGCAACTAGGAGATTAGGCATAAGATAAGACATCATAGACTATTTTTGTCTTTTTCAAATTTTATTATTTTTTAGGGTTTTTGACATTTTTCAAAATTTTAGGGATTTTGGGGATATGTATATACAGTATACAAATGGGGTTACTAGCAAAGGGAATACCAAGCCTAGCAACCAACAGAAGGATGGAGAGATGATGGATGGGATGACAAAGGATGATGATGATGGGGACCAAGGATGAATGGACTAAGGATAGACAATGACCACATCATGAAGGAACCAAATGGTTATTTTCCCAAATGTCCATTGGAGGATATGCCAAGATGGTTTGGGGCAGTTATCAAGATCCCTTTTGCTTCCTTATGAAGGTCAAGATGGGAAGGAAGAAGAGATATGATGCATGATATGATGATAAATGACGGATATGAATAATAGATCAAGGGATAAGATGATGGGTGATATAAACAAGGTGGATGAGGGATGTGACAAGTGAGATAGATGGATGAGGATATGAAATGGATGAATTTGCCCTCAAGTCTTGAGGAACAATGCAGATAATTTATTATTCTACCATGATGTCAAAAATTAGTTTTCATCATGGTACTTGCCTAAGGTGCCAAAAAATTGGTTTTCACCATTGGACAAATGATTTTATTTATTTATTTTTGTGACTTTATTATTGGGCATCTCAAATTATTAGTTGAAGTGCAAGATGCAAGGTGTGGACACTTGATGGATCATTTAGCCAATACATGTTCTAGGGATGTGTAATGATAGGATCATGTTGTCATTATTGCTAGATGTATTGGGGTCCATGTGATTTTTGATGATTCCTAATTGTGATCCCTCCAAATATCTAAACTAAGTGTCTTCATTGCCCCTAGGAGAGACAATATTGCTCAGGAGGGTGATGTGAGGTATGGATTCAATTAGTGCTTGATGGGGATGTACGGGATGTGAATAGGTGATAAGACCTGATGCGATTGTGAGTTCATGATAAGATGATGTGATGAGTGATGGAGGATTAGGATTAGCAATCACATACATCATTGAAGGTATTGGACATTCTTCATTTGATTGGTGCCAAGTGATAAAAGATTGTAGAAGTTTCAAGACTCTTTGACTTTATGGCTCATCTTTGATCTGATTATTTGATAGGTTATCAACCATATGATTTTGACCATTTGATGGGATTTGATTTTGACTAGCCCCCGTTGCCTGATTTTGGGCTTCACCAGGGGAGATTGATTAATTATTTTGGCTTTGATGGGTCCATAGAGCTAGCTTACAGGCTTCACTAGGGAGAGATGCTTTTGGATTAGGGTGATGATTTGATTCTTATTGATTTTGATTGAGGGGATCAAATACATCTTGATTATTATGATTATTTTTTGGAATATGGTCGTGGACCTTCATATTGGTGGCACACATTATATTGCTCGAGGAAGGGTCCAATGATACATGCTCTTGTTCATCCTTATGGAGGGAGGTGATTAAGTGATCATTGATGGGGAGAAAAGGGTCCATGATGGATGAAGGTGGTAGTGAGGGTATGATTAAGTGAATGAATGGTGATGGGGCAACATAGTCTTCATAGTGGTTCCTAGGAGACCCAATTTTGACATCTAAGAAAATCTCCTCAAGATCAACAAAAGGATGACTAGGACTAGCTAGAGTAGATGCATTCAAAAGAGGATCAACCTAACTATGACAATCCTTGATGGATAAAGCTTATAAGAACTTAGTTATGAATTCATCATCCTAACTAGAACCCAAAGGTATGCTTGATGATGGATTAGAGGTACCTAGATTATAAGTATCCTCTAAAAGATAAGCATTATCAGCATCTGCTATAATGTTGATAGGGGATGATGTTTCTAATGAGGAATATCATTTAGACACTAGTGTAGAACATGATCCCAATGAAGATAAGACTTCTAATGCTAACTCTGATGCATAAGATATGATGCTGCTATTTGTAGATGCATTGTCTGCTATTAACCTCTCATCGTGGGGTCTTTTATGTAATCGATGAGAGGGAGATGAGGGATGAAGGATGGATTAAAAAAGAGGGCCATGGAGGGATTCATGAGAGATGGGTGGACTAGGATCATGGGGAATGGACTCAAATTTTATAGAGGATTTTGTCAGAGATGGGATTGGTGTCTTGACCTTGGCTTAGAGAGGGAAAGGATTTATCGTTATTGTGAAGGGGATCTTGACATTCCTCTTTTTATTCACCTAGGGATTCAGACTCATCTGATTCATCCTTAATTACTATGTCACCATGGTTAATGAGGTCTTAGACATAATATTGGAAATGATGACATTAATTAATGGTATCCCCCTAGGTTTGGTGACATACACAATATTGGTTATCTTTATACCAAGAGGGCTTGGGATTGGAGGGATCAAGATGTCGGATAGGTGGATAAACCATCATGTTGGTAGTGATTAGTTGTTTGATCAGGGCTTTAAAGGACATAGGAAGGGGAGTATAAGGACCTACTTCATGTTGTGACTTAGACGTGAAAGTATTGGACTTACGATCAGATGGTTGTCGATATGATTGGGTGGATGGATTCGAGGTGGCCAATATTGGATTCCCTTTGCTAGTATGGGAATGGGTAGACAATGATTTGTGGCTAGCGAATGGAGGATTGGTATGGGATTCATATGATAGGGCTTGGATGGGAGGTGCAATGAGCTAAAGGGGATCAACACCTTTGGGAAGTGGTACACCCATCATAATGACTCGTAAAAGGATCTCATCCTTATTGGCATGTATGTATTGGTCAATGAAGGTGGGGTATAGTTCCATGGTGATGGTTGATAGATGATGGATGATGTAGATAGGATAAGGATTGGATAAGGTTCTTGAACAAAATAGATCGAAAGGACCAAGCTAGTATGATAGGTAATGATGGACATGAGATAGACTAATGGATTAAGGACTACGATCAAATGTCAGACCGATAGCATAATAAGTGCTAACAACTTATCAACAATGCCTAGTTGTCAAGCTAGCAAAAGGATTGGGAATGTGATGGGTGCCTAATATTGAAAACTATCAAGAGGATGACATGATGGGTGTTAGTAATAAATAAGGCAAGATGATTGGACTAGATTAGATTGATGGATTTGCTAGATTATGACTGATAAGGTGACAAGATGCTAACAATATATTGGCTAGGTATGAGTATTTCACCAAAGGATAAATGATAGTGGAATAGGATGATAGGATGATGTGGATGATAGGACTAGCTCAAAACCTTAAACCAACTTGATCAAGATGGGATGGGGTAGGATTAGGTGATTAGGAAAATGGAATAAGGATAAGTATGATGATAGGTGATGATGAAATGATAAAGGGGTAATGAAAGGTGGATGATTTAGACTCGTATGTGACCTAGAAGCCAACTAGGATAAGATGAGGTGATGACTAGATGGGTGATGAAGGCAAAGTCAAGACAAGTCATCGGGTATGGATTTAAGATAATATGTGGATAATGAGGTATGATTAGGATGTGATTAGGAGATGACTAATGATGTATGGGTCTAGTGACAAGATGTGATTAAAAAGATGTACAAGAGAGTGAATTATGTACAAGAAGGTAAAACAATGATATACAAGGTGATGGGATAATGAGACAAGATGGTATGGGGATGATTGAGACTATAGATGAGGTGGACTTAGGATAGAATGTGGATGGTGAGACAAGATGGGATTAGGATAGGTGATGAGTTATGATCAGATATGTAAAGTGGTGATGTCAATAAAATGATATGGGAATGATTAAGACCATGGTGTGATTGATGGATAAGGCAAGGTCAAAGTGAGGTGTGACTAGGATGATGAGCAGATATGGGAGATTGGAATATGACTAGTAGAATGTATAAGAGAATACATTATGTACAAGAAGATGAGGCTAGGATACACAAGATGTGACTAGGAATGAAATCAAGATGGTGATGATGATAGCAAAGATGGTCAAAATAAGATGGAGGTGATAGGGGGCATGACAAATGATAAATGGATATGGTTAGGCTAGGATGGGATGAAGATAAGATGGGGAATGGGAAATGGATATGAAAGATAAAAATGTAAGTGAGTAGGATAGGATGTGACTAAAAAGATGTGCAAGGGAATAAAATTATGTACAAGAGGATGAGGTAAGGATATACAAGATGTTATTGAAATATGTGATGGGGTGTAAAAGATGATGTGTACAAGGTAGGATGGGGGTATGACTTATGATATGCAGGTATGACTAGACAAGATAATATGGGATAAAGACAATATGTATAATTATAGGATGACAATGATGATGACTAGGATATATACAAAAGATGATGGGATAGAATGATATGGAAAGGATATACAAAATTATACGTGCAAAGGACCTAGATAGGTTTGGAGAGGTAAAGTCTGACTTGACTCACAAACAATATGGGTTTAGCACAACACACACCCAAGTAAGCAAGCCACAACCTATGATTAGTAACTCAAGGGTGTGTAACCTAATGTCCACACCATCTAACAGCTTCATAGGTGAGGTTGTAGGCTGGTGACCCATTACGATATTGATCGAACCCTCTCAACCCTGCTCGCAGATAATGGCTACTTCGGAGCTGATACTAACTCTTACAATGGTACACCTTTTATGGTTGAAAGGTCCCATGCTAGATATACATGAGGTTTTTAAGGGAATACCTTATATACAAAAAGGTACATTAGGGCCCAAGTCCATATAGGGTGTTGTCTAATGGCTGGTTTAGATAATTAACTCTTCCCCTTCACATATGACTTGTATGGGGTCAATTGCTTAGCCTAATGATAATTATCCCTGATTGTTATACTCTATCAGAACATGGAATTTGGTTAGTGCACGGTGATGAAATCCATGACAATAACCCCTATAAACTAAGCCCATGCATGGGGATAAATTCCATATCACGTGTTATCCTATAGGGAGGGCTCAACAAATAGGCAAACACACGATATAATTAATTAATCATTTTAAATACCTATGTGTGATGAACATGATATAATGATTATTCATAAGTTGACACAAGTGAGTATATGCAAGGAAATATCCAACAAAGATATATACACAAAATAAGATAATAAAAAAATGATATATAAGACAAAATGCTTAAAATGATGCAAAAAGTGCCAAGATGGGTCTTTGACTAGCAGCCTGCAAGCACACAAGTTAGTAGTTTTGATTGGCACTTAAGAGTGGGGTCCTTCAATAAAAAGATTAGTAGTTTTGATAGATCAATTTTGAAGGGTAACCTACAAAACCAAATGTTATACCAAAAAAATAACCCCTATAAGAAACAAAATGTTAGTCAAATATGCCTTAATAAAACACCCTAAAAAATTGTAGTTTGGATCTATAATTTATTTAGGGTGAGTAGGACCTAACGTGGGTGTCTGTGGGTAGAAGCCCCCAACAAGGTCAAGGGGCAGTGCCCCTAGGGTGTTTGGGTTTTGTGGGAGGCTTGGAGTGACTCAAAATTCACGAAAATTGACTCAAAAAGGACCAAATTTTAATGCAAAATCGTAACTTCTCAGTGCAAAACTATGACTTGCAAGACAAAATTGTGATTCATGAGTGGTGGTTTTGTAGAAGCTATCTAACCATGATGTTTAACTTGTAAAACTATGAATGTCAAGAAAAATCATGACTACAAATGACAAACTTGTGATTAGCAATAAAATGATAGTTGCGATTTTGTCATAAACCACAAAACCATGACTCAAAATGACAATCTTACTACTAAAAATAAATCGACGGTTACAATATTATCTAGAATGACAAAATTTTCTAGATTATAGATAAGAAATTGGTCTAAATGCCTAAAATTATGATATGTAGACGATGGAATGATAAACTATGGATTGAAGTTTATGACATTTCTAAGATTTTTTTGCCCAAGGAGATATTAAGGTGACAATTTAACCAAAATTGAGCCAATTCCAGGATGTAAAAAATGAGAATTTTTCAATTTTAAATCTACTACATAGATGGCAATTTATCAAGCGTAATTATTTAAAAATGACAAAAATTAACAAAAACTAGGCTAAATAACAAATTCATGACTGCCAAGACAATACTGCTATTAGCTGAAACAATATCGTGACTGTAAAAAAGTCTAGACTTGTGATTTTATCCAAAATGGGGGGAAGAGGTAATTCTTGGTGTGATGTTTATTTTGGTCTTCAAATAGTTCCTTCTGCCTTTGACCTCCTTCCCTGCTATCTCTATAGAACACATAAACCAGATAAGAACTAGGTATTAACAAAAAATGGGGTTAGTTAACCAATATGGACGTTAAAGCTAGAACCCCTAAATTCTGATCAGTAGACTATATTAATGACAAAATCTTTTTAGAGACACAAGATGCCCAGAATGAACCCCCCCAATAATATGCACCTAATGGTTTTGGGGAAAATTGCAATACCTCTACTAACATCAACGATAACGTGACTTACAAGACAAACTTGTGACTAAGAGAGTCGTGATACTATAAAAAATGTACCTACAACATAAAATCATTAGTGGTTTGTAAAATCATGACTAGGATTGACAATATCATGAATTGCCTAGCAATATTGCTACTTATGAGTCATGGATTTGTTTAAGGGTGAAAAATTTGCATGGTCAGACACAATTAGCAAGTAAAAGGATAGTTAATACAATATCACTACTTATAGTGACAATATCGCTACTGACTAGTGCAATGTCATGATTATTAGTGCAAACCCATGACTGCAACCTATGTACACAAAAATTATAAAATTTATAGATTTTCTTCACCTGATCGGACATGCAAGCTAGCAAAAACAACACTAACAAGTAAAATTGATTAAATGAGAGCAAGGTGTCCCACCGTGGTCACCAAAATGTGCACCAAGTTTCAGCTCTATGCAATATTACTAAAATTAGTAATATAACCTAAAACTTGATAACACTAATAGGAATGGATAGAAGAGATAAATCAAATCAAATAGAGCATTCCTACCATCCTTTTTATCTTCTCATGCCTCCATTCTAGGACTTATAGTTGAATTATTAGACTTCGATTGACACTGTGATGCTTGATTAGAGATGTTGATAATGGATGCTTGGTTGAGGATTGTTTTGACATGGATTCTCCACAAGATTTTTAGTTGGTTTAGGATGGAAGGAGAGATTAGTTTTATAGGCAAGGAGAGAAGGATCAATGGTCCAAATTCAAATTTGGGCCATTGATATCAAGGGCTTTGAAATTTCCATGAAATTTTTAATTCTATGAAAATCTCTAGAATTAGAAAATTCTAGAGAAGGGGTTTAGATTGGGGAAGATTTATAGAATCCTCTAATTTTAGAAATCTCCCCATAGGGTTTATGGCTTTAGGAGAGGCTAGTATAGGGTGGTGGGTGGGTAGGTAAACTATTTTTGAATTTCAAATTGGCTAGTGGATTTAAGAAATAGGTTAGTAGGAAATAGGGTCTATTATGGGTTTAATAAGGGGATTAATTAATTTCAATATAGGGTAAAAGTTATGTGGGATATAGGAATGGGATATGGGTATTATTAGGTAAATAGCTATCTTGGTTGGGAGATATAGGAATCAGGTTAAATTAGTAGGAAATAGTGTTATTAATAGGGCAAACATATTTTAATGCATACATGTACAAATCAAGATCAACGACGAGCAAGGGGTCAAAGAGTCAGCATCTCTCAAAGGTAAATGAGAAGCTGCCAAGTGTCTCAACTATGTTTAACTGATAGAAGATATATGGCTTGCATTCATTCATATAGAGTAGATCAACAATGTGTGTGTAAGTCAAGAATCTAGATCCAATGGTGCATGAACAGGCTAATCAATGGGCAAAATTAAAGGTTAAAAGCTAAGAGACTTTGATTGGAGGTTGAAATATGATCTAAGTTGAGCTAGAATGGATGTTACAGGATCAAATGACACCATTAAAAGTTCTACAAAGGTAAAATAGGTCTTTTAGGGCCTAATATAGAGATCAAGAACAAAGTTACATGGCCTACAAGCTTTTCATTGATAAGATAGCTATATGAAAACCAATGAATAAGATTGGTTTGTATCTATATTAGATACATATTCAATGGTTATAGTAAAGAGCATGCCAAGGCATAAATATGATAGTCATATCATCCACAATTCAACAGGTACATTTAATCACCTAAAGTAGACATAGTCATGGTTCAGTCAGATCCATGGATATGGAGATCTTATCCTTATAAGCAAGCAAAGAAGAGGATGGCATAGAGTCCTAGGATGGAGATCTGGTGGTTGAAAATTGTAGTTGGAGTATTCAATGCATTCTTAGAACCTAAAAGATTGTTTTGTATTAGCAAGAGCATGACTCATCATCCTAAGAACATTCTTGTCATATATCCTATTTCTCAACCAATGAAAGAGCTTAGGGGCTATTAGGATAATTAAAGGTTGACCTATTTATGGTGGATTACATCTTGATTTGATCAAAATATGGTAGAGGATTCAAGAAAGGTGGTTGAGACTCCATCAAGGTAATTAGACCCCATTTATTGACTTCTATATGCATGTTCCCCATCTCTCTCATTCCCTTATGCTATATATACATGCTTCTAAGCCTTAAAATGGATCCCTCTCTTGGGCATGACTAGACCCTACCAAGATTGAGCTTTGTAACCTCTTGAGATGAATAAAAGACTATTTTCATATTTTATTTTTCTGGTATAGTTTGTTAATATCAGTTAGAAATCTCTCCCTTGTCAAGTCCTGATCTCGCCTAGCCACTAGTTTATCTTGTTATGTAGGTCATGTTTACTGCTTAATTCCATTTGATTAAAGCTAGCATGTGGATACATTGACTGGTTAGTGCCTTTAATTAGGCCTCTCCATCACTTTCCTTGGGTTTTGATCACTTGGAAAACCTTTGCATGAAATATTGATATATAACAAACTTTAGAGTTGTAGATCCAGTCGTTTGTTCTATCTCATTAGTGTTTTAATAAGTACAAGTAACGTGGATGAACATCAATTTAGGTGTATCACCAAAAGTAGCTTATATTTCCCTTTTAGTTAGCTTTCTCTCCCTTTTCCACTAGAAATCAGTGGGTTTTAGTGGAAATGAGCTAAGAGATGCATTAGAGGAGTTAGCCTCATTAAAAATCTTAGAGGTCTGACCCAAGATTAGGTGACCCATAACCTAGGGTCATTCCCATGTTGGACTAGATTTGAGTAGAGGACTTGAACAATCCTTTGCTAAGCTAGGGTGCAATCTAGGCCTCCAACAAATGTTGGCCATTTTCGGTCCACATGCCAAACTTTTGCCTGGATAGAACAAATAAGCAAAGTTACTATTGAAGTGAATGATCAAATGAATTGTACAATATTTTAAGGACCAAACCATCAAAAACACGTCATGCAAAAATAGACTGATCAGTTTGCTTGTGCATTTTATAAGTATGCTCAGGAAGCCTCTCAAAGCCAAAAGACCACATGGACATAAAGTTTTTCATGCCTAGAATATTATTTTAAATTTTATGTCTTGATGAACTTGATATCTCAAGATATAAAGCTTCAAAGTTAGACTTGTAGAATGAGACTTTCACGGGGACATCAAGTTTGAGCCATGGCAATTAACTGTTGGGATTTAAAAATCCTTAAATATGCACAAGAACATCAAGTTTAAGCTTCGTGAAATAGCCATTTGATTTCAAATGCTCCAAGTGTTTAATCATATTGAATATCTAATAATGTGCATCTACTGATAGTATAAGTGGGTCTTAAAGATCTAATGATGCATATTTGATCATGTAAAGTAGATCGATAATGAACATCAAGTCAAAAGTTCAACATAAGTAAGAAGTTGACAAGTGGTAAGATATCAGGTGTCCTGATAGAGATCCAAAGGTGTGCATATACTAACATAGCCAACAGGCTTGAATAAATCACTGGAACATGTTCAATCATACAAATAAATATCAATGACGAACAAGGGGTTAAAGAGCCTGTGGATCTTGAAGGCAAATGAGAAGCTGCCAAGTGTCTCAACTGCATTCCACTGACATAAGATCTATGGATTGGATTCATTTATACAAAGTAGATCAAAAATACGTGTGTAAGTTAATAGTCTATATCTAATGGTGTACAAGCAGGATGATTAATGACCAAAATTAAAGGTTGAAAGCTAAGGGACTTCGATTGGAGGTTGAAATATGATCTAAGTTAAACTAGAACAGATATTTTAGGATCACACGATGCCATTAAAATATTTGTAGAGGTAGCATAGGTATTTTAGGGCCTAATATAGAGATCAAGAATAAAGCTACATGGCCTTCAAGCTTTTCATTGATATTATAGCTATATGAAAACCAATGAATATGATTGATTTTCATGTATAGTAGATACATGTTCAATGGTTGCAGTAAAGAGCACACCAAGGCATAAACATGATAGTCATATCATCCATAATATAGCAGGAACATTCAGTTGCCTAAAGCAAACATAGTCATGGTTCAATCAGATCCATGGATATGAAGATCTTGTCTTTATAATCAAGCCAAGAAGAGGGTGGTGTAGTATCCCAGGATGGAGATCTGGTGGTTGAAAATTGCACTTAGATTATTTAATGCATTCTCTAAACCTAAAAGATTATTATTTATTAACAAGAGCATGACTCATCATCCTAAGAAAATTCTTGTCATATAACCTATTTCTCAACCAATGAAAGAGCTCGGGGCCTAGTAAGACAATTAAAGGTTGACCTGTTTATGCTAGATTACATCTTGATTTGATCAAAATGTAGTGGAAGATTCAAGAAAGGTGGTTGGGATTCCATTAAGGTAATTGGACTCCATTTATTGACTTCTACACACATGTTCCCCATCTCTCTCATTCCCTTATACTATATATACCAGTTTCTAAGCCTTAAAATGGATCCCTCTCTTGGGCATGACTAGACTTTGCCAAGATTGAGCTTTGTAACATCTTGAGATGAATAAAAGACTATTTTTTAGATTTCATTATTCTGGTATAATGTGTTAATGTTAATTTGATCTGCATATGTGGTATAAATCTCTTCGTTTTCAAGTCTTGACCTCATCTAGCTACTATTTATCTTGTTATGCAAGTCATGTTTAGTGCTTAATGTTATTTGATTGAAACTAGCTTGTGGATATATTGACTAGTTAGTGCCTTGAATCATGCCTCTCCCTCACTTCCCTTAGGTTTTCATCACTTGGTGAACCTCTGCATGAAATATTGATGCATAACATACTTTGGAGTTATATATCCAATCATTTGTTGTATCTCATTAGTGTTTTAAGAAGTTCAAGTAGAGTGGATGAACATCAATTTAGGTGTATCACCAAAAGTAGCTTAGATTTCCCTTTTAGTTATCTTTCTCTCCCTTTCCCCTAGTAATTATTAGGTTTTAGTGGAAATGAGCCTAGTGATGCATAATAGTAGCTAGCCTCATTAAAAATCTTAGAGGTTTGATCGAAGATTAGGTGACCCACATCCTAGGATCAATCCCATGTTGGACTAGATATGAGTAGAGGACCTAAATAATCCTTTGCTAAGCTAGGGTACAATCTAGGCCTTGAACAGTTTTGGCACACCTGGTGGGACTAGTTTTATTATGTACTAAGTGAAGAGTTTTGGTGTTCTCTTCATCCAATCAACCTTTCGAGGCATATGTACAAACATCAATGGTGACTCCAAGCTTTCAACTGGTTACAATAATCTAGGTAAGCCTTCAAGCATGTTTTATCCTTATCTTGTCTCTTTTTTGAGTCTCTATGGTTGGATTTGGGGTAGAATTCTATCCTAATTAGGTTGGTGAGCCATATCATCTACCAAATGAAGCCTACCAACCTTACCAACCATATGAAGATTGTGCAGAGCCTTATCATCAATATGGAAGCTCACACTAGTCCTATAACCATGATCCTCATTTATATGAGCCTTACTCATTCCAAGATCATCAAGCCTTCTATGAGTCTCCTTTACCCCCTCTACAGCCTGGTCACCCTTATGATCAGTCATGGTAGCTACATGACATTCCTGAACAACCTACTCATACCCCAAGCCATTCTATATATAGCCTTAAAAAAGCTCTATTAAAACAAGAAAAGAATATGATAAACATTAATACATTGAAGGGGTATGGAGTAGTAATTAAAAAACATGTCATTATAAGGGTTATGACTTCAGTGTAGTAGGCAAAGGAGGAATGGATGTCTTTCATTAGGAGAGGTTATTCTAGAAATAGTTTTGACATGCTTGAAGAAGGAGGAAGTGGTGATTATGGAAGTCAAATAAGAGACCATTCAGCCTCCACTTCCCTCTCCCTAGTAACCCAAGTCCTTTCCTTCATGGAAAGACATCCAAGAAATAGTGCAACAAAAAAAGGAGGTGAATTTGATCCAAGAAGAGCAGCTCCATGAGAAAAATTAGGTATCTATGGTTACTTCTATGGACCTTTGTCATCTTATTGAGTAATTTTAGGGATCTACTATGCCTATCCTAGAGAAAGAGCCTCTCCTTTATGAGTCAAATCAAGAAAATGTAGCTAAGAAGATAGAAAATAATGATGGCTTCAGTGATCAAGAAGAGGAAATAATTATTGGAACACCACTTGGTAAGAACGAGCATGTTTCAGTATTTTATAATGCCAAAGAAGATGGGTTGAAGGAACATGTGCAAGTTGGAGATGAGATCCAATAGGAAGAGGTTTCAGATGTGCATCAAGAGGTTGTTTCTCAAGAACCTCTTGATCACATATCAACCATCCAAAATCAAGAGTTTTTTCAAGATCTTCTAATAACTGATATAGATCAAGTACGAGCTTATATTTCTTTGGAAGGTAGCAATGAAGACTAATCACACAGAACCATTGTTGAGATAGAGAGCATTCCTGAAGTGGAAGACCATTGGTAGTAGTTGTACCATGATTTCATGAGTGATATTAAAGAACTTAAGATGGTAGATTCAGATGATGAGATAGTACAATAGGTTGAATCTTCATTTAAGGATTACATTAATGTTTTGGAGCTTCAGGAAGGTAGGGCTACTTTGGAGATGCCAAAGCAGAATGAGAAGGCTGGTATTGATGTGGAAGAACTCCATGAAGGATTGATGGAAATGGAAATCATGGATGAGTTTGACATATCTTTTATTGAAAAGGATCAAGATACCCTTCAAATTGATCATATTCAGGTTAATCAAAGCGAGGAACAAAAGGATGATTGACATCTATACATTGAATCTTTGCAAGGGGTTGAGGGACTTTGTAAAGATATGTTTCCCATTGGAGAGCTTGATGAGTTTGTAGCTGATAGTAAGGAGAACAAAGTCACCCAAGGTGCCCAAAAGACTCAAGGATAATGCATAGATAAGGTGTCACATACAAAGATTATAGATGATAAGCAATATGAGAAATATCCTTACGAACAAGACCAATTTATCTTTGTTGGTGACTTTTTTTCTTTTGATGACTCACTCTAGGAGATGTTAAGAGTGTTGGTAGACAAAAAGAGTGCCTCATCAAGGGTCATGTTCAATGAATATCCTACTTTGTAACTTGTACGATCTCTTAGACCAAGTGAGTTTATGAATTCTCCTTTTGATCTAGGTAGATCATGTTTTGTCTTAGTTATTTAGGTTTCTTATTCATAATTAGTTGTTTGTTTTCCTCCAAGTGTTGACTTAACACATTAAGTTAGTGGTCCTTACTTTGTTAGATTAGTTTCCCTTCTATTCGATGATTCCCTTCAATAAGCTCCTTGGGCACTTTGCTTTGTTTTATTCCTTTTGGTCTTTGTTTGTTTCAAGAGGAGTTATCTAGAAGGTTGGTAGTTAGTTTTAGCCTCATATTAATATGTTTAACTAGAGAAGAGACTCCATGCCCAATAGACTATTCAAGACAAATGGTATGGGTTTTCAAGCATAATAGGTATGCTTCACAATTGAGTTACCAAAGATATTGGCCATTTTTGGCCCACATACCAAAATTTTGCCTGGATCAAACAAATGAGCAAAGTTCCTATTTAAGTGAATGATCAAATCACTTGTACAAGTTTTGAAGGACCAGACCATCATAAGTATGTCACACAGAAATAGATTTGTTAGTTTGCTTGTGCACTTTATAAGTATGCTCAAGAAGCCTCTCAGAGCTAAAAGACCACATGGACACAAAGTTATTCATGCCTAGAACATTCTTTGCAAATTTCATGTCTTGATGAGCTTGTTATCTCAAGATATAAAGCTTCAAAGTTAGACTTGTAGAATGAGATGTTCACAGGGATGTCAAGTTTAAGCCACATCAATTAATCATTGGGATTAAAAAATTCTTAAATGTGTAGGTAGACGTCAAGTTTAAGCTTTGTGAAATAGCCATTTTATTTCAAATACTCCAAGATCAATGGTCGACATTTAATCATATTGAAGATCTAACAATATGCATCAATTGACAGTGTCAGTGGGTCCGAAAGATATAATGACACATATTTGATCATGTAAAGAATATCGATGGTGGGCATCAAGTCAAAAGGTTAACATAAGTGAGAAGCTGACAAGTGGCAAGATCTCAAATTTCCAAATAGAGATCCAATAGTGCACATCTACTGACACAACCACTGGGCCCAAGCAAATCAATGGAGCATGTTCAATAATATAAATCAAGATCAACAACGAGCAAGGGGTCAAAGAGTCAACATATCTCGAAGGAAAATAAGAAGTTACCAAGTGTCTCAACCATATTCAACTAACAAAAGTTTTATGGCTTACATTCATTCGTATATAACAGATCAATGGAGTGCATGTAATATGAGAATCTAGATCCAATGATACGCGACCAGGGTGATCAATGACCAAAATTAAAGGTTAAAAGCTAAGGGACTTTGACTAGAGGTCAAAATATGATATAAGTTAAACTAAAATAGATATTGTAGGATCAAATGATGCCTTTAAAAGCTCTGTAGAGGTAGAATAAGTCTTTTAGGGCCTAATATAGAGATCAAAAATAAATCTACATGGCTTGGAAGCTTTTTATTGATAAGATAGCTATATGAAAACCAATAAATATGATTGGTTTTCATTTATAAGATCTATGTGTTTAGTGGTTACAGTAAAGAGCACACCAAAGCATAAATATGATAGTCACATCATCCATAATTCAACAGGAACATTTAGCCACTTAAAGCAGACATAGTCATGGTTTAGTCAGATCCATGGATATGGAGATCTTATCCTTATAAGCAAGCTAAGAATAGGATGGTGTAGAGTCCCAAGATGGAGATCTAGAGGTTAAAAAATATAGTTGGAGTATTCAATGCATTCTCAGAACTTGAAGGATTGTTCTTTCTTAACAAGAGCATGACTCATCATCCTAAGAACATTCTTTTCATATAGCCTATTTCTCAACAAATGAAAGAGCTCAAGGGCTTTTGAGACAATTAAAGGTTTACCTGTTTATGGTGGATTATGTCTTGATTTGATCAAAATATGGTAGAAGATTCAAGAAAGGTGGTTGGGACTCCATCAAGGTAATTGAAACCCATTTATTGACTTCTGCACGCATGTTCCCCATCTCTCTCATTCCCTTATGCTATATATAAAGGTTTCTAAGACTTAAAATAGATCCCTCTCTTGGGCATGACTAGACTTTGCCAAGATTGAGTTTTGTAACCTCTTAAGATGAATAGACGACTATTTTTAGATTTCATTATTTTGGTATAGTGTGTTAATGTTAGTTTGATTTGCATATGTGGTAGAGATATCTCCCTTGTCATGATATCACCTAGCTACTAGTTTATCTTGTTATGCAGGGCATGTTTAGTGCTTAATACTATTTGATTGAAGCTAGCATATGGATACATTGACTAGTTAGTGTCTTGAATCAGGCCTCTGTATCACTTCCCTCAGGTTTTGATCACTTGGTGAACCTCTGCATGAAATACTGATGCATAACAGACTCTGGAGTTGTATATCCAGTCATTTTTTCTATGTCATTAGTGTTTTAAGAAGTTCAAGTAGAGTAGATGAACATTAATATAGGTGTATCACCAAAACTAGCTTAGTTTTCCCTTCCATCTATCTTTCTCTCCCTTTTCCCCAACCATTAACAAGTTTTAGTGGAAATGAGCTAAGTAATGCATAAGAGGAGCTAGCCTTATTAAAAATTATAGAGGTCTAACTCAAGATTAGGTAACCCACAGCCTAAGGTCATTCCCATGTTGGACTAAATTTAGGTAGAGGACCTGAACAATCCTTTGCTCAACTAGGGTGTAATCTAGACCTCCAACAGTAAGGAATTATTCATTTATTTTTCATTTACAGGACTAATAAAACACGCTTCATAGAATCAGACCCAGATTCATGGGCTTCACCTCATAGGTAAGTCCAGGTATGTTTCTTTTTCCTTCATCTTAGTCAATCCACTTTATTATATTTGTAGAATAAATGGGGGTGGGGGGAGAATGTAGTCATTAAAATTAACCATTCATGCCTTGGAGTGTCACTTGAGGTCACTTTACCCTTGGTATAGCACTTGACCCATCTTAGGGGCCCTTTTGATCCACTTTTAGCCACATGACAGTCACAAGTAACACCTAGTTCTATAAAACAATACATGAGACACATAATTGCATAATTTATTAGTAATTTAAGTCCATACACCCTCCAAATAATTTCACATCTCCCTAAGAGGATTAGGGTCAGCCTAGACATGTTGTTAAGTCACCCTCCCAAGTCATTTTTATTAGAACACTATATAAACACTACTTTTATACTCTTACACCCTAGGTAGATGTTATCACAAGGATGCACAAAAAATTACCACCTCATATTGAGGGAAAACTTCCAATTCTTTCAATATTATATTGATTCAACCCATACATTTAATAATCTAGCCCTAACACAAATATCCAAATCTCAAGTGGCCTCCATGGCATCCTCTCATCTATTCACACTCATGCATTCTAGCATTCATAGGCATTCACACATATCACATAAGTGGGAGAACTATATCAGGCTTGATCCCTCCTCGAAGTATTAGTATGTAGGTAGTGTGCCTACATAGGGGTGTGGATCACACATTCAACACACTAGACCCACTAACCCTTTTTTCTCATGGTGTTCATTCAAACCCTGACAAGCATAACAACTTAGAGTTTTTGAAGGAAAATAGATCTATAAAAATAATAATTAATTGCACATACTTGAAATTTAGACTATAGTTAGAAAAAGACCTAATCCACAAAACCCATAAATTGTTTACGGAGATTTTAAGTGTGACACTACTGCACCCCCTTAGACACTAGTGCGCTGCAATACTATCTGACTGACTGTGCTAATGTGCAGGGCTATTTATGATACATGGATCCTATTGATAATAGTGAGATCTATCTGCTCATCAATTTTTATTGTCTGATTCTTTCCATAAGACCTAACTAAGGTATTATTTCTCTCTCATCCTTTCTACATTTAACAAATCAAATAAATCAAATATTATACAAATTGAAAGCTATAATTATTACATTTTTATTCCCTAATTTATTATTCCAAAACCTTAACAAATTAAAATTTTACATTCCATAATCCTCTTAAAAATTAACTAAACAAAAAATAAAATATATGAATTTCATAATATTATTTCTTATTAATTTATAAAGCTCATAATACAACTTTAAATATTTAAAAAAAAAAAAACTTTATTTATTAAAATTTAAATTCAAAAGTTATTTAATACAATATTAATGTTAGGGTGTGGAGCTAAAAGCTTCAACTGTTTGCAGACACAAAGAAGAGGATGCTGAAGAACCAGAAGCACCGGCATTGGCAGCATGACCGACGTCGGTCAGATGTAGTGCAGAAAGAGACCGGCGACAGCAGATAGTCGGCCGACGTAGGCAGCACTAGACAAGCAGGGACCGGCGTCGGTCGCCTGTGTATTTCCAGAACTGCTGTTGACAAACAGTCAGTTAAGTGAAGCGAGTGTTTGCATGTCAAATGACTAATTATAGTCATGAGCTGTGTGTCTAATTATTGTAACTAGAGTTCTATTTTTTTAAGCATGGGATCCTATTTAAAGACCCATAAGGCATGTATTGTAAATAATCAAGAAGGCAAGTAAAAGCATTGAAGCAAGCAAGGTCAAGGAGATCTACAGGTGTAAGGTCAAGGAGATTAGCTGAAGCATTCAAAGAGGGATAATAATTCAGGGTTTAGAGTTGTTGTGTTGAGCAAGAGAGAGAGGGAAGAAGGTCTTGAGGTGTGGCAAGCCTTTGAGGTGGAGGAAGAAGTGGCATCTTCCTTATTGTATTTTCTTCTAGTAATATTTAATACAAAGAGTGTGTATTGTCTCTCAAATTCTTTGCTGTCTCAAGTTTCTAGTTACTTTATCATTCTGGTATAATTTCGTGTTTAATTGCTTATAAGAAAGTAATCAATTGTGCTTCCGTTGGATAAGGGATCACCTAACAGTTAGTATCAGAGCATATTGATTGTTGTAGGTTTTCTCCCTAACAAGTGGTATCAGAGCTACGATTTACAGGAAGCAGGGTATTGTTTTTTTGATTACAGGTCATTCACAGGGTTTTCTGATTGAGTGGGAGTTCAGCAATGGCAGAAGAAAGTAAGCTATGAATGGAGAAGTTTAACGGCAAGAATTGTCAACATTAGAGGATGCAGATTGAGGAATATCTGTATCAGAAGGATTTGTACTTACCGTTGGGTGGGGTTGCATGCAAGCCCACAGATATGAAGGATGAAGAATGGAGTGTTCTTGATCGAAAGGCTCTTGATTGCATAAGGTTGAGCCTTGCATCGTCTGTGATTTTCAGCTTATCACAGTGTAAGACAACGGAAGAGTTGATAAAGTCCTTGGCAAATTTATACGAAAAGCCCTCGGCTTCTAATAAGGTATATCTTATGAAGCAACTATTTACTTTGCAAATGCAGGAAGGTGGATCGGTACATACTCATCTCAGTGATTTCCATGGTTTGGTAAACTAACTAGCTTCAGTCAATATTGTTTTTGATGATGAGGTAAAGGCTCTCTTGATTTTATGTTCTTTGTCTGAAAGTTGGGACGGTTTGGTTATGGCAGTAAGTAATTCTGCATCTGCTTCTAAAATTTTAAAAGTTGATGATGTTGTGAGTGTGATCTTGAATGAAGAAATACGCAGGAGAAGCACAGGTGAATCATCAGGGAATGCTCTAAGTGTAGAAAGCAGGGGAAGGCAAAAGGAGAAGGTTGAGCAAGGGAAATCAAGGTCGGGAAGGAGATCCGAGTCCAAAGGTATTACCTGCTGGTTTTGTGGAAAGAAAGGACATACAAAGGAGTGTTGGTTGAGAGATAAAGAAAATCAACATGCAGGTATGTAAGAAGCAAAGGATGCAAATATTGTGATACAAGACGCTCTCATACTTTCTTTGGATAGTCAGGTAGGATCATGGATTTTAGATTCTGGTTCATCTTTTCATGCATCCCCAAACAGAGATTTGTTCTATGAGTATGAATAGGGAGACTTTGGAGTGCTCTATTTAGGGGATGGTACGCCTTGTCAGATAGTTGGCAAAGAGAAAGTGCAGCTGAGATTGCAGATTGACAACACATGGGTGTTGAAAGAGGTCATGCATGTTCCAATTCTGAAGTAGAGTCTGATTTCTGTAGGAAGGTTGGGTGATGAGGGATGCACAATAACCCTCACAGCAGATTCTTGGAAGGTTACCAAGGGAGCACTTGTTTTAGCAAGAGGTAAGAAAGTAGATACTCTTTATCTGTCTACTTGTATTACTGATTCTACTTCTAGTGTAGATTCGAAGATGTGGCCTAATAGGCTTGGTCACATGAATAGGAAGGGAATGAAAGTTCTTGATTCAAAAGGTATGTGTTCAAATTCAGAAAGCATAGATAGAGTTCATTGCAAAAAAAGGAAATTTGATGCTTTTGACAGGGACAAAGAAGCCTTGGTGTTTATGGAGGAGATGAAGGACAAAGATCAGTCACAGGGGCTGAATAAATCTGAGCAGGGCAGCATGGACAGAGGTTTGATCCAAGAAGAGCTCACGGATGAAAATTTTATCACTTACAGGAACACACAGACACCGATGTCGGTCACTTGGGACCGACGTCGGTCATCCAGATACCGACATTGGTCATGTGCAGACCAGTAGGGTACGTAGGTCGGGCAGGAAAAGTCTGACGTCGGTCATAAGGACTGACGTTGGTAGGAGGCACACAGGCATCGGCCAGGGAAATGACGTCGACAGTCAGGGTCAGTGCAGGGAACCGACATCGGTCGGGAGCAGACTGGGAGATGGCCGATATCGATCACTGAAACGGATGTTGGGTGGATCTATAAGTCTCAAACACCCATGTGGAGGTTAGGAAAGGTATGTGAACCTCATATTCGTTGTTCACCTTCTTTATATTGCTTACTGATAGTCATAAACTAGGAAGATGGAAGAAGCAATGCAGGTAGAATCCATAAACAGTGGGAGCTTGGCATGGATGAGGAGTGTGAGTCCTTGGAGAACCAAACAGGTATTTGTTGGTAGAGTTGTCAGCTGGAAGGAAGCACTGGATAGAGGGATGGATTCTCGTTTTAGAGAAGAGAGTGGATGGACACATGAGACAGAAGGCTATGGTATATGGTCTTGAGTAGGCTGCAGAACAATGGAGGTTTGACCATTGTATTTTATCTTTACCAGGTTGGATAATATTAGCTACATTATCCTGTTACTTTATTGTGTTACTTGTTGCAGGGTTTCATATACAGGAAGTTTTCTGAGCTAAAGGTAGAGTTGGTTCAGAAGTGTGTCATGGAGTATTTAGGAGCAACAAAATTCTTGTGGCATAAGACACAGGTATAGCATCACAGGTTTGCATGGTGGTTGGTCTTCAAGAGTGACTTTGAAGAGGGATACAGAGCCAAAGGAACAAAATAGATGGTGTACAGGTACAGGTACAAGTCGCAGCTATTTATCTCCAAGTGGGAGATTGTTAGGGTGTGGAGCTAAAAGCTTCAACTGTTTGCAGACACAAAGAAGAGGATGCTGAAGAACCAGAAGCACCGGCGTCGGCAGCATGACCGACGTCGACAGCATGACCGACGTCGGTCAGATGTAGTGCAGAAGGAGACCGGCGACGGTAGATAGTCGACCGACGTCGGCAGCACCAGACAAGCAGGGATCGACGTCGGTCGCCTGTGTATTTCCAGAACTGCTGTTGACGAACAGTCAGTTAAGTGAAGTGAGTGTTTGCATGTCAAATGACTAATTATAGTCACGAGCTGCGTGTCTAATTATTGTAACTAGAGTTCTATTTTTGTAAGCATGGGATCCTATTTAAAGACCCATAAGGCATGTATTGTAAATAATCAAGAAGGCAAGTAAAAACATTGAAGCAAGCAAGGTCAAGGAGATCTACAGGTGTAAGGTCAAGGAGATCAGCTGAAGCATTCAAGGAGGGATAATAACTCAGGGTTTAGAGTTGTGTTGAGCAAGAGAGAGAGGGAAGAAGGTCTTGAGGTGTGGCAAGCCTTTGAGGTGGAGGAAGAAGTGGCATCTTCCTTATTGTATTTTCTTTTAGTAATATTTAATACAAAGAGTGTGTATTGTCTTTCAAATTCTTTGTTGTCTCAAGTTTCTAGTTACTTTATCATTCTAGTATAATTCCGTGTTTAATTGCTTATAAGAAAGTAATCAATTGTGCTTCCGTTGGATAAGGGATCACCTAACAGTTAGTATCAGAGCATATTGATTGTTGTAGGTTTTCTCCCTAACAATTAATAAAGTATATTGATTTATTAAATTAAAAAGAGTTCACTTTTTTTAAATTCAAACCAACAAACTAATCGTAAAATAAAAATAAATAAAAATGATATGATGAACAAAGTTCTACATTTTCCTTCAAAATGTTCATTTATTAGCTCAAAATCCCATTAAAAATTAGTTCAATCATGTAGTGAATATATAAAAAACTTATATAAATAAAATATTTAGAGTATAAAAAATTAAAAATTAAAAATATTTAAGATATGTATATTTACATCAATATATTTAAAAATAGTATATAGCATATATATAATATCAAGGCTATATAATATTTATTTTAATAAATATAGATAGACGTGTGCACATATGTATATATGTAAATTTATATTTTCAAACATATAAATTAATGAAAAATATGAATTGAAAATAATTAGAAAATATATTATTATCAATCTTTCAAATTTAAAAATATAAAGATGTCTATATTTAAATTATATGTTAAATATTAAATGCATACTACTTTAGAAATGCAATTATAGATATAAAGATATTCAAAGTATCCTAATTAAATAAAAAACCTATTATATGCAATACATAGAAATGTAATATAGAATATAAATAATTTTGAACAGCCATTAACCAAAAAGTGCAGGGATGTTGAAAGCATCCAACCAATTAAATTATGGACAAAATAAAGTAATGATTACCGAAGATGCAAAATAAAAAATACCTAACACACTATACATAATACAATAATACATTTTATTTTCATTATAAAATATACAAAATATTTGGTAGCCATTTATTTAAAAGTCATTTTCATGCACTGTTCATTTTAATAATTTTCAACCAATAGAAAGAATATAAAAAATATTGATCATTTAGTGATTTAAAAAAAAATTAAAAATTTATAGATAGTGTCTCTATAATTTATGAAGTAAAATAAGAAGATTTTTGATTAAATTGTGTAAAAGATTTTTTAATCAACATTTTTGTATAAGATATTTTTCAATTAATATTTTTTCTGTGAACTATTGTTAAGAAATATTCACTATCTATATGTCATTGTAGATGTAGTCCACCATTAGTAGTGAAAAATATGTAAAAATAAAATGTAATTACACATTACATTAAATTCAGGGATAAATATGTAGAATATGCATTATTATTAACTCTAGAAGAAATACTATTCATAAAGAAATAACAAATTAAAAAAAAAACAAAACAACCACCACCATCATATTTATTAGGGAAGATTGTTGATGATGTATACATCAAAGATGTTAAGTTGTAGAGAAGGGAAAATTATAAAAATAACTAGCTTAAAACATGTAGTTTGTAATGCTATAAATTAGTGACACTAATTAAATCATATATACAACTTATGGTAAAGAAAATATCGTGTGAATTAATGGGTTGTGATTTTACATTGATTATGTTTTCACAAATTTTAATAATCATGTGGGAAATATTGAAGTGAAATGACACCATGAAACTATGCCATTGAGTGATAGGGTCATTCGCTCGGGAAACATGAACAATTTTCAAGAAAATTTAAAACAAAATTTATTTTATTAGTTGAGAATTTACAATGTAATGAATGGGCATCAAGTAATGGAGAAGTTGCGATGTGATCCATAAATAATTTTGACGTATTGAGCTACCTCTTAAACT
The DNA here is from genome assembly GCA_037957365.1 of Torreya grandis. Taxonomy (NCBI): domain Eukaryota; kingdom Viridiplantae; phylum Streptophyta; class Pinopsida; order Cupressales; family Taxaceae; genus Torreya; species Torreya grandis. The sequence goes on along the minus strand of JARHVA010002878.1, from coordinate 745,921 downwards.
CATCATCAAGAATCGTACTTGTCTCGATAATGAACCTAAGAGGTGGCTGAAAATGTCGACAATACTCATGAATCAGATTAGAGCTTTTCCATTGATACCAATAAATCTTATCTCCAAATTTAAATAACTTTAACCATACCATATGATGTCAAATCACCATATTTATTGATCTCTTGATTATACTATATTTTATTTAATTATATATATATTAAGGAAATGAGGTTTAACCTAACGACCTCAATTTTTTTGAACTTTAATTTTATAAGGGAAGCCCCTACCTTATAAGCATCTAAATACAAACCTAACGAGTCTCTTGAAACTTTGGAAATAAGAACTCACAAAACACTCGAGACCCACCACTTTATATATATATATATATATAATTGAGGTTGTTTAAGCGGCTATAAACGCTTTGGCGGAATGAAAAATTGCCCACAGACATTTGGGACGAGGGAAACGAAGTAGGTTGAGGACAAGCTTTTATAGAAAAGTACAATTCTATGGCGAAGCCTGTTAGGGGTTAATATTTCAAACATACCACGACAAATCCTATGATATTGGAAACAAACAAAATCTATAATGAACTAGAAATGCTTAGGAAATCCCGTCTTCTACGAAAAAATCCATATGGTTTTTCGTAACCAAATCCAAAGAGAGATTTTACAGATATCAGAAGAGGAACAAGGAACATTGTATGGTGAAATTCTGACAAAATTTCATGGATAGATCCCTTAAACCAAGTCTAAGTGCTAATAGCAATAGTAGCAGTAGTAACAGTAGTTCAGTGCAAAACATGATCGGCCTTGGCAACTATTCTTTTAGAAAGCAGCCAAAGATCGAGGCGAGAAGAGAAGAAGAGGAAGCTCAAAGTATTGTAGTGGTAATGATGGATGCTTCCAAGGAGATAGCCTCATCAGCTTTATTTTGGGCTCTTGAGTGCTTAAATCTCAAGGATGGGGATGCCCTTAAGCTCCTTAGACTTGTTCATGATGTCGATAATGATCCCACGACCACTAGTGGACGATATTGTAAGAATTTCAGAGTTAGCCATTTTTATTAATTTTCCAGCTCCCTCCATATCCACTGCTTCACTTCTCAATTAGTGCTTCCAGTCTTTTATATAATTGTATTATTTTGGTTGATGATGGGATACACAGAATGGTCTATTTATTTCTTTGCTGACGCTGGGTAATAATAATAATTATAGTTTGCAAAAGCTTGCAGTGCAGTCTTTTATATAATTGTGGATTGAGTCTCTTGTATCATTGTTAATGTTTTTATAATTTTGATTTGTGGTGCAGATAGCAGTGAAGCAAACATGAATTTGAATAAAAAGATGGGGTGGGCGTATGCAAAATTAGTGGTAGAAAAAGAAATGGAAATGAAAAAGGAAGAGTGCCTCAGAAACATCCAAGTAGAACTTATTCGCAGAGAATGTGAACATAGACGGGTACTCAACTAGTTTTAGATTCATACAACACAGTCTAACATTTGCATTTATGTCTTAAAAAGGAAGAGTAAGTTATAATAGAATTTAAATATGATTTTGGATCCTGATGATGATGGATTAGACAGTGTGATCATACTGTTTTCCATTTTTTTTTAAATGATTTTAGAAGTTTCTATTACATTTTAGATCAACGTCCCTAACCAGCTTAGGAGCCATTTACATCCATCTAATTCTATTTGTGTGAATAATTTTCGTAATTGTGTTATCAACAGATTCAATTTGATATAGAAGTGAGAGCTGGAGCTTCTACCAGTGTAGTCGCCTTGCAAGCAGCGACTGAGTTTAAAGCTACATGGGTTGTCTTAGACAGGTTCTAAAATTTTTTTTTTTTTGTTTTCCACCGAGTTATATGGCAAAATATGTCCAAAACATATTTTTCCTAGGTTTTTTTTTTCCCATTTCTTTTTCTATCATTAATGATTAAGAGTATACATCTTTATTCTTACAAAATTGTGTGGTATGTTATTTCACTACCTTGCATTAAATTAATTAGATAGTGAAAAAACTAATCAAACTTTAAAAAGTTAAAAAGAGTTTCAAATAATATTTTTTCAATAAAAAGAATTAAAAAAGAATTTAAAATAATATTTTTTTAAAAATAAAATAATATGAATAAATTTTAAAAATAAATATGATATAAAAGTTCTAAGCGTATTAAGATAGTAAAGTACAAGAATTAGACAACAAAAGTAATCAACAAAGTTAACGGAGATGGTTTAACTTGTCATCTCAATACTAATTACTATTAAAGAATAGATATGCAGTATTAAATATTGGGTCCCACTTATTATTTTGATTGTCTTTGTTTTCTTCACTTTTTGGTTCAGACATAGGTGGGGAAATAGATAAAGCGAGTTGAGGAAACATTCCTTATTATGGAGCCCTCCACCCACTAAAGCTAAAAAAATCACCATCACGAGAGTCGTGCACCGTTGAGGGTCACCACAATTACAGTGAACCACTTTAGCACTTGCTACGCACTAGAAGCTCCAAAACCACGGCCTTTGGAAGGAGACCGATGATGAAGAGAGTTGTGGTGGTTGTTGGGCAGGGCGGGGGAGGGATTCCAACTTACTATATAGGGGGCATTTCCCTAATGGTCCAACAAAGTCTTGAGGTGTTGAACTTCCAACCAAACCTTCTCCATTTATGCTTGTATCTATAACATGACATTCAAGATAGCTTGCACTTTGTTAGTTATAGAAAATAAAAACTTTCCAAAACTAAATAGTCAAAAATTACATCGTTCCTTTCTTTCCATAATTGAAAAAGAATTTCAAAATGAAATATATGCCAAATTTGATTGTACTATGCATGTAACACGACTGAATCTTCTAAGAGCACCATTTTCCAAGAGATTTTTTTTGGATGAAATGGACCATGGAAAAGGGTATGAATCCACTTGCAAGCTGATTAAGCATGCTTGCAAAATAAAAAGACAAGTTTAAGTGTCTCGGGGTGCTAACATGAAGGGCATAAGTGATTATCCACACCTTGGTGGATAAGTCTTACGCCAAGATGCAAACCTTGATGCAAAATACACCAAAGGAAATATGCTTATTCGGGCTAAATAAATGCTCTCCAACTTTTGTCAAACCTTCTCTCTCATGTTGCTGAAGAAGAATTAATCTTCGCCTCCATGTCACTAAATTTTTTTCTTCGCCATTACATAAGAGAAGGTAGTTGTTTAGGCATGTCATCTCGGAGAGGTCTTGGCATGTAATCCCTTTTGCTCACTAAAGTACCTGTTAAGATTAAGGGGTCTTTTATAGCTCAAAGTATTTGGAAATTTTGGGAGTTGATTAAACCTCACTTAGTCTGGGATGGTGATAGATTTAGAATTGGGATCTCTATGAAATCTCACTCCCTTTGGAAGTCTCCAGTTCTCACTTATTATGGGGTTACCATTGCCATGGTTCCTTGGATTTTGTTTTAACCTTTTAGGGTTTAGTTATGTAAATCCTATGTTTGATAAAATGGATGAGTAGTCTAAATCAATGAAATAATATGCATAAAATAACCACTGATTTGTTACAGATTTTGACTAGCTTTGAATTTTTAAAAATAGTAATAAATATGTGTAAATAAAGACTTATCTGAAAAATCTCTGATACAAAAGATCTAAGTGCTAAAAGCTGAGATATGAATAGGTCTGAGTGTCATCAACCAGATCCCTTTGTTAGAACCCCTCTTAGACAGTAATGCCACACTTGGATAGTAGCGCCATGTGGTTTTAGTTTCTTGAAAATGGCACTAATGTCATATGTGCAGGACTGCTCTAAAATTTTGGGTCCACTTATGACTGTGTTTTTGGGTTCTCTTCCTGTGTACACAAAGTTTGAAACTCTATATTGTGCTTGTAATAACTGATTTATGAAGCAAACCCTAATCTTCCTTGTAAGTAAGGCATGCATTAATAAGTGTGTTATTTAGTAGGATAAATTGAACATCTTGTGAAGAGAGTTGCCTACATACCAATACTTCAAGGAGGGATCAAGCTTGATGTAGTTCTCCTGACCTAAGTGATGGTACAAGTGCAAGTGATGCTAGAATGATAGTGGTCTTGAATGCCTTGAGTGTGCTTGAGTTTAAAAATCTAAAAAATCTGAGCTTAGAGCAGTTGTAGATGGTAATATACAGAAGTAGGAAAAAATAGGGATTAATGACCTTGATTTTGCTCAACTTGTTTCGTGTTTGAATAAGTATTGTTCATCTAATTTCCATCTAGTCGGTAGAGGTCTAAAAGTCATGTATTTATAGTGTTATATAGCTTGTGTGGATAATAAAAGATGCTCATGCCAACCTTAGAAGGGTTTTACTTTTGAAAATATATCCATTCAAGAAAGATAGGGTAAAGGACATTAACGTCATTTTGGGGACACTAGTGACACATGCCTCTAGTGTCCTTAATGTGGTGTTAATGTCCAGCTAACAGGCTACTAGGCACAAAGGGACAAGATCAGGAAATGAGGTTCTGAGACTGCATTTTAGTTGACTAGGGATGCCTGTGGTCTACAAAAAGGATGGAAAAATGGGATAAAAGGCTCTTGTATAGGTCTAGGGCTAAGATAGGAATATGTTGTCTCAAGTAGCACTCTTAGCACTTAAATACTACTTTTAGGTGATTACAGATTTAGAGTCTCCAATTTTTCAAGAACAGGATAAAGGTCCCAAGAATGGATATCTTGGTCTATCCTACTATATAAATTTCAATTTTCTCCCATTAATTGTGTTTTAATTTCTAAGGTGCGAAAAACCTTCCTATATGAACAAATTTTCAAAATTGGAGTTCAAACACGATTCTAAATATTAATTTAGATTGATACAAAATATTTAAATAAAATTTACCCTTGTATGCGTTCATGTAGTAAGGGAGAGGAGCCAATAGTTGAGCAGGGTCCAATAGTTGAGAGGGTAGTTGAGGGTATAGGGCCCAACTCTAAAACATATTTTTTATTAAAAGTATTTGATAATTTCATTGATTATAAACACATAAGAACCCAATACTTGAACATCGATATTCTACAAAGATTCATAAAAATCCTTTAACATGTACATAATATAGTGTACTATTATTACTACACATTATCTCAACTACTAATATCTAAATATAAGATTTGCAGAGATAAATATAAAAATTATGTTCAAAAATATAAGTTTCATATTACTTCTCAACTACAATATGTCTTTTGACTGAGTATCAACAGTTACAATCCTATCAAGTTAGTACAACAAGATGCGTTAACTTCTAAATTAAGTTTTCACTTTTATACAATATCTTCTACTCAACTATACGTCCTCTTTGTCTTCTATTTGCTTCTCTTTCAAATTTTATTACTTATGCAATCCTAATCCCTGTATGTTTGAATTTTTTTTTTAAGGTTCACTAGAAAAAAAGAAAAACCATATTCCCAACTGATGAATAATAACACATAATATAAAATTAAATTACATAGTCCAACATGATTGAAAAAAATGTGTAATTACTATGTAATGAACAAACAAAATTACTATTTTTTTTACAAACACTCAAAGCTATTAAAATTTTCAAAATGAAATAGCTCATAACCTTAGGTGGATAAAACTTCACCTGTAAGCAGTGATGGCAAACAAGTATAAGTGCTCATGCTCATGCTACTGCTCTTACCGGTGTGTTGTCTTTGAAATCCTCCATCTCCTCTTCCTAGCTCATGCAATGAATGTGAATGGGAATAAACATGCTAGAAGGTTGGGGTGAAATACCCATGCATCGATGAAATGAATGGGAGTTGGTGGGTCATAAATGCAAGTTGGCAAGACATAAATGCTTTGCCACCTCGAGCTCGATGTTTACATACTATTTACTGTGCAATATTAATGAGAATTTAAACTCTCCACTTTTAGTGCAATTGTTTGATTTTTTGGGGAGTGTATGCCCATTATTGGTCCCTAATTGATTTTTTTTGCCATGGTATGGCTAGGGGTCGGTTGGACCTCCAAAATGGCCCTATAAGGACCTCTTGCACACGGATCAAAACACTAGGTTCGTACAGACACATCATGAGTTGAAAATCTAGAATCGAGAAGTAAACTCATTAAGCTATCTGTCGACATCAAATTTAAGTATTGATGTGGTACGGTTTAAGATCCATGCATGCACAAAGTTAGGGTGCACGACTATTGTCTCCTCTCCCTTATTTAACATTGTATCATTGCAATGTTCTTATAAATCTCTTTTTTTTTTTTGCTAAAGTGAATCTATTGTGTTAATAATATTGATTGGAAAATTAAAATTAGTGATATTGGTTGGAAAATTAAGCAGGTGAGAATAAAGTTCAAGGATTTTGAAATTAGCGCTAGGCGGGAACTGGGAAGTGGTAGACCCATGCAGAGAGGGATCATCGATCCCAACAATCTAAAGGATGAGGAGGATGAAGGGGACCTTTGAGGGGAGGGAGGGGATCCTCATGATTCAGGTGACAGAGATGTTGATGCGGATGGGAATGGTTTGGAAAGGAGAGAATATAAAATAGTCAAGAGATCTTGGGTAGAGAGGCGCAGACAAAAATCACTGAATTATTTTCCTATCTTTCTTTGTCCTGTCCCTATCTCGAAGAAGAAGGTTTTCATTTGAATGTCCCTGATAGGGTAGTGGATAGATCCCTCTCTAAAATGGATAATGCTTTGTTGTGAAAGTTCATGGGTTGCAGACTGAACATTGACATTTTTAGAGGTTGAACCGTTATAAAATGGAAGTCGAAAGGATAGTTGGAGATCTCAATGATGACTAAAGGATTTATTTTTATCTCCTTCTCTATTCATGAGGACTGCGTCGAAACACTCTTGGGAGCCCTGTGGTTGCTTGAGAAAATAAGATTATTTTTAAGAAGATGGAAGCCCAGCTTCGATCTGGTGAAAGAAAATTTAAATCTGATCCCAATATGAGTAAGGCTCCGAGGCCTCCTGATAGAACATTGGGAGGACGAAGTTATGATGGGTATAGTAAAAAAAGTTGAGTAACTCATTGCCTTTGACCCTGTTACCAAAAATAGGAGAAGATTAGTCTATCACAGGGTTTGCATTAAATGCAAAAGTGGATAAGAAACTACTTTCATACAAAAAATTGTCTTCTAAATATAGGGAACGGATACAATAGATAAAGTACGAAAAATCTGTTAGGACCCGGAAGCACCATTGATTACCATGTACAAGCAACTTAACATGCGGAATTTAACCATAAGTAACAAGTAACTAGAATTTAGAAATAACATAGAATATGAGAGACAATACCCAATTGTATTAATACTCTTCCAAAAGGAAATACAACAAAGAAGATGCCACAGTCTTCTTCCTTACATCTATAGAGCTCACACACATCTAGAGCATAAACAGTAAATCTCTTCAAGAGCTCACTCTCTCTCTTACGGTCCCAACACACAACTCAAACACAGAGTTGGTGTTCACCTCCAACCAGTCAGTATCCACTACTGCCAGTACACCGAGTATACACACATACTCAACCGAGTACACAACGCACTCCAAGTAGATCTCCCATGAACTTGCAACAACCTGCAACTCAAATGATCTTACTTATGAAAGGATCTACCTTGCCTTCCTCTATGCTCAATGACCGAGTACACACCGTACTCCAAGTAGATCTCTCCTGATCTTGCTACTTGTTGTGTTGCTATCCTCCCTGATCTTGCACACTTGCAAATCAATCTGGTTCTGCACACCTGCAAACCTGGATCTCGCATCCACATACACCTGTAGATCAACTGATCTTACTTACCACATGTAGATCTCCTAACGTGGCCTTGCACACCTGCTGACCAAGATCCTACATACATGAAGAACCCTTCTGATTCTCCAAACCAACACCCACACTTGGCACTGTGGCACTAGGAGGAACACACCTTGCTCTCTTCACACACAGAAGGAGCTAATATTTGCTCTCTTACTCTCTAGCACAAATTACAATACAGCCCATGAGTCTATTATATAGATCTCATGCAAACAATAATTAGACATCTAATTACAATAATTAGATTTGCAACTCAAACTATAATTAGCCTTCTTACATGCAAACAACCGGTTCGTTAACTAATGTTCGTGCAACTGATAGTTTCAGAACCGCACAGGCGACCGACGTCGGTCCCTGTCTGCCTGGGGGTGATCGACGTCGACTGATCTCTGACCGTCGTCGACAGCTTCCTGTCTCCACCTGACCGACGTCGGTTGGCCTGACCGACGCCGGCGACTGTGACACTCAGCACCCTCCTCCAATGTCTGCATCAGTGAAGCTTTTAGCTCCACAACCTAACAAAATCTTCAGTAGATTTAGCAAAACACTGCCCAACCAAGAAGGAATAACCGATTTAGAAGAAAGAGGACAAAGGTCTTCAAAATGTCCCACTTGATATTAAATAAAAATGAGACAATAACTTGAAAGAGGAAAAAGAAAGTAATCATATAAATAAGCAATAAGAAACAAAGCATTACAACAATATTGTTAAGGTAGCTCATAGTCCAAGACTAAAATTTAAGGAGAGAAAGAATCTCATCAATAACCATAATTAGGAGAAAGAGGAGAAGAATGATATTCCAACTTCATAAACGTAAACCCGAGAAGAGGAGGAGGAGGAACATAATATGATGCATCTTCTAACTTGGAAGGCGTAAAAAGATGAGAATGACAGTAGTTTTGATTCTTCATTCTTCAAGCCTACAATGAACCTACTATGGAGGATAAAAAAAGATGGAAAAAGACCTCACGACCAAATCCGGTTCCATTGTTGGAAATAGAAGAGAGAGTTCCTAGGGAATCAGTTATCTTTCCCTTATACAGTCATAAAAAATGGTAATAGTCAGCCATGCACATGTAAGGCTAACGAGGAGCGCAAAGAAAGCTGCTGATCTAGGAGTGGAAGAGAGGAAGGCCGAATCTGAAGGAAATCCGAAAAAGAGAAACAGCTAAGGATGTAGCTAATGGGAGTCAGAGATCTTCGACGCTGAGTGGATCCAAATCCAAAGTGAGAATTTGTACGTAAAGGTTATCTCTTAGACCCTTTTTTTCTTAGAAATGTAAGGAATCTAAGCAAGGAATTTAGTCCGCTGTTTGCTGTAACGCTGTTTTTTTTGTTGCTAGGTTGCAGCATTGTTTCAGTTTGGGTTATGTTAGCTCTTTTGGGTTGTGGATCTTGTAGATTGGAATCTAATGATGTATCAATTGATTGATCATGTAAAAGGATTTGAGTCCTTTCAGAAACCTATATTTATCAAAGATAAAAATATATATTGATTGGAAAATTTTCAGTATTTTTATGGGTTATTTTTTAGGAATTGATTTTTTTTCATAAAATTTCTAAAATTTATATTTATCAAATTCAGATTTCTGAAAAACAATTTGCCAAACTTCCTGTAAATTGTGTATAAATTGTTAGATTCGCCTGTACTGTATTAGTAGTAAGTTCTATGTTTTTCCTTCAAGTTCACCTCTTTTATATATATATATATATAAAAGAGGTGAACTTGAAGTAAAAACATAGAACTTACTACTAATACAGTACAGGCGAATCTAACAATTTATATAGTAGCAAGTTCCTGTAAATTGTTAGATTCGCCTGTACTGTATTAGTAGTAAGTTCTATGTTTTTCCTCCAAGTTCACCTCTTATATATATATATATATAATTTTTTGAACAGAAAAATCTGCCTAACATTTAATACTTTAAAATGATTTCCATTCCTTAGAATTTTCCTTGATTACAATTATGTTATGTATCAGATATCTAAAGAAGGACACCGAGTACTATATGGAGAACCTAGTTTGCTCTGTTTCAAAAGTGACGAGGAACAACAAAATTAAAATTTTGAGAGGATACATAAATACAGATTCTAAAACAGGCAGTGGTCACTTTGCAGAAGTGAGAAAGAGTGTCAGTTTAAGAAGTGATCGGTTAATAGTATCAAGGGAACCACCTGACTCTAGTGTTTTCAAAACTATTTATGAAGAAACACCTGTACCTGTTGAAGAATGGTCCGAAGACTTCTTCAGTCTTGAGATCAGCCCTGCTGATGAGATAAAATTTATTAAAGGTAATTAAGTATTGTATTTATTTGGTAAATTCTCCTTTGAGGGTTATCTCCCCTGTCAAAGTCACAGGGAACATGCAGTTGGCCCACCTAACGCGTTGTTTCTAGTATTTTATCCAATTGGATCTAATATTTTACCCAATTTCAACATTTGGTTATGTCTCTAGACATTTGAACACAGGGCACTGCTTTGGAATCCACAATAGTTATTATCACTTGAACTCATCTCATTCTACTATCAATTTATCTATCCCAATCTATTACGAATATATATACCTTAATATGTGCATGTTAAGGAATTTAAATTCCTTGTTCCAGATTGCTGTAAGCAGATGCTACCTCTCAGGGTTGATACTACCCCACAAGCTGACTCCAACCAAGATCCACTGCCTTCTGCAGAAATTCTCCATTTTACGGGTAATGATCTGCATGCTTCATATATAATTTCGGGTTTGTCTACAGTTTTTGGTTATTACATTGTGATAAATTTTAGTCAATTATCTGATCATTACCAGAAAATTTATTATTTCTTACTTTTTGGGTAATGTAGAAAGCAAAATATACAACTAAGAACAAACAAATAAACATTCTATGTAAATCAGAAAGTAAAATTTAAAACTAAAAACAAATGAACAAGTTTTTGTTTTCTATTGCAATTTTACCTATGTGGGTGAAAATCGCCATGATCTAAATAATAGTGGATAAAAGTGCACTCAGAGTCTGATCTAAAAAATATGGAAAAAATGAATACAAACTGACAGAAACAATTATCTTGAGGTCCTTCTAGGTCGACCTCATTTCTTCTGTAGATGATGGAGATATTGCTAGGACATTCCATAGACTTACTTCTTACCATATAGCTACAAGCTCAACCAGCACTCTTTGAGCCAGTCATTAGTATAGAGTAGCAATTCTCCACCTATGACTCAGAAACTTTCTTGTGAGGACAATGCAGCAATATCAGTCACCTAAGGACACCATCATTGATCCCCGTAACCGAGGCTATTCTCAACATGATATTCTTAGACTCTGTCTTGGATACTTTTTTCAAATTGATAGTTCAACTGATGCTTCTTATAAAACTCCAAGATAATGTGGGTTGTATTCTTTTAGCTAGCTATTCTGAGTTGTATTTTGATGCTTCAATTACCTACTACAAAGATATGATAGGTTGTAATTGGGTTAAATCCCACTTTGGTAAGAATTGTGAGACAAGGGTGACTTATAAGGCATTACACACACCAAAAGCTTAGTCAATAGAGAAAGAAGATAGAGGGTGAGAAGCTAAAAGCGGTTGATTGAATTTATTGTTCCTCCCCCTACTAACAAATGAAATGTCATTTGGGTAATGATTACTCATGGAGGTCATCTTAAAGTGACTTCCTACTAACAAATGAAATGTCATTTGGGTAATGACTGCTCATAGAGGCCATCTTGAAATGACTTCAACATACAAAAAAAATCCCACAACTCTCTTATTGTGGATGAACTTTTTCTTCTATAATCACATTGGAGAGAGCTCGATATATTCTCATCAGACCCACCTTACCAGTTTCATTAACTCTACCAATGACTTCAAAACTCTGGGTGTTAGAAGGACAAATAAGAGAACAGATAGTAATATCTGAAGACTGACATTCAATGATAACATCTCCACCTCCACTCAGCCCAAACCATTCTCCCAGTGCAATCCTTCTAATTTGTATCGAAGAGATCTTTCAAAATGACAGAATAATAAATGCTTTTGATGTGAATACAAGGTCATCAGAGCTATATTGTATATTCAGATAGTTTTTTACAAGCTCTACCATGCCATGGAAAAGGTTTTATTGTTTATTTCTTATTTTAACTCTTTGAAGATGATTATATTTCTCCACCCTATTCTAAATTACTAGTACTTTTGCAATCCATTGACCTACCGTGGTCATTTGTGGAAATTAATACAATTCTTCCTTTCTTTCTACACAATTAGATACATTAAATATGGTATAAAAAAAAAAATTGGAAACTTTATGTTAAAATGGGATACCAATAAACATATTATCATCTTTGAAAGGGTGTACAAACCAATTTAGCTTAACAGTCATCTGATTTCTAAACATGCCGATTTAACTTCTGTCTTCCTTACAAAATCATTCAAAGTGTGTGCCAGAGAAGGGCAGAAACAATGAAGATATAATAGGAGACACTGCAGAAGTAAAAATAGTGTTGGAGAATTTCTTATCTAATTTGATATTACCAGAAGGAAGCTTTGGATCTCCAGCAGATTCATGTTCAATATGCCAATATAGATCACCTCTTGTGTTGGGGAAAGAACTGATGAAATATACATATGCACAACTTGAAGAAGCCACAGACTTCTTCTCAGAAGAAAACCTCCTTTCAAGTACTGGGTCTAGGCCTGTTTACAGGGGCCGTTTAAAACAAGGGCTATACATTGCAGTAAAAGAGCATAAACAGGCAAATTATGAGCAACAAGAAGCTGAATTCAGGTCTCAAATTGAAGGCATAAGTTGTGCACAGCATAAGAACCTTGTGATGCTTCTTGGATATTGCTCAGAGCAAAAGCACAGATTTCTTGTATATGAGTATATCTGCAAGGGTTCTATACATTCCCATCTCTATGGTAAGTCAGAGGCTTAAGGATTTTTAAATTATAAACAGCTATTTGCAGTTATGCAGTTGTTTTTGGGTTTCTGAAGTTTTGTAGAATTATTTAAAATCAAAGGGAGTAATACGAAGGTCTTGGATTGGGAGCAAAGGAGAAAAATTGCAATAGGAGCTGCCAGAGGGCTTCGTTACTTGCATGGAGAGTGCAGAGGTCGTCAGATTATTCATGGTGATCTTCGTCTTAATAAGATTCTTCTTACCCATGACTTGGAGCCCATGGTATCAACTCTTAACACCTGAAACTGCACCAAATAACATTTCAAAAAATCTTTTATGCACTCTTTTCCAATTCTGACTTAAATTATTTTTATTAAGGTGGATCTATGGTGACACGAAAAATCACCTTCTCTTCAAACATATTTTATAAATTTGAATCCTTGATCTGCACTCAATTGTACATTACTAATATGATTTCTTGTTTTGAAAAAAAAATCAGCTTGGAGATTTTAGCGTAGCACACGGGTAAGCCATCAGACATTCCTACTCCTAATTAAAGATTCTTTTATACATCTTAGAGAATGTACATTACTGAAGTAGCCCGCTGTATAAGAAATGTGTTAAAAGTAGTTTAACATTGTAGAGATTTTATTTTGGGAATCAATTGGGCAAGGATTTATGTTATGAAGTTTTGAGTTTACTATTTTTTTGATTGAAGGATAAAGATCCAGTTAATATAGGGTGTAATATTAGATTAATTTTCTTCAATTTAATGTTAAAGATCGAGGGTTATCCAATTTATACCTCCATAGATATTATGACAACATACTTTACCATCATCCGCATCAATTAAACTAAAACCCGTTTAATATTGAATCTACTATTAAATTCTCATTCATGTCATCATAAGTTTGTGAGTCCACTATAACTTTTATTATAATAAATAGTGGCCTCAAAACATATGATGACATGAGCCCAATAGTAAAGTCAAAACTTTGAAATATAAATGCTTGTACAGTTGATTCCAAAAACATACAGCACTGTTAACAAAACCTCAGAATTCTTAGTAGTTTAACTTGTTATGTCCATGAATGTTTCCAGGTATATGTCTCCACAACATTTAGAAGCAGAGGTTTCAAGTGATATATATTCCTTTGGTGTGATTTTACTTCAACTTATTTCTGGGCGCAAGGCTTTCGATCCCACACTTTCATCTCAACAGCAGGGTATTGTACAATGGGTAAGTCATAAAATGTGCATTTCACAGGAGTTCAAATAGGAGGCCCCAGTATAGCCAAATGCTTAACAATTTTGTTTTTATGGCAGGCACGGCCTTTAATAAAACAGTATAAATATATAGAGATTCTAGATAGCCGCATTAAGTATCCAGAAGACTATGATGAACTGTACTGTCTGATTAATGCTGCCACCCTTTGTCTCCAACAGAATCCCTCCCAACGACCTTCAATGAACAAGGTAATGTGTTTGCATCCTCCTCTCTAGTATTAACATCGTTTGCATATTCTGTACTACTTTTCTTGTGATTATTATTATTGTACATGGCCGAAGACTATAGAACTCATTAAAATATTAAAAAAAAACTATTTAAAAGTTAATATAATTTAATATAAAAATTAATAGAATATATTTTTATTGTAATTGTTTATATACACTATTTTTCTATTTTTTTAATTAATTAATAATTTAATATATTTAAAAAAATTTAACTGAATAAAAATAATTTTAATAAAATTATGTAAGATCTTAATCTATATTTGAGATTAACCTGTCATCTATTATATATATATATTTATACATAATTTTAGTTAATTACAAAGAAGTTTAATAGAACAGACTTTAAGAGAAATAAATTACAATAATAGTTGATTCATGTAAATCTTGTATTAATTTATTTTTATAAAAAGTGAACCTATTTAATTTTATTATAATTAATTATAATTCTTTTATATTTTATTATTTTTATATAGGACTATTAAAATTTTACGTGATTTATTTTAAAAATAGTTTTATTTATATTGTATTTTGAAAATCTTAAAATTTTAATAATTTTTTTATATTTTTAAAGATTTAATAAAATTTATTAAAAAATGTGTTTATTTAAATTTTTTATTTTCTTTGTTAATTTTTAATAAATTCCTAAGTTTGATTTGATTCTTTTTTTAATATATTAAATAAAGAGAGAAGGGACACTCACCTCAAAGAGTAATAATACTAAATTAAAATGGATAGACTTGTTAGAAAGTTATAGCAAAACAATACTAGTATCGATAAATTACAATGATCACCCAATATCAACGATCATTGAGTTTTGAAATGCCTTCCCTTGCTCCTCTTCTCGTTCCCCAGCGAAATGGTGACCTTGCATCGCTTGGCAGAAGCTCCCAACATTCCTTTGAGCATCAATCCTTTATGTTTAGCATTTCTGGGTGGAAGATAGATGCTACGTGGAACACTGATGCAACACAGAAGACTGACGTTGTGTAGAAGATGGGCGCGGCACAAAAGACTGACACTGTGCTGAACCCTGTTGCATTGCAGAAAACTGATGTCATGCAAAAGTCGAACGATGCGCGAAAGACTGACGCTGTAGACATAGGGCACATGGACTCAACACATATCTACAAGCAGAAGGAAACATTGACCAGATTTGGAGCTGCAAATGGCTCCACTGCTATTAACAGAGCTCTGGACCTCATGGAGCTGGAAGTTGTTGTAGACTCTAGAAACTTGAAGCTTGGATCGAAATCCTTTGCTAAGGCAGTATCTTGTAAGATAGTTTCAAGAGCAAATCCCAAACCTCTCAAACTTGCATCTTTTGACCCTGTTGTGATATTTGACAAGGAGTCCAAACAAGTGATCAAATTGGAAGAATTCTTCTCAGCCCTAGGTGTCATCTGCATATTTGTGGATCACTGGCCAAAACTTCAAGAGCTTCATGCTTGGATCTCGAAGCATTGACAACCCCTCCTAACAGGTAGTCGTGATATTTACCTTTGTACAAAAAATTTCTTTATTATTATCTTTCCTAATATTGAGGACAAGGAAAAGATTCAAAACCAATTCTGGTGCTTGAATCACCGCCCCCTAGTAATCAAACAATGGTCACTTGCGTTCAATCCCCTCACTTAACCACTTAATGTAAAACCCATTTGGGTTCGCTTGTCTCATCTCCCTCTTCAGTTTTGGACGTAATCTACCCAGAAGGCTATTGGTAAATCACTGAGGGAGTATATGCAAATGCACCTAGATACCGATCATTTCTACCACACTACTTTTGTCAGGGTTCTGGTGAATATAGACACTTCCAAGAATCTTCCTGAAAATATCACCTTGCAAGTTGGGGACTGTTCTTGGTCCCAACCCCTTGACTATGAAGGTTTGTCGCTGTCGTAATTGCTTTAATACAGGTCATTTGACCAAATATTGTAGTTCCCCCCCAAAAAAGGATCCTACATATGGAAAGACTCCCTCCTCGACCACCTATAGGTGCTCGTTGTAGAAGATACTGTTGATTCTGATAATGATGATTTTATGGCACCTTCAAGGGATCTTGAATCCCCTATTCTAAATGAGGACCTTAAAAGTCCCCCTCATTCTAAAGATGTACTACTGAAGGATTTAATCTCTCCAAGGAAGGCTATGAACTCGGCTATCCTCTCTGCTTCAGCGACCTCCTCTGAGAAGACCCCAAAATGGACTTATTAAGGGCAAAACCTATCGATGACTTAGTAGCAGAAGACAAATCCAAGCCTTGTGTTTTAATGGAAAACTCCATAACATTCCCAATGATTGTTGCAGAAGACAAGGAAGGGTGGGCTAAGGTTCAAAAAAAGAAAAAGGTACAAAATCAGTGGTTTAGCCCTTCTATATGCCCCTCCACTCAGGGGACGCGGAGCTGATTGAGTAGAAGCCTATTAAAAATCTACAAAAATTTCTCTATCTTTAACAATGTAAAGAGTTATGCTGGACTTTGTTGTTCGAAGGTTGTGTGGAAGATTTGCAGATGTTTTGCAGAAGCATCCCCAGCTGTGACTTGGTTGCCTGCGATAAGTTGGAACCGTAGTCCGGTTTTGCTTTTTTTTTTCTTTTTCGGCATGTTCTAGTGTTTGTTATGCCTGCTCTTTTACTGCTAGTAGAGACGTCCCATTTGAGCGTGAATGCCACATCTTTCTCTCCTTTGTAAACAGTTTCGGGACCTTCAAAACCCGTGACCTTTACCCTATCAAATAAAAAAAACTACAAGGCTTCAAAAAAATTAAAAACTATAAAAATTAAAAACCATATGGTAAAGGTCAATCATATTATAACAAAAACTAAAATAATATCTAGGGTGACAAGAGAGAAAATATAAAAATGAACTAACCACTTAAAAATGACATTGGAAACAAAACCAAGTTTACAGTTTAGTTCACAACCAAAACACCAACTCATCCTCTCATGGGATGGTGGGATAGAAATCCTTGATTGCCAAACCCTCAAGCAAAAAAGTTGACTACAAGATTCACCTAAATCCTTAGGAGCAGGGGTACTAGATTGAGGGATTGAAGGATAATGGGAGCTTTCGGTAGGTAAGCCATTGACAAAACCAAGCTGTGAAGGGCCTTCCCCAAGATTACAACCAACTTTTAACACACCAAAGATTTCATTTCCTTTCCGAGAAACTTAAAAAAAATAAAAATTGAATTACTAGAACACTAATGAGAGCCTTGGCTTTCTGTTTTCTTCTATTTTGATCCACCAACAAAATGGTTTTTTTGGTCATTTCATCATACCGTCTTTCCTCTCCATTCAACTAATTGTTAGTCATGAGAGACTCAACATTCCATTTCTTTCCACTATTTACTAAACATTCTTCTCCAATAGCACCCCTAATGAATTCTACAAAAAAATATGAACAAGGGTTAAATTTTTTCCAAATTATCGTATTCTGCATAAGCCCATGAAAGTTATCTTCCCTTGTGGGCATATCAATATTTCTCTTCCTCACTTTCTTCCCTGTGGTTACAATGTTAACCCTCAATATTCTTTTGAGCTTGCCTGGTAGATTTTGCCATAGAATAACAAAAGGAAAGTTTGTCGTTAGGATTTTGTAAAAGGGTTAGAAATTCTGTTTAATTAGCATATAATAAAAAACCAAATGTATTTCTAACACCTCTAGCCCAATGCATCGTGAGCTAAGATAAATATAAACAAAACTGACATCAAGAGAGGAAACAAAACCATTATTACCTTCCTTTTTCAAGGATCATTCACCTTGTCTAAAGCAGATGTGGCTCTAACAATGTTATTTGTTATATCATCTCCTCTTCAAAACTTTGAATAGTTGAATTGATAGAAGTTGATGCACCAATTAGATTAGGAAATTGGTAGAGCTTCGCTATTGAACTTGAACATGAAAAATTGCAAAGGGAAAGTGTTTATTTATAAAAATTTCGAATCAATAAAGACCCTTCATCTTGCTTCCAAGATGGATGGTTGCAAATGCATTCTCAACAAGGCACATTGATCAACCCATGAATTGATAACATGAACATAGGGTGGAGGAAGGCTCTTTAAAATATCATAAGGGGGATTGATATGAACTTTTCATCTTGTATGCAAGATGGAGGGTGGAAAATTCTCCTCAAAATATATTTGTAAGAGTCAATAAGGGCCCTTCATTTTGTTTCCAAGATAAAGGGTAGAGAATATTTTCAAGAAAGCACATGGATAACTACATTGATCATCAATATGGTCCCTTTATCTTGTTTCCAAGATGAAGGATTGAGAATACTCCTTAAAATATCTCATAAAATTTATTTGAGCCTTTCATCTTGTCTCCAAGATGAATGATTTAAAAATAAAAATAAATAAGAAGGGTAAAAACTTTATTGAGAATCAGAAAAGAGCATTACAAAACAGCAAAGGGCCAGGGCCCCAGGAATCCATAAGAACCAGTCAAACCAAGCTTGAAACACCATTATCCTTCACCAATACCATTCCCATCCTCAGCCAGAATTCTCCCCAAGTCATGTCGGAGCTCATGGGGAACCTGCTCCCACTCATCAATCTTCCAGCCATCTAAATGCTCAGAGGCCCACTTAGCCAAACAATCTGCTGCCCTATTCCACTCCCTTGGGATATGGACAAAGGACACCATTTCCATCAAAGAACTCATCTGCAAAATCTGTTGCACTATCATAGCCACCTGCCAACTAATGTCAGATACCTTCTGTTTATTTAGTACGTTAATCAAAACATGTGAGTCAGACTCACAAATAACCTTGCGCCATCCCAAAGCATAAGCCCTCTCCAAAGCGTAGAGGATCACCAAACCTTCCATAAGGTTGTTAGTCTGTACTCCATGAACAAAAAAGACAAAAACCACCAATCTGAAAAAATTGCTGCTAGCCCCACCAATCCCAGTAGGGCCAGGATTGTCTCTTGAAGAGCCATCAGTATTGAGCTTCAGAATGCCAGTCAAAGGGGGTAGCCAACTCCCCCTCTTGGAACTTTCTTATTCACTCGCCTTCCTCTCCTAACACAAGCAGAAGCTGGAGACAACCGTTGAATACCCAATCTATCCACTAACTCAGCATCCCCTTTCGCCAAAGGGAACACCACATCACACTTAGCTTCCACTGTCTCTCGAATCATACCCATAATTTTGTGCCAAACTTGTTGAATCAACAACTTCTCTCCTTGAAATATTCTTCGATTTCGTTCCAACCAAATCTGCTAGAGTATGAAAGAAAGCCCAACATACCACACATCTTGTAAGAAAGAGGCCATCGAAGGAGGTCTATCCAGACTATTCCAAAAATCCTCCAGGGAGGACGCATGAACACAAGATCTTTTCCAAACCTCCCACCAAAAATGCCAAAGCTGCCGAGTCACGGGACACTGGAAAAACAAGTGGGAGGAGTCCTCTCCACATCCACACAAAACACACATAGAAGGACCCTGAAAACCCCTCTTCCGAAGCTTATCCCATGTCAAGCACCTATTCCAAGCCAAAGTCCAAATAAAGTAGTTACACTTCGGCCAAGAAAGCTTATTCCATGCTTTCTTCCACTAGTGAACCTCCACCCCATCCATCGGTTGAAATAACAAAACCTGATATCCAGAAGCAATAGTATAGACACCCTTAGGATTAGGAGACCAAGAAAGGACATCCCTTTCTTGGAGGGAGCTACAATGCCTATGAGAAAGGATGCTATGAAGCTCAGCACACTCCTCCTCCATACCAACAATAGGCCACTCATCAGGTTTCTTCCATCTCACCACCACTAGCTTCCCATGAGAAGAAAAGGACTTGAAGTCACTCACCCTTGACCATCCTACCTCACAGAACCTCTGGCACAGAGTTACCAAATTAGGGAACTGAGACACAATGGGAGGAAAACCATCCAGAGAATCAAACCAAAAATGAGCTTTAGTCCCTCTTTTACAAATCCAAAATAAACCCCCCTTAATCAGAGCAATACCTTTCTTGAGTGCACTCCAAATCACCGAGCCTTTCCCCACAGGGGATAACGAGGAATATCAATTTAAGGGACCTCTGAGAAGTATTTCTAAGTTAATACCCTAGCCCAGATCCCATCCTGCTCCACACACCACCGCTAATATAATTTAGCAGCCAATGCCATCCCTGACAGTGACGACTGCCTTAACCCAAGGTTGCCATGCTGCTTCAGGCTACAAACAATGTCCCATTTGACAAGGCTCCATTTAGAGGACAATAAGCTACTAGCCCATAAAAACTATCTTGCTAAGGAATCCAACTCCTTAACAAAGCCCATAGGAGCCACCTGAATCATACATCTATAAATGGGGAGAGCCTGCACCACAGATTTAAGCAGTTGAACACGACCCGCGAAGGACAACCAATGATGGGTCCAATGATTAACTTTCACACGAAATTTATCCAACATATTCTGCCAAGACTCCCTGGGAAGTCTTCCAACAGAGATGGGAATACCAAGATAGGTCAAAGGGAGCACCCCAATCTGAAATCTCAAGATATGAGCCATTCTCCTCTGAATGGAACCTGGAGTATTGAGGAAAAAGAGACTTATCTTCATTAATCAATTGGTCTGAGGCTACAAGATAAACATCCAACACCTTGCGTATATTCGAAGCTTCCATAATTGTAGCCATACCCATCAAAGCAGTGTCATCCACAAACTGCAAGTGAGATTGTGAAGGTAGACGACCTCCCCACCCCCACCCTTGAATGAAACCTAACTCCACATTCCTTCTTATCAAGCGTCCCAGACCCTCAAAAAGAAGAAGAAACAAGGAGAGAGGGGGTCACCCTACCGCAGACCCCGAGAGGCACCAAAAAGCTTAGAGTGCTCACCATTTATTAACACAGAGAAGGATATCGAAGTAACACAACTCATAACCCAATAAATCCACTCATCCCCAAAACCAAAAGCACCAAGGACCTTCTGAAGGAAGGACCATCGAATGCGATCATAAGCTTGAGCCATATCAAGCTTGATGAACATTGCCTTATCTTTGGAGCTGGCCATAGAGTGAATGGTTTCAGTTGCGATAACAATCCCATCCAGAATTTGACGTCCCACCACAAAACCACTCTATTCTTCAGAAATCAACACTTTAAGCCACTTTTTCAACCTATCAGCAATCAACTTAGAGATAATTTTATATATCACATTGCAAAGAGAGATAGGTCGAAATTGACTTAACCTATTTGCCCCCTCACACTTTGGGATGAGAGCAAGGAAGGTAGAATTCAAGGCCCGTAGCATCTATTTATTCTTATGAGACTCTTGAACAACCGCCAACAAGTCCAACTTGATAATCTCCCAAAATTCTTGAAAGAACTCAATCGGGAAACCATCAGGGCCAGGAGCTTTCCCCCTCTTCATTTGAAACACAATCCCCTCTAGCTCCTCAATCGTGATATTACTCATAAGCTGCTCATTCATCTCCCTAGAAACCAAAGAAGGGATACAAGAAAGAACCTGAGCTTCCTCATCAGAACCCCCTTGCGAGTCCTCTCTGAATAATTAAGCAAAATATTGCTTAGTTTCTCGTGTAATTTCATGAAAAGAAGAAAGAGTTGCACCCCTATCAATTCACCAGAGCAGAAATAGAATTGCCATGTCTCCTGGCTTTCACCGAGTTGAAGAAAAAAGTAGTATTTTTATCCCCTTCTTGAAGCCACTCAATTCGAGCCTTTTGTTTCCAAAAAACCTCCTCTCGTAGCTCACACTCTTCCAGTGCTTTCAAATCCCTAGTCTCTTCCTGCAACAGGGCCTCATTCATTCCATCCTCTCTGATCAACCTCGTAATACCATCCAACTCAGCTTAGGCAACAGTCTTCTCATAGAAAATGTTTCCAAAGCACTGCCGATTCCAACGTTTAAGCTGATACTTGCAAAATTGAAGTAACTTAGCAAAAGTATACATTGCTGTACCATAAGCAGGTCTACCATACCTCGACCACTCAACAATATAGTTGTTGAGAGAGGAGTCACGCAACCACATTAGCTGGAACTTGAAAGTAGGAGATTGAGGTACTCGAGCTGAAGGAATAGCTAGCTTGATAAGCCAATGATCTGAACCCCTCCAATCCAATTTTTTTGAGCTAAAACACCACAACCCACCAACCCAGTAGCAAGAAACTAGAAAGCAGTCAAGTCGTTCCGCAATGCAGTTATTCCCAATCCTCCGATTGTTCCAAGTAAACTGGCCATTAATGGGCTTGATATCCACAAGATTTAAAATTGAGATATTATCCTGAAGTAGCATCGCAGAAGGCTCTAGCCTTGCAATACCACCCCTCTTCACAGCCAACTCAGAAATAACATTGAAGTCTCCAGCCATTATCCATGGATGGATAGGAGCCATGCTTCAGACAAACCAGATATGGGACCACAAAAGTTGTTTACCTTGAAGATTAGTAGGTGCATATATATTGGAGAAGAGAACAGTCTCCCCCATCTCAACACAAGATGCAATCATAGAGATAGAAGACGGCAAGGATAACCACCAAAGAGGGCGGATATTTCAAAGATTCCATAAACAAGCCACTCCCCCCGTAGACCCTTGAGCACCAATACACTGGCACTCTCTACTCCCCCAAAGCTTAGGCACTAAACCAAACATACCCTCCACTGATACCTTAGTCTCCTGTAGGAAAAGAACATTAGGGGATTGACTTCTAACCAAATCCCGAACAGCTTTTTGTCGAGGGCCACTGTTCAAGCCCCTTACATTCTAGGATAGAACGATCATTTCAAGGGGGTCGAAAAATGAGAATCAAGAGTTTTAACAGACCCTGACTCTACCAAAGTTTCCCTTGTTAATTTAATCTTTTCCAAATCTTTTTTTCTACCAAGTTTGGAAGACTTCTCCCCTGCTCCTTTTTTTAGCTCCTTTTGAAGAAGACCCAAATGAGAAGAAGAAGACTTGTCAATCTTTATCCCCTCAGTCCCTGTATTTGAAACAAGAGGAGATCCATCCTCCCCACCCTTCTTCCTTACTGCAATAGGAACTGATTCCACCTAGACTTCCATTTGAACATTAGTGTCCATTTGCAAAGTCTTAATATCCTGCAGACCCTGAGTAGCTTCTGAAAGAAGTCCCTCCTGTCCTGTACCCAAAGCATCCTGATCCAGATTCATCAACCCTAGATTCACTTCCTGCTGGCTGAGATCATCTAAGACTTCAAATCTGTTGAAAGAATCTTCCTCCTGCCTTTCCTTCAAAGTCCTCTTTTGACCTCAATTCCTATTTCAAGCCTTGACAGGAATGAAACCATCAGCCCCATCCACATCACTAGGAATGTGTTCCTTCCCCTTTTCAACCCTGGGGGGTTGCGGGGTGGTTGAGAAGGCTGGGAATCCACAGGTCTAGCCTTTGGGCATCTTCTCTGCAAATGACCATATTCATGACAGAGACGACACCGAAAAGGAATAGTTTTATAATCCAATTGTTGCACCCAAGAGTAAGGACCCGCAGACATCCACCGAATCTGGCAAAGGTTTACTTAAATCAATCTCAACACAAATACGAGCAAAAGTCATCATCTTTTTACCTTGAGTCTGTTGTGAAGTACCAACTGGTTTTCCTAGCATCAAAGCCAACAGATGTAAAACATCCTCCCACCAACATTCCACAGGGAACCTTGGAAGATGAACCCACATCGGAACCTGATTCAGAAGCTCTTCAATAGGATTGAAGCCTGCATGCCAAGGTTTAATAAAATCCCAATCTGGTTATAAAAATAGGGGCCTCCTTCAAAGGCCTTATTGCGGTCCGCCAAGCAATTGAATGAAACCATGAAAAAGCTATTTGCTAAAAGCATTACCTCCATTTCTCCCTCGAGCATCCAAGTCCGTTGGGCCCACGATTCAAGAAATTGTAATGAAACCCGCATCCCCATAAACTTGCACAACAAAGCATGTCTCAAATAATATTCAATATCTTCTGCAATCATATCCAGCGGGATAACCAGTTTTGGCCTCACCTTACAACGTTCAAGACAACCATTGATCTTCATAATTTGAGTATCACTAGACAAGCCCGATCCAACCATTGCCAGCACTGGTCAGAACAAGTTATTATCAGAAACCTTTGAAGCATGCGGAGTAGAATTTGCACCAACCGTTGTTGAGCGATAATCCATCTTGGGACAAGCCCCTGAAGACTCTCCAATCGACATTGCCACTCAACCAGACCAAGGCGAGCAAGCAGGGCTCCGAGAAAAGGAACCACCACTAGGGTTTAGCCGACCTAGCGCCCAACACTGCCTTTGAACAGTAGACCAATACAACCAGGAACAACACCCCACCTACGGCCTCCAATCGGGACAAAAACCCCCACACACAGGATAGGATGCACCAATACCAGAATTTTTTTGCTGACACCGCAGCCCCAACCCTCCCCCACACGCATTCACTCCCCCCTGGCATGACCACGAACAAACACCAGGATCGGGCTAGGGCACACTCGCCCTAGCTCGACTAGCACCCTGTAACGGCGAGCGTTGACAACCGCGAACTGTAGGGTCGCCTATTTCGGCCGACTCTGCATGTTTTCACTGCAAAAATCTCCGCTTCGTCCTCTCTTCTTATTTCTCCAAGATGAATGATAGAGAATAATCTTTTGTATTATTTTATTTAGTAATTGGTTGGCCCACAAAAAGATATTCCATAGGATCTCAAGATTCTTTCAAATGAAGATGTCTCTTTGGAAGGAGAAGGAAAAAGAATACTTAATAATTGAAATGAAATTATAATTCCATTTGCATAGAATTATAGTTAGAAGAATAATTAATTAACTTAATCAAATATTGATTTAATTAATACAATGTAGAAAATTAATTAGAAAAATGATTTAGAGAAAGAAAAATATTTGAATTAATTGATTAACAAAAGAGAATCAATGAATCGATCATAGAAGATGAATTGATCAAAGAAAACAACTAGAATGATAATTGAACAGATAAATTTGTGTTGAATAGATAATTTTGAACCGGTTTATGTGCAATTGCAAAAAATTACTCTATTTTATAATTTTAACACGGAAGTGATAAAAATAAAATGTCTAGCTTAATAATAAGCTAAAAATAAAATGTCTGACTCAATAATAAGCAAAGAAAACTACAATTGAAATAAAAATAAAATAAATAGAATAAATCCCCCCAACCATCAATTCGATCATAAAAACTGTGTCCTCTTCCAACATAATTCTTGGGCCTTCCCTCTTTTTCCTCACACACAACTATCTTCTAACATATTTTTTTAGCCTTTCCTTTTTTTCCTCACACAACTATTTTGTTCGGGAAAATAAATCAACTACCAAAACATTTGGAATGTCTTCCATATCAAAATAATGATTTTGAATTTAATTAGAGAAACTTAAAACATGGTTAATATCCAAAGTTATTAGTAACTCCCCATTTTAAAGAATATTTGCTCCCACATTTGCCCAAAAAAATTATGGGGTGATTTATTTCGTTATAATAATGTATAAAGATTGAAAAACATATTTGTAAGACACAAGCTTCGTCAATCAACAATACAAACCTAAGTTTGAAGGTTGCTTTATTGTTAATTTTATTAATAATTAATTTAACTTATAAAAATATTTGAAAATACTCTTTATTTTAGAATAATTTTTTTTTGATAAAACATTTTCTAAAAAAAATTGTCATTCGTTTCTTTCCATATACTCCAATTAATTAAAAATGAAACCATTTTCTAAATGAAACTCACCAAATATTCACCCACAACCTCCCAACTGAGTATAAAATCCTTCAAACTTGGAAGAAAACTCCATTTCTTATCCATTCTATTAAAAATTCATTTTTATATCTTCTACAATAATAGACAATGATTAGGAGTCTTGGAAGCTCCCTGGGAAAACATGCATCATGATGGGCCTACAAAACTAATTTTTTTTGAAATTTGTTCACAGTGAAGGCTTTGGTTTTTAAAAAAAAACAATCTATAAGAAAATATTAACTCTAATAAAGTTAAGTGACGTGTATTATTTTAGGAAAAAGGATGATCCTCCGTCTTACTTAAATGTTTTAGATAACTTTCTTCAATCGAATAATTTCATGAATAATACACAACTTAAATTTAAGTTATCTAGATAATTAGATTTACTAATTGCTTGATAATGCGAAGAATTGAAAATGGTTTGTAAACTATTTGAAGAAAAACTTCCCTCCTTTCTTGCATCTTTTTAAATTCTATTAAAATCCCAAATTTCTCTTTTTTTTAATCCAATAATTCTCCACTTTTAATACCCTGTTTAATCTAGAAATTCACCACTTTTAATACCTAAAGATCTGTGGAGGAGTAAACATTGGAAATAGAGGAAGGAAATATAAGAGGTCTAACAGGGAATCGCGCCCCCCCCCCCGCCAAAAAAAAAAAAAAAAAAAAAGAGTTTGACTTTTTATTTTTAATTTCTCAACATAGAGAATCAGCTTTAAATTTTTTGATGTGAACCTTTCATCAATCAAAGTTCGTTCCAAATTGAATTTGCTGTCATATCTATGTATTTTGTTCAGCTCAGGGTCTTGAGAGAAACTTTGCTCCCAAAACCAAATTAAGAGAAAATCACTTTCTAATTTCAGTTCCTTTAGATTTGATTTTCTTTATGTATTTATTTATATTAATATGTAAGATAAGCTTTCAAGAGTTAAATTAACAAGAGTTATATAGTGGCTAGTACCTACCTTTATATTGGTAGTTGTTTTTGCTTAAATTTATATGTAAATTTGCAATTAATTGCAAGGATATTGCAAAGGGTACAAGCCTACAAAGTATAACTAAATCGCGTTTATAGCTTCTCGCTATACACCACAGCTACTCATTCATATATTTCCTCAATATGAATAGGAAGAAAATACAATAGGAATGATCTATAGAGCAATAAAACTTGCCTATGGGCCAGCAGAATTATATGGTTGTTTGAATTTATATTTAAATAAAAAACTGTTGTAATAATATTTATAAAGTTTTGTATTTTGAAAAAATAGAAAGGTTAGAAAGCTTAGGATAAATATTTAGAAAGTTTTACAATTTGAAAAAATAAAAAGCTTAGGATAAATATTTAGAAACAACAATAATAATAGTAATAGTAGTAGATATTTTTTTAATATAATTTCAATAATAAAATATTTATAATTTAAAAATATTATATAATAGAAAGTTTAATTAAAAATCATAAATAATTGCTTTTAGCAAAAGAATAGAAAGTTGGTAATGAGTGAGATTAATATTATGTTATTTCAAAGCTTTTTATTGGTCACAACAAGAAAAATATAATCACAAATTAGACAATATTTTCATAAGAAAAAAAAAATAGATAAATAACAAAAGAAATAATTTATAACATAGCATTTCATTTGATCACATAACATAACAAACATAAGGCATGGATAGATATCACACTTCGAATTGAATTATTTTAAGTGATTGCATCAAAACATTTGTTTTATTTGTAAATAACAAAGTTGAATTTTGTTGTGTGACAAAAATAGTGTACGAAAATCTAGGAATAATTAGTAAAAATTATCTGTCTATAAACATAAACATTAAGCATCTAGAAAATTGGTGTTAGTTTCTATTTTTCTGTTGTGCAAACATCATATACATAGTATAGAATGATTGATATATATATATATATTGGTATTGAGTTATAATAGTTTAACTAATGTCTGTAGTTTATTGAAGGAGTATTATATAAAAGAATAGAATGATTAATTTAAAAAGGAGAGTTTCAAAATATCATATTATTATACGTAAATAAATATATATGTAAAGATGAGAGTTTAATTAATTTAAAAGAAGAGGATTGATTTAAATAAAAACATTTATATTACAAATTTAAAACTATTATGTACGTGAAGTATACATTTATGGCCAATCCAATAAAAATTATAGATAATCAACAAAAGAATAGAAACTTACTAATAAGTGAGATAGTGTTATTTAGAAAGTGTAGATATATATTTTTATTTATAATAAAAAATTACATTTAAACTATGGCAATTAACTAAGAGTTTTTAGAATAATAAGTTAAGAATATAAACTTACTAATGATTGATTAGTGTTATTTAAAAAGTAATTAAAAAAAAAATTAAATAACACGAATCAATCATTAATAAGTAAATAGAATATTCTCTAATATCATCTCAGGGAATATTCCAAAATATTGCATACAAAACTATAGTATTATCATAATAATATGTTAAATCATGCAATTTAATTGGTTGGAATGAAAAAATTGATTGTTCTTTGATTTCATATTTTATATTTTTAAATTTTATTTGATCTTTTTATTTTAATATATAAATAAAAAGAATTTTAATATTTTTAAAGATTGTAAGATGTATTTAAAATGTGTTTACTTGTTTAGAATTTTTTTTAATTTTTTAATTTTTTATTTAATTGTCTTATTTTATTATTGAAATGTTTCGGTAAGATAATTAAATATAATAATTTACAAAAGGTAATATAGTAAAGCAGTTGGTTGATATTTATGACTTAGATTCTTAGTTGAGAAAAAGTACTAGTTCAAAACAACCAACAAAAAAAAAATAGAAAGCGTTGGCAAAGCATGACAATCTAGAGTAACCAAAGAAAAACAACTACAAAGAAACCTCAATCCCTTTTCGAAGAACACAAGTTAGGCTTATTCCTAGTGAGGTAGTCCCCTTGGAATCAAAGTACTAAATAATGAATCCATCAGCATGTTATTCATATCTTCTTGTTCGTTTATTGACGTAGACTCAATAGGCTCTTTTATGGAAGAGGAGGCAACTATTACCCCAAAATATTCATTGTCCTTTTTAGTGCCTATTTGCAATTATATTGAAGCCATTTCGTCATCAGGTGTAGAACCTAAAACTACAAAAGAGATGGAAGTCGACCCACATGAGCTTTCTCTTTCTCATTTGAGGACGTTTTAGGGATTCTTTTCCTTTCCAATTTCTTGAAATTCCTCTAATTCAAAGCCATTTTTTCCTTTCTTGCCAACTTGAAATTCCTCTTTTTCCATCTTCTTTTCGACAATTATTTTTACAGGGCAATCCCAAGCTAGATGTTCATGGGCGTGACATACCAAACATCGAAAGGGAAGACATTCATAGTCAACAACTTGCTCAAACATGTCTCCTTCCAAAGATTTTAACCAGAGCCTTTTAGAAAGGGGTTTACTCACATCCATTTGAACACATATCTTAGCATAAACAATATGTTTTTTACTACAAGTTTCAGTAGAAATGCACATCATTACTCTAAGAGAGTTACCAATCCGATTAAAAATGGAGTCTACCCACAAATGTATGGGAGGTTAAATAGCCTTACCCAAACTAGAATAATTTTTGGATCTTCTTATGTGAAATCAAAATTGGGGTTCCAAGGTGTCATAAAGAGCCCTGATCAACCAAAGAACCATGGCTCTTGTTCGAATAATTGAGCTTGGTCTTCTTTATATATGAAGATTGCAATGAAGAAGCCTCTCGATCTATAATGGATATCCACTTCCCCATTTATTTTATAATGCCCTAGAACCCAAGATCTCAGATCCGGCTCACGTGTCCCTCAACCTACAAACTTGCAAATCAGTCCTAGTTGGTTATGGTAGCTATTTCTTGTTCCTCTTCAGTGTGGTCAAAGGTAATGACATGTTCTTCTTCAGTTGCAATGATGCACACAAATTTCATCCAAATATGTCCATTCCTTGCATTGTTGGTGTAAGTGTGTAAACCTGAAATATATATATATATATATATTTTGCAAAACTTTGAAATAAACCTTTGAAATCCATCTAAAAAATAGGCATTTGAAAACACCTATTATTACTCTGCATCCCTGTTGTCCTGGTCGCATAGCAACATGGCCACTGTGGTTGTAGTCGTGCCCTAGTCTGCGATTGTGTGCCCTACATGCCCTATAGCTTTAATTATCTTGTTTTAATATATATGGAATGAATTTTAATATTTTTTAGGTTTATAGAATTTATTATATATGTTTTTTTTAAAAATTAATAATTTATTTAAATTTTATTTTATTTTAAAGTTTTATAAATTAACATATTATTATAATGTTTTTAGTATAATATTTAATTGTTTAATTCTTACTTAATTTTCATGAAATTTATTTGATTGTATTTATTTTAACTTTAGTATTTATCTTTTAAAAAAAAAAATCATAAAATTGTACCAAATATAATAAAAAATAGTAAATAATTAAAAAATTAAAAGAAAATATATTTAGTTTTTTATTTCATTCAATAGACTTTAGATATTCTTCTATTTATATTTCTGTTATGTGGTTAGTGTGGAGTGATAACTTTCAATCATGATTTCTTTATATATGCCATTTGAAGTTATTTTGGAAGTCTCATAACTAATTGTAATATTGCAGGTGGTGCATGTTTTGGAAGGCAATACATTTGTAGATATTGATGATGAAACTCTTACAATTCTAAATTACATTGATTTTTACAAAAAATCTTCTAGTTACGATATTTATCGTGGTAGACATTCTTTAGCGTCCAACACTAATGATATAAAAGAAATATGTAATACGAATACATCTTCCTCCACTACTACAACTACAAATTTGGAACCTTCAAAAAGAAAGAAAAGTGAGAAGAAAGGGAGGAGACAAAACAACCTTTCCTATGTTAACATGCTCATATAGAAACCCTATAACACTACATCACAAGCTCTCTTGTAAAGGTCCCATCAATTAAAAAAACATATTTTGTTTCATTGATTGTTAAGAATAGACCCTTGGTATTTTCACTACCCATGTAAAAACCCAATAGGACAATCTATGATAGATATTGAAAATAGGGCCATGATATGTTTGATTATTTATATTTTCTTAATGATTAACATCTTGCTTTTGAAACAAATGTTCCACCAACATTTGTTTTCATGTTTTACTACATTAGTTGACCAATCAAATAATTTTTTTAAAATAAGAAATTATATTGCTTTTAAATTATGTTATTTTAAACTTGCATGGCATCACCAAAGTGGAAATATACAATTTTTGAGATGGATGGTTTATGAAATCCATGCAATTACAAATTATATTGAGATTTACATAAACTTTTTAAACTCCAATATTAATTATAGCGAATATTTTTCAACTTCCAATGCTTATAATATAAATGAAATTTGTGATGTGAAATCAACTTCATCCACTACTACAATTATATATTTGGGACCTTTTAAAAGGAAGATAAGTGAGAATAAAGGGACTACACTAATATTTTCTTATGTTATCTGCTTGTATAAAAACCCTATAGCTCTATGTAAAAACTTTCTTGTAAAGGTGCCCTTAATAAAAAATACATTTGGCTCCTTATAGTTTTGTGTAAAAACTCTCTTGCAACAACTTATCATTATCTATGGCGTCAGGAGTAGAGTGTGAACAAGATTTTTTTGAATGAGGATTCGGAGAGGGAGAAGGGTGATGGCAACATTTGGGTAGTAGGTTGAGGAGAGGAGTCACGTGGGTCCTTTAGTCAAAAAGTGTCTAGATTGGGCCAACTTGGGTGATGTTACAAATATCCCTTGTGAATGAGAAGGACCAAATTTTGCAGTAACCAAAGTCTTGAATGGTACCCCTCAAGATAAGCCCTCTTGGGTTTATAAACTTAAAGATAAAGTCATTGATTAACAAGAAATTTGTCCCAAAGAAGAACTTATTGTAGCAAAGGACTCAAAAGGCTTCCATATGAAAGTCTTTGACTCATTGATTCAAAGAAACTCTGGAATGGAGTGTGCTCTAGTTGGTAAATTTTTGAGCTTGAGGTCCAATATTAACATTTTTAGATAGTGGACATAGAGAAAATGGAATCCTAAAGGGCACATGGATATATTGACTGTGACTAATGGATTTTTTCTGATTAGATTAAATAACACCAAGGATTGTGCCCAAATTCTAGTGGGAGGGCCATGGTTTCTTGGTTGTTCTGGATCATTCTTAAGGAAATGGTAACCTAGGTTTGATCCTGAAAAGGAAGATATCAATGTTATGCCTATTTGGGTTTGTGTTCCAGGTCTCCCTATTGATTTTTGGGATGAATATTTATTTATTAGTATTGCTAAAATGTTTGGTTATCTAATAGCTTTTGATGCAGCCACAAAGGCAAGAATGAGGTTTATTCATGTGAGGTTTTGTGTGAATGCTTTTGCCAATTAGGTGTTACCAACATCAGTCTTTTTACATACCTCTAAGGGTGAAAGGTGTTAGAGAATTGAGTTTGAATACTCAGCTCTGTTATGCTCCAAATGCAAGAAGTTGGGTGACATAACTAAGCTTGGTCTTGCTTGGCCAAAGAATAAACTTGACAAACCCTTATAGCAAAAGAAGGTTACAAAGAAGTTGGGAACTCTAGGGTGGGCAGACGGGTAGGCAGGGCAGGGCAGGGCGGTGCGAGGGAGAGGGGCAAGGAAGATCCCAATAATCTTCTCTAGGGTACTCCTAAAAACCTTTAGATTAATCATGCTTTAACAATCTCAGATAAGGAGAGACCTCAGAGCGTATCTATGAATATTGAAGATGGTGGGGATGCTAGGAAGGATAAATTAGTCAGGGTTGTTCCACAACTTTCTCCTTTGAAGGAATACATAAATCTATTATCTAGGGAAGGAATCTCAAATCCTTTGATCCATGTAGATGAATTAGTGAATCCCTCAAAAGCTTCTATTGTCACATAAGTAGTTAATCTGTAAGTAGGATAGGTGATTCATTTAGATTATTTAGAAGAATTTGATATAGTAGAGGGCCTGATGGATAACAAGGTAAGTGGGGGACACACTAATAGTGTACATAATGTTAGTTCTACAGTTTCAAATAAAATTGAATGTCTACAATTTTTAGAAGATGAGCCTCTGGAAGATGTGGCACCCATAGAGGCAATGGTAAATTCAAATCAACATAATTCAATGAACTAGGGGAATTCAAACCTTTCTATCATATTTCACTCAAAAGGTCCAGATTCGAAGAAAACAGAGTTGGCAAGCAAAAAACTTGAAGTTAAAGATCGGCCTCAGATATCAAAATGAAAAATTACTAGTACATCTTGTTGGATTACTCCAAGATCTTTGAATGCCACAGATTGCATGAAAACCCTAGAATTAGGTGAGAGCAAATGCAAAGCAAAAGAGAGCTTCATAAATTGATTATTTGATTCATTTGCTGATTAGCCAAAGGAAGTATATTATATAGTGAGATATTAGGTCATCATAAAGGTAATAACTCAACTCACAATTAGAAAACATTAAGTGTATTTCTCCTAATGACCTTAATAACTAGGGTAAATTTTAGCGACGAATATTCGTTAATTCATGAATATTCTAATTTTTGAATTTTGGTTTTGATGATTTTTTAAGGTTGGCAGATGGGACCGAATCACCAAAATTTTAGGGATATAATTATTTTGGGGGTCGGCTCACTAATATTTTACAATAATATATAAGATTACACTTCAATTTGTCAAATATATAGTACAATTGCCCCCAGATATCAAACAACCCAACAAGCAAAACCAAAATTGGCGGACCACAACATCGAATGATAGTGTTGAACAGAGGAACCGAATGACAGTGATGAACAATAATATCTTCTGACAATGTCAAACAACACTGAACAAAAGAACTGAATGACAATACCAAACAACAGTGCCAACTGGAAGTGCCAAATGATAGAGCGAAAAGCAAAAAGGTGCTGCCATCAAACGACATAGCTAATCTATAACATCTACTCTTTGATCAGATGACATAATTGAAGTGTTTCATCCTTGACCATCATGGCATCTGGGGGGAATGGTAAAATGACAAACCAATTATCCAGAAAATCATGCATATTATCTTATTTTAAAGAGCCAACCAAAAAGTCCACACAATCATAATGCACTCAAAATACAAATATTTATTATTTTTTTAATTTCTCATAAATTTGACTTTAACTGTTCAATAATATTAAAATAATTTTACATGCTGAAATCCTTACTGATATCTCACTAGAAAGAATCAACCAGAATAACATGTCACCCCTTGGAGTTTTTTTGATCATGACATGCCACCACTCGAAGATGCTCCTCTGGTTTTTGATGGCAATGATAATGACACTCAAGTGGTAGAAGAGATTGTTGGTTCTCACCAAACATAGTTCAGCTAAAACCTCCACTCAAAAATCTTCGTAAGGAAGAGAAGTAGATGGACAATTAGAATGTCCTTTAAGGTGGACTGAGCAACAAAATTTCTCTTCATAGAACTTGTAGACCCTGAAAATGTTGATGATACTCCAACAAAATGCAGATGTACAATATGTAGCTAGAAATTAGGAAAGGAACATAAAATGCAACTGAAATTGGACACGATTGAAAAACATTGTAAAAAAGTATGTGATAGTGAAGCTCCTAGATGGACTGATAACAAGAACACATAAGTGAAAAAATGCAAAATAATGCATGCATGTAAGATATGCATGTCAGTATGAAAATGATAAGAAACGTCAAAAACATCTTGTTAAGAAAGGGGAAACAATTGAAGCAAAATTTTAAAAAGTTATGTAGTCCTATTTAAAAGTGAAATATATATAGTTCTCTACTGTATACCACATTCTAAAAAAAAGGCAGACTTATTTCTAATTTTTTAGATTATAAGATTTTATTTCAACATAATGGATTTCTAGATATTCCACAATCACATTGGTCAGATAATAGTGCTTGAGAAATGGCAAAATGTTTAGCATTGGTTGAAAAGGAAGATTTGAAACAAAAAGTTCAAAATTCACTATTCATCTCACTGTCCATTGATGAAGTCACAACAATTAACAACACAACGTGAGTTTGCATGCATGTTTATAATTTTGAGAACTATTCAAGGCAACCTCATCTACTAGCACTTCATAAAATAGTAAAAAATTACAATGCAAAAAATCTTCATAAATTGGTTGTATCAAATTTGAAAGATAACGTTGGAATGGATGATTATGCAATAACTACAAAGCTGGTGTGTGTTGGGGTTGATGGTGCATCATTTATGCAGGGGTTTATAAATAGTTTGTGTGTTCGACTACAAACAAAAATTGCCCTATATATGATTCCAATTCATTGCATGGCTCATAAGATGAATCTTGTATATAAAATAGTTAGCATATTTGCTAATGTGACAAAAGTGGAGGAGTTCATTCGTGACCTACATGCTTATATGTCAAGCAGCGCAAAAATATTTTTAGAGTTTTAAAAATTTCAATAGGAGTGACTGATGGTAAGAAACTATTGAAAGATGTTGATACAAGATGGATTTCTATGTATGAACTTGCATGCCAATTTTTTAAAAAATATCCATCATTGGTAGGTTTTATGTATAAATATCATAGAGAAATTGACAAGGCAAAATATTTATTGTACCGTTTAACAGATTTGAAAACACTGCTGACATTATGTGGAATTCTTTCAATGCTAAAGGAAATGAATTGTTTAATGAAACATGCTCAGTGGATATCCATTTCTATTGTTGACTTCATACGGCTGAGAAAGCGAGTATGCCAATATCTAGATATACTATACACTTTGAATGAAAAGTTTCAAGGCCCCTATTTTTAGCAGTTGGAAATGCTTGACAAATTTAAGGAACCTTGAGAGTTATTTGAAGTTGAATATCAATGATCATCTGTGTCATTGTTAATGGCAAGGAGATACCAATGCACACTTTCTACAAAAACCCTGATCTTGTGGGTGCTGAATCTGAATAACTACCTGTAACACTACTTTGTATGACACTGTTCTATCTAAAACTCAGATGAATTTAAGTATAGTTTCACAAAACTTATTTACGGAGATTAGAGATCATTTTCAAAGGGATGATTTATTAGAGGCCATGGAAATTGTGAATCCAGTAATAACAATCGAAAGATGATTAACAATTTATTTCACAAATACATGGACTATCTTGTAAAGCATTTTGGTAAATCTATAGAGGTGAATGGAGTAGAAATAAAATGTGTTTTTAGAAAGGATTTACTGACATCCCAGTCAACTCATTTTGGAATTACAATGTTTGAACAATATCGTCTTCTAAGTGAACCAATAGAAAATGGGGCAATTACACGGTTATGGATTTTTTTTAATCTTAGTAGTAAACTACAGAAAAGTCTAAGTGAATATTTTTGATTATATGAGCTTTGTCAAACAATAATTTTGGGCTCAGTGGAAGATGAAAGAGTATTCAGTGCATTATCATTTATAAAGTTAAAATTTTGAAATAATTGGATAAAAATTTATAAACCTGTTTGAGATTATATGTTTCACATTATGTTGTGGACATGTTTCCTTATGAAAGAGCTCTAGCAACATGGAATTCTCTAATCAAAAGAAGGCGTCAGCAATACAATGAAAAATAAAGAGGATGTAAATAATGACACTGAATATGGCACTGACATGACATATGCAAATGTCACCAACGATAATCAAGTTTGTGTAGGATTGTTTCAATTACCAGACTATCAGTTTCTAGATTTTGAATTCCAATTTCATATAATTTTTAAATTTTTTTGTAGTTTCTACTATTTATGTTTTACTTTATCTAATTGTTTGTAAGTAATTTTCACATGTTTATAATATGATGCAATCATTATTATACATTTTCTGAAATTCATTTCCTTGTTTCTTGCTAAGTGCTGAATGTAAAAGATTAATATATTGTGATTGTGTTAGGGGGAACACTGTAAGTTAATATCACACAAAATAGAGGACTTCATTGATTTCAACTCCTTAATATGATTCTCTATGTCTTTGATACATATTTTTAATAGATTTATTTTTTTCTACATATGTGATGTATTTATTGTGCCTTCATACTACATGATATATTGCTTAATACAGTGATTAATTTGTTTCTTTCCATTTATTTGACATGTATTTTCTCATAATTGATGTGTTTGTAATGTGTTTTATGTTCTTATTATGTGTTTGATGTGGTTGCACTCTCTTATGTGCCTTCTATGTGCTTGACTCTAGCATCTGAAGTGTTAGCTATGTGTTTTGTTATATAATTGATATTGGTTTTGTTATGTTTTAATTTTTCATGAATGTATTAAGTGTATTTTATGTTACTATCACATATTATAAGTTAATGACTCGGTACCTTATCTCATACGTGGTGTGTTTAATCCATTTATATTGAGATGTGAGTTTCATAAGTGCATCATAATTATCAAAAGGGGCCTAACATTATACAACATCATAAAATTCAAATTGTAATTTATTCTCAAGCCTAACAACAAATCCATTGAAAAAAATTGTAATCTACATGGCTCATCTAGTAATTAAAACTAAATAAATTGATCAATGCAAATTCAAACTTCAAATTGTCAATCAAAATATATTTTGTAAAACAAAACATTGTTTACAAATATTATAGAACAGATTCTCAACTATTCAACTACTTTCTCAACCACTTTCTTTGCTACTTTCTCAACCACAACATCCTCTGTGCCATCGACATCCTTTAATATCCCCTACCTTTTCAAGATCCTCAGCCACAAAATTAATATGACCAAGATTTTTCTTTTCTTTTTTAGCATCTCCTGCAGAAAGTAGACTTGGATCATCAACTGTGTTCTGATTAAATAAGGCATCGAGATCTCGTCCTTGCTCCTTAATGATTTTTTGGAGTGTGTTGTTCTGTTTATTCAACAAAACAAGCTTCTCCTTGAATTGAATGGTAGATAATAAATTTTTTTGTGCATTTTTTAGATGCACATTGAGGACCTCAACTTTTTTTTTAAATTCTAATATTTTGCTTGCAATTTAAAATGAAATGTAATTAGATTTGAACAAAAATAAGTATGACATGAACTTTGATTAAAATGAAGATACATTACCTAATATTTTTCGTTTTCCGCATTTATAATCACAACAAGGTTGATATCTTTTGCTCATTTATTAAAATATGCGTAGGCTTCTGCATTCAAATTCTCTGACCTGCTAAGCATAATAGTCAACACATTATCATTGTAACTATTAGCAAAAATAACTGTCTTAGATTTAGCTTGGGCAAATAAAGCATCAATCCTTGCGGGTTCATGTTGCACCAATAAAAACAATTTTTTTTGTCGGGAGTGGTTGTGATAATAGGCATAGATTTTATCAATGTCTTCCCCCAAAACTCTCACATATGTGATTTTTTTTAATTTATCAATAACTCCCTCCTTAAGATTCAAAGTAATACTATCTGATACCAAATTGTTCAGTGCAAAAAATGTAATAACATCATCAGGGAGGACAACATTCTATATTGGGGTGGGATTGTGGAGTTAAGATGCAAAAGGTTCCTCTTGAGCAGTCACATGGACATTTGCTCCTTGGATAAAATCATGTGGATTGAAAGCAACTCCAACAACATCGCCACTTTCAATCTCTAAATATTTTTCATCAAGATCAATATCCTGCAAATAAGTCAATCCCTGTGCATTTGATATACCTCTGACAGATAAAATGGAGAATTCAAAACATGATAATTGCAGTGTTGATCTACTAGCTGTTGGTGCTTGTGGTAATGGAAAAGTCTCCCCCCTTGAGCGAACTGAGTTTGGGGGTAGAAGCGGTGACATAATGCTCCTTAGAGATTGATGATGCCTTGAAAAATGTAGACTATTTTAGAAAAATGGTAACTTTTAAAACAAAGTTATATGCTAATTTGAAATTAAAGGTTTAATACTTGTATTTGGAGATAATATATTATCTAATCTACGTGCTATATTATGAGTGACAGGGGTATTTTAAGATGGTACATTACTCAAACTTTCAATCATAAAAAACTATAATAAAAAGCCAAAAAACAAAAAACAAAAAACCCAAAATATGTAATGTAAAATAATTTCCATAGAGGGTCGAGAAGGCACAATAGATGTTGGAGTTTGTTGCGATGGTGGTTGTTCCACGAATTAAATTACTATCAAGTCAACTGCAACAATAAAACAAATAACTAAAATAATGTACTTGAAAGTCAAAATATCATTTGAAAATTTTAAATAGCAAACCTTCACAAAGACAATGCCAAAAAAAATCTTGCACATTTCAAAATTGAAATGATTACAAAGATGATTCTACAAACTCTGAATGTACACATCCTTCAAATCCATGCTATCCTTTTGAGGCAGATTATTTTTGTGAGGCAAAAAATCTTCCCTATAAAAAATAAAGTTCAAGTATTTATTAATCTTTACTTTGGTACCTGTTTAACAAATAAACAAATATTAAACTTTAGTTCAACAAATAAACAAATAAATAAATAAACAAATAAACTAACCTCCTATTCATCTAGATACAAAGCGTTTGTGCTCATCTTTGGGTGAAGCACAATTGAAAATTGTGTTTTTTGGAGGTCATATAATGCCTCAGTATAATGCCATAATAAAATTTGAACAAGAAACAATGGAACTGGGATTGGTACAAACAAAATTTAATTCAAGCCTTATCCTAGCAAAAATAAAAGTGCACCAGTCATATCTCAAATTAGAAAGAGTACAAACAATGTAAACCAGTGCCCAATAGGGAACATCTACTGATATTCCTTGCAATACTATTCTCACGAGGAAAAATTGAACCATTTACTTAAAAAAAGTGTTAGTAACATCTTTGACATGGAGGCCCCTCTTCTGACTATCTGAAATGAAAGAGCAAATAAAAAATTTACATATCAAAAGTTGCATTTTGAATTAAAAAAAAATTATAATTAAATACTGATTTGATCAATGTGTAAGCCAAAATTTGACTCCAAATACTTCTTATCATCATCTGTCAGCATTGCTTTTGAACTCATTGGGTTTGCATTGTGAAACAAAAGACCTATCAGAGTGTGAATCTCTTCTAGTGAGGTACCAAAGCAAATCATTTTGGAGTCCAAGTTCATGGTGAATATCTTCTCATTATGGTCATAGGAATACATTAAAATTTTTAGTAACCTAATGTCTATTTCATACTAGGGCATGTACATCAGGCCACTAAAGTTGTATTTCAAAATCCAATCATTGTACACATCTGGATGCTGCACAATCTTCAAAATGTCTAGGCATAATAGGGTATTGAAAATAAATTTTCTTTCTATCGCTAGGGAATTATTGTGGGTGGGAGAAAAAGGGGATGAGAAATCTATGTTTTAAAATGTTAAAAAAAGGCAGAGGGTGAATATTTATAGGACAGGGGGTGACAGGGCAACTGATCAACAGATTGGCCGCATTAGTCACCCGATAGCATGGCCCAACATCACCATTCAAAAATGTCTATTTAGATCGCTATTTGACACAACCATCTAATGATGGGAATTTGATGCTTACCGACCACACTAGTCACCTAAGGGCATGGGCTAGATAAGACAACTATTTGACATATCCATTTGGGACATCCATCTGACATAGGCATTTGACATATCTATTTAGTGGAATCATTCAATGTGTTTTTATTCAACATCTATCTTTTGGTGCAATCAAATAGTTGTATGAAACAAATAGGCATTTTTTAATTGTTTCTCTTTCTGAATCATCGTAGATTCACCATTGTCCACAGAGGATTCATCACACCTACGAATCAAATTTTCCTAGATTCACCAAATATTTTTAGTAGGTTTTCTAGTAGGGCCTCTTAAAATTAACACTATTAATAATCCTAAAGCAAGCTGACTAACAATTATGTAGGTAAAACTAGAAACTGAAAAAAGCCTACACTAACACCCCCTTAAAGTGTAGCTTAGGTGGATAAAAGAATTGAGTCCTGATAATAAAGCCCGATGAGGTACCTTAGCACAATGTAACTCCCATAAAGCAAAGAAAAGGGGAAAACTCATAAGACAAAACTCCTCTACAAAAAAGATCAAGGTGAGAATGTGCATGATCTAAGGATATCAGGAATAATTGAAAATGCATCCATAAGTGAGAGCAAGATAACAGTCAGAGAGGAGAACTAAGAATTCCCCATAAAAGCTAATGAATTTGCCTACAATAGAGCTCACAGAATGATGTATATCATTGATGAGATTCAATTCTTGAAGACTGAAAAAGCTCCATTTGTATCAAAAAATATTTCTTTTCTTTGTTAAAGGAAGAACATAAATGATG
This sequence comes from Torreya grandis, assembly GCA_037957365.1. Classification (NCBI taxonomy): domain Eukaryota; kingdom Viridiplantae; phylum Streptophyta; class Pinopsida; order Cupressales; family Taxaceae; genus Torreya; species Torreya grandis. Next base: position 704,591 of record JARHVA010002878.1, on the reverse strand, counting down.
TACTAGAATTCTACCCATTCCACAGTGAAAGATGAAGAAGGCAGAAGTACAAAGAACTGAGTAGGATCCAAAATAAAAGTGTGACATAGGTCTGGTAAGATCATGCACAAGAATTGAATGTAATGTCACTGAAGTGAACCTGTCAGAATTAGGTGTAATGAAGAGTGGATCACTTGTCAACTTGGACTGCACCCTTGAAAAAACTTGTTTAAGGCTTGTTCACCCAATTGATACAATGGGATCTCTCTTAAGTTCAGGTGATCTATGACTAGAGTTAACCTATAGAGAGGGATGGATCTCTTGATACAACACTTAAAACTAAAACTAACTTACTCAACATGAAAGTAAAAGGGGTGATGCACCAAAATCTTGACCTCCACTTGTCTATGCACTTGTGAAGTGAAGCAAGACTGATCAAACCACACAACTCCAACTTGAAGTTCTCTAAGGAAATTACTTAGATGATTCACAATAGTAGAATTATATAGGGCATAATGAAGATCAGAATAAGAAGATACACAACACCAATTGATGAAAGAGCAAAATACTTGAATATTATGATTAAACCATTTTGAGGGAAAAACCTCCACAACAATGCAATAAGAATAGAATTCAAAATATGATGATAAAAGACTAATCACTACCTCTTATATATACTCTACTTAGGCATGGTTATTCCATAGGCTGACCATACTAACTGTAGTAGGAATTTTGAACAAATGGATTAAACTATGCAATTTAAACCCAAAATATCAAACTACCTAAGTAAGATCTAGAGCCATTAGAATCAAATGCAAATAGATGAATACACAATTCAAATCAACATTCTAATTTTAAAGCTAATTAATTCAAACAAATAGATGAAAGATAAGATGATTGGATTGAGATTATCTTAGACTCATATTTTTGACATTAGATTGGCATGATCAAGGATGTTGATGATGGATTCAAGGATTAGATTAGCATGGACTTAGTAGATTTCTTCTTGATTGCTAGTTTAACATGGAAACTTTATGAGCTTCATAGATGGATTGACTATGGAGGAGTGGCTTGTTTATATAGAATATAGAGGGAATAATCAATGGCTAGAATTCAATCTTAAGCCATTGAGATCAATGGTTGAGGATTTTTCAAAAAAATTTAAATTTCTTGGAAGCCTCTAGAATAGAGGGTTCTAGATGGGGAAGGATAAGTTAAAAAAGATTTTAGAATTGGAGGATTATAGAATCTTCTTAGGGATTAATTATAATTAGGTAGGGGATTAGATAGGGATTAGGTGGGTGATTAGGGACTAGGGATGTAAGAGAGCCTAGGAATAGGCTTAATAGGTGGGTAGGTAGGCCATGGAAATTTTAAATTCCCAAATAATAGATAAGTGAGATTGGGATAGGAATAAGAAATGATTAAGTAAATTAATTAAGAAGTGGGGAAGAATAACTTTAGTAAATAAGAAAATGTTAAGGGGGTATTTTAGATAAATGACTAGGCTTAGGATAAAGGGGATAAATTAGCATGATTAATTAGAATAATTAAGATGAGCAAATTTAGGTGCATACATTTTGCTTTTATTTGAAAGGACATTGTGAGTGGAGCAAAGTGGAAGGAGTAATGGTCTTTCAAAGAAAAACCACTTCATTAATGAATGTTAGTAAATGACATTTAGTGGATATGATGCCCCATTGAGGGGACATGTAGGGAAGAATGAGATGAATGGCCAATCAAAAGAAGAATTGATGGGTGGGATGTGATAAATAGATAAGAGGATGCAAGATGTGGGATTTGAGGATGGAGAAGAGGATATTGACATCAATGATGAGCTACAAAGTGATGATGCCCATGGAAAAGACCTATGCATAGGGAGGGGAAATGATTATGTCATGATTGTTGACACATTCCACCATGGTCGTTGAAATGTAGTATGAATTTTAAGCAAATGGATTAAACTTTACAATTTAAACCCAAAATATCAAAATACCTAAGTAAGATCTAGAACCATTAAAATCAAATGCAAATTGATGAATACACAATTCAAACCAACATTATAATCCTAAAGTTAAATGCTCCAAACCAAGATCAAATGGATGAAAGATAAGAGGATTGGATTGAGATTACCTTAGACTCAGATTTTTGATATTAGATTGGCATGATCAAGGATGTTGATGATGGATTCAAGGATTCGATTAGCATGGATTAGTAGATTTATTTTTGATTACTAGTTTAACATGGAGACTTCATGAGCTTCATAGATGGATTGTCCATGGAGGAGTGGCTTATTTATATAGAATATGGAAGGAAGAATCAATGGATATATTTCAATCTTGGGCCTTTGAGATCAACAATTGGGGATTTTCCAGGGAATTTTAAATTCCTTGAAAGCCTCTAGAATAAAGGGTTTTAGATGGGGAAGGTTAAGTTTGAGAGGATTAATTAAGATTATGTAGGGTAGTAGATAGGGATTAAATGGGTGATTAGGGACTAGGGATGTAGGAGAGCCTATGAATAGGATTAGTAGGTGGGTAGGTAGGCCATTAGAATTTTAAATTTCAAAATAATAGATAAGTGGAATTAGGATAGGATTAAGAAATGATTAGCAGAATTTATGAAGAAGTGGGGAAGAATAATGTTAGTAAATGAGGAAATGTTGAGGGGGGATTTTAGATAAATGACTAGGCGAAGGATAAAGAGGATAAATTAATAGGATTAATTAGAACAATTAAGGCAAGTGGATTTAGGTGCATACAAATATTATTTCACATTCTCAGTTAACTTCTTAATCATCTCTTTGTTATATGAGTTTTCTTCATATGTGCTTAACATTGTCTCAATTAACAATCAATCCTACATATACAACTCATGCATGACCATTTTCTACAAATGTTTTCAAACAAGTCCAACCTAGTGTGCTTAGTTATAATTTATACTTTAAACACTAAAGAATCCATAAAATTATTTTATCTTTATGAGTTATTATTTTCAAAAAACATACACGCTATCAAATTTTTACATGTGCCCATGTCTTATTTCATGTGAGCATCCTTGCATCTATGAAAATTTTGGAATCTTTCAAATATTTTCCTTGCCTAGTTTAATTTGCTTGGAAGAGTATTCATCTTATCTATTAACCCTTCTACATAATCCTCAAATTTTAATTCTAACTCCTTTACCCTCTTTTCTTGGAGATATTCCTACATAAGTCGCTCTTTAATATAAGGTTCACACAAAAGGTACTCAATCGCCATTGCCAAATTTTAAATTAGTGTATTCTAACTTACATTTATACCTTAAAAATATTGCAGGTTCTCTAATTTCACCAACTATATCAACATCTAGATTTCCTTCATATACCTTTATTTAAATTTATCTCTCCTTATAGAGGCATTTTTGAGTATCCTCCACATCTTGGTTGGTTATCAAACTATGATTTATAATTTTCATGGCTATTTTCACTAATATTAGTACAACTATATCTAAGATCATCTCTTTATATGCACATGATAGAATGACCTATAACTATCCTATTTCTATCAAGAGACTAGGACTCAAATAAAGTTTTAACAATAAACCTTGTATATGTGGATAATTGAGTAAGGACATAGACTAAACATATACCTAAATTAGGGTAATCTATAGTCAAATTTTAAAAGAAAAGGGTTCCAAAGCCTAATCCTCTCAAATGGAGTAAATATCTCACTAGGGTTTAATGCAGATAAATGGTTGTAATAATTATTGTAAATATTGTAATAAAGGGGTGTATTGAGGATATACTTATGATATTTCATGAAAGGAACTAATAAATAAGGGTAACCTAATTAAATATATATAAAATTACAAGACTAATAGTAAGGTGATTGGTGTAATGGCCAACCAATAGATGGTCTATGCAACCTAAGGTGATAATGGCAAGCCAAATAAATCCTATATCTATACCAACTTATTTTGTATATAGAGGAACATAAGCAAGGATGAACACATACATTCAAAATATCAAAAATAAAGAAATATGTAATTTACTAAGTAAATAAAGGAAAGAGAGTAGAAATATAGATACTTACGTTTGATGGACCCATTGACACTTCAATCTCCCCATTTATCTCAAGTGGCATTTTACAAGAGATGTTATAGGTTGAAGGCCTCAGATTGAAAGATGAATACCTAAGTATCCTTATTTGGGGACTCCAAATATTAGGTGTACCTTCTTGGTTAGAATTCATCTATTTATCTTAAATGATAGAATATAGACTCTGAATTATATTGGCTAGGCTGATATATTATAGTGAATGCAAGAATGAAATAGACTGTATTGGATAAATGAATATAATATGATATAGGGAAGCTATAATATGAATAAAAATTAGATAAAGAGGTAACATGGAAGTAGACTCAAAGGAACCTAGAATAATAATAATGGAGGTATGATAGAATAGTATACAAACATATCACAAATTAAAATGAAATGATTCCACCTCATTCTTTGTGCACTATTTAAGACTTGCATTTAGGTATATTAATGCATCAATGAGCCACTACAAGAGAAAACATTAGTAATGTGATAAAGTGAAAAATATATGTATACAAATGACCCACCCAAATACAATCATGTGTCATAAGATTGTAACACATGATGGTGCTTTGGGATAGATACATAACAACACAAAATAACATAACTAATAATAAATATTGAAAGAACTAAAAGTAAATGAAAGTAAACAAATGGAAATACATACCTTCACTTACCTTTCTAATTGTAGATGTGATGCTATGTGTGTTGTAGTTGAAAGAAGGTGACAATCGAGAAGAATGCAGGATATACTTGAAAATAACAATCTATATTTTTTGAATTTTTTTATATTAGTACCTAAAACTTATCTGCTTCACTACTATAATATGCTTCTTTTGGCTCACGAAAAGGACCTTAAAAAAAGAGAGAAAACATACATTATCTAGAGGTTAATAACTAAAAGTTTTGAATTATATATTTTTATTATAATTAGGTAAAACTAATTTCATTTTTCCATTTTTTATTTTTGGAAAATTAGAGCTATGTGTATATAAAACTAGTGCTACAAGAGATGATGGTTTGAGGATGAAGGGGTAGATGTGTAGGATTTTAGCTAAGAGTACTTTATAGATCCATATAGGTAGGTGGTGTAGTTAATAATCTATTTTATTATATTTTGAGTAGATAGGATAGATTCGAGAAATCTAGGTGTAATGTAAAATCTATGCAGTGAAGTTTTCCCCAACAAGCATGATAATGCAGAAAAAAATGTGATGGGTAATGGGAATTTGATAGAAAACAAAATTTAGGTCCATCATCATTTATTAGGGATAATGGGGAAAAATCACCACTTCTAGGAAACTATATCAGCCATGTTGATGTAGTTAGTCTAGGTGAAATCACAACCAATACTAATATCATATGGTATGGCTAAAACAATTATGTAAGATAAGTGATTAATCTAGTCAATATCATATAAGGTGGTCAATATAATTTTAAAGCTAATTCAATTGATATGGTTAGTAATATAGGGATGGATAATATAATAAATATGGGAGTAAAACATGGTCAATACAGTAGAGAGTTGGCCGATGTTGTTGAGAAAATGTTTGCCTAACTAATATCATATAGTATGGCCAATAAAGTTGTCAGTGTGATAAACATGGTTAATATTGTAGGTGTTGGTCAATGTAGTAGGAAGGTAGTGAGGGATGATACAATATAAAAATATATGACTAGATAGTACAATAAAATTTTAGGTGGTCAGTGTAGTAATAAATTGGCCATTATAGTATAAAAATAGGGACCATTTTGATTTTAGCTATTTTGGTTAATTTTTTTATTTTATTTTATATTTTTGGATCAAAATCTGATTGAATGCTATTGTTTGATATTTTATAGAGGTAAGTATGACTATGGAGAAGAATTGATACAAATTGGCTTGCATATTTATTGTAGTGATTATTTGTGTCAATTGAACTAGATTAGTTAGCTTTGGCTTTAGAGGGATCATTCAAATGTGTAAAGTCCCAATAGGGGCTGATTTGATTGTTATGTTTCTTAGGTGATGGGAGAGGATTACATATACCTTAAAATGGGTGATGGATGGGGATAATATAGAGGTATTTATATACAATGGAAAATGCACCTGACCTACAAATCAATCCTAGTTTGGAGAAGATAAATCATACTTACACTTTCCCTTGTTGATACATTTAGATAATTGGGATCATGACCAAGATGGATCTGCTAGACCTAACCAAGGGGTATCTTATTACAATAATGTAACTAGAGAGGGTTCCAGCCTCTAGTCAAATAACACCATGCAATAACCCTAGCTAGGTCTTATGGTTTTTATATTCACAAAGTAAGTGCAAAGTAAATTAAAATCTAATATAGTGCTCACCAAAGCTTGTGGCACAAAGAGGGGGTAATAAATATAAAAAGTAAACATGCATAGAAGATTTATATTTAAAACAATGTATAAGAAATCCTAATGTATGGGAGATCAGTACAAATGCAAATCTATCTACTTTAACAAAAGAGGAAGAAATTTAGGAATACTTACTTTTGAAGAAGAACCCGTCGAGCCTCAATCTCTCCCTTAGCCAAGGTGCTTCATAAGAGGTTGTTATATGTAAGGATAATAAGGATAAGTTAGCTATAGGATACATAACTTCTCTATGCATCCAAAAGACTTCTCTACAAGACAATATTTGTTTCTACAAGTGTAGTATTGGTACCCTAAGAAATGCTCTTGAAGTGAATGGTGGATACGTAGATGCACAATATAATGTTATTCTTCTTTGATTCTTAATAAATGATAAAAATGGAAGTGTATATATAATTGAATCTAACCCTAAAACTTTCTAAAATTTTAGCTGACAGGGTCAACCCAATTTAACCTTGTATCATTAATTGATAAAAATAGTTAGGTCCTAGTCTAGGTCAGTCAAGATTGACCTAGACCTATAACGTGCTAATATTAATTTGAATACAGGATCAACCCAGGCTGACATTGTTTGATAAATGTCAAAAAGTGTTTTTGGATTAGGTAAGTTTGATTAAGGTGGTGAATTACTTGGAAGAGTGTGTAAGGAAGGATACAAAGCTTAGGTAAGTGTATAAGAGAAGCTTATGTAGATAGAAAGTGGTGGTATAGGAGACAATAATCTTGTGAAGCATTAATGGTCTACCTCCTTTTCTGGTACACCCTTTAAGGCATGTACTCAGAGAGATTAAGACTCTATGGGTTCTTAAAAGAGATAAAGCATCAATAATTGATAAAATTTTAAAATATTATATATATAGATATGCCCCACTTGAAGCTCATCACATGTCATGAAGGTGTAACATGGGATGGTGATTCAGGAAAAGAACATAACAACACACAATGTTAAAGCTAAATAAATTATGGTAAGAAACAAATAAGATAAATGAAATGATAAAATTGGAAAATACATACCTTTACTTAATTTAGTTTTATAAAAAATGAATGAAGTGAAATAAATGTGAAGGTGTACAATGTAATGAACATTAGGCAAACCTATAAAAATTAACATTAAAAAAAAAAAAAAATATAGATGTAATATTTGAAAATATTCTCTACAATGTTACGATTCCAGAACATCTTACAGTTCAGAAAAAGATCTAGTAGAAACAAAGCTATGATCAAAAAATAGAATCTGATTATGAATATTTTATAGGTACATAATTTTGAATAGTAAATATAAATAAGGTGAAAATCAATTCATTTGTTACTTTACTATTTTGAGAAGCTATTGCTTTGAGAGACCCAACTTGAGCCTAGAGAGCAACAATGGTGAGGAGATGACAACTATGATGTGGAGGATGCATATCAACCATAACAGGTGCAGTGTATCTAAGAAAAACATTAATTTCAAATTTTTGTAAAAAATTAGATGGTAGGCAAAATATAGACACTAAAATGAACCCTAAGAAATTTTTAGGTAGACTAGGGGTAGATCAGGGTATTGGGTAGGAAAAGATCAAACCAATAAATTCCTAAGGCATTTATGGTAAATAGTCAAAAAGTCACTGCAAACTAAGAATAGATTTGACCTTATCAACTCAGTTTAAAAGGTGAGAGAAAACTATGGGTGTGAATGCATAGTAGTGGGTTGATAAAGTATCATTAAGGATGGCTAACTATGTAGTAGTGGGCCAATCTAATTATAAATAGGGGGATGACAGACATAGTACCATTTTGCTGATGTAGTTCATAACATGTGGCTGATACGTTTTGTTCAATGAGGTCAACTGTGTACTAGAGGGCTAATGTAGTATACTAAGGCTATAAAAGGGTTGATTTAATAACAAATGGGATGATATTATATGGAATAAAAAGGCTAACTATGTAGTAGTGGGCCAATGCAATATGATAAGACTGTGATAGGGATGATTTAAGACTATGACATGACTAATTTAGTATTAAATAGGTTGATTCTATAGGAAAAGGGAAAACATAAGAAAAGTAGATCAAACAAGCTGATGAAATAGTTAATTTTTATTTTTTTAAGAATATTTAGGAATGTATTTTATTAATATGACATCAAGATCTAATATATCCTCTGTTGTTTGATATTTTGTAGACTTTAGAGATTTTGGCACCTAGAAAAAGAGTCTTGACTACCAAATTTGTTGGAGCATTGTTAGATGTGTATAAAGCTTGACTAGTTACCTTGGGATTTGGAGGTATTATGGAGATGAGACAGATCCCGTTGAGTGTTGATATCATTGTCATGTTCTTAGGAGTATGGGAATAATTGACCAATACTTTCCAATGGGAGGTAGAGGGGGATACTATAGAGGTGGAAATCACCTTGGAAGATGTCCATCTATTGCTTGGAAATCACCTTGGAAGATGTCCATCTATTGCTTGGAAGATGTTCGTATATATGGGACACTAGTGATTTGTGATACACCAGAGTCAGAGGATGAGAGGTAAGCCTTATCCTAGTGGGCTACATGCTTGGATAGGATCTATCCTAGGTTGCAAGTTAGTTTATTCAATGTTTATCTTGCATCCATTCTAAATATCTAGAAGGCAATGATATGGATTGTGATAGCATGAGTGTTGTGTCATAATTCAAATGATAAGGTACCATTATACGTGATAGCCTTGTGCCAGTTGATTTTGGATTAGGGAGCATTATATGATTTTGGTTCTATCATTTGGGTCTAGATCATGCAGGGCATTTATGGGATGCTAACTTAGGGATATAAGATGATGAGACACGTGATTCTTCTAAATGCATGGTTATATGAGAGATTCTTTATGTATTGATCAGCTGGGTTACCCCATGTGGTCAATGATAGGTTATTTTGGGTCATTCGATGGAGGCAAGACCATGTAGTGTGGGCTATGCCCCATGTTCTAGCTTTTCAAACTGTTAAATGAGGGTAGATTGTATGTTAGCCATACAATCACATAGCTTCCATATGGTTGAGTTGGGCCACTGTTGCTATAGGTTTGGCATGCATGCAAATCATGAGACACTACACTTATTGGGTAGAGCCTCATCCAGTGGATCATGTACCTAGACAAATTATAATTACACATCTATTAACCCTTATAGTAGTGCCTACTTATTAGGCATGACATGCTAGAGAGATGAGAGGGAGAGGAGGTGGAGGGACATCTATTAAGATACTGGTGATTAAGCCTCGATGAGCTAGACCATGGGATAGTCATGCATGAAATTAAGAGGTAGTGAGTCCTAAAGGGGATGACATCATGGATGTGGATGCAGTATATGTGGGTCCATAGTAGGGACCTAATATAGGTGATAATGGCCACTATGAGCTCACTAGAGATGGAGACACCATCGATGTGAAGAAACACAAGTGTTGGCTATCATGCAGGGGGATCCCATAGTGGCTCTAGGACATAGTTGGTCTATAGAAAGGTCACTAAGGAGTGGGCCATGGAGGGATTGGGTGGTGACTTCTAGTTTTGCATTGGTGTAGAGGTATCAAATAGAGGAGGTGCTCAGTGGGCAAGCAGATGGTGAGACTATGGTTGGAAATATTGGAACTGGTGAGAAATGTTTTGATTTAGTTTAAGTTTTTTATATAGAACACTAGTTGAATTATTATTTATGATAGATAGATGATTTGAGATATATACATGTAATTTGATATATATTTGGTTTTTAGTTTTATAGACCCTAGTGTAGAGGAGGTTAGAAGGGGATCCTTAACTGTGAAAGCTAATCATGACATTTTGGATGGGGTGTTGTCACCCTATGACCCTACCACTTTGGATGATTCATTGGTTCCATATAATCTAGGTCATGTGAGCTAGTTTAGACTAGTGGGAGAGGTCATATGATACCTATAGGAACAAGGTGATATTTTATAACCACCTATAGGGGTAAGAGCTAGAGAGGCTTAGGCTTGGAAGGCCTTAACATAGGAGTGAGCCACACACATGGAAACTACAATCTATCTTGGATAGGTACATGCCCATATGGCCAATCTACAGGGACATGTTGTTTTGAGATCCCAAATTCCCTTTTTACAGTGCATTATTTAGAAGGATTAGTCACATGCATTGATAGGTAGCATGGCTAGACCACAAGATAGACATGATGAAGCACAACCTTAGAACTGTAGCTATTGTATTTTGTACTTTGTATTATATAAAACACATGATATATATATATATATTGAAAGTTCATTGATCTTGTACTTGGATTTGGATGTGGATGCATGGATATATTTCCTTTTTAGCACTTGTATTTTGATTTGTTGTATAAGCCATGGGAAATATGTGATGCATGTTTTATTTTATAGCATTATGTGATACACATGCATGGTTAAAAATAAAAAAGATAAAACTGATTTGGAAAAGTATAATTAGTCAAAACAAATGTAATATACACTATATCACGATGGGAAATGTGTAAAAATAAAAGATAAATAAGTATAATAAATCAAAATGGTAAAAATGGTAACAAATGTTTTCAAACCATGTAAAGATTTGCGCCAAGTTAAAACAAATAAAAATCACACTATATCTTGTCGGGAAGTATGAAAATTTTGTAATAAAATGGAAGAGACATGAAAACCAATGTTATAAAAATAAATGAATAATAAAGTGAATTAATCATATTAAATCAAGCTGGGAAGTATGAAAAGAAAAACAAAATGTAAGTGGAAATCAAATTAATCATACTAATTCAAGCTAGCAAGTATGAGACATTTAATGAAATGGTTGTAAACATATATGCAATTGGAAAATAAGGAGATAAAAGTGAAATGTGTATGAAGTGTTGATAATTTGGATTCCCATGCTAAATATCAAACCTTATAGTTCATAACTTTCTACTAAGGCCCTTTGATATTGTGTATGGTTACCTTATATCTTTTCATAATCTTCACAATGATCTTTTTGAGGTCTTTTAGCAGGGTTTAAGGTTGTTTTGACAATTTTAAGGTATATGTCATCTTTTGACCTTATGTTGTCTAGTCACCTTATTGCATGGTCAAGTGGGTTCAAGAGTGTTAATAAGACTAGAGGGTCAATTTGAGGCACCTATCATGTGTCAAAGTCATGTTACTCTTCCTCTAGTCCGTACAAGTGCCAAAAAGGGTGGCAATATTCATTTCTAACATTACACCCATTTTTGCAATGCTTTATTATCCATTCTATAATGTCTAAAGAAGGTTTTAGAAGAAAATGAAAAGTTTATGGTATAAGGAAGAGATGGAAACATCAATACATGTCCACATAGGCATTTAAAAAACTTTAGAGGTACTTGACATATCATCTCCATCAATTTTCAAGCATAATAGACAATTTTTAGAGCAGAAAGAGAAGGTTTTCAAGTAGTTTGTAAAATTTAATCAAAGTAAAATAATGTTCAGGAATGTGCATGGATTACTTTATTCCTCATAGGCCCATATCCATTATTTTTAGGGAGTTTCAAGTCAAAATAAGTCAAAAACTGATCCCTTCTCTCTATTGTTCTCCTTGGCAGCTCAAAAGGGCCAATCAAGGTTTTGTTTGGTATAGATAGAGGAGAGAGAATGAGGACCTAAAAATTTGGGAAGAGGAGGGGAAAATATTAGTATTCCATTTTATTGAATTATTTCCCATATTGTTTCCCTCTCCTTTATGAACAATCACTAATAAGGTGGAAGACTCACAGTGTCTCATTGATCCAGACAGGGTTTAGGTTTACCTCAATATATTCACTTTTGAGATCATTAGAAATAATAATGATATTGGAGAGGCTATAAGAGGTCTGTTTAGCCACCCTAAATTATTTTAAAAACCCACTTGGCATGTGTGAGTGATTAGGAGACAAGAAATCTTTAGTTTGGTCAATTTGCAGGCTGGTGGCAATAGGTTTTTTGATGATTTTAAGGACCAGACTCCCAAAATAATTTTTTTTCATGGTTATTAATATATCCAATTAATAATGTCAAGCCACACTCTCCTTTATATCTTCTACACTTTGCATCTAATAGTTAGGATGGTTTCTCAAATCAACTCATGATGGCATGTTCATAATGTGAGATGGTGACAGTCATAAATGTACACATGGTTTTGCATGTCCAAATGCATGGGAGGGTTCAAGAATCCAAATGATATATTATTCAGACCATCAAAGGCACATGCCACTCCTACATATCATTCTTCACCCCACTTTATATGAATGAATAGGAACCTCATATTAGAATAGGTTGCAAGTTAGGTGAAACATAGTTCTTGGGATTTTTGAGGTTTTCAATAGTTGAGAACATGATTGGTGGAGACTTCACACTCCCTCCACACTCTTCCAATGATATATTATCCAATTTAATATCTGTTCACTAAAAACTAACCCTCATAGAGGGTAAAACCATCACTAGACCTCTCTAAATGATAAAAGTCTAAATAATTGATCATCTATAGCCCTGCACCTATACATTAGGAGGATAGAGATATCTTAGCTAATAGAGGAGGGAGTTAAGATAAGGATAAATTTTAAAACTTAACCCAATAATCTCAAAATAATCCTCATATGGATGATATTTTACCAAATAAGAAACCAACACAAAGAGTCCATTTGATGAATTTGCAGTCTTGAGGCGAAGAACACCTATAGGTTTATGGCAGAGTTGAATAAGTCCTTAAAGAGGTCTAAGGTTGAATGATAGTGATAAAAATGCATTTAAATTTTAAAGATAACATACTCTCATATATTTTCACTAAATATACTAAAGACAACCTAAGGGGTAGAAGGTCCAACTAGGCCTAGTAGGCTTAGATAGATAGTCACAGGCTTGTGGGTAAATATGTGAAAAGGTCAGATTTTCATGCGTAAACAATAGAATAGAGGATTTATAGAGATAATTGAGGGACTTAAAAATTGTTTTCAGTTCCATCAAACTTTTAGAGGCTCCAATTGAATAAAGAATCCATAGTTACTAAGTCAAGACACAATGCTGCCACCTACATGCAGGATCTTTAGGTAGGAAGGTGAAAGTGTGAGGAACCCTGCATAGAGGTCAAGTGTAAGAGTGAAAATAAGGTCTATGAATTTATTTATAAATTATATTAGTCTAAATTAAATTTTTTATTCCCTTGAAGCAAAGGAGAGCCTCGTTTGTCTAGTTAAGCCTTGATAGGCCTAAACAAGTAGTTATAAGCTTGTACATGGAAATTAGAGGAAAATTGCACATTTGGAGAGTGTTTTTGAGAATAGAATATTCAAAAGGATGAGTGAAAATATTCTATATGATATCATGTTTTGGGACTCAAGCATATAGAATAAATCTCAATTTGCAGACCTCTAGGGTTAAACTGGGTTAGTGGCTCATGAACCATAAACATGAGATAATTGGGTTGCATAGGATCTATGAAGGAGAGATGGAAAATATAAGAATTTAAATAGGTCATGTGGGTTGTAAAAAACCCATAGGAGGTGTTTTAAGCCAAAATCAAACATATTTTTCTCTTTTTCACCCCTTTCCCTCTCCCTCAACCTCAAAATTATAGGGTTTTGAGCTTGAGAGGCACTTTCTTCATGTAGGAACACAAAGGAGAAGATGCATGGGGTTCTCAGCCACTATGGGGAGTTAAAAGAGGTTCTATGCTGATGATCCTTGGTAGTGGTTTTGAGATTTGACCCCTTAACTCTATGAATCATTATTAAGAATCTAGGTCCCTTTAAACCTTGTTAAAACCCAACTAGTGACCCAATGAAATAATTTTATCCTCAGATGAATTCAAGTGAGATATTTAAGTCTTGAAATGATTTTTATGGTATTAAAAAGTATCATGGGAACCTAAATGATCCACTATTTGGGATGTATAGAGTGTATGATGTACATATTAGTCCTAGAGAAGACTCCTACAGGCCTAAAAAGTGCATTTTTAAAGGTTTCACATGGAATTAGAATAGGTGACACCTAAGGGAGTATGTTAGAGCCATTTTTGGCCTTAGGTAGACATGATAAAATTCCCCTCAAGTTTTCATGAGAGGTCTGAAGGTAGAATTACAGTCCTCAAACTAGTTCATCTGATGGTCATCTATAGCCATGCCTAAATGACTAGTTAGCTAACTGTGTACATGTTGTAGGAGGAATCAAGTGGCTTAACCAAGATAAAAAAAGTGGTCCACGGGATATGAGGAGTAGGTTACATACTCTTATAGGTGTCCAAGTGCTAAGATAACTCCCTTTAAGGGCAAAACATAGAAATAATATCATTAGGTCTATTGGCCTAATACCCTTCTTAAAACATTACTACTTGGATACTGAAGTCAAAGGATAAGAAAGGGTTGAATAAGACCTAAAACCAAAATGGATGTGTATTTAAGGGACTTTTAGATATGTAAGCAAAATTGGTTTCTATAGGAGAGCTCAAAATTGGCCATTTTGGCCTAAAATTTCTTTAAGAGTACACAAATTGTAGAGTGGTCACTCGAGGAACACCTTCTTGTTCTCAAAAATATACATGTGGGGAAGGTTGAGAGGCCTTATCTACTAGAAGTTAGTGGCATAAGTTCATAGGTTGAGGGCCTAACCTTTATGAACTATTGTTAAGAGTCTAAACCTCCCTAAACCTCTCTAAAACCCTAATAGAATCCCAATGGAAAATGTATTGATAAATTTACACTCAAATGAATTTAATTGTCCTTAAAGACACATGAAACATATTTTGAACGTTGAGAAGCTCAGAGTCATGGCATTAGTTTGTATGGATGCACTAGGTGCCCTATTTTTGCAACATTTAGTGATGAATCCAAGGTAAAGAGCTAGATTAATAGTTTTATATCATTTAAGAGGATAATGTGAAGTGTATTCCACCCTATTAGATCACAAAATACTCTCAATTTATCCTAAAAATGCTTTTATAAGCCTGTACGAAAGAGCTAGTCTAGAGGTGCTAGTGAAAGGTGACCTAGTGACCTAAATTAGCAAGGATTATAGATGTGCACTATTTGAAAGGTACAAGTCATGTTGGAAGAAAAATTAATGATAGGGGGGTGAATAAGTCTTTACAAACTGTAAAAACTTTACTTTATCATTCATGAACTATCAAAGCAATATAGTAAACTAGAAACACATCAAGATCCATTTATATGAGTATGAGATAAAATCGTAACATATATACCACTTATTTGAGTGAAAAAACCTCAAGGGGAAGAAAAAAAACTGATATATTCAAATGGAATATATTCCTATAAGACACACATCAATATTTAGTGAAGCACCAACTTCACATGGAGCACCAACCCCAACTAGCTAAGTACCCACTTGACTAGGTTTTAACAAGTACCTACTTGCAAGGAGGAACCAACCCCCTTGATGAATCAACACCAAATAAAACATATAATTAATTTTATCAACTTTAGGACACATTTTTTCTAAACCAACTGATGATTACCACCTCTTCAACTCTTCAAACTCATAGCCCTCTCAAATTGCCTTTTAGGCTCCTTCACTCAACTAGGTCTCTTCAAGATTATTAGGTCATTTGACCTTGATAGTAATATATAGTACCCATATTAGATATTAATAATAGTTTATTTTTACTATTTTTATGGTATATAATACCTCCTTGATCTCTTAAAAGTGTTATTTCTTCTTCTTCAACTCACTTATACTCTAACTAGTCAATTAGACCTATAGGCCTTGTTCTTATACTAACATCTTGCTCATACCCCTCTTGGTCATCCATACACACTTTCCCACTTATATTTTTCATACAACATGCCTTAGGAAATTATTAAAACATATATAAAACATTAAAATATGTTGGTAATAGCATATAGGACAAAAACCTCTTTTAGGCCTTAGGGAGACCTAATTTAATTAGGTCTTCATTAGCACATGTTACCCTTTGATCTTCTTAGAGCACTTTAAAATTTCATACATGGTAGGAAAATTTCATATGAAACTAAAATATACCCATAATAATCTCATCTTAGGTCCATGACACCTTTTATCTCCAACCACCACTTGAAGCACACCATTAATAATGTTCACAATTAGGCCCGTGCATACCCAAAAAGTCTGTCTTAAACTACTAAATGTAAAACATCATTTTTACAAAAAACCATGTAAAAAAAACATATATACATAAAATTTAATACCTAAAAAACCTTATAAATTTCATTATACTTCATTACATAGGGCAAAATGACTTAAAAACACTCCAACTTCTCACTCAGAACTGCTAGTTTTCCTTAAGGACCAATCATGGTGATTTTGACCTTAAAAACCTATATGACCACTTTCAAGGAATAATAATTCATGAGGATGATATTATGTGATTATTAGACCATTATTATATGGAAATATAATATGGTCAAATTCCAATATTGGTCTTGCAGACCAATCTCATAATCTTGTACCTCACCGTCTCATCTGAACCAAACAAGTCAACTTATGAGTAACATTTTCATCATATCCACTAACCTCAAAAACATATATCCATCATGAATATGTCTTAAATTTATTGAACAATGTATCCATGCACTTGGATTCAACCCTATTCCATAATAACACATCCCTAAATGTATTCTCACTGCTGCCTGGGTTTCTCATTGTTTTCACCATTAGGTCTGTAAATGATTGGTTAACTTGAATGACTGATTTATAACCCTTGAGGGATAGAATATATATATATAAACCACCATGGTCAGAAAATAAAAGTCTCAAACTTTTTCCTTCATCCATTTATCGACTTTGACTTGATCAAATCTGAATGCTACATTAAATCTCCAAGAAACTAACACTTTCCTTTAGTGTCTACTCACACACCTAACAAACTAATCACGCTTGAAGGTGCCCAAAATAGTTGAAAATAACCTATAATCACTTAAATATCCATACCAATCCATTATGATCACTTTAGAATAACTTCTTTCATATCGGGTCACTATTAGGGTTCTTTGAGGGTTTAAACCATCTTCCATTGTTAACAATTGTTCATAAAGCTTATCTCCTCATTACAGAAAATAATGCCTAAAACTTTGAGCTAGGATCTTTACCCATATATCATGAATATATTAGGTTCCCATGTAGAGGTTACACATGCTAATGAACACTTGAAAGTCTTCGGGCTGAGAACCCTTCATTTTGTGCACATGAGTTACCTCAAAACCTTTTTTCATGCCTTATCTTGAAAACCATGACCTAAAACTTGGTAAAAACACCTAATATAATATATCACACCACTTGAAATTCTCACATTCTCATTCTTATCTTGAAATCTGAATTTCATACCTCATTTGGTTACCATCTCTCTCTTTGCTCTTTAGACGTTGACCTATAAATCATATTAGGCCTTAAAATTGATCTTCATGCCTCTTTTCATGTGCTCTCCACCTCAATTACATGCTCACACAAAATATCACATGCTTAGACAATGTAAAAAATCATTTTTATGCCTTTAAAATAGACCATGATGCCTCATTAGGCCAAACAGGGTCTAGAAGTGGTTTAGTTGCATGCTAGGTCTGTAGGTCCTAACCCTGTAAGCTCACTCTAAGACTCACATGAGTGATCCAATTAATCATATACATGCTTATTAAAAATTATACATGCATTCATTCCTATTTTCACTCATTTCACCAAGCCACCAAGCTCATACCTTCTCACAAGGTATCTTCATGCTATGACTAGTGTCATGACTAGGCTTCCCAAGTACTTGAATCTTGACAATTGACCTTGAAACACTTTTTGATTATATTATACATTGATCACATGCATTAAATTATCCTAAAAAAATAACATTCTTCAATGATCTCATGTAAATATTTCTTAAGAACCTTTAACATTAATGACAACATCAATGCCAAACTTTAACAACAGGAATAATGCTTCACAATCTCCCCATTTGTCATCGACAACAAAACATATTGTATATTGATCATTCTTATCTCCCCATTCTGGTATTTATCCCACTTTCACATAAATGACAAAGTGATCTCTGTAACTCCTTGTATCACAATCCTTGTAACCAAAATACTCAACATATAGGACTTATGAGTTTATGAGACATAATACAAACATGCTTCCCCTATCTCCATGCATACCTTCTTAGAATAACTCACCTGTTCTTGGATCTAATGAGAATTATTAGCTCCCTCTAAGTACTTATCTTGTTCAATGATTTCTAGGGGCAAGAATTATAGCCAATTCCTATCTTAGGCATTCAAATGTTACCTTTGAAAGTGGTTTGGTCAAGATGTCTACAATCTAATCTTCTATAAAAACATATTCAAGTTTGACACTTTGTTCACTTACCTACTCTCTTATAAAATGATACCTGATGGGAATGTGATTGGTACTTAAGTGCACAACATGGTTCTTTGAGATGCTTATAGCTCTTGTATTGTCACAATAGATAGGGATAAGACCATCATAATCCACCTTGTAGTCTTTTAGGGTCTGTTTCATCCATAGGACCTAAGTACAACATGAAGCTAATGTAATGTACTCAGCCTCAAAAGTGGATAATGCTACTGATGGTTATTCCTTGCTTATCCATGAAACTAGGCACCCACTTAACAAGAAAGATCCTCCACTAGTACTCTTCCTATCATCTATACTTCTTACCCAATTTGCATCTATGTAGGGTATCAAATTGAAATCCTTGCTTCTTGGATACCATAATCCATACTCCATAGTCCTCTTGAGATACTTGAGTATCCTTTTGATTGATTGTAGATGATTCTCCTTTGGATCTACTTGAAACCTTACCAAAAGACCTACTATTTACATGATGTTAGGTCTAAAGGTAGTGGTGTACAAAAGAATTTCAATCACTAACCTATATGATGTCTGATTGACTTTTGAAGACTCATATTCCTCATTCAACTTACACCCTATGATCATGGGTGTACTTACTACCTTGCAATATTCCATGTCAAACTTCTTCAACATCTCTCTTATGTACTTGGTTTGTGAGATGAATATACCTTTTTCATATTGAGTGATTTACAACCTAAGAAAGAATGATAGTTATCTTAGCATGGACATCTCAAACTCTTTCTTCATCACCTCTACAAATGCCTTGGTCATGTTCTCATTATTTCCACCAAATATGATTTCATCCACATATACAACTACTATCAACTGATGGTTATCTTCTATTTTGATGTATAAATTACTATTTGTAACTCCTCTTTTGAATCCTTGATCCAATAGATATTTTTCCAACCTAGCATACCAAGCTCTAGGAGATTTCTTTAGACCATAAAAAGCCTTTTTCAATTGACAAACATAGTCTTTGTCATCTAATAGTGAAAGCCCCTCAAGTTTCTCAATGTACACTTCCTCTTCCAAATTTCCATTCAAAAACGTAGATTTGACATCCATTTGATATACCTTGAACCCTTTGAATCCTGCATATGTTAGAAAAAATACCATGGCTTGCAATCTTGCTACTGGTGTAAAGGTCTTCTCAAAGTCTACCCCATCAACTTATACATATCCATTACATACCAATCTATCCTTATTTCTAGTTACTTATACATCTTCATTCAACTTGATTCTAAACACCCAATAGGCCTAGAAACTAGTTTCCAAGTCTCATTCTTCTCTATTTGGTCTAACTCCTCATTCATATCACCTATACAAAATTTTCCTTTTCTTGATTATATAAGATTCTTAGGTTCACTCTTGGATAATAAAGCAACATATCTTGATTTAGATTACTTATTAGTCTTCTCCTTGTTTGCATACCTACGTTCTTATTTTCAATGATTTGAGATTCAGGGTGATCTCTTTGAATCTATCTTGAGGGTCCTTTTGAATCCTATTTCTCTTCAATTTCTTATTCTTCCTCATCAACCTCTATAGTTTCCTCTTCATTATTGAAGTCCAAATTCTCTAAAGTGTCTTTTGACTATGAGTGTGATTTCCTTGTCTCATCAATCTTCATATTGATGATTTCCACTATATTTTGTATCCTCTTGTTATAACATCTATAGGCTAAATTCATTGATAAGTATCCTAAAATTATACCTTCACTGATCTAGAATCAAACTTTCTCAAGTCTTCATCATCTCTTTTGATCAAACATTTTCTCCCAAACATTCCAAAGTGTTCCATATTGGTAGGTCTACCCTTCCATAGTTCATAAAGAGTTTTATTTCCATTAGTCCTTATTTATCCTCAATTCAAAATATAGTCTATAGTGTTTAATTCCTCTCTCCAATATCCATCAGCTAATATAGACTCATTTAGCATAGTTCTATCCATCTCTTGAAAAATCCTATTCTTCCTTTTCACTACCCCATTTTGCTAAGGTGTCCTAGCTATTGAGAATTATATCCTTATTTCATGATCCTCATAGAATTCATTAAAATCATTGGACCAAAAATATCTTCCTCTATCAGATCTTAGGCACTTGATCTTCCCATTCTTCTCATTGTCAACAAGATCTTTGAATGCCTTGAACTTTTCAAGAGCTTCTAACTTCTCTTTCAAGAATGCTACCCAAGTCATTCTTGTGTAGTCATCTATTAGTGACATGAAGTAACTATCTGATTACGTGATTTGAATTCTTGTAAGCCAATATATATTAGTATTTATTAACTCCAAGGGTCTTGTAGTAGAGTACTCCTTGGACTTGAACCTTATTCTAGTCTGCTTACCTTGTTGACATGCCTTGTAAATTATGTTTGTAGGTTTGGTGATTTTAGGCATGTTCTTTATAGACTTCTTAGTGCTAATATTGACTAGATTATCAAATTTTAGGTGCCCTAACCTTATGTACCACAACCAAATTTCATCTATCTTGATCATAAAGCATCTCTCCTTCTTGATCTCATTTAAGACATATAGATCATTCTCAGTCTTCTTAGCATTAACAATTAGCCTTCTCGATTTAGCTCTCCTTATTTCACACCCTCTATTATGAAAAGTTAGTGTGTGTCCTTGATTTCACATTCAAATTAAACTAAGAAGGTTATGTTTCAAACCTTCCAGATACAACACATTTTATGTCTTGGTCTTCCCATTATCCAAACTCAAGACACCTTTGCCAACTATATTGGTAGTTGTGTTGTCTCCAATCCTCACTATTCCTACAACATTATTCTTTAATGAGATGAACTTATTTATATCTCCTATCATGTGGATTGAGTAACCACTATATATAACCATTTCATGCCTTCATCTTGAATGTGAAATATATTCTGAGCTAGCATAGAATCCTCTTTGGTCTTCTGTTCTTCCTTGGCAAATTGTCCATCTTGACTCTTGAGCTCAATATGATCCATCCTAACTTTCATTGTCTTATATACCAATGTTTTATCTTTCTCATGCATTCTATGATATTCATATGTCTTGTTGAATTTTTAGGACCTTATAACTCTATTAGAGCATAATCTTGCAATGAGTCCTATATTATGATAGATGTAGAAAATAACATTTCTTTACTTACCTCTTGACTAATTACTTTTTTTCCCATGGGCCTATTATGATTTATCCTTTATTGTATTGGGTTGTCTGATAAGTTTTTTCATGTTAATACTATTTAATTATTCTAAATTCTCATGTTCTCTCTCAAACTTGCTCAAATTTTCTATGATTTGCTCATGCGCAACCTTCAAGGAATCTAGCTCTATTTTCAACTGGTCATAGTCAAGTTACTTGGACTTAAACCTTGTGTCAACACCTTCTAACTAACTTTTGATATCTTTGATAGTGTTATTTTGATGTTTCAAATTATCAAGGGCACTTATGAGATCATATTCAAAGTCTACTTCAGTTTCTCCTTCTTTGCTATCATAGTAGACTTCTTCATCATACATGTTGTCTTCTTCTTATTGATCATAAGACATTTTTGTGCTTCTTAAGATCACCTTAAAGCTGTTAAACTTGTCTCGAAGGACGAAGATATGATACCAATTTTTGGAAGCACAATGACTGAGGGGGGGGGTGAATCAATCTTTAAATTTTTATACAACTTTACTTTATCATTTATGAACTATCAAAGTGATATAATTAATTAAAAATATATCAATAACCATTTATAAGAGCATGAGATAAGAGAATAACACATAGAACAGTTATTTGAGTGGGAAACCCTCAAAGAGAAGAAAATTCACTGATATATAAAAATGGACTATAGTCCTATAAGACAAACATCAAGATTTAGTGAAGCACCAATTTCACATGGAACACCGACCCTAACTAGCCAAGCACCCACTTGACTAGGCTTTAGAAAGCACCTAATTGTAAGGAGGAAACAAAAACCTAGATGAATTAAAACAAACTCAACCACCTAATTGATTTTATCACATTAAAAAAACCTTGTTTCTCAACCAACCGATGATGACCACTTCTTTATCTCTTCACACTTTTATCCCTCTCAAACTGTCTTCTAGGCTCCTTCGCTTAACTAGGTCTCTTCAAGATAGATTAGGTCATTTGAACTTGATAGTCATATAAAATACCCATGTTAGATATTCATGATAGTTTATATTTACACTTTTTATTTTCTAAAATACCTCCTTTATCTATTTAAAGTGTTATATCTTCCACTTCAACTCGCTTATACTCTAACTAGTCAATTAGGCTTGTTATGCCTTATTTTTATACTAGACTCTTGCTCATACACCTCTTGGTTAGACATACACACTTGACCACTCATATTTTTCATAAAAAATGCCTTATGACATGCCAAAAATATTAATCAAACATTATAATATGTTGGTCATAACATATAGGACCAAAACCTCTTTTAGGCCTTAAGATGACCTAATTCAATTAGGTCTTCATTCACACACGTTACCCTTTGATCTTCTTGGACCACTTAAAAATTTCATAAAAAAAATGAAAAATTAATATTAAACTAAAATAAACCCATAATAATATCATATTATGTCCATGACACCTTTTATCCCCAACCACCACTTGAAGCATGCCATTAGTAATGTTCACAATTAGGCATATGCGTACCTATAAAGTCTATTTTGAACTACTGAAGATAAAACACCATTTTGATAAATAAACATGGAAAAAACATATGTAAATGATTTTAAAGACATAAAAAACCTCACAAAGTGAATTATACTTAATTATATAGGGTAAAAGGACTTAAAAACACTCCTACGACTTGCTCACTCAGAACTGTCAGTTTTCCTTAAAGACCGGTCAAGGCGATTTTGACTTTCAACACCTATATGACCACTTTTAAGGACTCATAATGCATGTGGATTATCCTATGTTATCATTAAATTTTTTTAATTTATAAATATAATATGTTCAAATATAAATAGTGGTCTTGTATACTAATCTCATAATATTGTACCTCATATTCTCATTTGACCCAGACAAGTCAACTTATGAGCAACATTTTCATCATATCCACTGACATTAAAAGATTCTATACAAAATTAACATGTATTAAGAGTATTTAAAAATTTATCCATGTGATTTTATTCATCCCCATTACATGATAACACATCCCTACACATCTTCTCACTACTACTTGGATTTCTCACTGTTTTCACCATTAGGCTTGTTAGTGACTGGTCAACTTGGATCAACGATTTAGAACCCATGACCATGATGTTATATATATATATATATATATATATATAACATCATGGACATAAAATACAAGTCTAAATTTTTTAACTCCATACATTTATCAACTTTGACTTGGTTAACTCTGACTGCTACAACAAATCTTTGAGAAACTAGCACTTTCTTGTAGGGTCTACTTACACACCTGACAAACCAATCAAACTTAGAGATGATTGAAATATTTTAATACAACATAAAATAACTTAACCTTCCATACTAATCCATTATTATAAATTTAGAACAACTTATTTCATATTAGATCACTATTAGGGTTCTTTGAGGGTTTAAACTATCTTTCACTATCAACAATCATTCATAAAGCTTAGCTCCTCATTATAGAAACTAATTCTTGGAAATTTGAGGTAGGACACTTACCCATTTATCATGAATATATTAGGTTACCATTAAAATTTTACATGTGCCAATGAACACCTGAAAGTCCTTCTCAAGTTGGGAACCCTTCATTCTATGCACATAAGAGACCTCAAAACCACTTTTCATGCATTATATTGAAAACCATGACCTCAAACTTGGTAAAAATACCTAAAATAATCTATAAAACCATTGAAAATTCTCAAATGTTGATTATTATCTTCAAATATGAATCTCATACCTCATTTGGCCACCATCTCTCTCTTTGCTCTCTAGACCTTGCCCTGAAAATCATATTAGGCCTTGAAATTGACCTTCATGCCTCTTTACATATGCTATCCACCTCACTTACATGATCACAAAAAATATAAAATGATAAAATAATGTCAAAAATCCTTCACATGCCTTTACAGTAAATTATGATGTCTCATTAGGCCAAGCAAGGTCTAGAAGTGGTTTAGTTGCATGCTAAGTCTGTAGGTCCTACCCTTGTAAGCTCACCCTAAGATTTTCATGAGTAATATAATGCCTCATATAAATTATAAATAAACCTTATACATATATTAATTCTTATTTTCAATCATTTAACCAAGCCACCAAGGTCATACCTTCTCACAAGGTTTCTTCATGCTTTGACTAATGTCATGACTAGGCTTTCCAAGCATTTGAAACTTGACAACTGACCTGGAAACACTTTTTGATGATATTATACCTTGATAAGATGAATTAAATTCTCCTTAAAAATTATCATACCTCTTCAATGATGATATCAAACAAGAACATTCTTCAATGACCTCATGAACACCTTTCTTAAGAACCTTTAACATCAATGACAATGTCAATGCCAAAATTCAACAATAAGAACAATTATCAACAAGTCATGGTTTAATATGATTTTTAATACCTGAAAAATTGTCAATTACCCATTATTAAGGTTCTATATAAGTATCATGTCCATCCATGAAAATAACACCAAGTGATTAGGCCTAGTTGCCTAGTAGGCCTATTTGGTCAACCAAGGGAGATGTCTATTGGCATGGAGGGCTGATAAGAGAGTAAATGTAGGGACATAAACATCCTTGTAAATTATTCATGGAGGTGATCAAGCTCATTGAATATCTATTATATATGATGGGATAGTTTCTTAAGCCTTATTGACATGTAAAAGAGAGTTGGGCTACTTAATGCTTCATTGAGGCCAATTAGACCATAATGCTACCATTGTAACTACCAAGAAAGGGAGTGGTTGACCAAGTTGTCATGATTAAAAATTTAATTAGGTTAACCAAGACTTATATATCTCCTAACCACTAAACCTCCATTCCCAAAAGTTCATTGAAGACCACCAACCAACCAAGGCAATGCATGTGGGAGATCATGGAGTTGTTACTAGTCCTTATTCATGGTTGTAATTGATTGTTGAGTAAATGACGATCATTATGGACTCTCCTCCATGCTTACATGTCAAATTAACTTCTCTTACCTTATCATATTCTATAAATTGAGGCTCAAAAATTCATTATATGCATCCCTCAATTGGGTATGAATAAAATCTACCCAAGTTGTACTTTGTAAAGCTTTGAATGAATATAAGGAATGGTTCAAATTATCTATGCTAGCTTAGTGTGTTTCATAATTGTTGATTTGCATAAGTGGTGAATTTTTATTCCCCTTTTATTGTCTTTATTCTCACTTAATTTCTAGGAGATTATCTAAATAGGTCATATGGGGTGTCAAGTGTTGGTGATTATGCTTGGAGTAGAATCTGATTGGCAGTGTCATGAAAAATACCTCCCATTCATCCTCCTCAAAATTTAGTCAATTAACGTAGACTCTATGTGAAGTATTGATACTTAGAAGTCTCTTGGAGAGAGTGGTCTAGTCACTATTCCTTGTCTTTTTCACAAGTGTTTTTGAAGGGTCAAATAGAGTGGACAGAATATGTTGGTGCATAGCCTCCCATAACTTAGATTTATTCCATGCAATCTTTATTTCCATTTTCATTAACAAGTTAGTAAGTTTAGGAATTAAGCCAATAGATGATTTATCAAGGGAGATAACACTAAAATTATAGGTTCACCTCACTAACTATGTTACCCACACCTAGAGGTGATCCCATTGTATTAGCTAGATGAGGTAGGTCTAGAACACCACTACCTAAAGGGTGAAATCTAGACCGATAATAGTTTTTGGCATGCCCGATGGGACTAAAATTCAAGGAGATTAGAGCACTCACTCTCATAATTCAATGACCTTAAGGAGATTCTTAAATTCTAGTAGTAGATTAACACTCAATATCTCATGCCAAGGGTCATCAAAAGGCCTTCACTCAAGGGTAAGAACAATTTGTTGTCAATAGATTACTTTGTTCTTCATTTACCTCATGATGTTTGATGGCTGGATAGTGAGGAGATGTATGTTCAAAAATTCCTTATCAGCCCTATGATAACCCCTGCCAGCCTCACCATAAGCCTTATAAATCCTATATCAACCCCTATCAATAGCATGATGGCTCACATAAGTCCTCTGGTACTCCTTACCAACCCCTTTGGCAGCCCAATTGCATACTTCAGTAGCCTTATGAACCTTATCATCCTCCTTAATACTAAGAACATAACCCTTACCCTCCTTGTGATCCCTATTAGCCTCCTTGGTAGCCTTACTATAAAAAATAATACCCCTCCTTACCTCCCTAACCACCCTTTCAAGCTACACCTAGTTTCTTCGATGAGTTGGAGGAGTTAAAAATCATGAATCAAATCATTTCTAGTGAGATATTGGACTTGAAGGAGCAACAATCTCAATGGAACCAATTCTATGAGCCTCCACCTCATTTTTCCCCATGTCAATATGCTTGTACCACTACTTCCATGTCAAACCCAAACCAAGAAGGGAGGAAGGTTTCAAAAGTCATGACAAGGAGATTACCAAGCTTTCAAATCCCCTCACCCCTTCCTCAAGTTGTCCATGGATGTCTAGGTATGCAAAGAGAGAAAGAAGTTATGAGTACTATTATAGCTCAAAATTGAAACCTATGAGAGGGTGATTCAATTCCTCTCAACTTGAACTATGCAATGGGATTTTATTTAGGTTTTGGATTACCTCTAAGTGAGTCAAACCTCTAGATTTTGGGCTAGCTCCTAAAATACAACACCTAGACTAATATTGCACCACTTGATTTGACATGGAAAAGGGAAATATAAGTAATAATCTAACCAAAAAATTTGGAAGTGATGCACCAAACATGAAATCCAAAGCTTGTTTAATATGCATTATGAAATATCAACTTACAATCTGATTATGCTACTCTAAACAACCCCTATCACACTAGTGTTCAATATGAAGGTTTAGATGATTACATGAGTAATATGATGATTAACTAAGAGGTGCTAATGGAAACACTATTGGTATATCAATTCTCTAAAGAATAAAACAAATTAGAACACTTAATATGATCTGTGAAAGGCAAAAAAATTGCATAAGGCATGAAGCATGAAGGATAAATGCAAAGGATATGACTATCACTAAACATTCATCAATATAACATCCTCAAAAGAACTCTTTGCAAGATAGAAGAATAACATATAGACTGAATTCAATTCAGTAGACAAGTACAAGCTCAATTTCGGTAAAACTTCACCATAACTAATGTGTGGATTCTTTTTAAATCCAAAAATAGCTACTTAAATAGAATAATGTGAAGAGAGGGAGAGTGGGATGTAGTAAAGGAGTGACAAGTGTCAATCATGAGAGAACTAATTACAAATAAAGAAAGAGTTATGAAATAATCTATTAGGTATTTCATGACATGTGTTGAACCCCTAAATATGTTTTATCCTTCCAAGTGGCATTATAGACACTAGAAAACCACACACGATGGTTTTAAATGTCAAAACACCCTTAGATCAAACCATTACCCAACCTTTGACCATGACCCTGAGTCAAGTTAGATAACTAGCTAAACCAACTCACTAACCTACCCTTTTTACCCAACTTGACCTTTGACACTCAACCATCGATGGTCACAGTGACTGATGATAGTCACCTTGACCATTGATGGTTAGGTCCCCACTACTTAAGCACTCAAACTCGGTCTGTGTGCACCCAAACACATTACAATTTAATTCATGTAGTGAGTTATCACATTAAGAATTAAATTTGAGTAACAAGTTTCACCCCTTATAAAACCTACACCTCCATCTCTTTTGCCTATAAAAGAGAGGAGCAGGAGGTGGAAAAAGGATCCATTGATCCAAGCATCTAGGAATTTAGTAATTAGGCAATCCATCAATCATCAAGAGCCTCTAGCATCAAGAACTTATTTGTAGGTCTTCCCTTTAGCAAGTCAATAATCATGATAGAGACCCAAACCTCTATTAGAATTATTCTTCAAGCAAAGTACCATTACTCTGCCAAAATTACCTTAGGATCAGCTACTATAATCTGTAAATCAATGAGTTAATTACATTTCTTGTTTCAAGTTTTTATTATTTAGTTCTTGACATCTTTACCAGGACCACACCTTTTTGCTCATTACCCTCTGACTCCATAACCTTAACCAAACCTCAAACATTCACTGACTTCATTAGCCCAAGATTTTTGTCGACCTTTTTATAAACATTCTCATAACCCATAAAAACCATTGATAGTCACCCTGAATATAGATGATCATCTTCAACCACCGATGGTTACCCAACCACCAATGGTCAACATAACCACCGATAGTCACCCTGACCACTGATGGTCATTATGGTCAAAAATAACAAGTTATTTCTACCTACCTACCCTCAACCAAATTCCACTTTATGTGTCCTTGCCTATTCATAGAGACCCCCTATTTTTTGCACCCAACCTTACCTATTTAGCATTAGTATTGACCCACTTATTTCTGTAATTAGTTTATTTCTTTTATCAAGCATTCATTCCTTCTTGCATTCCCTTTCAGTCCTTTCTACCATTTGATGCAAGTATCTCATCTTTATTTATTTCAACTTAACTATTGTAAGAGTGTGGATTGATATCCTCTTAGTAAGCTTGTGCTTATTGGATCTATCTCGTGTTAGGAATTTCACCTCACTATCCATCGAACAACCCCTTTGCATTAGTTATTTCTTATCTATAGATCATTCTTCCCAAGACAAAGAGGATCCATTCATAATCATTTGGAACATGGACACAAATGAATAGGTTATTATATCACACCCATAAATAGTTTCTTACTTCTTATTTAACTAAGAAATAAACTAAAATTGAGAGAAATAGGTGTAGGAGTTATAACTTGGCTTGATGCCTTGACTAGCTTCTTGAAAACTACCTTTATTTGCATAAAATAATTGACAAATGGGCCTTCCAATCATGAATTTGACATGAAGTGATCTAAAAAAACTCATTGAATATTTTTCATGCCTTAAGAAACTCCTTTGACCTGTCATTCCATTAGTTACATGCATATGTGTCTTGTAACTCTCCTTTTCCCACACTTAATTTGGTCCAAGTGGCCTAAAATTCATGTGCATATTTTTAAGCTCATCCAAACTAGATGAATGGTTTTAAAATATTTTATCAAGTTTGAAACAAACCATTTTGGTTCTTGGACCAACTGCCAAGAACTTGTTTTGCTCCTTGACCTTTCATTAGGCCTAGTTTCCTTGTAGCCCATTTTACCTATAAACCTCATTGTGTAGAGAGTTGTATGAATGATATTGATAAAATAATGGCATATTATAGGAACATATATGTCCCTATATCACCATGTGAAATTTAATCTTCAGACTCTAAGTGAACATTCATTTTTTTTGCCTTTCTCTCTCTTGAATTATGCCTTAATTAGGCCTCCTTGCTTAAGACCCTATTTTCTTGCTCCATACTTCTACTACATGTGTAAAATCACCATAAAGTGTGTTATTCACTTTCCCTAGTTCATCACCAACCTCCATGTCAATTTTGGGGTCCTGATACCCTATCAAAGTATGCAAACCAAGAAATGGCCTTACCACCTAGTCATATTTTGAGCGTATCTTGAAAAATGGGCTTGGTTTAGTCACCTATATAATCTCATATGTAAGTTTTTGGATTTTAAAAACTATGACAATTCAAAAATGACCTCATTCTATGATTGAGAATCTCTCCCCTTCTTAGAACACCTACAAAACACCAAAAACATGTAAAAATAGGCTATTTTGGGAAGTCTATACAATAGTCTGTACAATATAAGAACATTTTAAGAACATAATTGGAGTCATAAAAAACATCCAAGATGATTTAGGATCAAATGGTGGCATTTTATGTACTTTTAAAGTCTTTTTCCCTTGACTAGTCACTACCAGGGTTTAAGACCTATTTGGGGTCTTAATGATTATTCATAAAGAAAATGTAATTAAATGACATCATTTTACTTGTAAAACCTTATTAATATACCCATTAAACTATTAAAAAAGTCTTATACTCCCATTCAAAGTGTGAGCAATGGTATGAGCATCTAAAGTTGTTCTTTGAGAGGTTTACTTCATGTTTCTCAAGCTAAAGAGAGGTCTATTTTGAGTTCTGGATCTCAAAAATCCTTCCCACTACTATGATAGGATCATAAAATTTTTAAACATACATATCCATTATTCCGAATTATTTTTAAGTGCTCATTACCCCTTTAAATGTAACTAGTACACTGATCAGGCTACTTGGGGTTAAGAGCATATCTTCTCTTTGCTAGCCCTCAAGGGCATTAGAGTGGAAACCTAAGATTGAGTACATCTTGTAGGTGCATGTAAATTTTTTTCATGTTTTTATGTTTCTTAAATAACCCTTAATAAGTTTTGGAAACTTCTTTCATGCCTTTGAGTTCAAGTGGACTCCTAAGTCTCATGACTGCCCTTTGACCAAGGAGTGGGTAGGGTCTGAAATAAAATAATGAGTATTTACCCTATTTGTATGACCTTAAGGAGACCATGGATGTATTTTATAAATAATAAAATCCTTCTATACGAAATTTAAAATCATGATTGTGCCTATGGATCTCCCAACATGTCAATTTCTCAAAACTAGCTATAACCTGATTACGTGTGTGTTGACTGACTGTGTATGAGGTTTTGAATATTATCTTTCCAATACTCCACATCATATTATTTATTTATATTTGGTTTAAACACAAATTATTACCATTTTATCAATTTTAGGTAGACCTTATATTTATCTATCATCTTTGTTCTTCCCTACTCAAGACCAAGACTAACCTATTCATGTATGCATGTAGATGACCTTTAAGGTCAATTGACTATGTTTGGTGTTTTAGGACCTCATCTCCCACATCAATATATATAAATGATACATGAAATTATTTTTAGTTTTGGTTGGATCCAAATAATCTTCAAACACCTCTATCTCTCTTGTTTTAGGCATAACACTAGCTTATTCTCATCTACAACATGCATGTATTGTTTAGGGTGATTTGATTGTGTGTAGTGAGTTTTGAAGATTAATTATCATGAAAATAATTTGTAAATTGACTTGAACAAGTCTAAAATATTTAATTAGTCTAAAATTATCTTTCAAACCTTTGTCTTCTTTCCTTTAGGCTTGAGGTCTATTTGCTCCCTAAGCCACCTGTAGGTGCTTATTAGAGGATATGACTATTTTAGGTGTTTTAAATCTCACTCTTCACTTGTGATTGATGGAATTATATCTATTTTCCCATTGCCTATTTGATATTATTCACCTATCACACTCTTTATATTCCTAATGTAATTTCTCACATGACAATCCTCTAGCTCTTGTTCTATAAGGTCTTGTACATGCAGCTAGCCCTACTTGGCCTATTGAGCTTTTTTGATCTCCTTATCTTCACTTGGGAGTGAAGGGAAGAAGTTATAATGTGATATGAGGTCACATTATCTTGACTTGGGTTCTTCAATAGACATTTGCTCATTGGAAACTACATACTTCTCAATACCCATACTAGTAGGCTTGACTATAGGTGGCTGTAAGCATTGATTTACAAACTCAGATAGGTTTCATTATCTTGACTGGTAGATGGTGAATCTAACTTGATGTCAAATTAGAGCTCTCATTCAGTTCACTTCCTTCAATTTCTTTACAACACCTCAAACCCTTTCACCACACCCCAACATGTCTCCATTTCACTTTAACATGTTTACAAATTTAACTTGGTTGTAGATGGCCATCTCAAGATGAGCCTTGTATTGAGTTATTACTTCTTGAATTTAATACTTCATGAATTATCATTTGAGATAATAGAATTTATCATAAGTTCAAGAGATCCAATTTGGCTTCTCATAAGTTATTGGTATCTTTTCATACTGTAAAACATCCATGTTTGCCTTACACCTTGTTAGTAAGTGTCGACTAGGATTGTTTTAGGGCTACAAAATGCCACTCTCTCAAGTTATTTGAGTTTATATATTTTCACACCTATTAAAAAATTCAACCCTCTTTATTATTTCTTTAAGGGTTCATAAAGCTTAAGACAAGCATTTCTATCAATTCCAACACATTTGACTACTCTTGTATGGATCATAGGTGCTTATTGACTGTGTGCACACTTTTGAAATCAACTCTATTATTTCTCAACCATCTGAATTGCATTACTTTTCCTTGAGAATCTTGTATCCTCTTACTACTTATTAATAGTCATGGAAACTTCTTGCCAAACATTACTCATGCCTTCATACCTATCCTTTGGGTGTATGGATTGTGGAGTCTTGAACATTGACAATAGAGTCTCTTGATATTGTGTCATGATTTTGATGATATTTTTGAGTTTTAATGAGGTTTCAATTACCTCTCCATGTTATCCAAACATTCTTAACATGGATTTGTGTCCCTGAATACATGTTGATAGACTTGTAGGCCTGTAAGTGCTTGAGACACTTCATGAATTTGCTCAAGATGCAAATTTGTATCATGTTTTGCATTATTCAATAAAACCCAATAGATAAAAAGTGTCTCTCTTATTTATCAATGATGTTACTTGCTACTATTCAAACCAAAATGAAGTTCAGACTTGGAAAGTTCATCCAAATACCATATAAATCTCTCAAGAAGTAAGTCACTCAGAGATTATGGAGAAAGAGAGCCATTTAAATTAAAAAAATATTAATTCCATGGATTTTAAGGATATAACATGATTTATGGATCATTATATACCCCTGATAATGATCACCATGAAGAGGAAATAAGGACTTCTAGCAAGATTGTCTGAAACATATTGCATAACAAGACCTTCTTGCCTCAAGTGAAAGTAATTAATGGATATTATTCAACTAATAAAATCACCATGAAAATTATATCCAATAAATCTAAAAACCACCCTAAAAATAATTCATCTCCATCAATTTATGAGCTGGATAAATAGGTGCAAAAACAAACCCCTATCAAATGTATAAGCCATAGTGACCTGCTATCACTCTTAGAGATTATTCATAAAGAATAGGCCATCATTATATTAAAAAAAAAACCAATAATTTTAATCTCATTAGGACCCATAAAAATGGACAAAATTTTAGATCTTAACTCTCTCTCTCTCTCCTGGTCGTACCATCCACTTCAATTTTGCCTTTCTAAGCTTGTGAAGGTAATGATGGAGGAAAAAAGGTATTTGGAGCACTAGTTTGACTTTAAACATGGTAAAAATATATTAAATGATGTGAGGGATCATGATAGACACTTAAAACCTATTTCCAACTAACAAATGATTCTATAAGGCCATATAAGTGCCCAAAAGTACTTAAAAGTGTCATTTTTCCTATTTGGGAGGTTTAAATTCCAAGTTTGTTAGTACTTGACTGACCTTGAACATTATATGACTTATGTATAACACTAATGGAATTTTTAATCTTATTTAAGTGTTATCTTCTTGAATTATTACATCCCATTCCTCTATATGGGCCAAAAGGTGGCCAAATTGACATGTTTTGCATTTGAGAGTCAAATAAAGGTTGGGGCTTGATAGGATGACATTAATGAAATTAAAATAACCCATTTTAATGAATTTGAGCTATATTAAATCTTTGACCAAGTTTAACATAACAATACCTTGTAATTGACCTTTTGGACTAAACAAGTGTTCATAAGGCCAGAACTTGGACAAGGCTAAGGAAGGGCAAACATGACCATATGTGAGTCTTTAAGACCATTTTAGACCATGAGAAATCCATATGACCAACCACTAAAAGTTTTAATTTAGATGGGTTGACCTATTTTGAATTTGGGTCAACAAATTGGTCAACAATTTGGTAATTCATAGGGGTAGCCTACCTGTAATGCTAATAGATCAATGGCCTTATCTTTCCATTGGGATATGGAGTCACTCTTCACTATAATCTAAAACTACAATGCCTTGAAAGGAATTAAAGATCACACAAAACACAAAACAAGAAGAAAAAGCACACTATGCATCAAAGCATTTAGGGAAAAGCACACAAAAGACATAAAGTAACACACCTAACCTAATATATACAGACCTCAAATCATGTTTGAGGTAGTGAAACACTTTCTCTTGCTTCAACTAGGATAAAAAAGAATGTTCTTTGAGTCCCAACTACTCCATGAGATTAAGTCACCATAATATGGATGATTGTTGAATTTTTTTTGGATGTGAAGATGATCAAAATACTTACCAATCACATGATCTATTCTATCTATAAGTACACCATTTGAAAATCCATGGAATAGTCCTCCTAGTTCTCCATTAGGACTACTTGATAGTACAATCTTCTTGATCTCCTTAATGTCTATTTGATGCTTGTCAACTTTTTTATTAGGAGCCATGAGATTTATCTCAACTTCACCTTTAGCTGGAACATGATGTATTTTGTGTCTAAGACCATCAATATGGTCTTCTTATTGGTCAATAATATCTATAATTGGCTCAACATCAGATTGAGGCCTAGACTGCTCCTTAACCACAAGAATTTCTGCCTTGACTTCCTTACACTCTCCCAATATTACATCCTTCTTGATAGTGATTTTACACTTCTCTTAATGATCCTTAGTTTCATAAATTACCTCACTCTCAAGCTCATTATTATTTTGAGGAGGGGGTGCCTTGCTCACTTTCTCAAACTCTTATACTATGGCATGAAAATGCTACCATAAATCATCATCTTCTTCATGACTGTCACATTAATCAATTCTTTCACCTTGAACATGCAAAAATGCATTATCTTTGACATCCTCATGATCTACCACACTTTGAAAATCATAATTATCATTCATATGAATAATATAATTACCTTTTGTATCTTGTTGAAGAGGAACATCAAGGCTTACCTCAAAATGTTCATCACCTTCTGTTAGGTAACTAGGTTATGCCCTTGTCGAGGAAAAGACTGTTCACATCCACCTCAAACCTAGACTAACATTGGAGTGATCTATAGGCTATGGTATGCCTAAGATACAGGTCAAAAATCTAGTTTTGATGGGGCTATCTCCCTTAATTTGTCACTTCAAATTTCTCTAAGACTTAATCCTATTGCATTGTAAATGGAAAAGAGATGAAAACTGATAAAAGAACCTACTCTAAAGTGGTCATGCACTAGTGATTGAAAATCAACTCTAAGTCTATCCTTTGAAATTAACTAATGAACCTGATGGAGATTACAATTGATTAAACTTCTTGATGGTGTTTTAAGAATGAATATTTCATATGGAGATTGAGTAAGAATTTTGTAACTTGAAGGACATAGGCCTAGATCTTCACTAGATACTATTAGATTATCACACTTTAAGAACACCTCTATATGCCAACACTTTATACAAATTTCATAGATTAATATCTTAGAGTTAGGTGCATTAAAGGAACTACATATGAAAACATAATTCATATATTCTACAAATCAAATTCTCATGAAGCACACTAAAA
This sequence comes from Torreya grandis, assembly GCA_037957365.1. NCBI lineage: Eukaryota > Viridiplantae > Streptophyta > Pinopsida > Cupressales > Taxaceae > Torreya > Torreya grandis. The sequence goes on along the minus strand of JARHVA010002878.1, from coordinate 668,283 downwards.
CTAAACAAGAAATCTATAAGTATCTTCTGTTGATTCAAAGGAGTACAAGATAATTTTGGCAGAGATTTGCTACACCCAACTGAGCTATGATAAAGCAAGATCTCAATGCCTACTTAAATTCCAGATGTGTGAAAGGCCATGAATGAGGCTAAGGTGGCATATGGTAGTTACAATAGACCTATTCACCCTCCTCATGCATTGATACTTCTTCAATGAGTCCACTCTGGCATGGAGAGAAGGTATGAAGGTTTTAACTCCCATATTTGAATTTATGAAAGCATTGAACATACTGAAAATAGTCTAATATTACCTCTAATGGTAGTTACACAACACAAATAGGGTGTGGATAGGCCTCCAAGAGGCATTAAGCAGCGTCTCCTTTAATGTGCATGCAAACTTATCTTTGAAATTGCCTTTACCTTGTCATAATGGACTTAAATTTGGTATATGCTCACTTTTATGGTATTTATCAATGACTCAAGGTGACTCATCAATGTCATAATGTTTCTCCACACCTACTAGAGTCTTCTCCTTGCAAGATAAGTAAACCTATCTTGCTTATTCTTTATCTTTCTGCTCATATTCATTGCTTGAATGATTAAATAGATGGACTAGGATCTCAACTCATCTAAGAAGAATTAGATCATTATTAGGTTAACCCCAATGCATTGACATTGAGATCTCTAAAGTGTTCTTCACCTACAAACACATTGACCTTGCTAGACTAGGCCTTTCAGACTAGTCCCATAGACTAGTTTTTTATAAAGAGATAATAAAGATATTTGTAGGAACCTTCATGCATAATTTTACATTATAGTTGTAGAATAAGCTTGAATAAATCTCTCCCATAATTTTTAACTCCTGGTTAGGCTCTACAACACATATTATACCCAAAACCCTACAAAATTTCCCTTTTAAGAGGTGTTCATGTAACCTCCATACCATAAGGTGCTATGGACATGAGACCCTCTAAGATGGTAACATGTTTCAAGTGTTAGACAAGAAATTCCTAAGCATTTGAATGCACTTTTCACTAAAACTCTCTAGTCAAGTCACTATTAGGGTTTAGGGGGTTTAAGAGTGCTAGGGTCTTAGGGATGTTTCATAGGGATCAATTTTTGGATCTCTAAACCAATTATGCCAAATTCAAGCCAATAGACCTCCCCACCTTTCCTAAATTTTTTGGATCCTCATGCATAGCATCGAAGCTATGATGAGCATTTGAATATGCTCTTTGTATAAGAAACATGCCTTTTCAGTAGGTTTTGGATGTTTTAGGCAAGATGACTAATTGTAGGGCTTTTCCTAGAATCCAAATTAACCAAAGGGAATTTGAACACTATAATGGCCTTCATCATTCTAGTTATAAGCATTCTTACTTCCCAAACTACTCTCTTCTCTACCTTTTGGTGACATAGTCATAATGGATATGACATATTAGTCTATTTTAAGACTTGAATCATGAACATTATCCTAAACCCTAAGTTTTTAAGGCACTATTACATCATAAAAAACCTAAAAATTACCTTAGAGACCTCATAAAGTAGCATCATTGGCTTGATTAGATAATTTGACCCCTTTTGGGTGCACACAACAATGAATTCCAACACCTTTACTTATCTACTTATTGAACCAATCATGGAGGTCACTTTGGTGGTTGCTAAAGGACTTATTTAGATGTTCCAAGACTCATTCTTACTTTTTGAATTCATTATGTATACAAATACTCCCCATCTCCTTGCTTTTGAGCTCAAACTAACACTTTTAGGCCTATTACACATAGTTTGACTCCTACACATGCCAACCAATGACTCATCATGATGCTTAGAGTAATTTATGAGACCTTAAAGTTCATTTCATGGTTAAACTACCTAATTTAGATGGGTTTTGAGGCCAAAATATACAATTAGCTCACTTCTAGAGTTTATATAGGGTTTGAGACATCCAACATCTTAACGATGGTTCATAGTGTATGGAAGTCCAAACCAGAAGTAAATGCCATGAATCTATAGTGCATTTACCTACTCATCTTCCATGAATGGCTTGGTTTTCCATGCAAAGGGTGTGTGGATATATGAATGTTAGAAGGTGACATTAGGTTTGTTTGTAGACAATTCTGAGTGGTTATTTTCTTAAGGTTCATTCATAAAGGTTAGCCACCAACTGCCAACCAATCTTTAATGAATATTTAGTCCATAGGGAGACTTAAACTTCCCTATAAGATTTGGACCTAAGCATGTATGTGGTGAAGTGGGTGAGCATTTAAAGGTGAGATTTGAATTGACTATGCATAGGGTGAGCATTTCAAGCAGGTGTTGACATTTTAGCCTCATGGGCCAAATGTCAAACCTTGATGTCAATTTTTTTTGAGTGATAACCATTCTATCCTATTCATAATGATATTTTGAAAAATCATGCCCTTGATTGGTCCTATTTTTAAAGTCTTCAAGCCCTGATGGGAAGTGTAATGATGTGCTATAGTTTCATGCTTAATCCATTGTGTCATGAGTCTCTTGAAGTCTTTTGGGTGATATGTTATGTGCCATAGTGATCTTTGAACGAGAGAGATGATTGTCAAAAGGTCTAGAAAGTCCAAATGAGTGATTTATCCCTATTTGAAGAGTTTAAGGATATTTTGGTACTATGAATGTGTTTTAAAATTTTTGGAGGCCATAAAAATAGGATCATAGTGTGTTTTAGTTCTTTATCCATGACACACTTACCCATCCAAGCCCATATAACACCTTCATCACCCCTCCTAAACCATCAAATACTCTTTAGGTCACTTCATACAAGCCTATTTGATTTGTAAAACCTTAAGAAGGGAAAATGTCTTGATAAATTTCATTAAAAGGGGATCTTGAAGAGGATTTATCCATGCCACATGCTACCCCTATGCATTTTATAATCCTGAAAATCCATTTTAAGACCCATTCATACCTTCCCACTAGTCAAATGTGCCCCACATGCCAATTTGTGGCATTTCCACTTCCTCCCTACATTTTTTCTTATTTTCAAAGGATTTTTGACTCATGCTCCCTCTTATTTGGCCCTAAAATGGTAGTTCAAAGTTCAAAGTTTGGAGAAAATGCAAGAAAAAACACTTTTAAGGGTTTTTTTGCACTTGTATAGAATTGTACAAATTATACCATATAGAGTAGTATTAGATAATGAAGATGAATTCAGGGTAGGTACTTCAACAAAGTTTCATGGTGAATGGATGTCAAATAGGCCCAAAATAAGCCATCTCACTTCACCTACTTCCTTTACAGGCCCAAATAGCTCCTTAGGTTTATGATTATACTATATAAAAGAGAGAGAATGGGGGCCCAAGATCATAACAAGATAAATTACACTTAGACATAATATACCCATGGGTATTTGTCTAAAGATTAGTCTCACAAGCTCTATGAACATTCCTTAAGAATTTATGGAATTTATATGCTATTCTCATCTACATAGGTCAGTTTTAATAGAATGGTTTTGGTGGGTTGTTGACTTGTTTGATCAAACCAATGAATGATCATGTTGCCTCAGGTATTGAATGATATTTTCATGGAATTTTTTGTGTTTGACTCACACATGTGAGCTCATAAAAATAGTAAACCTTAAAGACTAGTTCTTATGTGCAATTTACAGGTAGAACTATGTAATGGATAGAGGTTTAATGCATTCATCAAAGATTGTGGACTGGGTTAAAGAGTTTACATAAGTCTTTCATGTTTCACCATACCTATTTTCTCAAGCTAGAGTTATAATTCCTCTCATTAGTTCGAAGGTGTCCTCGATAAAGGTTTCATATGCATTTAAGGTTCACTATGTATAAGCACTATGGGTTGCTCATGGCACCATCAAAACCTCCAAAACATAGTCCATGAACATGGAAATCAATGTTAAATTGATAATGGAGAATACTAATTCCCTTGTGAACAAGATTTTATACCTCCATGGAAGCCTTAAGGGCTTAGAAACCATCCTCCTCAACTTCAAGCATACTCAGTCACTTTTAGCAGAGTTTAAGGTCTTTTGTAAAAACTAAGGTTACTCAAAGTGTCCTAGGTTTCATTTCTTGGATTGTTTATGTCCTTTCTATACCTTAAAAATTTTATATTTAATATTAGGTCTATGTGTTAGAGTTTCAAGGTTCATATTGGTTGTCTTAGGAGGTCTCCATGCTTTAATCCATGTCATAAACTATACCTTGTCACTTCACATTATTTTTATTGGCTTTCATTGTGTTTCACCCCTATTTTGATGCTTCAACCTCCTTATGACTCTAATTCCATTTTGAACCACCCATTCATCCTCCGTCATAAGTATAAACCATGAGAGATAGGCCCATACACCCTTGGTAACCATTGGAAGCCATAAAGTCATGAAAAGTTAGACCTATATGGGTCATATACTTGATTGATAGAGATAATGAAGACCTACAATGTTATATACAATAGTCACATGTTGATAATACTTTGGGGTGTTGTGGTTGAAATGGAGATGACCAAGTAAGTGAAGAGTCAAATAGAAGGAGGAATAAAAATTTCAAAGACAACTATGAGGCATTTATGCTCAAACAAGGTACTCCACAGAGTCTCAGTCTTTACAATAGGGTCTACAACTCCTTGGTGACTAAGTTTTGAGAGGAAGGTCAAGGTTTTGGTCTTAAGTGAGAAATGAATAGTGAATAATCATTATATGGATAGTGAGATATTAAATTTGGAATCATCACAAATTCACTTCATACCTCCATTTCAAACACTATCCCATACAAGATTATATGCACCTACAACCACCTAAACTGATATATCCATGGCATGTGAAGAAAGTTGAGGAAAATTTGTGCTTCATAGGACTGTGAGATTTATTATGGAATTAAAAGGTATGAGTTATGATCAAGGATACCCAAAAATTTCATGTGGAAGGCCTTAACTCTCTCAATAAGGCCTAACTTAGAGGAACACTTACAACAACATGATATCAAGACAACAATCATCTTGTGAGAGCAAAGTAAGGTAAGTTGCTGGGTAGGAGTTAGGACCACTATGTGCAATAGAGGTAAGAGATAAAGGTAAAAAGGGTCCACCATTAATAATTTAAAGTAATGAGAAGGTATAGTTGGATATATTCTAGGTCTAAATCTCCCTACTTCACTTGTCAATGTTGAGACTCATCCTAAATGAACATCTACAGCTAGGTCCTTCTTGCCTCTTGACTGAGTAAGCAAGTTAAGTTAAAATGGTTTAATTCAAAAATGAATTAGGAAGGGTTATTTAGAGATGAGATCACCCCATATTACCATGGTGTAATGAATATAAATGAGATGGTACTCCACTATCTAAGCTTTCTCTTGAAACATCACCTATAACCGTTTTGTTTGGCTTACTTGAAGCTATTGTTATAAGATATAAGTCACTATTTGAGGAAATTGGTGGAAAGGGTGAAATAAAATGGACCTTATAAAGGTAATTTTTTTCCAAAAATGTCCATGACACTCATATATAAGAATACTTACCCCTCACCCAACCAAGAATGCAATGAGGACACCTACATGCTAGTCATTGAGGCAGACTTGAGGATGGGAATGCACAATTATTTTAATGGATTAGAAGCAAAGTCAAGTAGAGGATATTAATAAATGATTATAATTAATTAGTATATATTATATCACAAAAAAAATAATGTGAATGCAACTACAACCTAGGTATGACTAAGATCAAACTCTTAGTTAAGTCATGGATAAGGAGAAGGTATATACTGGGGTTTCAAGGTACAAAATGCTCCACTCAAGAATGTAGAGAATTTGGATGAGTCTAAGACATTAATATAAGGTAATGGATAGTGTGGAAGGCCTAATTATTTCAATTCAAGTCCCTAACCGCATCCATTCCCTCCATTTTGATTAAAAAAACTCAATCAACAAGCCCCAAATGAGCACACACATGGATGTGGAAAACTAAGAGAATGATGGACAAAAGGTGGATTAAATAAGGTGAGACCTAGGAGAGAATTATAGAGATGTAAAAATTATATTAAATTAATTTTATACTCAGATTGCCTCAAATAAACAAGGGATAAAGACCTTACTCATAGATTTCATGCTCAAATGCAGTCAACATGCAACCCACTGCCAGTCTAAGCAAAATAAGTATTTAAGGTACCTGTAGGAATGTAAAATATCTAAAACTCATTGAAAATGGTCATAATTACTAGTTTAAGAGATACATAATATCATTTGGTCAATAAAAATAGTGGGTATACCCATTATTTTGTCTCAGACCTAGACTTGTCTAAGATAGTCAGTTCTGGGGCTAAGTGGATGAATTCTTGCTTGGAAGGATCTACAAGTAGATTATAGCCCAAAAGTGATCCTATAATAATGAGACATGATGATTAAGGATCCTAAGACCTCATAAAAAGGGATATAATCTAGGGTTGTCATCAAATGCCTTTAAGAATAAGCTAATATAGGTAGACTCTAAACTGGTTCAAAACCTCACTGGTATCTTGAAGAGCCTCAGATCCTTCTGACAAGTTTGATGACTAGTGAGGGTGTGTAATGGTGTTAAAGAAATTTATGAAGAGGTTTCACATGGAAATGAGTGAATAAAATGTCAAAGTGTCTCCAAAACCCTTCTCGATCTCCTCACCCTGCACATAGTGAATTCAAGTGTCAACTTTAAATGCTCACCCACTCCACCACATAGGTGATCAGGACAAAGATTTTAAAGAAGTGTAAGTCTCCCTATGAAATAAGAATACATGAAGGATTGGATATTCACATTTATATCCATGGTATTTTTTCTTGACTTGGACATTTGTACTCTATGAACTACCACTAAGACTCCTAAGCATTCATAAACCTCTCTAAAACCTAAGGTAGACCCAGTCTTAGAAATATTGATGTTTTAGAATCCTAGAACCATAGAATGACCTAGTAATCTCATGGAATTTCAAGTAAACTTAGAGAGGACTCCAACCATGGTACTTGGTTGTATGGAATATGTACAAAATTATCATAAACTCATACTTTTGAAGTATTTTAAGCATAAAGGAGGGTACATAACTATTTAAAGAGCTTCTAAATATTTGAGGGGATGGTTTGGGAGCTTATAAAAATTATAAATTCATAATATTCCCAAGGATACACTTGAAAACATCTCTGTAACTCATCTCCAAACTGCTAGTCTGCAGAAATGGAAGATAAAAAGGCTTAGTCAATTACTATGACAAAATCGTAGGTGTTCTTGATTAGAAGGGGATTATGCCATGGTATAAGTTGTTTTTATAGGGATGAATCCAATGTTATCATAGGTTTATAAGATTTTTAAGATGCTTTTCATGTTAGCCATACACTAACACTTAAACAATTAGGCTTATTTGGCCTATTTGGTCTTTTGGTCAATGATAGAGAACAAGTTGGCATAGGGGGGCTAATGAGAGAGTTAAGAGGAGGTTATAGATGCCATCATAAATTATCCATAGAGACATAATTTATATTTCATGGTAAATGAGTAGAATGAGGTAATTATCAAGCCCTATTTGGCATGCAAGAGGAGGTTACACCACTAATGCCACATGGAAAAAGGCTCCATTAAGCTAATTTTATTATCGATAACCGATTGGGAGAGAGAGAGAGTTGGATAAAGATGGTGTACATTTTATACCCATAGGTCAGACTTTTCCAAAATTAGACATCAATGCACTAAATGGTCATTTAAATAACTTATTCACTCAACCAAAGTGTGGAAATGCATATGGAGGGCTGTTATAGTCAATTATAACTGTGGCAAAAGTCAATTATGGTCATTCATGATTCCTCATTCCTCCTCTATACCATTATTTCTCTCCTCCTCATCTTATTTTTTCTATTTATTGTAGAATTTTAGCCTTGTATTGGATCTCTTAGGCTAGTATGAGGAAACACTGCTAGTATTTGTACTTGTACACCTTTTGGATTGATGAATAAAAAATTTGTAACTTCTCCATGATTTATAATTAGTGTTTTTATGCTTGTTTTGATATGTATAAGTGGTTTAATCCTCCCTTTTGCATGTCCAATTTCACCTAAGTACTAATAAGCCTTCCTTTTAGGTCATCTAGTGTGTCATGAGGTTGATGGCTCAAGCTTGAAGTGGATATTTGATTGTAAGTTCCTTGAATCAAGACTTATTCTCATTAACCTTTGATTTAGTCACTCAAAATGACTTATAGGTGAAACACTATTTATTGGAAGCCATTAAAGCTAGTATGCTAGTTTTGTCCATTATCCATTAGTGTGATTAAAAGTCCAAGTGGAGTGGATAAGTGAGTTCATGGTGCATTACCACTTTAGAGTAGGTTTTATTTATGCAATCCCTCTTCAATTTTCATCCCAATAGTATTAGGACTTATAAAGAGAGATATAATGAGAAAATTAGGGGAGTTAGCCCATAAAATCTAGAGGTTTGACCTACACATTAAGTAACCCATAGCCTAAGGTCACTCTCATGTTATCCTAGGTTTGAGGTGGATGTGAATAGTCATTTCCTTAGTAAGGGTACAACCTAGATACCTAACAGTCCTGGCATGCTTGGTGGGACCAACTTTCAAGTGCCTTGAAGCATTCTCTAAAAATATTGGAGGACATCAGTAGCAATATCTGTAGTCATCTTGGGCATATTTAAGTATCTTTGGAAAGAATTTATAGTTAGTTTCAATCTAAAAGGAATCATAACTTCATTATTGTAGATATAATAAGGTTCTTGGTTATGTTCATGTTGTGATACATATGTCACATAGGGGATTATGGTAGCCTATGAGGTAGGCTTATACCTTTTACCTCTATATCATCCCTATCATAGCCCATATGATCACTATATTAACCCTTTCCAAATTTACAATGGGCCTTAATACTACCAAGACTATCCACTTATTGTGAGCCTCCTATACCTACATGGAAACCTTCTCATCCTCATGATTAGTCATGGTACCAACCTACTATCCCTTGCAATCAAACTACACCAAATGTTGATAATCTTCACTTAGAGATTGATAAGTTGAGGGGGTAGAAAGACACATTGAAAGAATGCTTAAGATAATAGAAAGAGGTTGAATATAAAGACCTTATACATCATCAAAGTACCCCTGCAAACTAATAACAACCAATCAAGTTTATTACTCCATCTCCTTTCCTTGCCTTTCTAATCATTGGAGACTTATTGGTCCACAAATATTTGTTTGATGACAAAGTAAGTTATTCAATTATCCCTAAGTTGGTGGAAAATAACTTTAACCTGATGTATGGACGCAGTTATGATCTAGAATTCTAGTGAATAGGTCTCCTATGAGGACATTTGACATTAAGAAAAACCTTCAAATCATCCTCCTTGCCTACCCCAAGATTTTAGTTACACAATACCTCATTGTGGCAAACTTATTGCCTCATTTTGCCTTGTGTTTGTCTAGTGATTTTATGACCAAGGTTGGGGGTGTTTGTCTAGTAACTTGTCTCATATGGTCTATAGACTTGATTATGATGTAGGGGCCCAAATCAAATCTAGATCACTCTTTAGGTTTCATATCCAACCATACACCCCAGCCACCTCAAGAGTAGATTGTCTTCATCATCTTTCTCCATGTATTCAAGATTCCCTCTAAGATCTTATGCTTTCTCAAAGGCTTGCAGTAACCCCACCTTGGAAACCTTCATTGACCCAAGACCCAAACTATGTGATGCCTACCCTTATGAGGGAAGTCAAGAATAAGGGGAAGGTGTGAGATCTATTTCAAGAGGTGTCTCATGATATACAAATGCATTATCATTTTTCAATACTGTATCTAATCATGATCATCTAATCATATCAAAAAATGACAAGGTAATTAAAGATTTCAAGGATAAGGGTGTGGTCACCAAGCTTCACACTCTTAAGGTTCTTAGTTTGAATAATAACTTGGCTACCATTAAGCAATATAATGAAGTTAATTCCCCTCCCACCCCCTCCTCTCTTGAAGAGGAATCAAATGCATTGAGACTAGATTCTGAACATCTAAGCATGGTAGGCAATTTGTTAAGGCTGACTAGTTCAGTGGCAGTCCTTCAAAAAATTGACAATGTTACAATTGCAGTAGAGTCTCAAGAGCACCTTAGAGAGTACACATCAAGCATATACAAATAATTATTTATGATTAAAACCCCTATTCATCTTAATAGATAAGAAGTTGGACACGAGGAAAACTTAAGTGATATGGGGCAGTTGTAACACCAATATATTAGAGTTGATGTAGATGAGACATAAGCAACTCCTTCCCTTGGAGACAATCAAGAAGACAAAATTCATGAGGGTATTATTGATACTGAGGTTAGAAATCCATTAGATGATCTTTAGCAACACCTATACTTTGAGTTCTTAAATGAAGTTGAATAACCTAGTATGATAGAAGTACCAAGGCAAGATGAATTAGAACTTAAGTGGGTTGAGGAGCTACCTTTCTCCATTGAAGATGAAGATGAACAAGCTACAGTAGACCAAGAAATTTGCTTTGACCCTACCGAAAAATTGGAAGTGAGTTATTATCAAGATGTTTTATAAACAAAAAGTAAAATGGAAATGACCCATATGATTTGTCCATTAATCATGGTGAGATGTATTTATGGGAGGATTTAGAAGACTTTTGCTTGAGCTTAGACACTCCATCCCTACACCATGAAGAGCTTGAAAAAGATCTTGTCAAGGATACTTTGGCAACTGACCACTTTGAGTCTAATGGGAAGAATCAGGTGCATCCCATGATTGAAGAAGAGATTAGACTCATTATGAAAAATAAAAGGATATGGGAAGAATATGCTTTTGTTATTAACTTTCATAGTCAACCCATGCACTTGGGGATGGGGCCAGAAGGTCTAGTCACTCTTCTAAAATACTATGAGAATTATAATGTTCGTAGTTATAGGTGGAGATTGTCATACCATGATAAAAATCTATTTGGACCCAAATTAACACATGGTAACTCCACATCATGGTGCCATAGTGATCAGAGGACATTTCCATTTGATCCTGGGGGAAGGAAGTCAAATTTAGGTTAGTTATTTTAGTAGTTAGTTGTCTTGTCCAAATAAGTGTGTCACACAAGTTTATAGGTAGTTGTCTTGTTGATTTAGTTTTTTGCCTTATTTGTTCTTATTTTTTAGGTGTGCTTATTAGTGTTAGGTTATTTATTTTCTTGTCCTTGTATGTCTTATTGTTGCTGCAAGTCCAAGAGGTGTTCTTTGGTGAAAATTAGTTTTGTAGTCCAAGTGATATTTGATTGTTTGAGCCATCATGTCATGAGCATTGATTGGGTTATCTTGACCAAAAGGCTGGTCACCCATCAGAGTCACCATAAATGTTGACATTTTGTCTTCATGGGCTAAATGTCAACCACTAATATCAATTTTTTTGAATGATAGCCATTCTAGCCTATTCATAATGATTTCTTGCAAATTCATGCCCTTGATTGGTCCTATTTTTAGAGTCTTCAAGCCCTAATGCGAAGTGTCATGATGTGCCATAGTTTCATGCATAATACATTGTGTCACGAGTCTCTTGAAATATTTTGAGTGATATGTTAGGTGTCATAGTGATCTTTGAATAAGAGAGATGATTGCCAAAAGGTATTAAAAGTCTAAATGATTGATTTAACCTAATTTGAAGAGTTTAAGGATCTTCTAGTAATATGAAGGTGTTTTAACAATGTTGTAGGCCATAAAAAGAGGATCATAGTGTGTTATAGTTATTTATCCATGACAAAATTACCCATCTAGGCCCATATGACACCTTGATCTCCCCTCATAAACCTTCAAACACCCCTTAGACCACTTCATATAAGCCTATTTTATTTGTAAACCTTAGGTAGGGGAAATGTATTGATAAATTGCATTAAAAGGGGTGTTGAAGAGGATTTATCCATGCCACATGCTACCCTTATGTGTTTCATAAGCCTTGAAATCCATTTTAAGATGTATTGATGCCTAAATGTGTACCACAGGTGCCCAGAGTGTTTAAGAAACACTTCTCATTTTAGAATTCTAGGAATTTAGTGCATGAGTTGTGGGTTGTGATAATCCTATTATTTGTTGGTGGAATAAAGGGAGAACAATTGACTATTTCATAATATTTATATTAGTTGGTGGTTGGGAACCACCATGGCTAAATAACAAAATTATGTAAAATGTGATGAATAACTAAATTAAGAATTAATTTAGGATGGATATTTACAATGAAAATTAAACGAAGGTGATCTAGTTAAAAAAGAAGCAAAAGGAAGGGTAGGGCAGAAAGAAAAGATGTTGCTGGTCTTGTTTTAGACATTATGACAAAGTTTGAATCTCATATGAACATGTATTTAACCAATTTATGAAATGGAACATCCTAAGTCCAAATCACAACTTACATTAGGCTAGATTCAAAGGAATGTATGAAATAAAGAAAATAGGAACCATACTCACTTTAAAGATTCACTCTAACAAGCAAACTATGTTAGCCCAAATGCAAAAGAAGTAAAACAAACAAAATAAGACTAAGAACCCTCAACTAATCTAGTAGGGTCACAAATTAGCAGCTCTGCATCCTAGATACACATATAAAATCCATAAGAATAATTCAAATCTAAAAGTAAAACCAGACAACTAAGAGAGAAACCATATAGTACTTCACACAAGCAAATACTAAACAATCTTTGCATAATTTCTTGCTTATATTAACTGCTCAAAATTTACAAATTAATTTGGTTCTAAAAACTCCTTCCTTTTTGACAATTGACAATGGTCCTTTTATAGGATGTAAGGAATCATGTTGATCAGTCCTAATCCAATTACATTTGAACATGTGTATAAGATAGGTGTCCTTTCAAAATTTCTAGAACAAATGATCTTTTCTAGCGAACTGACATATATACAATCTATGCTCTCACAAATTTCACATGCTTATATAGAATAATATCCTATTTCAAAATATCATATAATGTTGGTTACAATAAGAATATTTCTATTTCACCTGACTTAGGACCTACTGGCTAATGATGTGCTCTATAATTATTGTAGGGTCTTCATTATTATCAAATGTTGCCCCATACAAGAATGGTCCCATCTTTAAGCTACTCAAAGATAAATAGTGCTCCAATAGCATAGTTATTTCAAGCATTATGAGCTAAGATCCCAACTCTCCATATTACTAGGTTTGCAGGGTTTTTTAATTTGAGCAATTACACTCATAACTTTGACATGGCATTTCTATGGTGTTTTGAGTCATTCTATTCATCATTGTCCAAAAATGACCATTACCTATTAAAATTTAGATCCAAGTTTTCTATGTTAAAATTGACATCCTAGTTACTATCATTTAATTTTCATGGCAACATCTTTGATAGTAGCATGACCGTTAATTTTAACCACTTTATTAGGAGTACCTTTTGTCTTAAATTTGACATTCATGCGACTGTCATTTGACCTCTTGGGAACATCTTTGATGGTCATGTGACTATCAAATTTAGGCTCATCTTTGGGACTATCTCAAGCATATCACTTGTAATCTTCTGGTTCACTTTGCATTTTATGTGTGCCACATGTTGACTACTTAGTGTTTTTGGGCTCTTTGCACTAGGCTCCATGGTTATGCCACGTGGTGGTTCTGTGTTAACTCAGAGCTTTGTTTGAACAAATTTAACTCGATATCAGTCTATTTGATCTAGGTTTATATGATAAAATGACTATCATTGATTTTATAAAGGTGCTCAATGTTTAATTGGGGTCCACTACTTTCATCATTAATCACGCTTCATTCGATCTGGGTTCTTCACTTAAACACGTACCATAGATTAAGATCTGAGTAGTTGAACATGATTGGTCCCTAAATTTTATAAAAGATTAAGTTAGGTTTCAAGACTTAGGATAAAAGGACTAAGCTAAGTTCAAAATAAATAAAAAGGAACCTAAGAATTTAAAAGGGACTTAGCATAAAGACTTTGGACCATAACCTAAGATTTTTAAAGCTAGGTTAAACATAAAAAATAACTCTATGGAATATGACTCGGCATAAGGTCTTAACTTAAGGTTTCATTATATAAATAAATATGATGGAAATTTGGGATAAGGCTTTAGGCTAAGTAATAAAAAAGACCCCGCATTTTCAGTTGGAACATGCTAAGATAAAAGGGACCATGTGATATAAAGTAGAGACCAAGTGTAGAATTTTTAGCTTAAGGTTTGGTTATATTGAAAAAGATGACCAAGCCTTACGATAAAAATTAAACTAACTTAAACTTAAATAAAAGGCTCTTGTCAGAGTTTACATTTGTATTGAAAGGTCTAGGTAAAACATTAGTCTAGGGTTTCAAAAAAATGAATTTAATTAATTGATTATAGACTAGGGTTAATAAATGATCAATTTAACATTGAAGCATATAAACCCTAAGCATTTTACCTCTAAATGGGCTCCATTAAACCTGCAACCTGAAATAGAAATATCTGATGTTATCACTTTAGATAATATTAAAGCAAACACATGAACACATAAGTTAGCTAGACCATGGTGTGATGATATTCAAATGAAAATAATGTGCAATTGTGTTAATGATACTCTGACCAAGTGGATTTCTATTTCAAGGCATAAATTTTCATAATTTGACACATGGGTCCCCATTTTTTAAAAATGGGGCTATGTTAACCTCAACAAATGATGACTTCTAGGGGAAACATAGTAATATGTTAGAATTAAGAGACTCTAGTTTAGAATAATAATTAAGATACTTATTCTATTTGATTAGACACCATTATTAAGGTTAGTTCATGGTTAGAATAAATCTTACACATGTAGAATTAGGATCAAACATCAAAACTCAGTCATGTTATGTGTGTCATTTGATTCCACTTACTGATTATCAAAGAATTTAGAGAACAAATTTTAAGTTCATGGATTTAATCATTAGCACTAACTTTTAGCATGTTTGAAAATTCATTAAGAATAATGATTTATCTCAAGGAAGCCTTGGGCATTAATCTATCACCAATCAGGTGTCCATAGCTCCAATAGAGATACCTTTGGCTCCACTCAAGGCCTTGCTCCATTACCAACCAAGCGTATATAGCCTTGGTAGAGATTACCATAATCACCTTTGCTTAGAAAGCTTTTGATTTAGTAATAAGCTCTTATTTTTTAATTTTTAGATCATTTTGGATTTCCATTAAGGTTGGGAACCAAGTTATCCAGGTTTAGGGATTTGGTCAATGTTTAATTTTTAGACAATCATCGTTGAATGTAAACTTTGTCTTAGGTAATTAATGTTTTTTAAGTGCAAGCATGACTGTGCTTCAATAATTTAAACTTTCATCCTACATGTTAAATCCTTCTTAAAACCAAGCTTAGACCAGAATAAGGTTTACAATATCAAGGAACAATTAACTTATCCATTAGTCCTTTTAAGTTTCTCAAAACTACAACATCAAGCTCTTATTTCAACAATCCATGATCAACTAATGTTGAGAAGTCATACCTACATTTTTGAACTATGAAGCTCTTAGGTAGTTAGATAAAACTTAAGCTGAGGGCTATCTAAAAGGATTTATTTAGAAGCAAAGAACAAAGCACAAAATCAAACAAATATATATAGACATTATATACAAACATGGAATAAGAAGGAAAAAATCAAGAAACAAAGAGCAGGAAAGAAACTAAACTAAGTCTTACATTAACTACATAAAGTATTTACCTCCTGGATCAAATGGAAAATTATTTAATCTACTACAAAACCTTGAAACATGATCGATTCCATTCAATAGCCTCTTCTTATGGATAGGATCACTTGTATGCTTACATATTTTAGGTGATGTAGCTTGGCCCCTTGTTAGTATTCTCAAATGTATAGATCAAAATTATGAATCCAAGACCTAATCATCTTCTTCTAAAATCCTTATATCTTGCATCAGGAGTGCTAATTATCCTTCAATCATAGACATATAGTGACTTATATCATACTCATTTAATTATGGTAGCTCAAAAAGCATTCTCATCCTAATGTATTCATTAAACTCAACTTGAGGTGGAGATAGACTATCCATATTTGTGCCAAAACTTCCAAAGTCATCCTAAAAGGCTACTTCATCCTAATCGGCTGAAAGAGCATGACAATCAATTACAACCTTACCATTTGAATCAAATTGATTACAAATTTATACCCTTTTAAAGGTGTCATATGAAAATTCTTGATTTGTTTAACTTGCCTCATCTTCATCCTTCATATAGAATGACCTCTCAGTTACCCAATCGAGTCCCAAATCATCCTACTTTAGGATCTGTAGAATGATATTTCTATATTGGAAAACCTCAATTTATTTTAAAAAATCTTGGCATAAATGTCATCACTGGTCTTCTTCCTCAGGGATATCCTCAATTTTAGTGATGACCTCATATGAATTACCTTCACAAATACCTTTTGAAGAGAAGTCATCTTGTATCTGATCTTGTTCATGGGGTTGCTCATCTTGAATGCCCATTTCATCTTCTAGATCATCCTTTGATTCACTTTTTTTCTTCAAATGGAAAATCAAAATCCTGTATGAAGGATTTATAAGTTCTTTCAAAGCTGGATGTCCCTACAACAAAGTCTTGACTAAACATAGGTTCATATGTATCCCTTTAAATTTGACATTCTTATAAGACATTATAATGATTAACTAGACCTATATCACAAAGATTCATTTCATGTATGTCCTCATATGACTCATTGTAGTTGTTATCATGAAACCTATTAAACTTTTGTGAAACATAGCATCTGTTCGAGCCTTCCCTAGAATTACTTACTTGCTTTTGCAACTAAATAAAATCAGTGATCAATGTTTGAACCATCTCAAGTATGCATTCATCCTCATTCTCTGGTGCTTCTAAGTTATAAACATGACTATTGTTACTAATGGGAACCAAATCTCTCTGTCCTTGTGGATGAAATCTATTTGTATCATTGTTAAATAACCCCAAATTTTAGCCAGGATAGGCATGCCTTAAGGGTAATTGGTTCAATGGTGTTGTTTAATTTAAGGTAGACATACTATGATTAGCATTAGGAATGACATTCAGTGCTGGGAAATTGAGGTTGACATTTGAGATAACATATGTAAGTTGACTTTGAGGCTGCATTTGATCATTGATTATTATTGCTTCAACATAAGCCAATGGTAAGGTGTTTATGACTCAAACAAACCTTTTAAGGAACACAAAAGTCATGGTATCCAAATCATCCTTGTAGATATCTAAGGTTAAATCTTCTTTAGATCTATAAGGGGCTATAATTTTTCTAAACATCTTTTAAAACCTAACATTAAAGGCTCTAATGGGCTCATTTGAGTCTCTTTTGATAGGGTGAATTGCTGATATAGAATGCATGGACTAATTATTTTACCAAATTGATCAATAAATATCTTGTTAAAATCATCCCAGCTAGTAATATAATCCTTTGGAAGGTTAATGAACCACTCATATGTAGCATTATTGAAAGTAAATGGGAAAAATCTACATGCTACATCTTCATGGATAACATTTAAGAGTCTTAAAGTAGTTTTGAAAGATTTAACATGTTCTTTAGCAGTGACAATGCCATTAGGATAAAAATAAGGTAAATTCCTTTCTATATTTCTTGGTAAGTCATGTACCTGACTAGGTACATTGATAGAAGATCCACCTAACCATGCCATATTTTTATGAAGATCTTACTTGTGGAGGTTCCATCTCCAAATATTGTTTGAAATATGATGTGTAGGTTTCATATTTACAAAGAATAATGACCAAACTCACACATTGAGCAAATTTTATACAAATATGTATAAATAATGGCAAAGGACATTAATTTTTAACTACATTAGCTCAATGATATGCCAAAATACATTAGTATGAATGATATATACATATTTAAGTCCAAATGAACTTAAATTTGCAAAGAATCTTTTAGTTTTGAGCAAAACCACTATTACTAACCTCAAACACCTTGGACTTAATCTCTATTTACCACAAATATTTAAGGACCTTCAAAGAAAGTCAAATTTTAGCTAAAAAATGTCTAAAGATTGGTCTGAAATGATAAAGATGAATGATCGTTACATAATTATGCTCAAAGGAACATGAATATGCCAAGAATACATTAATCTTGGGACATAATTCACCAAAATGAGCAATTTTTTTTTAATTCACAAAAATCTAACCAAAGGCCCTCCTTCTAGTGCTAGTGAAGCTCCTCCTATTGATGCCTAAATGTGTACTATAGGTACCTAGAGTGTTTAAGAAACACTTCTCATTTTAGAATTATAGGAATTTAGTGAATGAGTTGTGGGTTGGGATAATCCTATTATTTATTGGTGGAATAGAGGTAAAATAAGTGATTGTTTCACAATATTTATATTAGTTGGTGGTTGGGAGCCACCATGGCCAAATAGTAGATCTATGTAAAATATGTAGTATAAGATGCTAAGAATAGTGAATTATGATGAAAAACTAAATTAATAATTAATTTAGGATGGATATTTATAATGACAATTAAGCTAAGGTGATCTGGTTAAAAAAGAAGCAAAAAGAAGGGTAGGGCAAAAAGAAAAGATGTTGCTAGTCTTGTTTTAGACATTATGACAAAGTTTCAATCTCATTTGAACATGTATTTAACTAATGCATGAAATAAAACAATTTAAGCCCAAATCATAACATACATTAGGTCAACTACAAAGAAAGGTATGAAATGATGCAAATAGGAACCAAATTCACTTTAAAGATTCACTCCGACAAGTAAACAATGTTAGCCCAAATGCAGATGAAGTGAAACAAATGAAATAAGCCTAAGAACCTTCAAATAATCTATTAGTGGCACAACTTAGTAACTCTACATCCAAGATACACATCTAGAATCCATAATAACAATTAAAATCTAAAAGTAAAACTAGAAAACTGAGAGAGAAACCATATAACACTTCACACAAACAAATACTAGACAATCTTTGTAGAATTCCTTTCTTATATTAACTACTCAAAGTTTACAAAGTAATTTGGTTCTAAGAATTCCCTCCTTTTTAACAATTAACAATGTTCCTTTTATATGATGTAAAGAAGCACGTCAATCAGTCCTAATCCAATTAAATTTGAACATGTGTATATGATAGGTGTCTTTTCAAATGTTCTAGAACAAATGATCCTTTCTAGTGAATTGATCTATAGACAATCTATGCTCCCATAAATTTCACATGATTATATAGAAAAATATCTTATTTTAAAATATCATACAATACTAGTTACAACAAGAATATTCCTATTTCACCTAATTTAGGCACTACTAGATGATGATGTGCTCTATAATTATTGTAGGATCTTCATTATTCTTGAATGGTACCCATATAGGGATGGTCCCATTTTCAAGCTGATCAAAGATAACTAGTGATCCAATGGCATAGTTAGTTCAATAATTGCAAGCTAAGATCCTAACTCTCTATATTACTAGGTCTAAAGGGTTTTCTAATTTAGCCAGTTACACTCATAGCTTTAACATGGAATTTTTATGGTGTCTTGGGTCATTCTGTTCATCACTGTCCAAAAATGATCATTGCTTATTAACATTTGGATCCAAGTATATTATGTTAAAATTGACATCCTTGTGACCATAATTTGATGTTTGTGAGAACATCTTTGACAGTTATCTGACTATCAATTTTAACCACTTCATCGAGACTGCTTTCTATCTTAAATTTGACATCCACATAATCATTATTTGATGTCCATGGGAACATCTTTGATGGGCATGCGACTGCCAAATTTAGGCTCATATTTGGGACTATTTCAAGCTTACCACTTGTCATCTTCTGGTTTGATCTACATTTTGTGTGTGTCATGTGTCAACTGCTCAATGATTTTGGGCTCTTTGAATTGAGTTCTATGGTTATGCCATATGGTGGTTCTGTGTTAACTCAAAGATTTGTTTGAACAACTTTGAGTTTATCTCACTCTATTCAATCTAGGTTTGTATGCCACAATGTGTACCATTGATCTAGAAAAGGTTCTTAATGTTTAACCAGGATCCACTACTTTCATCATTGATCATGCTCTATTTGATTTGGGTTCTACGCTTAAGTGCATATCATAAATAAGGATCCGAGTAGTTGAATGTGATTGGTTCCTAAATTTTATAAAAGATTAAGTTAGGCTTTGAGACTTAGGATAAAAAGACTAAGTTAAGTTTGAAACAAATAAAAAGGACCTCAAGAATTTAAAAGGGACTTAGCATAAAGACTTTGGACCATGGTTTGTTCATATTAATAAATACAAATATTTTAATCTAACATTTTTAAAGCTAAGTCTGCAACATATAAAAAAGGACCCCAAGAATAAGGATTTTAATCTAAGTTTTTTTAAGCTAGGTTAAACATAAAAAGGACCCCATGGAATATGACTCAGCATAAGGTATTAACCTAAGGTTTCATTGTATAAATAAATATGATGGAACTTTGTGATAATGCCTTAGGCTAAGTAATAAAAATGACCCTGCATTTTCAGTTGGACTATGCTAAGATAAAAGGGTCCATGTGATATAAAATAGACCAAGTGTAGAATTTTTAGCCTAAGGTTTGGTTGTGTTGAAAAAATGACCAAGCCTTAGGATAGAAAATTAAACTAAGACCATGGTATTATTAAATTGGTCCCATTTAAACTTAAACACATGGCTCTCACCAAATTTAAATTTGCATTGAAAGGTCCAGGTAAAACATTAGTCTAGGATTTCCAAAAAAGTGAATTTAATTAATCAATTATAGACCAAGGTTAATAAATGATCAATTAAACATTGAAGCATAAAAAACCTAAGCATGCTCATCCCCAAATGGGCTCCATTAAAGTTGTAACTTTAAACACAAATATTTGACGTTAGCACTTTAGATAAGATTAAAGTAATCCCATGAATAAATAAGTCAGTTAGACCATGGTGTGGATGATATTCAAATAAAAATAATGTGTAAATATGATAATGATAATTTGACCAAGTGGATTTTCTATTTCAAGGCACAAATCTTCACAATTTGACACATGCATCCCCATTTTTTAGAAATGGGGGTATTGTGACCTCAACAAGATCCATTCATATCTTCCCACTAGTTAAATGGGCCCCACATGACAATTTTTGGCTTTTACAGTTCCTCCCTACATTGTTTATTATTTTAAAAGGCTTGTTGACTCACGGTCCCTCTTATTTGTCCCTAAAATGATGGTTTAAAGTCTGAAGTTTAGAGAAAATGCAAGAAGACACACTTTTTTTAGGGTTTTCTGCACTTATAAAAAATTGTATGGATTTTACCATACAAAAGAAGATCATATAATGAATATGAAGTTAGGGTATGTGATTCAACAAAGTTTAATGGTGAATGGATGTCAAACAGGCCCAAAACTAACCATATCATTTCACCTACTTCCTTTGCAAGCCTAGATAGCTCTTCAGGTTTATGCTTTTACCATATAGAAGAGAGAGAATGGGGGCCCAATATCATAACTAGAGATAGTACACTCAAGAAAATTCCACCCATTGGCCTTTGTCTATATATTGGTCTTACAAGCTTTATGAACATTCCTTAAGAAGTTAAGAAATTTGTATGCTATTCTCATTTGCATAGGCCAGTTTCAACAAAATAGTTTTGGTGGGTTGTTAACTTGTCTGATCAAACCAATGAATGATCATGTTTCCTTAGGTCTTGAATGATATTTTTATGGCATTTTTTAAATTTAACTCACACATGTGAGCTTATAAAACTAGTAAACCTTCAAGACTAGTTCGTATGTGCAATCTATAAGCAGAATTATGTAATGGACAAAGGTTTAATGAATTCATCAAAGGTTGTGGATTGATTTGAAGAGTTTTTAAAAGTTTTTCATGTTTCACCATACCTCCTTGCTCAATTTAGAGGTCCAATGGCCTCTCATCAGTTCAAAGGTGTCTTCAATGAAGGTTTCGTCTGCATTCAAGGTTCACATGTATAAGCACTGTGTGTTGATCATGGCACCATCAAAGCCTCCAAAGCACAATACAAGAGTATGGAAATAGATGTTAAATTGATAACATAACATCCTCATGCCCTTTTAAAAAAGGTTATATACCTCCATGGTAGCCTTAAGGTCTTAGAAACTATCTTCCTCACCTCCAAACACATTCATTCACTTTTAGCAGAGTTTAAGGTTTTTTGCAAAGACTAAGGTTACTCACAGTGTCCTAGGTTTCATTTTTGGACTGTGTATGTCCTTTCTCTACCTTAAATTTTTTATATTTGATTAGGTTTGTTATTAGAGTATTAAGGTTCATATTGGATATCTTAGGAGGTCTATATGATTTAATCCATGTCATAATCAATACTTTGTCACTTCACATTGTTTTCACTACCTTTCACTATGTTTCACCCCTATTTTGATGTTTCAACCTTCTTATCACTCCAATTCCATATTCCTCCACCCATTGATCCTCCCTCCTAAGTCTAAACCATGAGAGATAGGCTTGTACACCCATGGTAACCATTGGGAGCCATAAAGTCATGGAAAGTCAGACCTCTATGGGTAATATACTTCTAATGACAGATACAATGTTGTAGACAATAATACCCTATTGATAATCCTTTGGGGTGTTTTGATTGAAATGGATATGACCAAGTAATCAAAAAGTCAAATAGAAGGATAAAGCAAAAATTCAAAGGCAACTATGAGGTCTTAATGCTCAAATAAGGTACTCCAAAGAGTCTCAATCTATACAATAGGGTCTACAACTCCTTAGTGATTGAGTTTTAAGAGTGTTGGAAATATGATTGTCATTGATTTTAAAAGGGAGATTATTGGCATTATGGATGTCATTGATGTTAGAGGATCAAGAAATATTGATGTAAACACGAGCATGTTTTACAATTGCATAGTATAAGTTGTAATATTATCATATAAAGTTTTCATGCTATTGTAGAGACTATTTTTGGAGGTTTGTAGAGGAAACATGTAGAAGATATGTTATGGGTTTTTCAAGTACATCTCATATGTATGGTCCATAAGTTTAGATGAAGAGAAATGAGCCCAAAAATGATTTATTTTAGCTCTCAACCATTACTAGGGTTTCTCAATAAAACCTTATGGGTTTTAGTCATGGCATTCACATGCATTTCTATTTCATGTTGACTACATATAGGTGAGAACTGATCACTTAAGTTATAACTTAATCCTTCTTCATCGTTATGTAATTAGAACCTTCAACCTAGTGATTACTGGCTTGGAGCAGAGATTAAAGACTTCAATATTTCCTAACTCCTTGACCTAAGATTTGTCTAATATTGATCAATGGTTATCACTTAATTTCATGATGCAGATCTAATGACACATAGTGAAGTCAATATGTCAAAGTTACCTAAGAGTGAATGTGTTATTGACATGTGTCACATTCATGGGAGATTACTAGATAGAGATCCAATTAGCATATTAATCTATCAAAGGAACTAAATAATGAGTGTGTGATCATGCAATGAAGATCAATGGAGTACATGGAGTCAAAGAGGTCAAAGTGTCTGATGTATAATGGGTTAAAGACCAAGTTACTTTGAGGAGATTGATGATGCATGTCTTATAAAGTATCAAGAAGCAATGAGATGAGATCAAGTGCTCAATGTTTAATTATAAATAGAGGTAAATTTCATACTACTTTTGAAGATCTAACCACAGATGGGATCTCAAATCAAAGATCAATATATGCATTTTAAATTTAAAATGTTAAAGTTTGAAAGCTCATAAATAAATAATGGAGTACATGAGCTTATAAGAGTTTGATCTAACGGTTATGTTCTAAAGTTGAGTCAATTAAATGATGATCATTGGATCATGGTACAGAACTTAAAGATCAATGATCAATATTTAAATATTTGATCATCTCAAGGGTTAAGTGATGGAATACTTAGGAAAGATGCATTATACAACACAATGAATGATATAGATCACTAATATTGATCAAAATTATGTAATATGGCATGTGCATCAAAAATAGAGTATACTATATGATAAATATAATAAAATATAGAGAAATATGGTGATGGTGTGTGAATTCAAGAAGAGGGAAACTTTTCATTTAAGAAATATGAATTAAGTCAAAGAATGAAGCATGATGTGTTAATGACCAAGTGTGAACATAGAGAATATGTGAGACCTAGATCTAATGCATATATATATATATGTCATATAGGATACACACTAAGTGTTGAATGAAGTCAAATTGAGGGGTATAGAGGCAAAGGGGGAGAAAGAAGAAGTATATAGTAATAGTAGTTATAGAACATGTCTATAATATAGAACTAGATTCATTTTTCAATCAATTTTATAATCTGGAGTTGTAGCTCCATAATAGATCTGAGTGGTAGGTGCCATCAGAAGAGCTAAGTTGGTGCTCAGTTAAGTAGTAGGTGTTTCAATAGAGTAGGTTCTCTTAAATTAGGGGATTGATGTCTTTTTAGGGTCAGTGTCTTTAAACATTATAACTAGTGAGGTTTTGATTGTGATGGATTAGAATAGTAGATTTTAACAACTATTCTCACTATGGTTTTTTTAATATTGGGTTTTCCATGTACACTGAGTACTGTGTCTATTTTTGTGTGTGTGATCTCTATATATAATTTTTAATTTGATCTACCTAAATTGATTAAGATTCTTGTAAGGAACTAGGGCTCTGATACCAATTATTGAAACACAAGTATCTACTAGGGGTGAACACAAATAGATAGTCAAGAAGGCTCTTCCTAAAAAAAAACACCTGTCTTTGATAAATCAAACTATGCATTTTGGAGCATTAGAATGGAAGCATAATTATCTTCATTAGAGTTTGATGTATGGATGTTTGTTATAAATGGATATATAATAATTACTACAAATCCTACCAATCAAGATACCAAGAAAGCATATGAGAGCAATGCCAAGGAAAAAAATGCTATCTTTAATGGATTGTCTAACTCAAAGTTTGTTAAAGTAATGCACTATCAAATTGCACATGATGTCTGGAATAAGATGAAGAGCATATGTGAAGGTGATGATAAGGTAAAGCAGACCAAGCTACAAACATATAGAGGCAAGTTTGAAAGTCTTAAAATGAACGAAGAAGAGAAAATTTTAGACTACCTTCTTAGAGTAGATGAAATAGTCAATGCAATTAGAGGTATTGGAGAAGAAATGAAAGATTTGGTTATTATCAAAAGGGTCCTAATATCTCTGCCATCCAGGTATGATTCTAATAGCTATGCAATAAAGGAATCAAGAGATCTAGATAAGCTCATTGTAGATGAGTTGAATGGAACCTTCACAGCCTATGAGATGAGAATGGGTGAAGTAGATACTTTCAAGAGAAAAGTTGCATTCAAAGCATCCAAACAAGTAAAAGTGGAAGCACCTACATCTAGATCTGAGGAGACCGATGAAGAAGAATCCAAATTTGTTAGAAAATTAAGAAGAGGGGTTGGAAAATACAAAGGTAATTTACCCTTTAAATGATTTAACTAAGGTAAGGTAGGATATTTTACTGCTAAATGCCCTTATAATAAAAAGGATAATTTTGAACAAGAAGAGGATAGTAAAAAGATGAAACCTCACTACTCTAATAATAATAAGTTCTTTAAAAATAAGAAGGGCCTGTACACAAGAGAAGAGAGTGATTCATTGAATGATAGTAATAATTCATATGATGACAATGATTGTGCCTTTGTGGCTAATGGAAATGAACTCCTATTCATGACATTAGAATTAGCTTTTATGGATCAAGAAAAAGAAGTAGTTGAAGACTCAGATGAAGAAGAGGAAGGAAAAGTGGATTTAGAGGGTGAATCCATTTGTGATCTATATAAAATTGAAAAGCTAAGAAAAGATAACTCAAAGCAGAAGAAGTAGGCACAAAAGGAGATTGAAAAAGTATCCAAAAGTCTTAAAAACTTTGATCAAATGGTAGCTATCCGAAATACACAAGTTGAAGAGGCTAAAATAATATAATATATATTCAAATTTGAAATACAATCTAAATCTAATGAATGCATGAAGTTAAAAACACAAATAGTGGCTTTGAGAAAAGAACTTGAAAAATCTAAAGAACAAATAGACAAAGGTCTAAAGCTGAAAGGAGGTTTAGAAATTATTGATGAATTGATCAACTCTCAAAAGCCATCAAAAGATAAATATGGTCTTGGTTTTGAAAAAGGGAAAAGTCCCATAACTGATACATCTACAAACTTATATGACAACTTCAAAGTAAAAGGAGAATCAAGAATAAATAATGAAAAAGCTTGCAAGAATGCCTCTAGAGACACAAAGCTAGACACAAACACTACTGATGTGAAAAAGTTGAAAGAGAAAATAAGCCTCAAAAAAAGAAAAAGAATAATGAGTCAATCTATGCAAACTCAAGGAAGATGCAGAACAAAAAGGTAGCTGATGTAGATGGTTATATAAGGGTGAGAGACTTGAAGAAGCCAAAGTTAAGAAGACCTCCTCATCTTGCACAAAGAAATGTGATGACCAACTATTACTCATTTTTCTATGGTTATTGTTATACCTATAATCAATTTCGTCATAGAGATAGTGAATGTAGGATTACACCTAAAAGGAGAACACAATTTTTTAGCAAAAATTCATTTTCCCCTTATTATCTACAAATGTAATATGTTATAATTTCAATAATTTTGGTCACATAGATAAACAATGTAGAACAAACTTCTTAAGACCAAAAATACAAAGTTAAAAAAAGTCATGTTTTTTAGTGTGAACAAAGGTTCACAAGTCTTTGAAAAATAGAAAAAACAAGACAAATAATAAACCTAAGGATGTGTGGAAAGTGAAAGATTAGAAAATTACACAATCTATGATTTCTCAAACTGCACTCCATGTCAAGGATTAAAATTTGTGAGTAATAGATAGTAATTGCTCAAAACACATGACTGGTGACAAGATCAAGTTCATCAGACTAAATTTAAGGAAGGATTTGTCAGCTTGGGAGACATTACTGTAGTAAAAATCAATGGTAAAGGAACCTTGAACGTAGATGGAAAATTGCCTGCACATGATGCCTTTATGTTGAAGGATTGAAACATAATTTACCAAGTGTGAGCCAAATGTGTGACAATGAATATAAGGTCACATTTAATGTATAAGGATATAAGAAAAGGATATCTAAAAGATTAGATGTAGAAGGGTAAAGAAATAGAATCAATATTTATAATCTAAGTGAAGTGAATGGTAATAGCTGTCTAATAGGAAAGGTTGATGAGAGTTGGTTATGGCATAGAATAATGGGTCATGTCAACTCTGATAACCAAATAAAAGTAAGCTCAAATAAGTGTTTTAGACACATGCATAAGATAACCAAACTTATAGACACTACTTGCAAGGAATGTTAGCAAGGCAAGAAAACAAGGGTCAGATTTCAAACAAAGGAGTATGCAACTACAAATCCTTTAGAATTAGTTTATACTGATCTTTGTGGTCTTACTAAGACAAGAGGATTTAAAGGATAAAGATACTTTATGTTGCTAATAGATGATTACTCAATAATGACATGGGTAACCTTTTTAAAGGATAAGTCTCAGGCATTTGAAAGATTCAAAATCTTTAGGGCTTTGGTAAAGAATGAGATTGGATGAAAAATTAAATGATTAAGATCTGATAGAAGTGGAGAATTCACCTCAAATGAGTTCATAGAATACCATGAGAAACATGGAATCAAAAGACATTACTATATAGCAAGGACTCCACAATAGAATGGAGTTGTTTAAAGAAAGAATAGAATAGTCAAAGAGATGGCCATAACAATGCTAAAAGAGGCCAAGTTACCTTATGGATACTAGAGAAAAGCAGTAGAAATAATAGTATATATCTTGGATAGAGTTCAACAAAGGGTAAATAGGGATAAAACCCCCTATGAACTATGGTATGGAATACTTGCCTTTGTTAAGTATTTCAGATTGTTTGGTAGCAAATGCTACATTAGGAGAAAATAAGATAACTTGGGAAGCTTTGAATCAAGATGTGATGAAGGAATATTTCTTAGTTATTCCACCCAAAGAAAAACCTACATATAATACAAAAAAGACTACAAAAAATTGTAGAGAGTATGAATGTCAAGGTTGAAGAAGGCTTAAAACATGTTCAACCTAATAGAGAAATCTATAAAGAAGAATCAGATTCTAAAGAGTAAGTAGCTAATTAAGAGTCTAAGGAAATAAATGAAAAGGCACTTGTAAGATTTGTTCAAAAGGATCATCCTATAGAGCAGATCATTGGCAATAAAAATGAAGGAGTTCATACAAGGAGAAACTTTGAAGTGGACAAAGACCAAGTAATTTTTTTTCTAATATTTGAAATTGAGCCTAAGAACTATGTTAAATCTAGTGAGGATGAGAATTGACTAGAAGCCATGGAAAAATAACTAAGACAAATTAAGAAGAACAAAACTTGAGAATTAGTTCCAAGACCTTCAAATAAGAATGTAATAGGTACAAAGTGGGTCTTTAGAAATAAACTCAATGAGGATGGAGCTTTCATAAGAAATAAGGCCAAATTGGTGTGCAAAGGATATGCACAAGTTGAAGGCATATATTTTGAGGAAATATTTTCTCTAGATTCTAGATTGAAAGCCATAAGAATGTTTCTAGCATTATCTTTCTATAATAAATTCAAAGTCTATCAAATGGATGTCAAGTCTGCTTTCTTGAATGGGAACCTAGGAGAAGAAGTCTACATAGAATAACCTAAAGGTTTTCAACTATCAGAAGAAGAATATTATGTGTGCATACTAAAGAAAGATCTGTATGGTCTAAAATAGGCACCTAAAGCATGGTATTCAAGATTAGACTAGTACTTGGAACAACAAAGATTCAATAAAGGATGTGCAGACAATAATCTAAACATCAAATTAGAAGGTGAGCATATATTAATTATTGTATATGTATATTATATCATTTTTGGTGGTGTCAACAACAAAGTGTGCAAATAAATTGATTCTCAAATGAAAAATGAGTTTTAGATGTCTATGATTGGAGAAATTTATTTCTTCCTTGGTCTCTAGATAGCAAAAATTGATGAAGGGATATTTATATCTCAAACCAAGTATGCTAAGGAAATGATCAATAAGTTAGAAATGGAAGACAACAAACCAATAGGTAATCCCATCAATACTAGTTATAAGTTGAGAAAAAAGGATGAATCCCTTGATGCAAATTAGACTTTGTATAGATCAATGATAGGTAGCTTGTTATATCTAACTACATCAAGACCATATATCATGCAAGTAGTGTGCTTGGTTTCAACATTTCAAGATTATCCTAAAGAATCACATGTCAATGCAGTGAAAATAATCTTTAGATATGTCAAGAGTACAATTAACTATGGCCTATGGTATCCCAAAGGTGAAGATTTAACTTTGACAACACATATAGATGTTGATTGGGCTAGAAGTGTGGATGATAGAAGAAACACTAGTGGTGGTGCATTTTTTCTTGGAAACAAACTTGTTTCATGGTTGAGCAAAAATCAAGAGTCAATTACTCTTTCTATAATAGAAGCAGAGTATGTTACAGTAGTGGCATGTTGCACTCAAGTCTTGTGGATGAAGCAAACACTTAAAGACATCAAGTAGAATACCAATAACCTACTCTATTCTTTGTGACAATTCAAGTGCTATTAAAATATCAAAGAATCAATTATGCACTCTAGAATTGAGCACATATAAATCAAGTATCACTTCTTAAGAGAAAAGGTTGCAGATCAAGAGGTCACAATATAATATGTGCCAACATAGGATCAAGTTGTAAACATATTCACCAAAACTCTTCCAAAGGAACAATTTGAGTATTTGAGGTAGAAATTGGGAGTGGTTTCTCCCAAATCACACCACTAAATCTCAATAATAGAGCATGAGTGTAGGGGGAGGATCACATAAGTGTTGTTAATCCTTGGAAGAAAAGAGAAAAGGTAACTCAGGTATGCATATTTTTACAAATTTATAATGATTTGATGGTTGTAGATTCTTGGACAAACTCATTTATCTAATAAAGGGGGATAAAAATTTGGACAAATAGTGAGAAAGTTGGAGTCCCTTTGCCATTGATGTCAAAGGGGGAGAAAAAGTGCAAATGCTCTCTGTAAAAGTTTGCCAAATGCTTTATGTTTATCTAGAGCATATGCTCAATTTGTGTTTTGGAAAGTGTCCAAGTTGAGTTTTGGAAAATGTTCCAATGCCTAAGGGGGATAAATTTTGGTATGAACAACTTCATCTCACATTCATCAAAAGCCAATGCAAGCACTGCAAGTAAAATCAATGCTACAAAAGGAACAAAGCATGAATTACATGATCAAAGCATTTATTTTACCATCAATGAAAAAGGGTGATATTTTTGGAAATATGATTGTCATTGATGTTAATAGGGAGATTGTTGGCATCATGGATGCCATTGATGTCAGAAGATCAGGCATGATTGATGGAGATAAGAACTTGTTTTACTATTCACATGATTGATGCCATTGATGGAGATAAGAACACATCACACTATTCAAATTCATGATGACAATTAGAAAATGCTCTTTCTAACTACTAGTTGTCCTCTAGACACCTATATTTATCAATTTTATGGAAGTAATAACTCAAATCATCAACCTGTCCATTTTGCTTATTTTGTCTACTCTCATGTTCTCACCAAGTCTTTTGAATAACAATGGATATTCTCCATAATTTAAAATTGACTTCCTATGGGCCGTCACTCCTTTTGGTATTTCCTTTAGACTTTTTGTCTTGAACCTTTCTTGCAGACAATTTTTCCACAAAAATTCATCAGACAATCTTTTTGAAAGAATTCATGTCTTTGAGAGCTCTATTTGTATCAGAAAAAATGTCTAAAAGAAATGGACCTTAGCACCTTTTCAAGCTTTTTTAAAGAATTCTTCAGACAATTTCTCTGAAATAATTCCTTTGGACTTTTTGTTTGGCCCTTCAAAAAATTGAAATGGTCCTTCGAAAAATTTGAAAGTGTCCATTTAGCCGTAGAATGTCCCTTCAAAAAAGTTATAACATACCTTTCAAAAACATTGCAAGGGTCCTTTTTGGCTTGAAAGAGTCATTCAAAAAAGTTGAAAACTACCCCTTAGAAAAGTTCAAAGTACCCTTCAAATTTTCTATTTTGTCTAGTTTTATGCAAAAGAACCCTTCAAACTTTTGAAATGTACCCTTTGAACTTTTTGTAAAGGGCAATTTTCCTACAAGAATTCACTTAGAAAAGTTGAATTGGACCATTCAAAAGGAAAAAATACCCTTCAAAAAAGTTACAAAGTATCCTTCAGCTTTGAAAGGATATCTTTAAATAAAAAAATAAGTAGGGTAACTTTTGGAGACTTATCCTTTGGGAAAGTTGAAAATAAAATATTTGAAAGAATATACTTAAAGAAAAATGCTTTAGACAAAAATTCTGAAAGAATTTAGCAAGGGCTTAGGAACAAAGACCAAAATGAACTTTCTAAAAGAAAAGTAACACTTGGTATTTTTGTGGGCTTTGTCAAAAAACATTTCTTCCAAAGGAAAACTAAGTACTGGACTTGGCCAAATTTGAAAGGTGCAAACCTAGGGGTAGAATTTGACCAACATTCTTGGCAATTCCTAGGTATGGCATGCTTACTATACCTAAGACTAGTTGCCTAAATCCTTCCATTGGGCATGGAGTCACTTAAATGAGCACTCAAATTGTCATAAATAAACCTTGGATTGACTACAAGATAATTGACATTACACAAGACACACATAGGCAAAGACACACTTATGCTACTAAGCATTTAGGGAACACAAAGCAAAATAAAGAAAAAATGTACGTGTCAACTAGGATACTTAAGGAACATAACTAAAAAAAACCAAACTAAACACACACACCTATGCTACGATTTACAAGACATACTTGTAAGGACTAATCACAGAACTTCAAATGTATCCCATTCACAGGGATAGGCAATTCTTCTCCATTCATCTTGGTTAGCTGAAAGGAGTTGCTTTGCTTGCTCTTGCTGATGATGTAAGAGCCACTCCAAAAAGCATCAAAATTTGTATGTTTACCCTATTTTGATCTATCCTCATCCCATTTTAGAACCAAGTCACCTTCCTTGAACACTCTTATACTTGCTCTTTTTTCAAAAGATTTCTTCATGAGTACTCAATGGTGTTCTATGGTCTTATATGCACTGTTCCTTGCTTCTTGAAATTGCATTAATTATGTCAATCTAACTTTCATTGGAGTATTTTCAAGTAGTTACAACTAATGTGCAAGTCCTAGAGTAGGGATATCTTGAGAGATGGACAACCTAGCTTCTCTCCCATAAACAAGCACAAAAAGAGAGTTACCAATTGATCTATTCGGAGTAATATTGTCAATCCATAAGGTTGTCTTTTACTTGGTGTGCCATGCTCTTTGATTGTTCTCTAATGTCCTCTTGATGATCTTGATGAGGTTCTTGTTAGTAGACTCAACCAACCCATTACCTTGAGGGTAATAGTTGGATGAGGTACTCAAGTAAACTCCATTCTTGTTTGCCCACTCAAAAGTTTTAGCACTCTTAAAAGAAAGTGCATTATCAAAAATGATAGTATAGGGAACTCCAAATCTTATTGTGATACTCTCATAAAAATCTAAAATTGAATTTTCATTTGCCTCCTTTAATGCAACAACTTCTACCCACCTTGTGAAATAGTCAGTAGCAATCAATATCCATTTGTGTCCAACACTTGATGAAGGGTTAATCATACCAATGAAATCAAGGCCCCATTACATAAAAGGTTGGTCCACCTGGACCTGATTCAATGGAAGGGATGTAAGTTTCTATTTGCCTACAAAGAAGGCACATTCAAGTCACCTCCTAACCTAAGAGTAGAAATCCTTAAAAAGGCTAGGCCAATAATACTCTACCCTCATTATCTTTGCAGTTGTTGTTTTTTGGAAGAAATGACCTCCATATACACTATTGTGAAACTTTTCCAGCAAGATTCCAAATTGATCATTATCAACACACTTTAGTAGTACACCATTCACATCCTTCTAAAAGATAATACCATCTACAAGACAATAAGGAATGGTTTGCAATCTAAAATACCTTCTTTGTGACTTGTTCAAACCATTAGGACAATCACCATTTTGGAGGAAACCAATGATGTCTTGTGTCTAACTTTGAATTAGTATGTGACCAACTGGCTAGGGATGAGCTTGATTGACCAAAAATTATTCCCTTTCTCCTTGAAGATCTGAAGCTAGATGTTCATGCAACCCCTTTCCTCTTACCAAGTTTCTTACCTTGATATCAACATCATACTCCATTACCTTTGTGATCCATCCATCTCTCTTCTCATTGAGGTCTTTGCTTAGGAGGAACTCTTTAGTGGTAGAATGAGAGACCATGACATGTTTTTTTTAATTTGACACCATGTGCCTAAACTTTTTCAAACCTCTTATCATAGCTAGAGCTTTCTTCTCAACAAATGTGTACTTGACCTCATAATCTTCCTATCCTTGACTTAAGAATGCAATGGGTTGTTCAACTTCCTTACCATTATTTTGGATAAGCATAATTGAGATTTTGTCAAGATTAGAAAATGTATAGAGTAGGAATTCCTTGGCAATGTTTGGTTTCAAGAGAGTAGGAGATTGGGCAATTTCTTGTTTGATTGCCTCAAAACTATTCTTACCTTCCTTTGTCCAAGCAGTTCTTATTGAGCATAGTTGTAATGGGCTTCACCAAAGTAGCGAATCCTAGAATAAACCTTCTTATAAAGTTTATATTGCCTAAGAAACTCACAAACCTTTCTTGTGTAGAGGAAAAGACAGACCTAGAATGGTTTCAATCCTTTCAAGATCAATAGACAGGCCTTCCTTTGACATAATATGGCCCAATAATTTGCCTTCATAAATAATAAAGATACATTTTTTTGGATTAAGGGAAACTCTAAACTCTTTACACTTCTCAAAGACTTGCCTTAGATGTTTCGTGTGATCACCAACATCTTTGAAAAAAATAGTTATATCATCAAGGTATACAAGCAAAAACTCATTGATCAAACCTTTTAAAGGCCACGTCCATCACCCTTTGGAAGGTACCACCTACATTAGACAAATGAAAATGAGTATTTATATATGCAAATGTTCCTCATTTTATGGTGAATGCTATCTTGAATTGATCCTCCTCATTCACTAGTATTTGGTTATAACACAAGTAGCCATCAAGTAGTGAAAAGCATTGAGAACTTGAAACCACTTAAAAAAGTTGCTCCATAGAAGGTAGTCGGTAATGATCTTGTTGGGTGAATATTTTGTTGATCAGCTAATTGATGAGCAAAATAGGTCTCTTCAACCACAACATAGGGAAATTGGTTAGCCAGATATGTAGGTTTACTACATCAAAAGGGGACAAATCTCTCCTCTCATCAAGGGGAGGTTCCATGTAGATATGCAGGAGATATATACTATATATATAGTTAGAAAATAACACTCAAGGGTAGGATAAACCATCCATCTCTCTTTTTTTAGAGATGATGTTCAAAAATCAAATTAGAAATCATAGTGAAATGACAGAAGACACTCCTCTTCTTTCAGAAGTGTTGTTCAATAGATAAGAGGAATCTCTCAGGTGATGATAAGTAACTGTAATAAGATGCAGTAACACAACAGGATGAAATGAGGCACAAAGTCTCCACCTCAACTACCAAAGAGTGAAATATGAAAGACAATGAGGGCACAAAGTCATCCCAAGGTCTTTTATGAAACAAAATATGAAGGATAATGAGGGCACAAAGTCGTCCCAAGATCCTTTACACAGGAATAAAAAAATAGACAAACTAAAGACAATTGTGGCAACATGAAGTCTCTCCATAACTGGATTTAGGACACCTTCCTGATCACTTTCACTAATTTTGCTTATTTAATCAAATGAACAAAAAATGTATTAAGGAAATAGACATAAGAATAGTTTCCCCAACAACCAAGCTGTTCTAGCACAAAGTCTAAAAAGTCACTTGTTTTTCTTATTCAAATAATGAAATATGATCAACAATCTAAGCTCAAAGTCTTAGTAATGTCTTTCAATTTGGGCAGAGTTTCATTTCTAATTACAGACTAAGATCCCTAAAACAATAAGAGAGAGTCCAATATATAGTGCTCTAAGAAAGACTTGGGTGCTTTATTTCACAAAAATGTGTTATGATGCATTCAATGCCTTTAATGTATTTTAAATTCTGTCCATGGGCTATGCTGGAATTGAGCATCAATTTTTTTGATGTGCACACAATTATTTACTTTACTCGATGTAGAAAAATGGGCCATGCCATTGATTGTTCGTGCTCTTCCGATGTCCACCTTGTGGCTTTACCTTTTAGAAACATATCCTATGCACGAATATTTTTGATCTTTCTCCATCATTCCCCCTTTCCTTGCTATATTTCATCCTTATCTGTGCGATCTGAGCTCTCAAGCTATCTCTTTAGCTGGTCACTAAATTTGTTCACAGGATCTGTGCCATATTTGAAAATCAATAGATATTTCATTATCTTAAATTTGATGTCCATAGGGACGTCAATGGTTCAATCAATTTCCTGGTTCAATCACTTTCTTGGTTCAATCACTTTCTTGGTCTTTAATTGAACCATTATTTTCTGCCCTCTATAAGGGTACCTGTCCTTAGTTCACTGCCCTCTACAAGGGCACTTGTTCTTTAGGCTTTGGGACACTCCTTTGAAACGTCCATGTTGAACCTTTAAACCTTTGATCCATTTTGGTTCAAGGTTTAATCAGTTCATTGGTTCATCTTTTGGGTTTCAAAAAAGGTCTATTTTTCTCATTACTTGCCCTTTATAAGGGCACTTCAGCTTGTGGGCTTTGGGGCACTCCTTTGAACTGACCACTTGAACCTATCGATTGAACCTTTGAATCTTCATTTGAAACCATCTGTCGCTGCCTTTTTCTTTGCTTGAGGCTGCTTTCCATTGATTTTAGTGACACTTGGCGACTTTTGTTGGGCTTTAAAAAGGACATGTGGTGACTTTTGCTACTTTTTAGATACCTTTTGAGAGTCTTGTAGAAGATGACACATGGCAGCTTCCATCAAGCTCTTAGAGATACCTATGGAAACATTTGGGACTCTTTTAGATTTATGTAGATGATGACACATGGCACATTATACTCAAGTTTAGCCACTCACCTAGGACCCACCACAGTCCTTAATAAAAGTAAGAAGCTACAGATGTTGACATGTGATGACTTCTACTGAGTTTTGTAGATGACATGTGGCATGTTCTACTACTTTGAAAGTTATTAAAAATTGTGTCTCGATAGATGACATGTGGTGACTTTTGCTACACTTTATAAGGGACATGTAGCACATTCTATTGCAACTTTATGAGAGACACATGGTGAGTTTTTGGACTTTTATTTCCTTGGTGGGTTTTCTTTTTTGACAGACTTTTCCTTCAGACAAAAAGTCTGAAGGAATTCTTTCAGACAATTTATCCGAAGGAAATCTTCCTTCGCTTTGCCTCTGCTTTCTGTTGGGTTTTTTTTTAGCCTTTCTTCTTGGGTGAATTCCTTCAGAAAAAAGGTCTGAAGGATTCTTGCTTTAACCATTTTGCCATGTTCTTTTCCTGAAAGAGAACTATGCCATCCACAAGGACTTGTTCAAGCATGGAATTATCCTTCAAGTTTTTGTAATGGTCTATCTGCTCCTCACCTACCCTCCATAAGGGTTGTTTGTCCTTTGGCTTTGCCTTAGTTGATTTTATACTGATCTCAATAGGGGACACATGACAACATCCACTGTGAAATAGGTGAGGACACGTGGCAACATTCACTTAACTTATAGAGGATTTGGATGCCTTTTGAGAGTCCCATGAAAGATGACACATGGCAGCTTCCACTAAGATTTAGAAACACTATAGATACACTTGGGACTCACTTGGATTCATGTAGATGTTGACACTTGGCATGCTCCATTTATCTTACAAGGGGCATGTGGCAAGTTCTGCTTCTTTGAGAGTCAAATCATTATGTGTCTCACCATATGACACTTGGTAGCTTCTACAGTTTCTTCATAATAGAAAAAATGGTTAAGTGTTAAACCTATTTCTCTCCTGTAGAGTCTGTATAAACTAACCTATGAAGTCTGTAGAAATGAGCTTGTCAAACTGGCAGAGTTCATAGATTCAAGCCTACAGAGTTGATAGATTTAAGCTTGCAGAGTCCATATAAATCTAAAAAAGCTTGAATAATGAAGAATTTGAATACTCAAAAAAATTTTTGAGGAGGGGAAAGAGGATTTTTGTCCATTAGACCAAAATAGTTCAAATGTTGTCCCAAAAATGAGTGATATTTTTGGGGGACAACAACGAGCTCCAGTTGGGGAACTTCCTTCAGTTGGAATAGCTGAGGGGAGTAGAAACCAAAATCTCTAATGCCTTGAAGTATGCCATTGGGCTATGGAGTCGTGCTACCCAAAAATAAAAGTGACAAAAACAAAAATGAAAGCACAAAAATAGAAATAAAAACTATACAAATATACATATGTACAAGCTGATCTTATCTGATACTTCACAGATTGAAGTGCTTCAGATGTTGCCCATTGTAAGGTAAAGAAAAGAGCGTGCCATCTTGATATTTCAATAGGAAGTTGTTCTCACCATTGAGCTAATGGATAATAAATAGGCCTCTCTAAATAGAATCAAACTTCCCATGCATCCCCTTTGGTTCTCTTCTCTTGTCGCACATAGGACTTGATCTCCAACCTAGAAATCATGGTTTTTTGTTTTCTGGTTGAAGAACTTCTTCACCAAACTTTGATGGGCAACAATTCAGTCCACCACCATAGTTCTCTACTCATCTATCTCAATCGAGCACATGATCCTCTTATCAAGGGGGCTTTCATATGTCTGATCTTCAATTACCTTAGTCAATTTTAATGCTGGCAATTCTAAGGTGATTGGTATCTCAGCATTGATACCATAAAGAAGTTGGAAAGGAGACATACCAATTGCCCTTTTTGGTGTAATTCTATTTACTCACAAAGCATCAATCAATGCTTTATGCCATGTCCTTTGGTTGTCATCCACCAGCTTCTTGATGATAGTCATTAGATTCTTGTTACTTGATTCAGCTTATCCATTCCCTTATGGAAAGTAATTAGAAGAGTGAGAGAGGGTGATCCCATAGTAAAAATAGAACTGAGTGATATCTTAGAAAGTGAAAAAGGTTGCATTATCTGTGACAATCTTGGTTGGTACCCCAAACTTGGAAATGATTTTCTCCTTGAAGAAATTACACACTACTTCTAAAGTAGTATGCTTGGTTGGGATGGCTTCCACCCACTTGGTGAAGTAGTTAGTTGCTGTAAGGACATAATCATGTCAAACACTTGAAGATGGGTTTACAGCTCCAATAAAATCAATTCCCCATTGCTGAAATGGTTCCTCTATAACCACTGGCTTGAGAGGCAAAGTAACTAACTTGGGTCTCCCAATAAATTGCTGGCATAGTTCACATTTTCTTACCCACTTATATACATCTTGAAAAAGAGTTGGCCAATAACACCTGGCTCACATAATCTTGTGGGTAGTTATAGGAGCAAAAAAATGTCCTCTATAGGCTAGATTGTGAAAAGATTTCAAAAATTGGCTTTACTGCTCCTTGTCCACATAGTGAAGGAACACTCCATCAAGGCTCCTCTTGTACAAGTCATTGTCCCAAAGGACAAAATTGATAGCTTTCAACTTGATAGTCTTCCTTTCTTTGTAAGATAGGTGAGTAGGACACTCACCATAAATAAAGAAATGAGCAATATTTGAATACCACTCATTCATGGTGGAGACAAAGAGGATTGTCAGTGTGTCTTCCACTTCTGCTTCTTCATGCTCTATTTCTTCTAGTTTGTTATTAGCAATTAATTGGCATAAGCTTTTTTCTCATACTAGCTTTGTTGGCTTGATGACTAGATCAAACTCCTGGATCTTTGCAATCTAATTGCCTCTTTTCATCCCAAACTCTTGTTGAGTTAGTATGGATTTGATTGTGGTATCAAGAACCAAGGTAGTAGTGCAAGAATTGAAGATGTAGAAGTGGAAATGTTTGACTACCTTCACCAATGTATAAGCATGCTTCTCAACAAACTTGGAGATGAACCTTCATAAAAAATTCACCTTTTTAAAAAAGAGTGAATAGTAGTCTTACTTATAGGCAAGGTAAGCTCATGGATAGACTTGGCTCTGTCTGAGTCAATATTTATGCCTCCTTTGGACACAATGTGTTCGAAAAGTTTTCCCTCTGTTACTCCAAAAATTGACTTTTTAGGGTTTAAAGAAATGCCATTTTAGCGGCAACACTCTAGCACTTATTATAAGTGGCGTATATGATCTGGGTGATACTTAGAAAAGATGGTCAAGTCATCAAGATAAACTACAATGAAATTACCCATTTCATCCTTGAAAGTAAGGTTTATTACTATGTGAAAGGTGGCACTAGCATTTATTAGGCCAAAAGGCATCCTTCTATATGTAAACATGCCCCAAAGTGTGGTGAAGGCATTCTTGTGTTGGTCTACTTCACTAAATTCAACTTGATTGTATCTTGAGAAGCCATCTAGCATTGATAACATCTCTGAATCAGTCACTGTCTGAAGCACTTGGTCCATGTGAGCAAAGGGTAGTTATCCTTTAAGGATGACTGACTCAGGTTCTTGAAATCCACACAGATGTAAATTTCACCATTTTTCTTCCTCACAGAGACTATGTTGGCAATCCATGTGGAATGATAGATTGGGAAAATGATTCTAGCATTTAACATTTTTTTTATCTCAGATAGAATAGTACCTAATATCTTTGGATTATACTACTGAGATTTTTGCTTATAAGACACTAAGTCAGCCTTGAGAGGAATGTCATGGCAGATTTCATCAAGCTTGAGAGACTTTAGGTCATCATAGGAGTATGTTAAGACATCCATGTATTGAAAGAGTAGAGCAGTGAACTTGAATCTCTCCTCAGGAGTGCAACACTTCTTAATATTTACCATTTTGGGATCTTCTTTGGTACCCAAATTTATCTGATCAAACCCCTGGGAGGAGCTTGAATCTATTTGTTGCTGTTTGATGAATCTGTCATGTTTGTTAAATAGCTTTTAAAAAAAAACTAGACTTTTGAGAATTTTATTCCCTTTGAGTTACAAGAATTCTTCATCTACATCTGAGTTCATTTCAGGAGCTGATTCAAGCTTCTAAGGATTACTGCCTTCAAATTGCAACTATTCAAAGCTGTCTCTTTGTTATAGAAAGGCTATGATTTGGTTGTCATTGTTAATTACTTACCAATGACTGGCATTATCAAGTACACTTAGTCAAAAGACCAGCTCAATGGTGTATTTGTCTCCTGTGAAGTCTGGGTGAGGGACTAAAAGAGTTACTAAAATAGCCAGTGCATCAGCTCTGTCATTGGATTCCCTGGGTATGGTAGAGATGCTAAAAGTATTAAAGCTTTCAATTTGATCCCAGACTAGATTACGATAGTGGCATAATCTCTCATTTTCAATTTGATATAGGTTCTTTACTTGACAAATCACCAACTTGACATCTCCTTTAGCATGAAGGAGTTTGATGCCCTTGTCTTTAGCTGCTTTCAATTCAAGCAGAAGGGATTCGTATTCAACAGTATTGTTAGTATTACTAAACTGTAACTTGTATGAAGAGAGAAAAATATCTCCTTAAGGAAATATCAACACAATCTCAACCCCTAAATTGGTAGAGAAATAACTACCATGAAATTCTAGCATCTATACCTTATTTGAAACTAATCTTTTCTCAAATTTCTCTTTTATTGGTGTTGGGTGAATATTTTGTCATTAACTAACTGATGACAAAATGGGTATGTCAACCACAATACAAAGAGATTTATACGGCAAAAAGTGTGGGTTTACCACATTCTAATGAGATAAATCTCTTCTCTCATCAAGGGGAGGTTCCCTATGAATCACTTATATGCTATATATATATATAAATAAGTAAAAAATAATACTCAGGGTAGGATGACATCATCCATCTCTCTTTTTTCAAAGATGATGTTCACAAAACAAAAGAGAGACCCTAGTTGATGACTAAAAGCATTCCTCTTCTTTCAAAAATGGTATTCAACACATTGAAAAAAATCTCTTGGAGTAGTAACTAGGTCCACAAAAAAACCCATGAAAGCACAAAGCCTTTCATTGCCTCCTTCACTGATTTGGAGTGTATGTAACAATAGAGTGAAGTAAAGCTCAAAGTCTTCACCTAAAACTACAACTGATAAAAAGATCACAAGGATAAAACCAAGTCAAAGTCTTTCTAATATCCTTAAGAATGTCTTTAAATAATTTCCATGCATACACTTTGCTTATTCAATCAAATAGATGAGAGATTATCAGGAAAGAGAAAAGAAAAACAAAACTAAAAGCAAAAACAAAGAAAAATTTATTGGGTGAATATTTTGTCGTCATCTAATTGATGACAAAATAGGTATATCAACCATAGTATAAGGAGATTTATATGGCAAAAAAAGTGGGTTTACCACATCCTAATGAGATAAATCTCTCCTCTCATCAAGGGGAGGTTCCCTATGAATCACTTATATATATATATATATATATATATATATATATATATATATATATATATATATAAGTAGAAAATAATACTCAGGGTAGGATGACACCATCTATCTCTCTTTTTTTAGAGATGATGTTCACAGAACAAAAGAGAGATCTTGGTTGATGACTGAAAGCATTTCTCTTCTTTCAGAAATGGTATTCAACACATAGCAAAAAATATCCTGGAGTAATAACTAGGTCCACAAGAAAACCCATGAAAGCACAGTCTTTTATTGCCTCCATTGATTTGGAGCGTACGTAACAATAGAGTGAATTAAAGCTCAAAGTCTTCACCTAAAATTACAACTGATAAAAAGATCACAAGGATAAAACTAGCTCAAAGTCTTTCTGATATCCTTAAGAATGTATTTAAATAATTTCCATGCATACACTTTGCTTATTAAATCAAATAGATGAGAGATTATCAGGAAAGAGAAAAGAAAAAACAAAACTAAAAGCAAAAACAAAGACCTACTTGAAAAATAACGTGTGACGAGGGTTTGAATCCGGCAAAAATGTGCTTTCTCTTGCTTGCTTGATCATCCAAAGGCAGAGGGCAGGAAGAGGAATGAAAGAAATAGATCAAAAAAGGGTAAAAAGAGATTAAATGGGGGCAAAAATCACCCCTAACTACTTGATGCACGTGGCCATAAATGCCATGCACAAAAATCAAAGCAGTGCAGGGGCAACAAAAATTGCCACTACATTAGAGTTTGAAAAGATATGTAGGGGCAACAAATTTTGTCACTCCTGCATGGGAGGGAAACAAAAGATGCAAGGGTAGAAAAAAATGTTGCCTTTGCAGGGAATAAAACAAAAAGATGCATTAGTGGTAAAAATTGCCATCCTTGCATGAAAATGCTAGAAAACACTAACTCTAGGAAACAAACAATTTGTCTCCTGGTTGCATCGAGATTGTAACAATTTTTGCATTTTGAGAAAAATGTAATAAATTAATGTTACAAACTTCAAATGATGTCAGTTGAGAAAATGTGAGAACAATAAAAACTTATCTCAAAAAATTAACTTAGAGAGAAAAACATGAAACAAACAAGTTTTGTAGGAGTTATTCCAAAAACAAGCATAGCTAATTTTGGGAACAATAGCTGGCTCTTGTTGCAGAACTTCCATTGATCGAATTGATTGATGGGAGTAAAAACTAGTCTCTAAGTGCCTTCATCCAAGCCATTGGGCAATGGAGTCAAGCCAAAAAAGAAAAGACATGAAAAACCAAAAGAAAACAAAAAACATAAAAACTATAGAAATGTACAAGTGAACTCATCTAAAACTTCAAGGATTGAAGTGCTTCAGATGCTACCCACTGTGAGGCAGTGAGAATGTCAATCTATCTCGATACTCCAACAAAAAGCTATTTTCACCATAAATTTGATGAATAGTAAATAGACCTCTCCACAAAGAATTAAATTTGCCGTGCATTCTTTTTGGTTCTTTCCTCTTCT
Source organism: Torreya grandis (assembly GCA_037957365.1). Classification (NCBI taxonomy): domain Eukaryota; kingdom Viridiplantae; phylum Streptophyta; class Pinopsida; order Cupressales; family Taxaceae; genus Torreya; species Torreya grandis. Next base: position 625,143 of record JARHVA010002878.1, on the reverse strand, counting down.
CCCACAACAAGACTTGATCTCCAATCTGAAAATCATGAATATTTGCTTTCTTGTCAAAAAGTTTTTTCACTTAATTCTAATGTACAGTAATCCAATCCACTACCATGGTTTGTTACTCATTTAATTTGATTAGACACATGATCCTTTTATCAATTGAATTTTCAAAGATTGAATCTTCAATTGCCTTTGCTAATCTGAGCACTGGTAGTTCCAGAGTGATGGGTATCTCAGCATTCAAGCCATACAGAAGTTGGAATGGTGACATGTTGATGGCCCTCTTGGGTGTAATTCCATCTACCCACAAAGCATTAAATAATACTTTGTGCCAAGTCCTCTGATTATCATCTACCAATTTCTTGATAATAGTAACCAGGTTCTTATTGCTCGATTCTACTTGGCCATTTTCTTTTGGAAAATAATCAAAAGTGTGGGATAGGATAATTCCATAATAAAAGTAGAACTGAGTAATCTCATAAGAGAAATAGTCTGCATTATCTATTACAATCTTAGTTGAAACTCCAAACTGAGAAATAATATTTTCTTTAAGAAAATTACATATCACTTTTGAAGTAGTGTGCTTAGTTGGGATGGCTTCCACCCTTTTGGTAAAGTAGTCAATTGCTGTGAAGACATAATCATGCATGGCACTTGAAGACAAGTTAACTATGCCAATGAAGTCAATACCCCATTGTTGAAAAGGTTCTTCAATTACCACTGGCTTGAGGGGTAATACGGCCAATTTAGGCTTTTTGATGAACTGCTGACATAATTCACACCTACACACCCATTTATAAGCATCTTGAAACAACGTAGGCCAATAGTACCTTGATCATTGAATTTTATAGGCTGTTACTAGTACAAAAAAATGTCTTTCATAGGCCAAATTGTGGAAAGACTCTAAAAGTTTATCTTGTTGCACCTTATCGATGCAGCAAAGAAATACTCCATCAAGGCTTCTCTTATACAAACCACTATCCCATAAGACATAGTTAGTAGCCTTTAGCTTAACATTTTATTTTTATTTGTAGGATAGATGAGTGGGACACTCACCATAGGTTAGAAAATGGGTAATTTTAGAATACCACTCATCAATAGTGGCAACGAAGAGGACTGTAGACACATCTTTGATCTCCATTTCTTCATTGTCAGCTTCCTTGGAGATATAATTAGCAATCAACTGGCACAAGATTTTTCTCCACATAAGTTTGGTAAGTTTGATGGCGAGATCAAACTCTTAAATCTTAGCAATCTAATTACCCCTTTTTTTAACAAACTCTTGTTGAGTCAGAATGGACTTCATCATTGTATCAGGTACCAAAACTATGGTATGTGAATTCAGGATGTAAAACCTAAAATACTTCATCACTTTAACCACAACATAAGCATGTTTCTCCATGTTTGAGTATTTTAGCTCATGAGCTTTGAGCAGACAGCTCATGAAAAAAATATGAGATTCCACACCTTCTTGGTTATGTTGAACCAAAATAGCTAAAAGTGTATGCTCAGAAGCATAGCTATATATTATGAAGTCTTTTGTGTAGTCTAGACAAACCAGAATTGGTGCATGGGCAATTGCTTTTTTGATGTCTTCAAACACTGACTTGCCCTCTGTAGTCCACTTGAAGGTGGCTTTTCCCTTCATCATGTTAACAATGTGGCAAGTTTTTTCAGTGAACTCAGGGATGAACCTTCGTAAAAAATTCACTTTTTTGAAAAAAGAGTGAACTACAGTCTTACTTGTAGGCAGGGTAAGCTCTTAGATAGACTTGAATATTTTTGAGTCAATTTTTATGCCTTCTCAAGATACAATGTGCCTGATAAGTTTCCCTTTTGTTACCCCAAAAATAGATTTCTTGGGATTTAAAGAAATGCCATTCTGACGACAGCATTCCAACACTTGTTGTAAATGATGTACATGATCAGAACGATGCTTGGAAAAGACTGTTAAATCATTTAGGTGTACTACAATAAACTTACCCATTTCATCCTTGAAAGTGAGGTCCATTGCTCTTTGAAATGTGGCACCTACATTTGTCAGACCAAAAGGTATTTTTTGATAAGTGAAAGTGCCTTAAATTGTGGTGAAGACAGTCTTATGTTGGTCTGCTTTTCAAACTTCAACTTGATTATACCCTGAGAAGCTGTCTAGCATTGATAACATTTATAAATCAGTCACCTTTTGAAGAACTTGATTCATGATAGGTAGAGGATAGTTATCCTTTAAGGATGACTGATTCAAGTTTTTGAAATTTACACAAATGCAAATTTTGCCATTCTTCTTCCTTATAGGCACTATATTGGTAATCCATATAGAGTGATAGATTGGAAAGATTATCTTGGCATTTAGCATTTTTTATATCTCAAATAAAATGGTACCTAATATTTTTGGATTATATTGCCTGAAATTTTACTTGTAAGGCACCGAGTTAGCCTTGAGAAGAATGTCATGGTAGATTTCATCAGACCTGAGTGACTTTAGGTCATCATAAGAGTATGCTAAGACATCCATGTACTGACAGAGTAGAGCAGTGAACTTGAATTTCTTCTCAGAAGTGCAGCATTTTCCAATGTTCACCATCTTAGGATCTCCTTTAGTTCTTAGATTTACTTGATAAAACTCTTGAGAGGAGATTGAATTTGTTTGCTACTATTTGATGAATCTGTCATGGTTATCAAATAACTTCTCAAAGGAAACCAGGCCTTTGAGAATCTTATTTTATTTAAGCTGTAGGAACTCCTCACCTACATTTATATTTGATTTAAGAGCTGGCTCACACTTTTGAGATTCAGTGCCTTCAAAATGTAGTCATTCAGAGCTGTCCTTTTGCTCTAAGAAGGCAATGATTTGATTGTCATTATTGAATACTTGTCAATGATTGGTATTATAAGGTACACTTGAACAAAAGACTAGTTTAATAGTGTACTTGTTTCCTTTAAAGTTTGGGTGGGGGACTAAGAGAGTCGCTAAAACAACCAATGTATTAGCCCAATCATTAAATTCTTTAAGTACAACTGAGATGTTGAAAGTGTTGAAGCTTTCAATTTGATCCCAAACTAAATTGCGATAGTGGCACAATTTTTCGTTCTTGGTTTGATATAGGTTTCTTACTTGATAAACCACCAATTCGGTGTTTCCTTTAGCATGGAGTTTGATGCCTTTTTCTATAGCAACCTTCAATTCAAGCAACAAGGATTTGTTGGAGAATCCAAGAACAACACACCTGTTCTGATCTCACTTGTTAGGATCTTGCTCCTCAGAAAGAGGACAATATGATTACCAAATACAAGCAATTAAACATGCAAAAATATCTAGAAGTACAAGTAACTAGAGTTCATAAATAACACAAAATATGAGAGACAATACACTATCTTATATTAATACTCATATAGAAAAGAATACAATAAAGAGATGCCACACTCTTCCACCTTATAGAGGCTTACCACACCTCAAGTGTACAGTAATTCTTCTTCAAAGTTCACTCTCCTACCAAAAATGGTCCCAACACACAACTCACACACATAATTGGTGTTCACCTCTCCAACCAGTCAGTAATAACCCTGCCAGTACCAAGCACTCTAAAGTACTTCAAGTAGATCTCCCATGAACTTGTAACCTGCAATTCAACAGACCATACTTACACATGTAGATCTCCTATGAGCTTGGAACAACCTACAACTCAATGATCTTACAATGGAAGGATCTTCCTTGCCTTCTTTTTCAGCTCATGATTACAATACATGCCAATGGGTCTATAAATAGATCCTAGACTTAAACAATAACTTAGACTCTTAGTTTACTACAATTATCCATGCAGATCAAGACTCAAAATAGCCTTTACATGCAAACACTCAGTTCAACTAACTAACTGTTCGTGTAACAAACAGTTCTAGAACACATAGGCGACCAACGTCAGTCCCTGTCTAACTAGTGCTAACTGATGTTGGTTGACTCCCTGCCGATGTTGGTTGCCTTCTACATTCATCATGACCGATGTCAGTTATACTACTGACACTGGTACTTTTAGAACTTTAGCAACCTCCTCTTCATTTGCATAGTTGAAGCTTTTAGCTCCATAACCTAATAATCTCCCACTTAGAGATAAACAGCTGCAACTGTACTTATACCTATACATCATCTAGTTTGTTCCCTTGGCTCTGTATCCCTCTTCAAGATCACTCTTGAAGACCAACCACCACAAATACTATGGTGCACCTCCTGTCATCCAAATCACCTACCACATCTACATCTACAAACCCATGTAGAAAATAACTTGACCCTGCATAGCATGTGCACCTGCTGCTGGTCCCTCTAAGAATCCATTGAACTGCCCTCCAATGCTTCTTTTCCAGATTGGCTCCAAACTTGTGACAACTCCCACAACTTGGAAAAACTCAAGTCTAGTACATACGATGTACTTAACCTCATTATGTGAATCGAGACACTGTTCTATGAACTGTCTAACCATCGACGTGCTGACCGGTCTCACACAATCATCCTGAAACAAAGTCAACATGTGACCTTCCATGTCCCTAGAACACACTCATGCCAAAGAACCTTGCTGCTCCCAAATTCTTCATGACACACTTTTGAACTAGCTTTACCTTTAGTTCAACAACTCCCTGTATATGTAACCCTGCAACAAGCACATCATATAGTAATAGGATAATGTAGCTAATATTATCCAACCTGGTAAAGAGAAACACAATGATCAAACCTCCATTGCCCTGTAGCTAACTCAAGACCATATACCCTAGCCTTCTGTCTCACGTGTCCATTTCTGCTCTTCTTTATCTTGAACATCCATTCATCTCTCAGTGCTTACTTCCAGCTGGCAACTCCACCAAAAACACCTATTTGGTTCTTCTCCAAAGAATCACATCTTTCATCCATGCTAAGCTCCCACTATTTCCTGGATCTACCTACTCTACTTCTTTAACAACTTCCTAGTTCTTTACCATCTGTGAGCAACAAGTAGTGTAAAGAAGAGAAATGACAAATTTGAGGCTTACTTACCCTTTAAGTCCTCCATATGGGCGCTTGAGACTCTTTGACAGCTTGCTATCCACCCAAAATCTATGTCAGTGACCGATGCCAGTCACATCTTAGTCTGCACCCAACCGATGTTGGTTCCCTGCTACTGCCTCATCGCCGACCTCAGTTCCCCCTGACTGACGCTGGTGTTTATATGTCCCTGAGTCACCGACGTCAGGCTGCACATAGCTGACATCGGTCCCTGTCTGGACGTTGACGCTAGTTTTCTAGCTGACATGGTTTCTGTGTTTTACTTGTGAGAATTAACTTCTACTTGCGAGCTTCTTTTGGATCAAAACCCTATCCAAATCACCCTTGCTCTGCTCAAAATTCTTCTACCCCTTGTACTAAACTCTATTTGTCACCTTCTCCTTGAAAACCAAGGCTTTTATGTTCTTGTCACTAACGTCAGATTCCTCAAGAAACGTCACCTTCTTCTGCATACAGAAATCTTGATATATGCTCTTTGATTCAAGAACATGCATCTCCTCCTTATTCATGTGACCAAGCCTATTAAGCCACATTTTTGAATCTACAGTTGAAGTAGATAACCTAAAAAGAGAATCAGTAATACAAGTAGATAGATAAAGTGTACCTACTTTCTTACCTCTTGCTACAACAAGTGCACCCTTGGTAACCTTTCAAGAGTCTGCTATGAGAGTTACTGTGCAACCCTCATCACCCAAATTTCTTACAGAAATCAAATTCTACTCCAAAATTGGGACATGCATGACCTCCTTTAACACCCATGTGTTACCTATCTATAATTTCAGCTTTACTTTCCCTTTGCCAACCATTTGACAAGGCTTACCATCCCCTAAAAAAATTTCTCCAAAGTCTCCCTGGACATACTCATAAAAAAATTCCCTATTTGGGGATGCATGAAAAGAGGCACCAGAATCTAAAACCCAAGATTCTATTTTATCTAAAAAATATACCAGAGCATCCTGTGCAACGAACTCTACAACATTTGCTTCTTCTTCATGTCCTTCATGCTGATCTTCAACCGACCTGCAATCTCTCTTTAAGTGCCCTTGCTTTCCACATTTCCAGCAGGTTATTCTACCATACCTAGACTTGGATCTCCTACCTATCTTTGACCTTGATCTCCCATGCTCTATCTTCTCTCTTTGCCTTCCCTTACTTTCCACACTCAAAGCATTCTCTGATGATTCACCTGTGCTTTTTCTGTGAATCTCTTCATTCAAGATTACACTCACAATATCATCCACTTTTAAGATTTTTGAAGCATACGTAGTATTAAAAACTGCCATTACCAAACTCTCCCAACTTTCAGGTAATGAACATAAGATTAAGAGAGCCTTAATTTCATCATCAAAAACAATATTGACTGAATTTAACTGGTTTACCAAACCATGGAAATCACTAAGATGACTATGAACAGATCCACCTTCCAACATTTGCAAATTAAATAATTGCTTTATAAGAAATACCTTATTCGAAGATGAAGGTTTTTCATATAAATTTGCCAAAGATTCCAACAACTCTACCGTTGTCTTAGCGTGTGATAAGTTGGAAATCACAGACAATGCAATGCTCAACCTTATGGATCCCAGAGCCTTTCGATCAAGAACCTCTCATTCTTTATCTTTCATATCCCCAGGCTTGTAATCAACCCCACCCAATGATAAGTATAAATATTTTTGATACAAATAATCTTCAATCTGCATCCTCCATAATTGATAGTTCTTACCATTAAACTTTTCTATTTATAGCTTACTATTCTCTGCCATTGCTCAACTCCCACTCAAATAGAAACCCCTGTGAGTAACCTGTAATCAACACACACTAACCAGATCTAATCCAACCTGTTAGTATCCCAACCTAAAAGCTCTGATACCAGTTTTTAGGAAATCCAAAAACAACACACCTATTTTGATCCCACTTGTTAGGATCTTGCTCCTTAGAAAAAGCATAATATGATTACCAAATACAAGCAATTAAACATACGAAAATATCCAAAAGTACAAGTAACTAAAATTCATAAATAACACAGAATATGAGAGACAATACACTATCTTGTATTAATACTCATACAAAAAAGAATACAATAAAGAGACGCCACACTCTTTCACCTTACAGAGGCTTGCCACACCTCAAGTGTACAATAATTCTTCTTCAAAGTTCACTCTCCTACTAAAAACGGTCCCAACACACAACTCACACACATAATTGGTGTTCACCTCTCCAACCAGTCAGTAATAACCCTACCAGTACCAAGCACTCTAAAGTACTTCAAGTAGATCTCCCATGAACCTGCAACCTGCAATTCAACAGACCATACTTACACATGTAGATCTCCTATGAGCTTGCAACAACCTGCAACTCAATGATCTTACAATGGAAGGATCTTCCTTGCCTTCTTTTTCAGCTCATGATTACAATACATGCCAATCGGTCTATAAATAGATTCCTGACTTAAACAATAACTTAGACTCTTAGTTTACTATAATTATCCACATAGCTCAAGACTCAAAATATCCTTTACATGCAAACACTCAGTTCAACTAACTAACTGTTCGTGCAATGAATAATTCTGGAACACACAGGTGATCGACGTCGGTCCCTATCTAACTGGTGCTGACTGACATCGATCAACTCCCTACCGATGCCGATTGCCTTCTACATTCATCATGACTGACGTCAGTTATACTACTGATGCTGGTACTTTTGGAACTTCAACAACCTCCTCTTCATCTGCATAGTTGAAGCTTTTAGCTCCACAACCTAACATGATTCATACTCAACTGTGTTATTGGTGTTTCTGAATTGTAAATTGTAAGATGAAGGAAAAATATCTCTTTGAGGAGATATCAACATAACTCTAACTCCTGAATCGGTAGAGGAGTAGCTACCATCAAATTCTAGAATTTATACCTCATTTGATACTAATTTTTCTCTAGATCTTTCTTCATTTAAAGGGGTTGATTCTTCCACATTTTCATTACACTTTACTAATTCTTGTGCTATTCCAACTAAATGCATTTCCATGTTGTCACTTGTAGGAACTTCAGTAGATGCCTCATGAACTTCGTCTGTAGATAAAAAGTAGTTACCCATGCTTGAAGACTCAAACAAAATTTGAGCTTCAAGAGTTGATGATTAGGTGACCACATATTTTATTTCTTTTTAGGAAGTAATCTCTTCATAACATCTTTGACTAGGATCCTCGCCTCAAACAAGTCCATGCTTAGCTCACCACCAACATCTTTCTATAAATTTTGGCCAAGAAGGATGCCGTAAGAGGCTGAAACATTGGCCACCAAGACCGTCATTTTGATCCTCTTCTCTGAAAAAGTTGCAAACACAAATTAAGCATCTTTGATTTGACCTAGGAGTTGGACTTGCTTATTTTCCATAGAAAATCACCTCCTAAAATTTTTAGTCAAAGCAAGACCAAGAGAATCTACTACCTTGGCAAGCATAACATTATCAGAAGCTCTAGAGTCTATTATGCAGTTACTCAATTTATAACTATTTATCAATAGGGAAACATAAAAAAGTTCTATTTTCTCAGGAGCAATAGGAGGAGTAACCACAATATTATTTTGGGTGGGTTTATTTTTGGAGGAATCATGAGTTACCTTTGAAGAATCTTGTCCTATGAGAACATTCTTATTTCTCACATAATTAGCCAATCTATCAAATTGTTCAAGATTGGCTTGCAAGTACTCAATCTCGGTCATTTGAATCTTAATTTTTTTGGCATGATTAATTATATCAAATAATCAAAATGAGCTAGAGGTAGAGGGCCCATCATCTTGATCTTTAGTGGGTGTGGCACTGGTCTGAGAAATAGAAGTGGAAGGTACGAGATGGTTTGAGGTACTTACTTTTTTGTTAAGTACCTGATCCTTTGATTGAAAATGCAGTGAAGTTTCTCATTTACTGATAGAAACTACCAGTAAGGTTCTTCTCCTACTTTTTATTCATCAGCTTATTGAGTTGACTGGTTCTGAGATCTAATAAAAATAGCATAGGATCCATCAAACACTTCTCCTTTACTTCTAGCTTCATCTCGATAGTCTAGAAAACCAATATTGGAGTCGCCAGCTAATTCTTTTTCTTGTTCTTCAAAGAGATTAATGTCATCTTGTTGGTCTAACTCAGGTTAGAGTGAGAAATTTTGTTTAGCTTCAAGGTAAACAACTGCTGAATTAACAGGTGCTGCTTCAATGACAAGCTTCCCATGTGGGGGAGGCATGCAGTTTGGTTGCCCTTAGTTTTTGGCAGTATTGCCTTGATATGACTAGTTTTAAAATGTTCTTCTTGACATATATCAATAAGTAGGAGTAGACATACCTTGGGCCATTTTTCTTTTCAAAGCTAGCAGTTCATTCATCAATTTTTGCATCATAGGATCTGTGGTGCTCGTAGAAGAACTTTCAGTAGATGAAGAATATTTATTTTTATGGGAGTCTTTTCTAATCTTACTTGCCAAAATAAGATCATCCTCAATCTCAGTAGCCACATTTTGAGCCATAGTGAGATCTATAGGGACAACCCACCTCAATAGAAAACTTACTTCAAGAAGTTGTGAGTTGATGAAAAAGCACTTGAGATTCTCTGGCATTGGCTGAGCGATAGTAGGAATTCGGTTCCTCAGGTTATTGAATTTTGCTATGAAATCTCTCATGGGCTCATGGGGTTCCTTCTTCATTTACGTAAACTGAGCCAACAAGGCATGTGCATCTTTAGCAGGTTTAAACCTAGCCTCAAACATAGATTTGAGTGTATTCTAGTCAATTATAGTTTGAGCTTGAAGGTGGTAAAACCAATCTGTGGTAGTGCTTTACAAAGTTTCTACAAAAAGTCTCACTGCCACATCTTCGTATTCCACACCTATCACACTGCATGCTATAGAGAAGTCAACAATATGCTCATCAGGATGAACCTTCTCGTCATCATAAAATTTAAGGAAATTCTTTCTCGAACTATGTGGTAGTTCATGTAAAGGTGGGGTCAGGTTGAGAAGACCAAAAGAGTTACCCCAAGGACCTTGAGCCATTATGATAGGATGATTAAATGGTGGGATAAAAAATCTTGGTGGGGTCAATATAGATAAAATATTAATAATACTAAGTGTTTCTATGCTAAATCGCTTTCTACATTCAAAAGATAGAGAAAATGAGAAACTAAGAGATGGTCAAGGCTTGTGTACCTAGATGTAGACTGCGCATCATAATCCAGATGATAGAAGGTACTGCTCTTTGGCTGTGGAGAAATGACACTTGAAAGAGAAAGACACTAAACACGAAGAATGTTAGAAGATAAAAGGGTGGACTACCAAGCAAGAGATTGGTCCTAGAAGTGCAAAGGTTTCTTGGGGGGAGTCAGTCCACTATTAAAATAGAATACTGATTAAAAATAGAAAATGATAAATGATGGAAGACAGAAAGAAAGAACTTAAGACAAATGCATACCTGTTTAGAAGCTGTCTGCCTTTACACAGTCGCTGAAGTTGGGGATGTTGCCGGCGTCAGTCAGAGAGGTAACCAATGTCGGTTATATTGCCGATGTCGGTAGGGGTACTGGGCGAGGTCAGTCGGGGTAGTAGTCAGAGACTGGTTGGGCCAAATTTCAGGACTGTGGACAGGGTCTATAGATGCGTAGGTTAGACTGTGGTCTTGTCTGAGGGTCAGGGAGGTTTGTTTAGGGGTCTGAAGGATTGCTTGGAGGTCTGAGGAATTTGTCTTGGGTCTGAGGGACTGAGGAAGTTGTCTGGAACTAGACTGAAAGGGTGACAGGGCAAGAGGAAGATGGATAGGAGACAGGGTCTGAGAAGGCTTTTTAGCCTCTCAGGGGAAGGACAGAGCAAGTGGTAGACAGTGGGTAGGATAGATAACTGAAATCAAATGAGATAATGAAATAAAACAATGAAATTGCTTACCTTTTTGCTTGCTAACTGAAGAATGGAGGAGCTTGTTGTTGGAGCTGTGGAAGCCTGTTGTAAGAAGAAATAACTAATGTAGAGTCCCTGTACCTGCTGCTACTACTGTACGAGGTTGAGAGAAAGGAGAATGTGAATGCCAAAGTGCTAAGAGGATTTTATTCATTGGGGGGGTAGAATGGTTGCAAACAACCATTTTGAAGGTTGTTGACGGTGGTAGAATCATCGATGTCGGCCATAGGGTGGCCGACGTCGGCAACAGAAGAATGGGGACAGAGGTTAAAATTAGCCTCTGCCCGTTCTTGCATGCCGCTGGGTCGAGGGGTCGTGGGGAAAATGATCATGAGAAGGCTTAATGGGAGTGAGAGGAGGATAAAGGGGAGATTTGGGGTAATAAAATCTAGGAGAGAGGTGGGGAGATCCAAGGGGGTGATCCAAGGTGGCAAGGGTGAGGTGGAAAGGGGGCCACTAAATTAAAATGTTTAAGTTATTTTAATTTAATGAATGGAGGGGAATAGGATAAGGGCTAGGACATGGGCCAAGGGGGACATGGGGGGAGAACGAAAGATGACCAAGGTGCAGACACATTTTTGGTGTCTACATTTGCCCCTTTTTGTCTTGTTGGTTGTTCTTGACGAACTGCAAGACAAAAATAGGAGTTGGTTGCCCCAGAAATGGGATGAGGTGTTCCCCCCTCAAAGCGAGAGTTGAGAGAAGGGAACTGGAGATCGAGTGTCAATTTGACAGAGAGATGGATAAAGAGAGGGTGAGCGAAAATGCTGCAATAGTCATGATTGCGTGTATACCACTTCACGGGATGGTCAGGTCAAATTGTCACATGTCGAAGGTCGAGGAGTGATAAAATTGAAATAACCAGGCCCCAACATTTAGTTATCTACTGATCGAGTTATTCAATCTAAGCTAAAGCTCCAAATGGTCATCATGTTCCAAGTATCTCGAGCTCAAGAAGTGCTCCCAGAAACACAAAAAATGCCACAATTAGTAGGGATCAACTAGCTCGCGATCCTATACTTGTAAAGGTCAAAAATAGTCTGTGAATAATTTGCTAACCAATCATGGGGTAGCATACATGCAAAAACAACCAAGGCAACATTGTCTTGGAAGTGGTCATGGTTGGAGGAGATAGGCATGATCTCCAATGGTCTTTGGTCAAGGTGGATGGATGGACAAAAGGATGTGGCTGAGCTAACCTCAAAAAACGTCATGTTTCTGAGTGCTGCCTACATAGCCCTTATGTGAAGGGCCTCAAGCCAATGTAGTTCTCCCTAAAAGGGAGGAAGGGTCAAAGGGATGGATTGGACTTGGTCAAAGTGGTTGATAGACTGGTCTTGGTCAAGGTCAAGGTCGAAGAAGAGAAGGTTTTTCCATCAAAGAGATGAACAAATGAGGGTGGTCGAGCTAACCTCAGAGGACGTCGTGTTATCTGAGTGCTACCTACATAGCCCTAGTCATAGGGCCTCAGACCAATGTAGTTTGAGGTAAGTGAGAAGATTGGTCGGTGATTGGTAGGGTCATGTGTCGAGATGATGAGGAGAAAAAGATGTTACAGCCTTTTCCAAATGGTGTATTTTGTAACATTAGTCGAGGGTCCTTCATCGCTAGTAATTGTCCATAGTCGTGATGGATGAATGCTAAAAATGAATTGAGGTCTATTTATGCTTCAGCAAGTATTGGTTTATGCTTAACATAAATTGTGTCTGGTCGATAGTTTCCATGTGTATTGTTGTCCATAAAAACTATGCAGAATGGACTATGATGATGATGGTGTCATGGTGCAGGTCTGAAAATGGAGATTGGAGTTGAGTTGATTAGGTTTGACAAGTGATGAAGTTAGATGTGACCAAAGTGTAGAAGAAGTGAAAGGCATAATCATCTTTTTATTGACAAGGACCAGAATGACAACATAGATAGGGGTTGTTAGAACCAAGAGCCCCATTCATGTGTTGTGTCGTTGACCATATGTGTTAGAACAGTAATCGAATCACTTTGACATTAAAGTGAGCTCAAAGTCCCTTGAGCAGGTGTTAGGATAGGAGGATACAGGGTAACCCATTTTAAGAGCAGAGATGACTTTGCCCCCTTTTATAGGGGACCCTGAGACAGCTATAAGCCAAGTCCATGACCTTTTTTTTTTTTGAGCAGACTGATCAATGCGAGAAGTCTGCGAAGAGATGTCATTTTGCTTGGTGGTCATTTGTGAAGCTGATCGATGCGGGAAGCTTCTAAGAAAGGTGCTATTGGTAGCAAGATTTAGTCATAGCCATCCTTCAAGGGAGTGGTCTATATTTTTGATTTATATAATGGTTGAATAGCTGTCCTTCGAGGGATCAATCTATTAGCTATAGCAATGATAGTACAACTATCTTTCGAGGGAGCAGTCTACCTTTTGATTTTGATTTTGTGACCTTGGGTATGTTTTGACATCTTGATTTTTTTTGATAGAATTTTGAGTCATGGACAAGACTATAGAAGGTCGAGGGCTCCCTTTTATTAGGACAAAGCATCCATGCATCATAAAATGGTTATAGAGGACTTGTTAAGGGGAATAGGGTTGAAAGGAATGAGGATTAGAAAGACGGGGATTGCTCAAGGGATGAGCCCAAGTTATATGTCAAGTGGACGAGTACTCGACTAACAGAAGAATGGTCACAGATGCAACGTATTAAGAGGCTCAGGTTTTGGCCATCCGTCAAGAGATGACAGATGATAAGTCCCTGACCCATACTTGTGCGTGATGATGAAAGGTCCGAGCCAATTAGGGGTAAATTTGCCTCGTTTACTTCACTCCATATTGGTCACGTGCTGATTCTCTTTGAAGACGAGGTCTCCGATGTTGAAATCTCATTCTCACAGATTTTTGTCGTAGGCTCGCTTAATGCGATTTTGATAGACATGGAGATGATTGAGGGTAGCAAGATGATGCTCGTCAAGTAACTCAAGTTGAGCTAGGCGATCTTGACGAAAGTCATCGTTGGATAGAATGTCATGTAGAGAGATGTAGAGAGATGGGATCTGTACTTTGAGAGGTAGGACAGCCTCTATTCCATACACTAAAGAGAAAGGGGTAGCACTCGTAGAGGTTTAGATGCTAGTGCGGTAGGCCCACAAAGCGAAGGGAATATGAATGTGCCAATCTCGTCCTGTGTCATTGACCACCTTCATGAGAATTTTAGTCAAAATTTTGTTGGAAGCCTCAGCCTGCCCATTTGCTTGTGGGTAGTAAGGTGAAGAAAAGCTAAGTTTGATGCTGCATGAGTCGCATAGTTTTTGGACAGTCTTGTTTTTGAAGGACTTGCCATTGTCGGTGATGATTTTATGAGGGACACCGAAATGACAGATGATGTGGCTGCTGATAAAGTCGACAATTTTATCAGCATTTGTGGAGACGAGAGGAATGGCTTCCACCTACTTGGTGAAATACTCAGTGGTAGTGATGATGGATTGATGATGAAGAGACGAGTGAGGGTTAATATCACTGATGAGATCTAAGCCCCACTGAGAAAAAGGCCAAAAATCTTGAGCAACTTGTAAGGCATGGCTGGGGAGATGAAGCAGGTTAGAGTGTTGCTAACACTTGATGCAACACTGAACATAGTCACTACAATCTTGATGAAGGGTGGGCCAATAATAACCCAGGTGAAGGATGCGCTTGGCAACCGAGTTCCCACTGAAGTGTCTACCACAAATCCCATCATGGATTTGTTTAATGGCATGAGAGGCTTCAGTGGAGGTTAGACAGTGAAGAAGGAGGCCATCAAAGCCTTGCTTATAGAGAAGACCCCCTAGCATGGTATAGCGAGCTGTGCGCTTGATGAAAGCTCACCGTGCATTGCTAGAGAGATGGGGAGGAATGACAGAATGAGATAAGTAGTCCACTAGTTGCTTATACCAATCGTCTCATGGACTAGAATTGACAGTGTTGATATAATTGATGTGAGGAGAGATGTATGAAGGCAATGGTACATGATGCACCATGACAAAAAGTCAAGATGATGATGATGAAGATGGGATATGCGAAGCAAGAGAAGCCATGGTGTCAGCAAACTTGTTCGTGGATTGAGGAACAGTCTGCAAGAGGTAATGGTCGAAAGATGCCAGAAGAACGTCAGCACAGTTTTTATACCTTTGCAAAACTTCATTTTTGTAGAGGTATGAACCGTTGACTTGATTGACGATGAGCTGCGAGTCACCGAAGATGTTGATAGACTTGATACTGAGAGAAAGGGCAGTTTGAAGTCCCAAAATTAAGGACTCGTATTCAACCATATTATTGGTGCAATCAAAGTCAAGCTTGAAAGATAGAGGCATGGGCTCACCTTCGAGTGGGATGAGAATGACACCCGCACCCCCACCGAGTTGACATTTAGAGCTGTCAAAGAACATGGTCATTTGGTAGACGGTGTCATCGGTGGAAAGCGCGGTGATAGACTCATCAGGAAACTCACATTGCGAAGGTTGATTATCGGGAAGAGGGGCATCTGCTAGTTGTCAGTGATGGTTTACCCCTTGATAGATTTCTACTGGATGAATTTGAGGTCAAACTCAACAAGCAGTATGAGCCATCGAGCCATACGTTGATTCTGATATGGCTTGGAGTGCATATACTTGAGAGGGTTGGTGTGAGTGATGACAAAGGTTTTGTGGTTGAGAAGATAGTGATAGAGCTTGGTAGTGAAAAAGACTAACGCCAAATAGAGTTTCTCGATATGAGTATACTGAGTTTCATAGTCGACTAGTGTTCGGCTGATATAGTAAACTGCTTGCTCACGGTGATGCTTGTCTCGGTGCGCGATCATGGCACCTAACGAATGGTTGGTGGCAGAGATATAAAGGTAGAAGGGTTGGTCATCTTTAGGTGGAATGAGGACTGGTGGAGATACCAGATAGCGTTTAAGGGCTTCAAAAGCCTCTTGATAGTCCTTATCCCATTTAAAGGTGACGTCCTTCTTAAGGAGGTGATGAAAAGGTTGGTAGTGGTCAAAAAGCTACAAGATGAAACGACGAATGGACCAGAGCTTCCCTTGTAGACTGTGAAGCTACTTGAGATTGGTCGGGGGTGGCATCTCAAGGATAGCGCGAATCTTGGCAGGATCTATCTCGATGCCACAGAATGAAATGATGAAGCCGAGGAGCTTGCCTGAGAGGACCCCAAAGACACATTTCTTGGGGTTAAGGCAGGCATTGTATTGAAGAAGGCAAGAGAAGATGATCTTGAGAATGGTCAAGTGGTCACAACAAAGCTTGGACTTGCCGAGAAGGTCGTCCACATAGTCTTCCATGATTTTGTGGAGGAGATCATGGAAAATATAAGTCATGGCATGCTTGTAAGTGGTGCTGGCATTCTTCAGGCTGAAAGGCATGACTCGATAGTAGAAAGTCCCCCATGGGGTGATAAAGGTAGTCTTGTGCTGATCTTTCGATGCAATCAAGATTTGATTGTATCCTGAAAACCCATCCATGAGAGATAACATCTCATGGATGGCTGTGATATCAACAAGTTGGTCAGTGTTAGGAAGAGGAAAGTCATCTTTGGGATAGGTGAGATTAAGGTTGCGATAGTTTGTGCAGATTCAAATCCCCCCAGTCGCTTTGGTGACTGGGACAATGTTAGGGACCCACCGTAGATAATCGATGGGCTGGATGAAAGAGACAAAAAGAAGGCGCTGAAGCTCTTCTTTGACAAGGAGCGCAATGTAAGGATGCATCTTTCAAAGCTTTTGCCAGACAGGCTTAGCCTCTGGTTTGGTGATAATGTTATTGGTAACAATGGTGGGGTCGATGCCAGGCATGTCACTGTAAGTCCAGGCAAAGGCCTTGCTATGGTCGAAGAGGAATTGGGTGTAGTCAAATTGCTCTTGAGCATCTAAAGATTGGCCAATCTTCAAGATGTGAGAAACCCTGAAAGAAGGGAGGTTGATGTCAATGGTGGATTCATTTAACATAACCTGGGTCTCAAAAGGGAGAGAGCACTAGATGAAAGAGTCATCAGCGCCCATGTAGGAAAGGATGGCATCATCATCAACACAGTGGACAGTGTGAATGGTCGCTGACTCATCCTCTATCATGCTGGGAAAAATGAGAGGAAGAGACCGTGACACCCCATCAAGCTGATAGGTCAGGGGTTCCAGGCGGATGGTGTTTATGGAAAAAAAACTAGGAGGGATGGAAACCACCGACTCCGTAGGTGAAGAAGGAGAAATGGGTGAGCCCAAAAGAGATTGGTCAATGGTTAGCTCAGGACAAAGGTATGAAGGGGCCTAAGTGGGGTCGTGATATCCCAAGCCATACCGTTTCTTGGCATCATCGTCATTGAGAGGCTCAATAGGCTGATGGGAGCCTTGCTCATAACGTCCAAAACTAAAACCCTTCCATGCACAAGAAATGAGAAATTTGATGTGAAAGGTTGGGGTAAAGAGAGAGGATTGCCATCAGTAGGAGCTTGATTGAGCCCCCCATAGACAAGGTTTGTTCGGAGGTGAGGAGGACCATAAGGCATGACCATCCCGATTTGATGGTCGTAACTAGGACTGAGATGAAGGCATCCATACTCTTGTGGAGTTTGGAACATGTCTAAGGCCAACAAGCGATATTCCCCTAGAGAAAGTCATTAGAAGATGTCTTTCATGGGGTCTTTGGTCATCACTTGCAGAGGAGGGGTGAGGGCGACCACCGGTTACGAACTAGTTAAAGTTTTTACAGTTGGAGGTGGTGCCGGGGTTGATGACTTGATAGGAATGAGGATGTCATTTAGACGGTAGGTTGTGTTACAAGTTTTGAAGGGTGAAGGGTCAGTGGGAATGGTGTGGACTTGCCCATCATGCTCAAATTTCACACAATGATGTAGGGTGGAGGGGACACAGGCCATGGCATGGATCCAAGGTCGGCCCAACAACATGTTGTATTAAAACTCTCCTTCGATGATATAGAAGAGCTCTGAGACTGTGCGTGGACCAATGCGAATGTGAAAGATGACTGTGCCTATGGTCGTGGTAGTGGTATCATTGAAAGAGTGCAAGATTGCGTTAGTTTTGGAGATGCAATTCTTGGGAAGAGCCAACTGATCAAAGGCATGGGTGGAAATAATGTTGATGCTAGAACCTTCATCAATCATAATGCATTTAATGTGTGTTTGGTCAACATAGGCAGTGATGAAGAGGGCGGCATCCTGATCTTCCATGTTGGATGTGGGATTCTCAGAATCACTGAATGTGATGGAGGCAACAGGGGCTAAAGAGTAGACGAGGGCAGCGAGTGGTTGGGGGTCCTCAGGTTGGACCTCCGCTGCCTGCAAGGCTCGAATGAGGGCTTGACGATGCTGAGGTGAGGTTTGGATGAGGTCATAAAGGGACATCTTCACAGGCATCTGGTGAAGCTATTTCAACATGGAGTCATGAATCACCCCTAAAGAGGAAGATGAAGAAGGCTGAGATGTGCCAAGGATAGAAATTTTAGGCTTGGGTGCAAGAGGGGGTTTGACAAAAGAGTAGGTCCAAGGGATGGCGGCTTTTTTTTTCGCCTTGTCCTTTTGTGACCTAGTGGTTATATGGATAGCATTGATTTCAAAGATAGGAGGTGAAGAAGGGGTCATCGCCTGCTGGTGAGATGTTGATGTGGTTAAAGAGGTTGGATGGAAAGGTGTTGAGGTTTGGTCAAGAGTGTCCTCAAGGAGAAGAGTGTCCTTCTCCATATAGTGGTGAATGACAGCCTTGAGGGCATAGCAAGTCTTGATATCGTGTCCTGGTGCATGATGGTATAAGCAAATCTTCGTGTCGTCGAACCAGGAGGGCTTAGACCTGAGAGGTTGGAAAGGCCTGATGGGTGGAAGGGTTATGTTGGAAGTCTGTAGAAGTCGATGCAATATCAACAAGTATGAGCCCACTAAAGCGTTCGTGCTAGTTGATATGTGTGAGGCAGGTGATTTTTGCTTAGGTAGAGTTGGAAGAGGTTTTTGTACCACCTTGTGGGTTGATGGTGCGGTGATAGGTAGAGATGACACTTTCTTCATGAGAGGTGCCACCTTTTTAGGAGAGGGTAGACTGGAGGTTGGAAGAGGAAGCAAAGGAGGTAACTGGTTTTGATTGGAGGTCAGAGTGGGAAGGATTCTGGTCAGAGTCGAAGGATGGGGGCCCAGAATGGAAGGCAATGGCGACGGGGGAGGAGGCGTTCACTTCTGTGGTCTGGTAGTCTTCTTTGACTTGGTTAGAAGACTGCTATTGGTCGGGGTCTGGTCTAAGTCCACCTTCACTTGCAGGTGAGTGAGGGTAGAGACATGGTGAATGCCAAGTGACTTGAGAGGTTTAGATGGGGTAGATGCAGGTTTTGGTCTTGATGGGATTGGTTGAGGTTTGGGAGTCTGGCCTTTGTTGAGAGTCTTAGGAGATTCTGCCTTGGAAGGATTGGTAGCATGAGATGAGAGGGCACAGGCATGTTGAAGGGCTTTAAGACGCTCCCATAATACCTGATGCATCACTTTCCTTGAAGGGAGAAGTCTGATTTTCTCCACTAATTAAGAAAATGGCTGAGAAGATGATGGATGAGATTTGGGTTCTTGAGAAGATATTGACAGTTGTGGGGCCAAAGATGAGATGGGTGTAGCAGTCTCGAACCCATGGCATGATGAAGTCATGATAGATTCGTCCTTGGTTAGAGACGAAGGAGAGGTAGGATCTTCCCTGGGTGGAGAAGCAACTGGAGAATGAGGCTCCTCAAGCAGGTAAAGGGCAGGGATGATGGTGCCCTCCACTTGCAGTCGAGGAGTAGGAAGGGTCGAGTCCTCCATAGGCAGTAGGAAGGAGGATGGTGAGACTGGTGGTGCTGGTAAGGTTGAGGCGTCCTCCAAGATGAGAGAGGTCGACGGAGAACTAACTGGGGAAAGAGGTTCATCCACATGTGATGGACTGATAGATGGACTAACCTCTTGAGGTTGGTCGAGGATGAAGGGCGAGACCGTATTGACCGTTTGAATGTTGTGTTCATGAGTGTCATCAATTAAGGTCTGGACATTATTTTGAGTCAGGGGATGATTAGGGAATGGTTGCTTGAAGATGTCGATGCCCTGATTAGGAGGTGCATTGGGATTGTCTAGGGTGAGGTCACCCTGTTCAAGCATGTCTTGGATTATGTTTTTAAAAGTTTTGTAGTTTTCTATGTCATGTCCTTTAACACGGTGAAAGTTGTAGAAGTCATGTTCCCTATACCACGCAGGGATGGCGTGTGAGGGATCAAATTGTGGAGGTGGTCAGATCTGGGGGAGATTGAGGACCCCTTGTTTAATGAGTTTTTCCAACACAGATGCGTATGATTCTCTGAGAGGAGTATACCGTCGTTATATGTATCTCTATTGGAATTGGCGGGTGGTGCTCTGAGATGTGGATGGCTCAGGCTGATTGGTTGAAGGCGAAGAGGATGAAGGTCTAACGTCCACAGCGTTAACTAAAGCTTTAAACTTAGGATTGGATGATGATGGTTTAGAAAAAGAAATTCATTGGTCTTAGAGTTGGGATTCTTGCTCCGTAACTTGACTTTATTCTCCTCAATGGCATGCAATTCAAGTTTGCGGGCCATCGTGAAGGCTTCGTCGAAGGTGCAAAAGGTCTGAACCCTCAAAGGGGAAGAAATATGTCTAGCGCAAGCTTGGGAGAAGAGTTCAATAAGTTCGGGCTAGGGTAAGGAAAAGGAGAGTTGATTGATGAGGCCTCTCCATCGAGCAACGAAGTCGGCTATGGATTCATCCTCGAATTGGCAGATAGAATAAAGGTCTGTGATCGAGACCTTCTTGGTGATGTTGATGGAGAAATGATCAAGAAAGAGCTGGGCCAGCTGTGTGAATGTGAAGAGGGAATGGCTGGCAAGGGAGCTATACCAGTCAAGTGCAGCACCAGAGAGGGACATAGGAAACATGCATAAAAGCAACACATCGTCATGGGTAATAAGGTAATAGGCATGTCTGAATGCCCATAAGTGTTGTTGTGGGTCTTCCTTGCATTGAAAGTGAGAAAACTTTAGATGTTCCCACTGGCTGGGATATGGCCTGATTGGGATAGAAAGATGAATGGGCTCGTTACAAATTTGCTCATATGAGAGAGCATTGTGTGAGCCAGAAACAGAGGTCTCTAGGCTGGACATCTTATCCATCAACATTTTGATGATATCTGCTGATGGATTGGCAGATGGAGCACTCCTAGGTTGTAGGGCACTTGGAAGAGGCTAGAGGAGGCATACGACATAGTTGGTTGTGCTTGGAAGGGCGCAACATAGAGATAACTAGTCGTAGGGATAGAAGAGAAGGCTAAGGGTGGTTGGGTAGAAGGCATAGCTAGGCCTGATGTTGCCACAAGAGGGTGGATGGTGGTAACAGGGGCCAATGGATAGGTAGCCACCCTAGTGTTGATAGGAGCTAGGGTAGGCAGAATAGATACAACCAAGTTCTGGAAAGGAGTGGATAGCGATTGAGTGGGCTGAGGTTGATAGGGGGCTGAAACCCCGGTGGAAGTGGGCCCAAAGATGGAGGGAGAGGCCACACTTGGAAGGTTGGTTAAGGTCTGGTCATTGGTCGAGGTGATAGCTTGAGCGTCTAAAGGTTGAAATATGGATGTTGTCGATATGGCCATAGTCGCGACAAGAGAGGTCAGCATTTCGTAAATCAGATTACCCAAGGAGTCTCGCGTTCAGCTATGTGCGAGATAGTGCTGTAAGGCTTTGACGTTGAGGTCTAAGAATCGTGCAAAATCTTGGTCCCCTTCTTAGACAATAGGAGTCTGGGGCGGGGTTGGACGTGTAGGAGTTCTTTCAGTTTTTGAGTTGAACTCCATTATAGGATTGGTTATGGACGGGGTAGACGGAAGCGGTTGATGACTCGCGTGGTTGACTAGAGCCTTGGCTTGACTGCGAGTCAGAACCATTCAAGGCAAGGAAGGCTCAGGTTTTAGAAACTGTGTTTTTCAGTTTCAGAAAACCAAGATGGATGCTGGACAACAAGAAAGCCAGTTTTTAGCTTGCTGTTTTAGAAAAAAAGTTATGGACAGAGACCAACGTCGATTTAAAAACTGATGTCGGTGGAAACTAGGTACCGATGTCGGTCAGATGACCGATGTCAGCGAGAAGAGGTTGACGACGTCGATGGTAAAACTGATGTCGGTGACTGTGCTTTCCAGAAACTTAGAGGATTTGGAAGTTTTTGGAAAGAAGAGAAGAAGAAAGACGTCCTCACTAACTCAAACAAGCAGATAGGAACAAAAAAATAGATGGAGACATGCAGGCTCTAAGCATTAGATGCCTAGGAATAATCTATTAAGATCATGTTGGCTTATGCCTTAAAGTGTGTTTGGGGAGGTTGGCTTGTAGAAGGGTCCTAGAAGAGGTAGTCTATGGATGGTTTCAGGTGTGTTTAGGTGCTCAAGAAGTCTGGGTTAGGTTTCATACATGGCCTGGTGCTAAGGAGCAAGCTCCCCTCACTTCATGAGTCCAGTGGTAAACTGGGCCCGCTTAGCCAAAATATACTTTTCCTATAGTTTAGACTCTGCCAGAGAACAGAGTGGGCTTTCCCCTTGGTGATGAAATCCAAGTAGGATCGCAGGGACGGGTAAGTTATCCACTGGGGGATGAAATCCCAGTCAGGCCTTGTCTCAGGTATGTTTCTATGCTAAATCACTTTCTACATTCAAAAGATAGAGAAAGTTGTGGAGGAATGACACCTGAAAGAGAAAGACACTAAACACGAAGAATGTTAGAAGACAAAAGGGTGGACTGCCAAGCAAGAGCTTGGTCCTAGATGTTATGTTGTGGAGTTAAAATCTTCACCAGGATGCAAACAGGAGAAGTTAAGGAGGATCCAGAGTTGCGGGGTGTTGCTGATTCAGTTGTAAGAAAAATGGCATCGGTCTGATCAGCCAACGTCGATCAGATAGCAAGAGGAAACAACCTGCATCGGTTACCAGTCAGCCGACATCGGTCATGAAGGTGCCGACGTTGGCAGCCTGTGTGAGAACAGGCAGTTCGCATGGCAAATTTGAGAGAGTCTATTTTTGGACTGCTAGTTTGTATGTTGAAGGCTAGTCGTAGTCTTGAGTTGCAAGTCTAATTATTGTAATTAGGTTAGTCTAATTATTGTAAGCATGAGATCCATATATGGACTCATGGGCTGTATTGTAAGTGTGTGCTAGAAAGCCATAGAGCTTTTAGAGAGAGCTAGTGTAGCTCCTCTTAGTTCCAAAGGGGTGCTAAGAGTGTTTGATCAGGGAGAGTTGCAAGGTCTGCAAGGTTAAGGAGCTGATCCACCAGGGTACTGGTTGAAGAAGGGTTCTTCAGGGGTGTAGAGAGATCTACAATTGTGAGTATGGTCTATTGAATTGGAGGTTGAAGGTTCATGGGAGATTTACTTGGAGCACGGTTGTGTGCTTGGTTAACTGGCAGCGTTGTTACTGACTGGTTGGAGAGGTGAACATCAATTCTATATTGGAGTTGATTGTTGGGACCAAGAGAGAGAGGGAAGAAGGTCTTGAGGATTGGCGAACCTTTGAGGTGGAGAAAGATCTTCCTTATTGTATATTCTTTTGAGTGATTATTAATACAATTGTGTATTGTCTCTCAATTCCTGTGTTGTTTCATATTTCTAGTTACTTTATATTTTTGGTTAAATTTCTGTGATTAGTTGCTAATACGAGTAGTAATCATATGTGCTCTAATTGTGGTGGAGCAAGATCCTGACAAGTGGTATCAGAGCCTTGGTTGTAGGTTCAAGAGCTGATACCAACAAGTGGTATCAGAGCTTTTGGTTGGGTTGACTAATAGGTGGTTTTAGATCTGGTAGTGTTTTTTGATTACAGGTCACTCACAGGGGTTTCAAATTGAGTGGGAGTATAGCAATGGCAGAAGAAAGTAAGCTATGAATGGAGAAACTGAATAGCATAAATGGTCTGATTGATGGAAAGAAAGAGCAGGTTAAAAGAAATCATTGGTCGGTAGCAGATCAACTTGTGGAAGCATATGTTGCAGGTAATATTACACAGGATGTTCTGGATAAAGTGGAATCTTTGTTTATAGATTCTTTTGCCTCTTTCCATGCGGCCCAAAATAGAGCATCTTTTCATGAGTATGTCTTTGGAGACTTTGGAGAGATTTATTTAGGGGTTGGAGAGCCTTGTCAGATTATAGACGAAGGGGAAGTGAAGCTGAAATTGTAGGCGAATTACTCACAGTGGTTGGAGGAAGTCATGCAGGTACCAGTCTTAGAGATGAGTCTAATTTCTTCAAGAAATTTGGGTGATGAGAGATGCATTGTAACTCTCATAGTGGATATACTTGAATTAGATGGTGGTAAGAAAGTAGGTATCCTTTATCTATCTACTTATATTGCTGATTCACCTTATGTTGCAGAGATGTGGCTTCATGGGCTTGGTCACATATGTAGGGGGAGAATGCAGGTTTTGAAGCGGAGGTCAGATGTTTTTGACAAGCTAAAGAACTGGAAGCCTTGGTGTTCATGGAGGAGATGACGGATAGAGATCAGGTGAGGAAGCTGAATTATTCTGAGCAGAGCAGGGTTGATTTGATTAGGATTTTGATCCATGGAGAGCTCGCAGGTAAAAAGTTATCACTCACAGACGAACACAGGTACCGACATCAGTCAGACAGTAACTGACATCGATAACAGGAAGACCGACGTCAGTCATGAGAAAACCGACGTCGACAGATGGGACGCCAGTGTCATCCAGGGAAACGACGTCGGCAGTTAGGTTCAGTACAGGGAGCCGACATCGGTCGGAAACAGACTGGGAGATGGCTGAGATCGGTCACTGGTACGGATAGTGGGAGGACAACAAGTCTCAAATGCTCATGTTGAGGTCAGAAATGGTAAGTGAACCTCATATTCGTTGTTCACCTTCTTTATATTGCTTATTGATGGTCAAGAACCAGGAAGATGGAAGAGGCAATGCAGGTAGAGTCCAGATACAGTGGGAGCTTGGCATGGATGAGGAGTGTGAGTCCTTGGAGAAGAACCAAATAGGTATTTGTTGGTAGAGTTGTCAGCTGGAAGTAAGCACTGAAAGACTGAATGGATTCTTGAGATAAAGAAGAGAGTGGATGGATACGAGAGATAGAAGGCCAAGGCATATGGTCTTGAAGAAGCTGGAGGATAGTGGTACAGGTATTGATAGGTGGATGACTAAGCATGGCTTCAGTCAATGTCAGTGTAACTATTGTGGTTTTGTCTTACCAGGTGGATGATGAGTTGCGACATTATCCAGTTACTGTATGTGGGTGATTTGCTAGCAGGTTTTGTACATACAGGGATTTGCTGAGCTAAAGGTAAGTTAGTTCAGAGGCGTGTCATGAAAAATTTGGAGCAGCGAAATTCTCTAGCATAAGAGACATGGAGATTTGATCTCTAGTAGGAGCTGATGTGAAGATGGTGTTGGCGGGGTTCATAATGCAGGATGCAGAATCGGAAAGCACACCAAGGGCTGGACAGTTCAAGCTTAGCTTGAAACAGGGTTCGAAATCACATGAGGTCTAGTGTAGACCTGAGTTTTCCCAAGCAGTGGGGGTTGTCATAAAGTATGGAGCCAATTCGGGGAAGGAGTATTGGAGGGCAGTTCAGTGGGACTAGCAGCAGGGTTTCTTGTTATGTAGGGTCAAGTTCTTCACTACATGGATATGTAGGTTCGGATGTGGCAGGTTACTTGAATGATAGGTGTAGCATCACATGTTGTGTGGTGGTTAGTCTTCAGAATTGATCTTGAAGAGGAATACAAGCCAAGGAATAATTTAGATGGTGTACAGGTACAAGTGCAGCTATTTATCTCCAAGTGGGAGATTGTTATGTTGTAGAGTTAAAAGCTTCACCAAGATGCAAACAGGAGAAGTTAAGGAGGATCCAGAGTTGCGGGGTGTTGCTGATTAAGTTGCAGGAAAAATGGCGTTGGTCTGATCAACTGACGTCGATTAGATAGCAAGAGGAAGCAACCGGCGTCGATTACCAGTCGATCGACATCAGTCATGAAGGTGCCGACGTCGGCAGCCTGTGTGAGAACAGACAGTTCGCATGGCAAATCTGGGAGAGTCTATTTTTGGACTGCTAGTTTGCATGTTGAAGGCTAGTCGTAGTCTTGAGTTGCGAGTCTAATTATTGTAATTAGGTTAGTCTAATTATTGTAAGCATGAGATCCATATATGGACTCATGGGCTGTATTGTAAGTGTGTGCTAGAAAGCCATAGAGCTTTTAGAGAGAGCTAGTGTAGCTCCTCCTAGTTCCAAAGGGGTGCTAAGAGTGTTTGATCAGGGAGAGTTGCAAGGTCTGCAAGGTCAAGGAGCTGATCCACCAGGGTACTGGTTGAAAAAGGGTTCTTCAGGGGTGTAGAGAGATCTACAATTGTGAGTATGGTCTATTGAATTGGAGGTTGAAGCTTCATGGGAGATCTACTTGGAGCACGGTTGTGTGCTTGGTTAACTGGCAGCGTTGTTACTGACTGGTTGGAGAGGTGAACATCAATTCTATATTGGAGTTGATTGTTGGGACCAAGAGAGAAAGGGAAGAAGGTCTTGAGGATTGGTGAACCTTTGAGGTGGAGGAAGAAGTGGCATCTTCCTTATTATATATTCTTCTGAGTGATTATTAATACAATTGTGTATTGTCTCTCAATTCCTGTGTTGTTTCATATTTCTAGTTACTTTATATTTCTGGTTAAATTTTCGTGATTAGTTGCTAATACGAGTAGTAATCATATGTGCTCTAATTGTGGTGGAGCAAGATCTTGACACTAGAAGCGCAAAGGTTTCTTGGGGGGAGTCAGTCCACTGTTAAAACATAATACTGATTAAAAATAGAAAATGATAAATGATGGAAGACAGAAAGAAAGAACTTAAGACAAATGCGTAGCTATTTAGAAGCTATCTACCTTTACACAGTCACTGAGGTCGGGGATGTTGCTGGCATCGGTCAGAGAGGTAACTGCATCAGTTATACTGCCGACGTTGGTAGGGGTACTAGCTGAGGTCGGTCGGGGCAGTAGTCAGAGACGGGTCGGGCCAAATTTTAGGACTGTGGACAGGGTCTATGGACACACAGGTTGGACTGTGGTCTTGTCTGAGGGTCAGGGAGGTCTGTTCAGGGGTTTGAAGGATTGCTTGGAGGTTTGAGGAATTTGTCTTGGGCTTGAGGGACTGAGGAAGTTGTCTGGGACTAGACTGAAAGGGTGACAGGGCAAGAGGAAGATGGACAGGAGACAGGGTCTGAGAAGGCTTTTCAGCCTCTCAGGGGAAGGATAGAGCAAGTGGTAGATAGTGGGTAGGATAGATAACTAAAATCAAATGAGATAATGAAATAAAACAATGAAATTTCTTACCTTTTTGCTTACTGACTGAAGAATGGAGGAGCTTGTTGTTGGAGCTATGGAAGCCTGTTGCAAGAAAAAAAAATTGATGTAGAGTCCCTGTACCTACTGCTGCTACTGTAGGAGGTTGAGAGAAAGGAAAATGTGAATGCCAAAGTGCCAAGAGGATTCTATTTATGGGGGGGGGCAGAATGGTTGCAAACAACCATTTTGAAGGTTGTTGACGGTGGCAGAATTGCCGACGTCGGCCGTAGGGTGGCCGACGTCGGCAATAGAAGAATGGGGATAGAGGTTAAAATTAGCCTCTGCCCGTTCTTGTACGCCGCCGGGTCGAGGGGTCATGGGGAAAATGATCATGAGAAGGCTTAATGGGAGTGAGAGGAGGATAAAGGGGAGATTTGGGGTAATAAAATCTAGGAGAGAGGTGGGGGGATCCAAGGGGGTGATCCAAGGTGGCAAGGGTGAGGTGGAAAGGGGGCCACTAAATTAAAATGTTTGAGTTATTTTAATTTAATGAATGGAGGGGACTAGGATAAGGGCTAGGACATGGGCCAAGGGGGACATGGGGGGAGAACGAAAGATGACCAAGGTGCAAACACATTTCTGGTGTCTACACTAAAGCTAGAAGCTTCACCAGGTATGGGAGATCTGACATTGGTAAGAGAAAAACTCCTGGTTCGTTGAAGGCAAGATGGCAGAGGAGAAATCTCAAAATTAGTTTGCCACACCAACTTGAATATAGGATCAACAATACCTTGAGCTCTTTGGCCTCACGTATATGGTGGATCTGCCAGAGTGAAAAATGAAAAAAAATTGAGAATGCTTCAAGTTAAAGCTTGAGGCTTTAAAATGCATGTTTGCAGTCCCCAATAGAGTCATCAAAAGTTGTTGGGTGAATATTTTGTTGTCAGCTAACTGATGACAAAATGGGTATGTCAACCACAGTACAAAGATATTGATATGGCAAAAAATGTGGGTTTACCACATCTTAATAGGATAAATCTCTCCTCTCATTAAGGGGAGGTTCCTTATGAATCACTTATATATATATATATATATAGATATATAAAAGCAAAAAATAATACTCAGGGTAGGATGACACCATCTATCTCTCTTTTTTCAGAGATGATGTTCACAGAACAAAAGAGAGATCTTGGTTGATGACTGAAAGCATTACTCTTCTTTCAGAAATGATATTCAACACAACAAAAAATCTCTTAGAGTAGTAATTAGGTCCACAAAAAAAACCCACGAAAGCATAAAGTCTTTCATTGCCTCTTTCACTGATTTGGAGCGTACGTAATAGTAGAGTGAATTAAAGCTCAAAGTCTTCACCTAAAAATACAACTAATAAAAAGAGCACAAGGATAAAATTAGCTTAAAGTCTTTGTGATATCCTTAAGAATGTCTTTAAATAATTTCCATGTATACACTTTGCTTATTCAATCAAACGGATGAGAGATTATCAGGAAAGAGAAAAGAAAAATAAAACTAAAACCAAAAATAAAGACTTACCTAAAAAACAACACGCGACGAGGGCTTGAATCTAGTGAAAACATGCTTCTTCCCGCTTGCTTGATCGTTTAGAGGCAAAGGGTAGGAGGAGGAATAGAAGAAATAGATCAAAAAGGGGCAAAAAGAGATTAAATGGGGGAAAAAATTGCCCCCAACCACTCGCCGCATGTGGCCATAAATGCCACATGCAAAAATTGAGGTAGTGTAGGGGCGGTGATAATTGCCGCTCTTGCACTAGAGTTTGAAAAGATATGCAGGGGCGGCAAATTTTGTCGCTCTTGCATGGGAGGAAAATGAAAGATGCAAGGGTGGAAAGTTTCACCGCTCTTGCATGACAGATGCAAGGGTAGTGAAAAAGCTTCCTTTGCAGGGAATAAAACAAAAAGATGCATTGGCGGCAAAAATTGCCATCCTTGCATGAAAACTCTAGAAAGCACTAACTCTAAGAAATAAAAAAATTGTCTCCTAGTCGCATCGAGATTGTAATGATTTTCGCATTTTGAAGAAAACATAATAAAGGAATGTTACAAACTTTGAATGATGTCTATTGAGCAAATGCGAGAACAAGAAAAACTTATCTAGAAAAATGAACTTAGAGAGAAAAACACAAAATGTACAAGTTTTATAAGGGTTGTTCCAAAAATGAGCGTAGCTAAATTTGGGAACAACACTTGGGAGGGGGAATTTTTTTGTGTTTGTATTGCATCCTATCATGTCTTTTGCTATTTTGTCTAAACTAATTTTTAGACTGTCATTTTCAAGGTTTTCATCAACTAAAACATGAGTATCTTCTATGGTCAAAAAATAATTACCCATAACCGAAAACTCAAACAGAATTTGGGCTTTAGGGGCTGATGTTTGAGTGACAACATATTTTGTTTCCTTTTTAGGAAATAACCTCTACATGATGCCTTTGACAGGGATCCTCGCTTCAGATAGGTGCATGCTCAGTTCTCCACCAACATCTTTGCAAAATATTTGCCCTAAAAGAATACTGTATGAGGCTAAAACATCAGTCACTATGACTATCATCTTGATCTTTTTGTCTGAGAATGCTGCAAATGCAAATTGGGCATCCTTGATTTGTGCCAATGGAGGTACTTGTTTGTTCTCCATGGAGAAACACCTCCCAAATGTCTTGGTCAATGTGAAACCAAGAGATTCTATCATTTTGGCAGGCATGATGTTAGGACCCAAAAGCACAATTGATTACCATATACAAGCAACTAAATGCATAATTTAACCAGAATCACAAGTAACTAGAATTTAGAAACAACACAAAATATGAGAGACAATACCCAATTGTATTATACTCTTCCAGAAGGAAATACAACAAAGAAGATGCCATAGTCTTCTTCCTTACACTCCTCTAGGGCTCCCACACCTCTAGGGCATAAAAAGTAAATCTCTTCAAGAGCTCACTCTCTCAATTATGGTCACAACAATCAACTCAAACATAGAGTTATTTTTCACCTCCACCAGTCAGTAATAATACTGCCAGTCCACCAGTCAGTAACAATACTGCTAGTACAAACAAGTATGTAACGTACTCCAAGTAGATCTCACCTGATCTTGTTCCTTGATGTGTTGCTGTCACCTTTGATCTCACTACCCCACAGATCTCCTTTGACCTCATTACCCCACAGATCTCCTTTGACCTCACACACACACCTGTAGATCAATTGACCTTACTTACCACATGTAGATCTCTACCTGATCTTGCACACCTGCAGACCAACCTGATCTTACATACCATGAAGAACCCTTGTCCTCCAAAGCAGCACCCCTGTGAATCTTCTACCAGACCTTACTCTCTCACAGATCTATCTGATCATACACACTTGGAACTATGGCACTATGAGGAGCCAAGCTTGCTCTCTCTATCTAGCACCTAGGGAATCCCTGCTTTGATCCCTCACACCTTACAATACAGCCCATGAGTCTATTATATACATCCCATGCAAACAATAATTAGACATCTAATTATAATAATTAGATCCATAGCTCAAGACTAAAATTAGCCTTTAACATGCAAAAAACTAGTTTGTCAAACTAATTGTTCATCAAATAGTAGTTCTATAACCGCACAGGTGACCGACATTGGTCCCTATCTGGCTAGAGATGATTGATGTCAGCCAATAATTGACTGATGTCAGTTTCTCTGCTCACTGTATATGACCAATGTCAGTTGATCAGATCGATGTCGATTTCTCTACAACTTAGCAACCTCTCAACAACCTCCTCCATGTTTGCATCAGTGAAGCTTTTAGCTCCACAACCTAACAATCTCCCACTTGGAGATAAACAACTGCACTATACCTATACCTGTACACCGTCTAATTTATTTTTTGGCTTGTATCCCTCTTCAAGCTCAACCTTGAATACCAACCACCACAAAACCTATGATGCACCTTCTGTCATCCAAGTAATCTGCCATATCTAAAGTGCTTGACCCTACATAGCATGTTAACCTACTGCTGGTCCCTCTCAGATACCTAAGAATCCACTGAACCGCTTTCCAGTGCTTCCTTTCTAGATTGGCCACAAACTTGCTGACAACTCCCACTACTGGGGCAAAATTAGGGAGTACACATGTACTCAACCTCATCATGTGATTGGGGACCCTATTCTATGAACTGTCCATCCGTAGGTGTGTTTGCCATACTACATCCAACACTACCTTCACACAATCATTCTGAGACAACATCAACTTGTGATCTTCCCTATCTTTAGGATTACTCATGCTAAAGAATTTCACTGCTCCCAAATTCTTCATGACATACCACTAAACTAACTTTACCTTTAGCTAAGCAAAACCCTGCATGTGTGACCCTGCAACAAGCATACACACAACATACAGTAACAAGATAATGTTGCAATCATCGTCCAACCTGGTAAATAAAACACAATGGCTACAATGACACTGACTAAAGCCATGCTTTGTCATACACCTGTCAAACTTGTACCACTATCCTGCAGCTTCCTCAAGACCATATAACCTGGTCTTTTGTCTCACATATCTATTCACTCTATTCTTTAACCAAAGAATCCATTCATCTTTTAGTGCTTTCATACCGGCTGGCAACCCTACCAAATATCCTGTTTAGTTCTGCATCCTAGGAATCAAATTCCTCATTCATGCCATGCTCCCAATGTTTCCTAGATCCTTCTTGCTCTGCAGTGAGCAACAAGTATAAAGAAGAATAATAATGAATTTGAGGCTTACTTACCCTTTCAGTCCTCCATATGAGCATTTAAGACTCCTTGACAGCTTACTGTCTACCCAAAATCTATTCCAGTGACCGACCTCAGTCACCACACAGTTTGCATCTGACTGACGTCAGTTCCATGCAACTGTCTTGACTACCGATGCTAGTTTCCTAACTGATGTCAGTGTCTACCTGTCACCAACATTGGTTCCCTGACTGATGTTGGTCTTACCCTGCCTGACACCACCGGCTCTAGTCTGCACATGACTGACATCGGCACATGTTTATTCGATGCCAATTCCTCTTAATCCACACTGATACCTGTGTTCTCCTGTGAGTGATGAATTTTTACACGTGAGCTCTCTTTGGATCAAAACCCTATCCAAACTATCCTGCTTAGAGTTACTCAGCCTTCTCCACTGATCTCTGTCTATCATCTCCTTCATGAACACCAAGGCTTTCCAGTTCATAAGTCTGTCAAAGACATCTAACTTCCTCTTAAGAACATGTATCTCCTTCTTGCTCTTGTGACCAAGCCTACAAAGCCACGTCTTCACAATAGAAGAAGAATCAGTAACATAAGTAGATAGATAAAGGATACCTACTTTCTTACCACCTGCTAATTCAAGTGCATCCACTGTGAGAGTTTCTGTGCATCTCTCATCACCTAACTTTCTTGAAAAAATTAGCCTCATCTTCAGAACTGGGACCTGCATGACATCCTTCAACACCCATGTGTTGGCTGTCTACAATTTCAGTTGCACTTCCCCTTTGCCAATACTTTGACAAGGCTCACCAACTCCTAAATAAATCTTTCCAAAGTCTCCATGGACCTTAACATGGAAAAATACTCTATTTGGGGCTGCATGGAAAGAGGCAATAGAATCTATAAACCAAGATTTTACTTTATCTAAGGAACGTACAAGAGTAATCCATGCAACAATACCTGCAACACATGCTTCTTCATTCCCTTTATACTGATCCGCTATCAACCAACAATTTTTTTTCCTACTCTTTCTTTCCATAACTCTGTAATTAATCATTCATGCCATTGAATTCCTCCATTCTTAGTGTACTTTCTTCTGCCATTGCTATACTCCCACTCAATCAGAAACCCTTGAGAGTGACTTGTAATCAAACACAAACTTGCTCCCTGCAACCTTAGCTCTGATACCACTTGTTAGGACTCAAAATCACAATTGATTACCATGTACAAGCAACTAAATGCAAAATTTAACCAGAATCACAAGTAACTAGAATTCAAAAACAACACAGAATATGAGAGACAATACCCAATTGTATTAATACTCTTCCAGAAGGAAATATAACAAAAAAGATGCCACAGTCTTCTTCCTTACACTCCTCTAGGGCTCCCACACCTCTAGGGCATAAACAATAAATCTCTTCAAGAGCTCACTCTCTCAATTACGGTCACAAAAATCAACTCAAAAATAGATTTGTTGTTCACCTCCACCAGTCAGTAACAATACTGCCAGTCTACCAATCAGTAACAATACTTCCAGTATAAACAAGTACGCAACATACTCCAAGTAGATCTCATCTGATCTTGCTACTTGATGTGTTGCTATCACCTTTGATCTTGCTACCCCATAGATCTCTTTTGACCTCACACACACACCTACAGATCAACTGACCTTACTTACCACATGTAGATCTCTACCTGATCTTGCACACCTGCAGACCAACGTGATCTTACATACCATGAAGAACCCTTGTCCTCCAAAGTAACACCCCTATGGATCTTCTACCAAACCTTGCTCTCCCATAGATCTACCTGATCATACACACTTGGCACTATGGTACTATGAAGAGCCAAGCTTGCTCTCTCTATCTATCACTTGGGGAATCCCTACTTTGATCCCTCACACCTTACAATACAGCCTATGAGTCTATTATATATATCCTATGGAAACAATAATTAGACATCTAATTACAATAATTAGATCCATAGCTCAAGACTAAAATTAGCCTTTAACATGCAAACAACTGGTTCATCAAACTAACTGTTCGTTAACTAGTAGTTCTGGAACCGTATAGGCAATCGACGTTAGTCCCTGTCTGGCTGGAGATGACTGACGTCAATTGATAATTGATCGATGTCGATTGCTCTACTCACTATATATGACCAACGTTGATTGATCAGACTGACATTGGTTTCTCTGCAACTCAACAACCTCTCAACAACCTCCTCCATGTTTGCATTAGTGAAGCTTTTAGCTCCACAACCTAACACATGACATTGTCAGATGCACCTAAATCTATGATACAATTGCTCAGTTTATGACCATTTATCAATAGGGAAACATAGAAAGGCTCTATTTTCCCAAGGGAAATAATAAGAGTAACGACAAATTTTTTTGGGATGGACATGTTCTTTGGGGAATCATGAGTTACCTTCTTAGCAGCTTATCCTACAGGGACAACTTTATTCTTCACACACTAAACTAACCTATCCAACTATTCAGGATTGGCTTGTAGGAATTCAAATTCAGACATTTGAATTTTGGTCTTCTTGACATGGTCAATTACATCAAATGACTGAAATGGGTTAAGGACAAAGAAAGGTAGTTCATCTTTCTAGTTTTTAGGAGGGGGAGGACTATTCTATGGAATTGAAGTTAGAGATGGAGGAATGCTTGATGTACTTACCTTTTTATTATTCATGGGGTGCTTTGGTTGAAAAGGTAGAGAAGTTTCTCATTTGGCAATTGAAATTATAGGTTGAGAACTTTCCTCTATTTTTTTTATCAACTTGCTGGGCTGACTGGTTCTAGGACTGAGTGAATATAGTATATGATCCATCAACTGCTTCACTTTTACCTCTAGGTTCATCTTGGTAAATTAGAAAATCAATGTTGGAGTCACCAGCTAATTCTTTCTGGCCTTCTACAAAGAGATCAACGTCATTTTCTTAATTCAATTAAAATTGAAAAGAGAAATTAGATTTTATTTCGAGATATCCAACTGTTGAATTGGTTAGGGGTGCTTCAATGGTAAGTTTCCCCTACAAACTATTAAATTGGTTGGGGGTGCTTCAATGGCAAGTTTCCCCTATAGGAGAAGAAGATGATTTGGATATCCTTAATTTTTGGTAGTGTTGCTTTAGTATGATTGATTGGAGAATGTCCTTCTTGGCATATTTCTGTATGAAGGAGCTGAAGATATCCCTTGTGCCATTTGCTTCTTGAGAGCTAGCAACTCATTCGCCAGCTTCTGCACCATTGGATTAGTGGTACATGTAGAAAGATATTCAAAAGATGAAGAGGATTTACCTCTATTTAGATCTCTCTTTATCTTTCCTACCAAGATAAGGCCATCTTTAACCTTAGTGGCCAAATTCTGTGCTGCAACAAGGTCTATTTGGCTAGCACATCTCAGAAAAAAATTTACTTCAGGCAGTTGAGAGTTGATAAAAAACATTTGAGATTCTTAAGTGTTGGATGAGCAATATCAAGAATCTTGTTTCTTAATTTATCGAACTTGGCTATGAAATCCCTCATTGGTTCATGAGGCTCTTTCTTCATTTGTGTGATTTGAGCCAGCAAGGCATGTGCATCTTTTGTAGGTTTGAATCTAGCTTCAACCTTAGCTTTGAGGGTGTTGCAGTCAGTCACTGATCTAGCTTGTAGGTGGTAGAACTAGTTTGTAATAGCACCTTGTAGTGTTTCCATGAAAAGTCTGATTGCCACATCCTCAAATTCTACACCTATCACACCACAGGCTATGATGAAGGCTACAATATGTTCGTTAGGATGAACCTTCCCATCACCATAGAATTTAGAATTTTTTTTTTGAGCTACGTGGAAGTTCATGCAGGGATGGAGTCAAATTGAGTGGGCTAAAAGAGTTACCCTAGGGGCCTTAGATTGCCATTGTATGACTGTGGAAAGGTGGAATAACAAATCTTAGAAGGGTAAGTATTGGTAAAGCTTTATTAATAGTAGAAATGGACACTTTGCTTGGTAATGGATACTTGACTTTAGTAGGAGGAAAGCACTTGGTTTGTTGGAGGTGAGATGGTGAAAGAAATAGCTCATTATTACTTTGCTGTACCAACTTGAATATAGGGTTGATAATACCTTTAGCCTTTTGGCTTTGCGTATAGTGTGGAGTTGCCAGATTGTAAAACAAAAATTGGAAAGAATTGGCCCTACTTTAGCTTAAAGCTTGAGGCTTAAAACTACGCATTCTATTCTAATTGGTGTGGAGGTGGAGGGAGATGGTAAGGTTATAATGATAATGGGTTTGATACACAATGGAGTCACTAGAGTCTCTAATGAATAAGGGTAGGGACTAATTTAATCTAAAACTTGAGGCTTCAGATTGCACGTTCATCCCTAGTGGAGTCACCAAAAATTGTTGAGTGAATATTTTGTCGATTAGCTAACTGATGAGAAAAATAGGTCTCTTCAACCATAGCATAGGGAAATTGGTTAGCCAGATGTGTAGGTTTACTACATCAAAAGGGGACAAATCTCTCATCTCATCAAGGGGAGGTTCCATGTAGATATGCAGGAGATATATATTATATATATAAACAAAAAATAACACTCAAGGGTAGGATAAACCATCTATCTCTCTTTTTTCAGAGATGATGTTCAAAATTCAAAGGAGAAATCCTGGTGAAATGATAGAAGATACTCCTCTTCTTTTAGAAGTGTTGTTCAGTAGACAAGAGGAATCTTTTGGGTGATGATAAGTAATTGTAATAGGATGCAGTAACACAACAGGATGAAATGAGGCACAAAGTCTCCACCTCAACTGCCAAAGAGTGAAATAAGAAAGACAATGAGGGTGCAAAGTCATCCTAAGGTCTTTTACACAGAAACAAAATACGAAGGATAATGAGGGCACAAAGTCATCCCAAGATTCTTTACATAAGAATAGAAAACTAGACAAACTAAAGACAATTGTGGCAGCACAAAGTCTCTCCACAACTGGCTTCAGAACACCTTCCTGATCACTTTCACTAATTTTGCTTATTTAATCAAATGAACAAAAAATGTACTAAGGAAATAGACATAAGAACAATTTCCCCAACAACCAAGCTATTCCAGCACAAAGTCCTAAAAGTCACTTATTTTTTTTATTCAAATAACGAAATATGATCAACAATCTAAGCTCAAAGTCTCAGTAATGTCTTTCAATTTGGGTAGAATTTCATTTCTGATTACAGACTAGAATCCCTAAAATAATAAGAGAGTCCAATATATAGTGCTCTAAGAAAGAATTGGGTGCTTTGTTTCACAAAAATGTGTTATGATGCATTCAATACCTTTAATATATTTTAAATTTTGTTCATGGGCTATGCTAGAATCAAGCATCAATTTTTATATGGGCCACCTAATGTATTTTCTAATGTGTGCATAGCTATTTGCTTTACTCAATATAGAGAAATGGGCCATGCCATTGAATGTTCGTGCTCTTTCGATGTCTACCTAGTGGTTTTACCTCCTAAAAACATATCTTATGCATGGATATTTATGATCTTTCTCTATCATTCCCCCTTTTCTTATTGTATTTTGTCATTATCTGTGTGATCTGAGCTCTCGAGCTATCTCTTTAGCTGGTCACTAAATTTGTTCACAGGATCTATGCTGTATTTAAAAATCAACAAATATTTCATTATCTTAAATTTGACGTCCATAGGGACATCAATGGTTCAATCACTTCCCTAGTTCAATCGCTTTTTTAGTTCAATGACTTTCTTGGTCTTTGATTGGACCATTGTTTTTTGTCCTCTGCAAGGGTACCTATCCTTAGTTCACTACCCTCCACAAGGGCACTTGTTCTTTCAACTTTGGGACACTCCTTTGAAACGTCCACGTTGAACCTTTGAACCTTTGAATCATTGAACCATTTTGGTTCAAAGTTTAATCAGTTCATTGGTTCATCTTTCAGGCTTTGAGAAAGGTCTATTTTACTCATTACCTACCCTCTGCAAGGGTATTTTGGCCTGTGGGATTTGGGGCACTCTTTTTAATTGACCACTTGAACCTACTAATTGAAACTTTGAATGTTCCTTTGAAACCATCTGTCGCTGCCTTTTTCTTTACTTGAGGCTACTTTCCATTGATTTCAACAAATGACACTTGGTAGCTTCTACTGGGCTTTACAAAGGACATGTGGTGACTTTCACTACTTTTTAGATACCTTTTGAGAGTCATGTGGAAGATGACACATGGCAGCTTTCACCGAGCTCTTAGAGATACTATGGAAACATTCAGGACTCTTTTGGATTTACATAGACGATGACATGTGGTGCGTTTCACTCAAGTTTAGCCACTCACTTGAGACCCACCATAGTCCTTAATAAAAAGAAGAAGTTGTAGATGTTGACACATGGCAACTTCCATTGAGTTTTATAGATGACACGTGGCACGTTTCATTGCTTTGAAAGTTACTAGAAACTGTGTCTCGGTAGATGACACATGGCAGCTTCTGTTGCACTTTATAAGGGACACGTGGCACATTCCACTGCAACTTTATGAGGGACACATGGTGGATTTTTGGGATTTTATTTACTCGATGGGTTTTCTATTTTGGTGGACTTTTCCTTCAGACAAAAAGTTTGAAGGAATTCTTTCAGACAATTTATCCGAAGGAAATCTTCCTTCACTTTGCCTTTGCTTTCCATTAGGTTTTTCATCAGGGTTTCTTCTCGAGTGAATTCCTTCAAACAAAAAGTCTGAATGATTCTTGACTTAACCATTTTGTTGCATTCCTTTCCTAAAAGAGAACTGTGCCCTCCGCAAGGACTTGTTCAAGCATGGAACTATCCTTTAGGTTTTTACAATGGTCTATCTACTCCTTGCCTACCCTCTGCAAGGGTTATTTGTCCTTTGGCTTTGCCTTAGTCAATTTTCCACTGATCTCAATAGGTGACACATGGTAGCGTCCACTATGAAATAGTTGAGGATATGTGGCAACATCTACTTAACTTATAAAGGATTTGGATGCCTTTTGAGAGTCCTACAGAAGATGACATATGGCAGCTTCTGCTAAGCTTTAGAAACACTATAGATACACTTGGGACTCACTTGGATTCATGCAAATGTTGACACTTGGTGCGCTCCATTTATCTTACAAGGGACACATGGCAGGTTTCGTTGCTTTGAGAAGCAAATCATAATGTGTCTTGATAGATGACACTTGACAGCTTCCATAATTTCTTCATGATAGAAAAAATGGCTAAGTGATAAACTTGTTTCTCTCCTGTAGAGTCTATAGAAACTAACCTGTGAAGTATGTAGAAATGAGCTTATAGAACTGGCAGAGTCCATAGATTCAAGCTTATAGAGTCCATATATTTAAGCATGCAGATTTCGTAGAAATCTAAAAAAGATTGAATAATAAAGAATTTGAATACTCAGAATAATTTTTGAGAAGGGGAGAGAGGATTTTGGTTTGTTGGACCAAAATAGTTCAAATGTTGTCCCAAAAATGAGTGATATTTTTGGGGGACAACAACTGGCTCTAATTGGGGAACTTCTTTTAGTTGGAACAATTGAGAGGAGTAGAAACTAGAATCTCCAGTGCCTTGAAGTATGCCATTGGGCTATGGAGTCGTGCTACCCAAAAAGAAAGGTGACAAAAATAAAAACAAAATCACAAAAATAGAAATAAAGACTATATAAATATACATATGTACAAGCTGATCTTATCTAATACTTCATGAATTGAAGTGCTTCAGATGCTACCCATTGTAAGGCAGAGAGAAGAGCGTGCCATCTTGATATTTCAATAA
Organism: Torreya grandis; assembly: GCA_037957365.1. Classification (NCBI taxonomy): domain Eukaryota; kingdom Viridiplantae; phylum Streptophyta; class Pinopsida; order Cupressales; family Taxaceae; genus Torreya; species Torreya grandis. Next base: position 585,355 of record JARHVA010002878.1, on the reverse strand, counting down.
GAAGCTATTCTCACCATTGAGTTGATGGATAATAAATGGGACTCTCCAAAGAGAATCAAACTTTCCATGCATCCCCTTTGGTTCTCTTCTCTTGTCCCATAGTAGGACTTGATCTCCAACCTAAAAATCATGGTTTTTTGCCTTCTAGTCGAAGAGCTTCTTCACCAGACTTTGATAGGTAGAAATTCAGTCTACCACCATAGTTCTTTGCTCATCCAGCTCAGTCAAGCATATAATCATCTTATCAAGGGGGCTTTCATATATCTGATCTTCAATTGCCTTAGTGAATTTTAATGCAGGCAATTCCAAGGTGATTGGTATCTCAGCATTGATACCATAAAAAAGTTGGAAAAGAGACATATCAATTACCCTTTTTAGTATAATTTTGTTTACCCACAAAGCATCAACTAATGCTTTATGCCATATTATTTGGTTGTCATCTACCAGCTTCTTGATGATAGTCATCAAGTTCTTATTACTTGATTAAGTTTGTCCACTCCCTTGTGGAAAGTAATCAAAAGAGTGAGAAAAGGTGATCCCATAGTAAAAATAGAACTAAGTGATATCTTGGGAAGTGAAATAGGTTGCATTATCTGTGACAATCTTGGTTAGGACCCTAAACCTAAAAATGATATTCTCTTTAAAGAAATTGCACACTACTTTTAAAGTAGCATGCTTGGTTGGGATGGCTTCCACCCACTTGGTGAAGTAGTCAGTTGCTATAAGGATATAATCATGTCCAACACTTGAAGATGGGTTTATAGCTCCAATAAAATCAATTCTCCATTGCTGGAATGGTTCTTCTATGACCACTGTCTTGAGAGGCAAAGAAGCTAACTTGGGTCTCCCAAAAAACTACTAGCATAATTCATATTTTCTTACCCACTTATATACATCTTGAAAAAGAGTTGGCCAATAACACCTGGCTCGCATAATCTTGTGGGCAGTTACAAGAGTAGAAAAATGTCCTCCACAAGCTAGATTGTGGAAAGATTTCAAAAGTTGGCTTTGCTGCTGCTTGTCCACACAGTGAAGGAACACTCCATCAAGGCCCCTCTTGTACAAGCCATTGTCCCAAAGGACAAAATTGATAGCTTTCAACTTGATAGTCCTCCTTTCTTTGTAAGATAGGTGAGCAGGACACTCACCATAAGTAAGAAAATGAGAAATATCTGAATACCACTCATTCGTGGTGGAGACAAAGAGGACTGTCAGTGTGTCTTCCACTTCTGCTTTTTCATGCTCTATTTCTTCTACTTTGTTATCAGCAATTAATTGGCAGAGGCCTTTTCCTCATACTAACTTTGTTGGCTTGATGACTAGATCAAACTCTTGGATCTTTGCAATCTAATTACCTCTTTTCATCCCAAACTCCTGTTGAGTTAGTATGGATTTGACTGTGGTATCAAGAACCAAGGTAGTAGTGCAAGAATTCAAGATGTAGAAATGGAAATGTTTGAATACCTTCACCAATGCATAAGCATGCTTCTCCATGTTTGAATACTTTAGCTCATGAGCTTTGAGAGGGCAACTCATGAAAAAAATGAGAGATTCCATACCTTCTTTATTCTATTGAATCAAAATTGCTGAAAACATGTGTTCAAAAGTATATCTGTATATGATAAACTTTTTGTTGTAGTCTGGACAAACCAAAATTGGGGTGTGGCAATGGCAGTCTTGATATCCTCAATTACTGACTTGCCTTCTTCAGTCTAGCTGAAGGTAGCCTTTTCCTTCATCATGTTTACAATGTGTCGAGTCTTCTTAGCAAACTTAGGATGAACTTTCATAAAAAATTCGCCTTTTCAAAGAAAGAGTGAATAGTAGTCTTACTTGTAGGCAAGGTAAGCTCTTGGATAGACTTGACTCTATCTGAGTCAATCTTTATGCCTCCTTTGGACACAATGTGTCTAAATTTTTTTTCCTCTGTTACTCTAAAAATTGACTTCTTGGGGTTCAAGGAAATGCCATTTTGGTGGAAGCACTCTAGCACTTATTACAAGTGGCGTATATGATCTGGGTGATGCTTAAAAAAGACAATCAATCATCAAGATAAACTACAATGAACTTACCCATTTCATCCTTGAAAGAAAGGTCCATTGCTCTCTAAAAGGTGGCACCAACATTTATTAATCCAAAAGGCATCCTTCTATATGCAAACGTGCCCCAAGGTGTGGTGAAGGTAGTCTTGTGTTGGTATGCTTCACTAACTTCAACTTGATTGTATCTTGAGAAGCCATCTAGCATTGATAATATCTTTGAACTAGTCACTGTCTGAAGCACCTTATCCATGATGGGAAAAGGGTAGTTATCCTTTACGGATGACTGATTCAAGTTCTTGAAATCCACATAGATGCAAATTTCACCATTTTTCTTTCTCACAAGGACTATGTTGGCAATCCATGTGGAATGATGGATTGGAAAAATGATTTTAGCATTCAACATTTTTTGTACCTCAAACAAAATAGTACCTAATATCTTTAGATTATACTGTCAAGATTTTTGCTTGTAAGGTACTGAGTTAGCCTTGAGTGGAATGTCATGGCAGATTTCATCAGGCCTAAGAGACTTCAAGTCATCATAGGAGTATGCTAAGACATCCATGTATTGGTGGAGTAGAGCAGTGAAATTGAATCTCTCTTCAGGAGTGCAACACTTCCCAATATTTACTATTTTGAGATCTTCTTTGGTACCCAAATTTATCTAATCAAACCGTTGGGAGGAGCTTGAATCTATTTGTTGCTATTTGATGAATCTATCATGTTTATCAAATATCTATTCGAGGGAAACTAATTTTTTTAGAATTTTATTCACATTGAGTTGCAAGAATTCTTCATCTGCATCTGAGTTTATTTCAAGAGCTGATTCAAGCTTCTGATGATTAGTACCTTCAAAGTGCAACTGTTTGAAGCTGTCTCTTTGTTATAGAAAGGCGATGATTTGGTTGTCATTGTTAAATACCTACCAATGACTAAGATTATCAGGTACACTTAGTCAAAAGACTAGCTTGATGGTGTATTTATCTCCTGTGAAGTCTGGATGAGGGACTAATAGAGTTGTTGAAATAGCTAGTGCATTAGCTCTGTCATTGGATTCCCTGGGTATGGTAGAGATGCTGAAAGCATCAAAGCTTTCAATTTGATTCCAAACTAGATTGTAGTAATGGCGTAATCTCTCATTTTTGGTTTGATATAGGTTCCTTACCTGACAAACTACCAACTCGACATCTCCTTTGGCATGAAGGAGTTTGACGCCCTTATCTTTAGCTGCTTTCAATCCAAGCAAAAGGGATTCATATTCAATAGTATTGTTAGTATTGATGAACTGTAACTTGTACAAAGAGGAAAAATATCTACTTGAGAAGATATCAACACAATCCCAACCCTTGAACCAGTAGAGGAACAACTGCCATCAAATTCTAGCATCCATACCTTATTTGAAACTGATCCTTTCTCAAATTTCTCTTTTCTTGGGAGGGGGAATTCTTTTGTGTTTATATTGCATCCTATCATGTCTTCTGTAGTTCTATCTGAACTAATTTTTAGACTGTCATTTTTGGGGTTTTCATCAGCTGAAACATGAGTATCTTCTGTGGTAAAAAAATAATTACCCATACCTAAAGACTCGAACAAAATTTAGGCTTCAAGGGTTAATGTTTGAGTGACAACATATTTTGCTTCCTTTTTAGGAAACAACCTCTGCATGATGCCTTTGATAGGGATCCTCACTTCAGATAGGTCCATGCTCAGTTCTCCACCAACATCTTTGTAGAAATTTTGCTCTAGAAGAAGCTATATGAGGCTAAAACATCAGCCACTATGATTGTCATCTTGATCTTTTTGTCTGGGAATGCTGTAAATGTAAATTGGGCATCCTTGATTTGTCCCAATAGAGGTACTTATTTGTTCTCCATGGAGAAACACCTCCCAAATGTCTTGGTTAGTGTGAGATCTGCTAACCAATTTTGCCCACAGGCAAAATTTCAGTCACCTTCCTCCCCTACTGTTTAATGCCAGTCATCATTTCAGGTCGCTCAAGTTCGATGCAAGTGATTCATGGCTTGGTTTAGGTGTTTCTACAGCTTTTGGTTCAAAGGGTTCATCATTCAGTTTAAGCATCTCATTTCAATAGTGTTGAACCTTCATATCATTGAACCATTGAACCGATTTTTTTTGGTTCAACGGGCTGGGTTTAACGTACTTAGTTCAAGACATAAGTTCATCGGCCTTGGTTCAAGAGTCCGTCGGTGCACTTGGTTAAACCTTTGAATCATTGAACCATTCTTGGTTCAAAGACTTGGTTCAAGGGTGTGTCCTTGGTCGAAGGGCAGTTTAAAAGGTTCAGTACCCTTCCAGAGGGCTGGCACTTCAAACAAAGGATCGGGTAAGACAAAGTTCAAAGTTCAGGTTCAAGTTGGTTGAAATTGGTTAAGACTCAAATTCCTTCAGACTTTTGTCTGAAGGAATTCCTTCAGACAAAAATTCTAAAGGAATTTGGGTAGGCTATTCAAAGACTAAGCAGAAGCCTGGGAGCAATTCGCAGAAACCAAGGGACCCACTGAAAGACCCCAAAGGGCAGGTGCCCTTGCAGGGACTTCCGGTCTAGTTCAAGGGACTTTTCAAAAGGCTAGATGGGCCAAAAAATATACTAAGGCAAAAGTGCCTGCTGAGGTATTAAGGAGAAAACAAAGCCACAGAGGAAATCCAGCATGGACCTGACTGACATGGCAAAGGACTCGAGGATGTCTCAAAGGATGTCAAATTTGACAAAGCCAGATAGCCGTTGATGTTCAAAGTGATGATGGCCATATAGATGTCAAATTTAGCAAATGAAATGGCCACTTGAAGGCATTAACCAAGAGCTAGAAATGCAGCGACCCACTCGAATGTTCGCTCCTGAGGGCCAAGAAACTAGATGAGACAAAATTGAGAAGGGACAAGAATGACATGGTGCAGAAGTGACAAGGCAGTCCAAGTGGCAGGAGAAGGTGATTTATTGCCTATTAAATCCCCAAATGGTGCAAACAACAAGCAACATGGCCCGTGCATTTTAAAAGGGGACAAATTTCAATCTATTGGCAGAAAAGAGGGTGCAGCCTATGTTTCACATTAATTCTCAAACACCAAAGTCAAACTTGGCACTCATACAACATGGTTCCAGCAGGCTTCTTCTAGAATGATGACATTGGCAACAGTGTTTTCCTCTCCCAATGAGGGGATGCGATAGACCAACTTGTCAAAGAAGCACCAAGTTCCCTTCTCTCTTTCTATATATATTATAACTTGGTCATTTTGTAATCATCTTCCACATTTTTGTCAAGGGTGCAACCCTACAAAATTTCACCTGAATCAAATAAACATAGTTTTTACCTCCATTTGGATAGATATTTTTCAGAGCATGTCTTGAGTGTTTGTCTGTGTTCAATCATTATTTCTTGATGCTCTCATAGGTTCAACACCAGGAGACCTATTGTCTACAAGCTGCCATTTCTACAGCTGAAAGGAGAAGAGCTGACATTTGGAAAACCAAAATAGAGGAAGTTACTTACAGTGTGCATTTTACAATGCCTTAGTGATTTTTTATTTCTTGTGTTTTCATGAAAGCCTCCCTACCAGTTTCTTGTAGCCTGGTCCTTTTTCCAAGTGTATAGAGTATGTATGTATTTGTCTGATTCTTAGTGTGGATGTGGGAAGGTTGACTTATTTTGGTGTATCACCTCTTTAGAGTAGGTTTGTTTTCCTGTATCTTCCTCCCTTTTCACCCCCCTTTTATATATCTATATATATGTGTGTTTTGCACTTGCTAAAACAAACATGATGCATCAAAGGGAGCTAGCCCTTATCTATAGACTCTCCCCTCTAGCTTTACCAGTCCCATAGGTGAGAGGGGAGTTTTTATGTTGCGAGGAGAAGATAAGAGTTTGACTTCGTGTCACTAGGTGCATTTTCCTACGTCAACAGTTCTAGCACGCCTGGTGGGATACAGTTTGACAATGCAATAAGGTTTCAAGATTGAAGCTAGTCCTGTTACAATAAATTAAATATTTTTAGCATCTGGCAACTCTGAGTTAAATTTACTGGTTAAGCAGCCTAGTGCCATCAGAAACCATTTCTTGTATGTATAATCCTTTTGTGCAAAATCATGGGTTTTGTTTTCCTTCATGTGAATATAATTAGGCTCCAGATATTTATGGAATCACCTCAAGCAGCCCTCCTACTTGCCCTACAATGATAAGGGAGGTGGCACTAGAGTTTGAGAGGCAGATAATGGAGATTAATATGCTGGAAGAGTAGTACAGGTATCAACAGGAGTTGATGTATAAAGAAGAGTTTTTGTTTAGGCAAGCACAAGCCTTGCAGTCCATGGAGGAAGAGGTAACAAAATGGAGAAATCCATCTATTCAAGGCAGTCAGCCTTGCATGCCCCTTCTTAATATGAAGAAAGCCTTTTTTTTTACACCAAATCCTTTCTATCAGATTGCACTTGCTCACTCCAGCTCATCAAATACATTCGCTCTCAATCCCGCGCTCCTGGCTTTTCAACACCAGCTAACATCAAAACAACCTCCCATGGAGATAAACCTTATAAACTCCTTAGATTATGAATTTTCCATTGGGGGAAATACCACAAACTAGCACATCTCTCTCAGACCTGATCTTACCCAACAAGATGATGCTGGTCACCTCCAAGAAAGACTCTTTCAGGATAACCTAGCTAAACAAATTGAAGATTTAGAGGCTAGGATGAGGTTGCTTCTTGAAGGAGAGTTAAAACTTCTAGACCTTGTAGAGGAGCCCCAGGACCTTGTGGAAAACAAAGTTGCTTCCTGTTCACAGGAGCAAAATTCAAATTTTGAAATCCTAAATTGGGGGAAAATAGTAGAATCATGGGGTAGAATGGAGGAGGAAAAGCAAGGTTTTTCTCAAAACCTTGAAGAAGCTGAGACTGATTCTGCTGATGACGATGCTGGCAACCTCTAGGAAAGGCTCCTTCAAGAAAATATAGCCAGGAGAATTGTAGAGTTGGAGTCCCAAATGAGATTCCTCAGCCAACGTGTGGTGGACCTATCTGAACCCAGTCCATCCACACACCTCCAAGAGAGCTATCATGCCACACCTGATATTAATGAAGTGTTGACCAAGTGGAAGGAGGAGAATCATTCGATTCTAGCTCAAGGACTGCCTCCTCTTCCACATGTTTTATCCACTTCACCCCTTCTCAAGGAGGAACCTATTCTACAAGAGATAGGTGAAGAGTAGAAGATTCAATCTGCAATTCTTTAGGGGGCTATCATGAGCGATAATGAAAAAGAAATCATCATTGATGCTTCTTGTGAAGACCTTATCAGTAGTGGAGAAGATGCAGGTCTTGCATATATGCAGATGTTCCAACAGTATGAGGAACAAATGCACGATGAGCTCTCTTCCCCTTTGTTTAATGAACTTGCTATTTTGATGATGAGAATGACTACACTGAAGAGCTTGAGTTGGAGGAAACAAAGGAGAGGTCTGTCTTCCTAGAGGAAAGCCTTAAAGAAGAAAGTTTTAAATAAGGAGGTGATATTCTGTGGGATGAGCAATCATTTTGTGAGTCCATTTCAGACATCACTACAGTCACCCTTCTTCAAGAAGGCCAAAAGGAAGCAGAGGACGAGTCTGACAATATTTTCAATGAGGCAGAAGGGAACAAGTCAGACCATGATACATCGCAGAAGGAATGTGTAGATCAAAGGGCTTTCGGTGATGACCCAACAACCATTGATTTCTTAGTGAGGAACACCAATATGAAGAACCAACATTCAACAGGCCTCTAGGGACAAGAAGAATACATGTATGTTGGAGGCATGTTTGAATATGATCCACTCAGATTCCAGCTGACTCAGGTGGCAGGCAAGAGGAGCAAGTCATCAAATCCCCTTTTCATTTAACTACTTGCCTGGCACCATAAATCTTCTTGCCAGGAAGGAGACTTAAGAAAATTTCCTTTCGATCCAGGAGGGAGGTGAACATTTCTGGTTAGCTGTATATAGTAGTTTGTTTTCAGTTTCTTTTCCTACTTTCCCTAAGTGCAATTACACAGGTAGTGTTTTTTTAGCCTTGTGTGTTTCCCTTTACGTGTGGGGTAGATCTGCATGTTTGATTCTTATATTTTTGGGGCTGTTGTTAACTCTTTCATAGCTACATCTGACTCTATGCCCAATGGATTGCAAGGCAACTAGATTTTAAGCATAGTAGGCATGCTTCTCTTGTGAGTCGCCAATCTGTTGACCAATTTTGCCCATAGGCAAAATTTTAGTCACCTTCCTCCCTTGCTGTTTAATGCTAGTCATCATTTTGGGTCACTCAAGTTTGATGCAAGTGGTTCATGGCTTGGTTCAGGTGTTTTGATGGCTTTTGGTGCAAAGGGTTCATCATTCAGTTCAAGCATCTCATTTCAATAGCGTTGAACCTTTGCATCATTGAACCGTTGAACCAATTTTTTTTTGGTTCAACGGGCTGGGTTCAATGTACTTGGTTCAAGACATAAGTTCATCAGCCTTGGTTCAAGAGTCCATCAATGCACTTGGTTAAACCTTTGAACCGTTGAACCATTCTTGGTTCAATGGCTTGGTTCAAGGGTGTGTCCTTGGCTGAAGGGTAGTTTAAAAGGTTCAGTACCCTTCTGGAGGGCCGGCATTTCAAACAAAGGATCGGGTAAGACAAAGTTCAAAGTTTAGGTTCAAGTTGGTTGAAATTGACTGTCTCAAATTCCTTTAGACTTTTGTCTGAAGGAATTCCTTCGAACAAAAAGTCTGAAGGAATTCAGGTGAGCTATTCAAAGACTAAGCAGAAGCCTGGGAGCAGTCCACAGAAACCAAGGGACCCACCGAAAGACCCCAAAGGGTAGGTGCCTTTGTGGGGACTTTTGGCCCAGTTCAAGGGACTTTTCAAAAGGTCAGAGGGGCTAAAAAATATACTAAGGCAAAACTGCCCACCGAGGTGTTAAGGAGAAAGCAAAGCCACAGAGGAAAGCCAACATGGACCTGACTGACATGGTGAAGGACCCGAGGACATCCTAGAGGACGCCAAATTTGACAAAGCCAGATAGTTGTTGATGTTCAAAGTGATGACGGCCATATAGACATCAAATTTAGCAAATGAAATGGTTGCTTGAAGGCATTAACCAAGAGCCAGAAATGTAGTGACGTGCTTGAATGTTTTCCCCTAAGGGCCAAGAAACCAGATGAGACAAAATTGAGAAGGGACAAGAATGACATGGCATAAAAGTGATAAGGTAGTCCAAGTGACAGGAAAAGGTGATTTATTGCCTGTTAAATCCCCAAATGATGTAAACAAAAAGCAACATGGCCCATGCATTTTAAAAGGGGATAAATTTCAATTTTTTGGCAGAAAAGAAGCTGCACCCTGTGTTTCACATTAATGCTCAAATGCCAAAGTCAAATTTGGCGCTCATACAGCATGCTTCCAGCAGGCTTCTTCTAGAATGATGACATTAGCAACAGTGTTTTCCTCTTCCCAATGAGGGGATGTGATAGACCAACTTGTCAAAGAAGTGCCAAGTTCCCTTCTCTCTTTCTATATCTATTATAACTTAGTCATTTTGTTATCATCTTCCACATTTTTGTAAAGGGTGCAGCCCTACAAAATTTCACCTGAATCAAATAAACACAATTTTTACCTCCATTTGGATAGATATTTTTTAGAGTATGTCTTGAGTGTTTGTGTGTGTTCAATCATTGTTTCTTGATGCTCTCACAGGTTCAACACTAGCAGACCTGTTGCCTACAAGGTGCCATTTCTATAGCTAAAAGGAGAAGAGCTGACATTTGGAAAACTAGAATAGAGGAAGTTACTTACAGTGTGCATTTCATAGCACCTCAGTGATTTTATATTTCTTGTGTTTTCATGAAAGCCTCCCTACCAATTTCTTGAAGCCTGGTCCTTCTGCCAAGTGTGTAGAGTATGTATGTATTTGTCTGATTCTGAGTGTGGATGTGGGAAGGTCAACTTATTTTGGTGTATCACCTCTTTAGAGTAGGTTTGTTTTCCTGTATCTTCCTCCCTTTTCACCTCCCCTTTTATATATCTATCTATCTATGTATATGTGTTATGCACTTGCTGGAACAAACACAATGCATCAAAGGGAGCTAGCCCTTATCTAGAGACTCTCCCCTCCAGCTTTGCTGGTCCTATAGGTGAGAGGGGAGTTTCCATGTTGTGAGGAGAAGATAGGAGTTTGACTTCCTGTCACTAGGTGCATTTTCTTGCGTCAATAAGACCAAGAGATTCTATCATTTTGGCAGGCATGACATTGTCAGACGCACCTAAATATATGATACAATTACTCAATTTATGACCATTTATAAATAGAGAAACATAGAAAGGCTCTATTTTCCCAAGGGCAGTAGGAGGAGTAATGACAAGATTTTTTGGGATGGACATGTTCCTTGGAGAATCATGAGTTACCTTCTTAGCAACTTATCCTACAGGGACAACTTTATTCTTCACACACTAAACTAACCTATCCAACTATTCAGGATTGGCTTGTAGGAATTCAAATTCAGACATTTGAATTTTGGTCTTCTTTACATGGTCGATTATATCAAATGACTTAAATGGGTTAGGGACAAATGAAGGTAGTTCATCTTTCTAGTTTTTAGGAGGGGGAGGACAAGTCTATGGAATTGAAGTTGGAGATGGAGGAATGCTTGATATACTTACCTTTTTATTACTCATGGAGTCCTTTGGTTGGAAAGGTAGAGAAGTTCCTCATTTGGCAATTGAAATTGCAGGCGAAAAACTTTCCCTTATTTTTCCCTTATCAGCTTGTTGGGCTAATTGGTTTTGAGACAGGGTGAATACAGTATATGATCCATCAACTGCTTCACTTTACCTCTAGGTTCATCCTAGTAATTTAGAAAACCAATGTTGGATTCACCAACTAATTCTTCCTGGCCTTCTACAAGGAGATCAACATCATTTTCTTGATTCAATTTAGGCTAGAAAGAGAAATCAGATTCTATTTTGAGATATCCAACTACAGAATTGGTTGGTGGTGCTTCAATGGCAAGTTTCCCCTTTGGGGGAGGAAGATGATTTGGCTGTCCTTAATTTCTAGTAGCGTTGCCTTGGTATGATTGATTGGGGAATGTCCTTCTTAGCATATCTCTATACGAAGGAGTTGAAGATATCCCTTCTGCCATTTACTTCTTGAGAGCTAGCAACTCATTTTCCAGCTTTTGCACCATTGGATCAGTGGTACCTATAAATGGATATTCAGAAGATGAAGATGATTTACTTCTATTTGGATCTCTAATTATCTTTCTTGCTAAGATAAGGTCATCTTTCAACTCAGTGGCCAAATTTTGATCTACAATAAGGTCTATTTGGCCAGCACGTCTCAGTAGAAAACTTACTTCAGGCAGCTAAGAGTTGATGAAGAAACATTTGAGATTCTTAGGTGTTGGCTGAGCAATAGCAGGAGTCTTGTTCCTCAATTTGTCAAACTTGGCTATGAAATCCCTTATTGGTTTATGAGGCTCTTTCTTCATCTGTGTGAGTTGAGCTAGTAGGGCATGTGCATCTTTTGTAGGTTTGAATCTAGCTTCAAAATTGGCTTTGAGGGTGTTCCAGTTGTAGACACCGAAATCGTGTCGACTCCCCTAGTCACTCCCCGTCTTATTCTTCTTCGCCTATTTAACCCTTGTCGATCACTTGTTTCACCAACCTTGACCCTGGCAGCATGTAACAATGAGCACAGAGCTAAAGCTAGACTCTATCCCCATTGTGCATCTGCCGACGACGGTCTTTACCCGGCCGATGTCGGTCACTTATCGGCCGACGTCGGCAATCCTGCCGACGTCGGTCACCTTCCCGTTATCCGTTATCAGTTATCATTCAGTTTCCCAAAACGGTTGATGAACCGTCTCTGGAACCGTCCCCCACCTTCATCAACCTCTGCCAACCATTCGAAACCAGACCCCAAACGCTATCCTGAACGCTATTCAAAACGCTGATCAATCGAACCCCGAGCAATCATCAACCTGCGAACTCCGACATCAACACTCTCGGCATCAACCAATCTGCATTCAATCCGGCACCGCAACTATGGCTTTTATTGCATCTTCTGGCAGGTAATTATTTATTCTGTTTATTTTATTTTTTCCTTAGTTATTATTTATCAGTTATGTTATCCCGATTCCTCAGACCCAACCCGACCTTACCCAGACCCTGTCCCGACTCTGTTCAGACCCAACATCCCTCGTTTACATCCCTGCCCCTGTCCCGACTCTCTCAGACCTTGCCCAGACCCTGTCTCGACTCTCTCAGACCTTGCCCAGACCCTGTCCCAACTCTCCCAGACCCTGTCCCGAACCTGTTCATACTTTTTTAGAACCTGCCCCTACCGACGCCGGTCACTACCCCGACCGACGACGGCACCTTAACCGACGTCGGCACCTTCCCAGACTGACGCCAGCACAACAGAGACCGACGCCGGTGACTGTGCAGAACAGTGCTGCATATCATGTATGCACTTTTATTTTTTGTCATTTATTTCTATCATTTTATCTTCCATTATCTGCTTTCATCCAATATTTTGCTTTTTTTTATCAGTGGGTTGATATCCTTCTAGGGAGTCTTCGTACTTTTGGGATCGGGCGTTCGCCTGACAACCCACCATATCTTTGACTAACGTTTTTCGTCCAGTCTCTTTTTCTTCGTAGGTGTCATTCCTCCACAGCCAAAGAGGAGAATCTTTCAACGTCTGATTTCGGTGCGCTCGACTTTATCAGGTACTTCTAGCCTTAACCATTTATTTCAGTTTCTTATTTCTTCTTTGAATGTAGAAAGCAATTTTGCATAGAAACATTCTGGCACGCCCGGTGGGACCCTAGGTCCTCCTTGGGTTCTTTCTCTCTTTCTTTCGTTCATTTAGGCGCATTAGGTTTCTTCCTTTTCGCCTCCTTTCATCTCTTCTTAAACGACATCATAAGCAGAACTAAAACGAACATTTCTTTCTTGCACTTCTAGACTAGCTAAACTCATATTCTTTGACTCTTTCTCCATTCGTCTTCATACGAACAAATATTTCGACTTGGACATTAAAACACTTTGCATTCATTTCTATTTGCCTGCATCTCTTAGACCACACATAGTAATTAAACCGCATATTGAATTAATCTAGATCACTTGATGTTACACGACCAAACCACCTGCACAAAATAAACATCTTAACTTACCTGAGACAAGGCCCGACTGGGATTTCATCCCCCAGCGGATACCTTACCCGTCCTGGTGACCCTACTTGGATTTCATCACCAAGGGGGAAGCCCACTCCGTTCTCTGGCGGAGTATAATCTCTAGGCGAGGTATATCTTGGCTAAGTGAAACCAGCTAACCACTGGAATCGTGAAGTGAGGGGAGCTTGCTCCTTAGCACCAGGCCACATACCAGACCCTAACACAGACTTCTTGAGCACCATAACAAAACCCGAAACCATCCATAGACTTCTTCTAGGACCCGACTCACAAAGCCAACCTCCCCAAACACACATTCTAAGGCATAAGCCACTATAATCCTAAAAAAATTTACTTCTAGAATTTTAGGATCTGCTTGTGTCTTCATCTTTTTTCTTATCTGCTTGTTTGAGCGTGTAAGGATGTTCTCTCTTGCCTTTTATGGTTTTGACACACAGTCAAACCAAGGCCCTTTTTGACCACTCTGGCCGTCAACTACCTTCGTCTACCTCATCTCTAACCCGTCCTATCATGGAGTTCCACTCGAAGACTGAAAGAACTCCTACAGGACCGACCCTGACCCCGACTCAACTTCCCATCATCCCTGAAGGGGACCAAGATTTCAAAAAATTCTTGGACCTCAATACCACAGCCCTCCATAACTATCTCGTGAGAAATCCAACGCGAGACCTTTCGGGTGACATGGCGACGACATCCACACCATTCGTCATCCAACCCTTTTTTGACTCAGCCTTTCGCCCCAACCGTTAACTCAACCATGGCCAATACGAAAAGTTTGGCCTCTTCGTCTATTTTTAGACCGACCTCCATCGGGGTTTTGTTACCCCCTCAATCATCTACAAATCAACCAAGTTCTACATCGTATCAGAACTTGATTGCCTCGACCCCTTACACTCTTGCGCCCAAAAATGTAGGAGTGCCAACCTATCCCTCTACCAGTGCCGCTATTCAACCACCTTTGGCGGTGCCTAGTCAACTTATACCTTCAACCTTCATGATGCAACCACCCTTAACCCCTACTTCTGCCCCTGTGACTAGTCATCCGTACGTTGCACCCTTACTGGTACAACCGACTACGTCGCATACCTCCTCTAGCCTCTTTCAAGCGCCTTACAACCTTGGGGGCACTCCGTCCACCAATCCGTCAGCAGACGTCATCAAGATGCTGATGGATAAAATGTCCAGTCTCGAAGCTTCTATCTCCGGTTCAAATAATATCTCTTCATATGACAAGATTTATAACGAGCCCATTCATCCTTCTGTCCCTATTCGACCATACCCCAACCATTGGGAGCTTCCTAAATTTACTCGCTTTCAGAGTAAGGAAGACCCACAACAACATCTACGGGCATTCAGACATGCCTGCTATCTTATTGCCCACGACGATGCGTTATTATTACGCACGTTTCCTATGTCTCTTTCTGGCCCTGCCCTTGACTGGTATAGCTCCCTTGCCAGACATTCTATCTTTTCCTTCATTCAACTCGCTCAATTATTCATTGACCATTTCTCAATCAATATCACTAAACAAGTCTCGATCACAGACCTTTACTCCATTAAGCAATTTGACGACAAATCAGTAGTTGATTTTGTCGCCCGTTGGAGAGACTTGATTAACCAGCTCTCTTTCTCCTTGCCTCAACCCGAGCTCATTGAGCTCTTTTCCCGAGCATGTGTCAGTCACATCTCATCCACCTTGCGGGTTCAAACATTCCACACTTTCGACGAGGCCTTCACCATGGCCCGAAAGCTTGAACTCGACGCTATTGAAGAAG
Source organism: Torreya grandis (assembly GCA_037957365.1). Taxonomy (NCBI): domain Eukaryota; kingdom Viridiplantae; phylum Streptophyta; class Pinopsida; order Cupressales; family Taxaceae; genus Torreya; species Torreya grandis. Next base: position 570,322 of record JARHVA010002878.1, on the reverse strand, counting down.
ATAAGGTCAAATTGTGTAACACTAACACAAGAACCAATGACCATTCTTCTTCTAGACCTTCTTCTGCCCACTCTCAATCTAAGGGGTCAGCAAACACTGTCATCTTTAGACCATCATCTTCAATAATAACTAACCGACCAATATCTTCAACATTAGACTACATCAATAAACATTTTCAACGTCAATCCATACAGCGTCAATTCACTCCAATTGGAGAGTCATATGCCTCTATCTTGGATAAACTCGTCAAGCAGGGGGTCCTCAATCTCCCTTCAATCCGGCCACATCAATTCGACTCCTCAACACCTATCCCTGCATGGTACAGGGAGAATCACTTTTGTAACTATCACCGTGTCAAAGGCCATGATACGGATCACTGTCAAACTTTTAAAAACCTCGTCCAGGACATGCTAGACAAGGGCGATCTTATTTTGGATAACCCGAACGCACCGCCCAACCAAAACCTCGACATCTTCAAACAACCTTTTCCTAATCACCCGCTTACTCAAGACAACATCCAAACCATGATCAATGACCCTCGAGACCATATACACACCGTCAACACTATCTTACCTCTTGTCCCTGACCAACCTTCTTCACAGGATGAAAGACCCTCTTCTCCTATTAGTCCTCCATCGACCTCTCTCATACTGGAGGACGCCTTGATCACACCTACACCATTAGCCCTACCTTCATCCAATGACCATACCTTGCCTACTCCTCAAGCACAAGCAGAAGGCATGATCATCCCTACCCTCTGCCCACTTGAGGAGCCACCCTCTCTTATTTCTTCTCCGCCAAGAGAAGACCCTATCTCTTCGCCCATTTCAATTGAGGAAGACCCAGTCACGGTTTCCTCTTGCCCTTTGCCTGAGATTGTTACATCTCACTCACCTTCGTCCACATCTAAACCCAAACTCGTATCTAACCTCGCCTCGCACAATAGTGGCCCTCGACCCAAACTAACGAAGACCATTAGACCACACCGGAGGACTCCTCCCCCACCTTCGTTATTACCTTCAATCTTAGGCCCACATCCATCCACTTTAATAGGAGTACTGCCTACTCCCATCCTTCACAGAGGCACGTCACCTCCATTACTCTATCAACCTGTTAAACATATATCTTCTCTAAATCATCGACCAACGTCTCTTACACCTCTCAAACCAACGTCATCAACCCTCACTGCAATAAAATATCCAGACCCGTTAGCAGGTTCTTATACCTTGCTGTTACGGCACTTGTTGCAGTCATCTCGCCTCAACCTTCCACCTCTCAAACCATATCATTCTCTCGGACCTAAACCACCTTGGTTCGATGACACTCATATTTGTGCGTATCATCGCACACCTAGACATGACACAAAGCATTGTTGTGCCCTCAAGGTCGCCATTCGCCAATGTCTGGGGAATGACACCTCTCTTCTTGACCACGTTATCAAGCCTTCAACACCGCCCCTCTCATCAACTCTCGGATCAAGACCCTCTTGGTTCAACAACTCTAAATACTGTCACTATCATCATACTCCGGGACATGACACTGAGCGTTGTTGCGCTCTTAAAGCTGTCATTCGTCACCAACGGAGAAAGGATTCCCTTCTCATCAAGGATCCTCTAGACCTTCCCTCCCACAAATCATCAACACCAACTCATACCTCTCCAACCTCATCACCTAAATCGGGATCTCCACGCCAGGTTCTGGTTCCTTTGTCACCTTTAACCCCCTTATTCGACATCAACACAGTCCATCTGACCACTAAACCTCAACCGACCTTAACCAATCCGTCAAACATTCTCCCTAGCCATTGGGGGAATTCAACCTTCATCCAAACTTCGACCAATTTTTCAACACAATCTCGACCACATATCAATCACTCTTTCAACTTAGCCTCAACCAGACTAGAAACCAAACATTTAACCCGACCTCAACCAAACATTCAACCCAATCAAAGACCAAATACCAACCAATCAACCCTCGACCAACCATTGACCAACTATCAAACGACCAAATCTCAACCAAACATTGACCAACCTTTTCATCCACACATTCAACCAGTCTCGATCAATCAACGACCATATCAGTCAACTTCACGTCCACTCATCAATCAACACGTGACCAATATGGAGTGAAGTAAATGAGGCAAGTTTGCTCCTAATTGGCTCAGACCTTTTATTATCATGCACAAGTATGGATCAGGGACTTATCGTCTGTCTTCTCTTGATGGACGCCCAGAACCTGAGCCTCTTAATGCGTTGCATCTGCGACCGTTCTATTGCTAGTCGAGTACTCATCCACTTGACACTTAACTTGAGCTCGTCCCTTGAGCAATCCCCATCCTCTTAATCCTACCTCCTTTCAACCCTATTCCTCTTAACAATTCCTATAACCCTTTTATGTGGTATGGATGCTTTGCCCTCATAAAAGGGAGTCCTTGACCTTCTATAATCTTGTCCATGACTCACATTTCTGTCAAAACAAATCAAGATGTCACATATCCATGGTCACTATATCTATATCAAAATCGAAAAGCAGACTGCTCCCTCGAAGGACAGCTGTACTATCATTGCTGTAATTAATAGACTAATCCCTCGAAGGACAGCTATTCAAAAGCCCTTTTATTAAACAAAAATCTAGACCACTCCCTCGAAGGATGGCTATGACTACCCTGGCAATAAACAGCACTATTTTAGAAGCTTCCCGCATTGATCAGCTTCACAACCTGACCACCAAACAAATGACATCTCTATGCAGGCTTCTCGCATTGATCAGTCTGCGCCAAAAAAAAAAAAAAAAAAAAAAAAAAACGAGTCACGGACTTGGCTTGTAGTTGTCTCAGGGTCTCCTATAAAAAGGGGCATCGTTATCTTTGCTCTTAAAACGGGTTACCCTTCTTCCTCCTCCTATCACCCGCTCAAGGGACTTCAAGCTCATTTTAATGTCGAAGTGATTCGATTACCGCTCTAACATAACCATGGTCAACGACGTCATGCATGAATGGGGCTCTTGGTTCTCATAACCCCTATTTATGCTATCTTTTTGGTCCTTGTCAATGAAAGATCAATATGCTTTTCACTTCTTCTACACTTTGGTCACATTCACCTTCATCACTTGTCAATCGACTCAACTCAACTCTCTTTTCAAACCATCAACCTGACCTAGCCTATTCACCCTAGTTTCTATGGACACCAATACACATGGAAACTATCAACCCGCCACAATTTATGTTCAGCATAAACCAATACTTGCTGAAGCATAAATAAACCTCAATTCATTTTTAGCATACATCCATCACGAATATGGAATATTGCTAGGGATGAAAAACCCCTCAACCAATATTGCAGAATACACCATTTGGAAAAGGCTGCAACATCTTTTTTTTCCTCATCATTTCATCCAATCATCAATCTATCAACCATTTTAACCACCTGTCTACCACTCGGACGCTTGGTCTGAACTACATTGGTCTGAGGCCCTATCACCAGGGCTATGTAGGCAGCACTCAGATGACACGACTGTCTTCTGGGGTTAGCTCGACCATTCTTGTTTGTTCGTCTCTCTGATGGACAAACCTTCTTTCCTTCTTTTAACCATAATCTTGTCCTTGACCATGACCCATTTTATCCCTTTGACCCTCCCTCCCTTCTAGGGAGAACTACATTGGCCTGAGGCCCTATCACCAGGGCTATGTAGGCAGCACTCAGTTGACATAGGGTCTTCTGGGGTTAGCTCGGCCACATCCTTTCGTCCATTCCTCCCCTCGACCACCAACCATTGGAGATCATGCCTATCTCCGCTGACCTCGACTACTTCCAAGACATTATTGCCTTGGTTGTTTTTGCATGTATGCTACTTCATGACTGGTTAGCAGACTTGTGCGCAGACTTTTTTTGGACCCTCACAAGTATAGGATCGCACACCGGTTGATCCACACTACTTGTGACTTTTTCATGTTTCTAGGAGCACTTCCTGAGCCCGAGATACCTGGAACACGATGACCATTTGGAGCTTCAGCTTAGATTGAGTGACGCGATCAGCAGACGACTAAATGCTAGGGCCCAGTTAATTTGATTTTGGCACTCCTCGACCCTTGACCTGCGACACTTTTGACCTGACCATCTCGTGCAGTGGTATGCGCGCAATCACGAATTTTGCCGTGTTCACCCTCACTCCTTTTTCATCCACTCCTTGTCAAATCAGCACCCGATTCTCGGTTCCCTTCCCTCGACTCCTACTTTGAGGGGGAATACCTCATCCATAATCAGGGTAACCTATCCGCTTCTTATTTTTGTCTTGCAGTTCATTCGAACAACCAACAAGACGAAATCAACCTTATCCCTCACCTGGGGCAATCACTCCTATTTTTGTCTTGCAGTTCGTCAGAACAACCAACAAGACAAAAAGGGGCAAATGTAGACACCAAAATCGTGTCGACTCCCCTGGTCACTCCTCGTCTTATTCTTCTTTGCCTATTTAACCCTTGTCGATCACTTGTTCCACCAACCTTGACCGTGGCAGCATGTAACAATGAGCACAGAGCTAAAGCTAGACTCTATCCCCATTGTGCATCTGCCGACGACGGTCTTTACCCGGCCGATGTCGTCGACGTCGGTCACTTATCGGCCGACGTCGGTAATCCTGTCGACGTCGGTCACCTTCCTGTTATCCGTTATCAGTTATCATTCGGTTTCCCGAAACGGTTGACGAACCGTCTCTGGAACCGTCCCCCGCCTTCATCAACCTCCGCCAACCATTCGAAACCAGACGCCAAACGCTATCCTGAACGCTATTCGAAACGCTGATCAATCGAACCCCGAGCAATCATCAACCTGTGAACTTCGACATCAACACTCTCGGCATCAACCAATCTGCATTCAATCTGGCACCGCAACTATGGCTTTTATCGCATCTTCTGGCAGGTAAGTATTTATTCTATTTATTTTATTTCTTCCTTAGTTATTATTTATCAGTTCTGTTATCCCGATTCCTCAGACCCAACCCGACCTTACCCAGACCCTGTCCTGACTCTGTTCAGACCCAACATCCCTCGTTTACATCCCTGCCCCTATCCCGACTCTCTCAGACCTTGCCCAGACCCTGTCCCGACTCTCTCAGACCTTGCTCAGACCCTGTCCCGACTCTCCCAGACCCTGTCCCGAACCTGTTCAGACTTTTTCAGAACCTGCCCCTACCGACGCCGGTCACTACCCCGACCGACGACGGCACCTTAACCGACGTCGGCACCTTCCCAGACCGACGCTGGCACAACAGAGATCGACGCCGGTGACTGTGCAGAATAGTGCTGCATATCAGGTATGCACTTTTATTTTCTGTCATTTATTTCTGTCATTTTATCTTCCATTATCTGCTTTCATCCAATATTCTACTTTTTTTTATCAGTGGGTTGATATCCTTCTAGGGAGTCTTCGTACTTTCGGGATCGGGCGTTTGCCTGACAACCCACCATATCTTTGACTAACATTTTTCGTCCAGTCTCTTTTTCTTCGCAGGTGTCATTCCTCCACAGCCAAAGAGGAGAATATTTCAACGTCTGATTTCGGTGCGCTCGACTTTATCAGGTACTTCTAGCCTTAACCATTTATTTCAGTTTCTTATTTCTTCTTTGAATGTATAAAGCAATTTTGCATAGAAACACCAGTTAGTCACTGATCTAGCCTGCAGGTGGTAGAACCAGTCTACAATAGCACCTTGTAGTGTTTCCATGAGAAGTATAACTACCACGTCTTCAAATTATACACCTATCACACCGTAGGTTATGCTGAAGGCTACAATATGTTTGTCAGGATGAACCTTCCCATCACCATAGAATTTGGAAAAATTCTTTCTTGAGCTACATTGAAGTTCATGTAATGGTGGATTCAAATGAGTGGGCTAAAAGAGTTACCCTAGGGGCCTTGAATTGCCATTGTATGACTATGGAAAGGTGGAATAATAAATCTCATAGGGGTAAGTATTGGCAAAGCTTTATTAATAGCAAAAATGGATGCTTTGCCCAGTAATGGAGACTTGACTGTAGTAGGAGGAAAGCTCCTAGTTCATTGGAGGTGAGATGGTGAAGAAAATAAATCAAAATTAATTTGTTTTACCAACTCGAATACAGGGTTGAAAATACCTTTAGCCCTTTGGCTTTGCATATAGCGTGGAGTTACTAGATTGTAAAAAAAAATGGGAAAGAACTGACCCTACTTCATCTTAAAGCTTGAGACTTCAAACTACACATTCTATTCCAATTAGCATGGAGGTGGAGGGAGATGGTAAGGCTATAATGATAATGGGTTTGGTATAGGATGGAGTTGCTAGAGTCTATAATGAATAAGGGTAGGGACTGCTTCAATCTAAAACTTGAGGCTTTAGATTGCACGTTCATCCCCAGCGGAGTCGTCAAAAATTATTGGGTGAATATTTTGTTGATCAGCTAACTGATGAGCAAAATAGGTCTCTTCAACCACAGTATAGGGAAATTGGTCAGCTAGATGTGTAGGTTTACTACATCAAAATGGGACAAATCTCTCCTCTCATCAAGGGGAGGTTACCTATAGATATGTAGGAGATATATATTATATATATAAATAGAAAATAACACTCAAGGGTAGGATAAACCATCCATCTCTCTTTTTTCAGAGATGATGTTCAAAAATCAAAGGAGAAATCTTGGTGAAATGATATAAGACACTCTTCTTCTTTCAAAAGTGTTATTTAGCAGACAAGAGGAATCTTTTAGGTGATGATAAGTAACTGTAACAGGATGCAATAACACAACATGATGAAATGAGGCACAAAGTCTCCACCTCAACTACCAAAGAGTGAAATACGAAAGACACTAAGGGCACAAAGTCATTCTAAGGTCTTTTACATAGAAACAAAATACGAAGGATAATGAGGGCACAAAGTCATTCCAAGATCCTTTATATAGGAATAGAAAAATAGACAAACTAAAGATAATTATGGCAGCACAAAGTCTCTCCACAACTTGCTTCAGGACACCTTCCTAATCATTTTAACTAATTCTACTTATTTAATCAAATGAACAAAAAATGTATTAAAGAAATAGACATAAGAATAATTTCCCCAACAACCAAGCTGTTCCAGCACAAAGTTTGAAAAGTCACTTGTTTTTCTTATTCAAATCACAAAATATGATCAACAATCTGAGCTTAAAGTCTCAGTAATGTCTTTTGATTTGGGCAGAGTTTCATTTTTGATTATAGACTGAGATCCCTAAAACAATAGCAGAGAGTCTAATACATAGTGCTCTAAGAAAGACTTGGGTGCTTTGTTTCACAAAAAATTGTTATGATGCATTCAATGCCTTTAATGTATTTTAAATTCTATCCATGGGCTATGCTAGAATTGAGCATCAATTTTAATATGGGCCACCAGATGTGTTTCTTGATGTGCACATAGCTATTTGCTTTACTCTATGCAAAAAAGTGGGCCACGCCATTGAATGTTCATGCTCTTCTGATGTCCACCTGGTGGCTTTACCTTTTAGAAACATATCTTATGCATGGATATTTTTGATCTTTCTCCATTGTTACCCCTTTCCTTTCTATATTTCATCTTTATTTGTGCGATCTGAGCTCTCAGGCTATATCTTTAGCTAGTCGTTGAATTTGTTCACAGTATCTATGCCGTATTTGAAAATTAATGGATATTTCATTATCTTAAATTTGACATCCATAGGGACGTCAATGGTTCAATCGCTTCCCTGGTTCAATCACTTTCTTGGTCTTTGATTGAACCATTATTTTCTACCCTCTACAAGGTTACCTATCCTTAGTTCACCGCCCTCCACAAGGGTGCTTGTTCTTTATGCTTTGGGACACTCCTTTGAAATGTCCACATTGAACCTTTGAACCATTGAACCATTTTGGTTCAAGGTTCAATCAGTTCATTGGTTCATCTTTCAGGCTTCGAGAAATTTCTATTTTTCTCATTACCTACCCTCTACAAGGGTACTTTAACCTGTGGGCTTTGGGGCACTCCTTTGAACTGATCGCTTGAACCTACCAATTGAACCTTTGAATCTTCCTTTGAAACCATCTGTCACTGTCTTTTTCTTTGCTTGAGGCTGCTTTCCATTGATTTTAGCAAGTGACACTTGGTGGCTTTCGCTGGGCTTTACAAAGGACACGTGGCAACTTTCACTACTTTTAGATACCTTTTGAGAGTCCTGTAAAAGATGACATGTGGTGGCTTCCACCAAACTCTTAGAGATACTATGGAAACATTTAGGACTCTTTTGAATTTATGTAGACGATTACACGTGATGCGTTCCACTCAAGTTTAGCCACTCACTCGGGACCCACCATAGTCTTTACTTAATAAAAGGAAGAAGCTATGGATGTTGACATGTGGTGACTTTTGCTAAGTTTTGTAGATGACACGTGGCATGTTCCACTACTTTGAAAGTTATTAGAAATTGTGTCTCGACAGATGACACGTGGCAGCTTCCACTGCACTTTGTAAGGGACATGTGGCACATTCCACTGCAACTTTATGAGGGACATGTGGCAAGATTTTAGGATTTTATTTCCTCAATAGGTTTTTTGTTTTGATGGACTTTTCCTTTAGACAAAAAGTCCAAAGGAATTATTTCAGACAATTTTTTTGAAGGAAATCTTCCTTCGCTTTGCCTCTGCTTTCCATCGGGTTTTTCATTGGGATTTCTTCCCAGGTGAATTCCTTTGGATAAAAAGTTTGAAGGATTCTTGCCTTAACCATTTTGCCGCATTCTTTTCCTAAAAGAGAAATGTGCCCTCTGTAAGGACTTGTTTAAGCATGGAACTATCCTTCAGGTTTTTGCAACGGTCTATATGCTCCTTGCCTACCCTCTGTAAGGGCTGTTTGTCCTTTGGTTTTACCTTAGTCAATTTTTTACTAATCTCAATAGGTGAGACATGGCAGCGTCCGCTATGAAATAGGTGAAGACACATGGCAGCATCTGCTTAACTTATAGAGGATTTGGATGCCTTTTGAGAGTCCCACAGAAGATGACATGTGGCAGCTTCTGCTAAGCTTTAGAAACACTGTAGATACACTTGGGACTCACTTGGATTCATGCAGATGTTGACACTTGGCACACTCTTTTTATCTTATAAGGGACACATGGCAAGTTTCCCTACTTTGAGAAGCAAATCATAATGTGTCTCAATAGATGACACTTGGTAGCTTCTGTAGTTTCTTCATGATAGAAAAAATGGCTATGTTGAACTTGTTTCTCCTGTAGAGTCTGTAGAAATTAACTTGCAAAGTCTGTAGAAATGAGCTTGTAGAACTGGTGGAGTCTGTAGATTCAAGCCTATAGAGTCCATAAATTTAAGCTTGTAGAGTCCATAGAAATCTAAAAAAGCTTGAATAATGAAGAATTTGAATACTTAGAACAATTTTTGAGGAGGGGAGAGAGGATTTTGGTCTGTTAGACCAAAATAGTTCAAATGTTGTCCCAAAAATGAGTGATATTTTTGGGGGACAATAGATCTTTGAGTGAAAATCTATTCATATCCCTAAAGTCCACATAGAGTGTGATCTCTCCACTCTTTTTTTGAACAAAGACAAGGTTAACTACCCAAGTTGAGTGTTTGATAGGAAAAATAATCCTAGACTCAATCATTTTAGTAAGCTCTCTCTTCATGAGTTCCTCTATCTTGGGATTAGAGGCCTCTATTTTTGACCAACTAGTTTAGCTCCAAGTTCTAACTTAATGGTGTGATGAGCTAGACCTAGATCAAACCCTTTCAAATCCTTGTATTCCCAAGCAAATACATCATGAAATTTTGTACATAATTCAATGAAGGCTTGTCTTTTAGAAAGAGAACATATCTTACCAATTTTTAGAAGTTTGTCCTTAAATATCAAGATTATTTCATAGCTATTTTATTTTGTAGACATGCTTACCTTTTCGTTCCTTCTTTGATCATCTTCATTGAACACACTCTCCAAAGTAACCAACCCCTTTGGTATCTTATTTGTCTTTTAATGGATAACCTATTCTTCATATTGATTGTGAAGCTTCTTTTGATTCCTTGAAGAAAATTTTGCTTCATTTTGAATGAAGTGTACAATGTGTTTATCACTCTCAAACACTTGATAAGACACTTCATTATCTAGAATAGAAGGTGTCACATTGACTTTGATGTGAGTTTGGTACATATCTCTACTTACATCAACAACTATATCAAAGTGTGCTCCTATCACAGCCAATCTATCAGCATGTTTATTTGTGTCAGGAATCTAGAACAACAAACATGCTTTGATCCCACTTGTCAGGATGCGAAACCGGAAGCATACAATTGATTACCAAACTTCAAGCAACTTAATATGTGAAAATAACCAGATTCACCAAGTAACTAGAATTCAGAATAACACAGCATATGAGAGACAATACACAACTTGTATTAGCACTTTATACAGAAAAGAATACAATAAAGAAGATGCCACTTCTTCTCCACCACCTTACAGAGGTTTCCCACACCTCAAGTGAACAGTACTTCTTCTCCCCAAAGCTCTCCCTCTCACAGGTCTCAACACCCAACTCAAATACAGAGTTGGTGTTCACCTCCCGTGCTCCACGCACACCACAAGTGCTCCACGCACTCCGCAAGCACTCCACGTGCTCCACAAGTACTCAAAGTACTTCAAGTAGATCTCCCATGAATCTGCAACAACCTGCAATTCAACAGACCATACTTATGGAAGGAACTCCCTTGCCTTCCTCTCTTGCACTATCCGAGTACACACCTGTACTCCAAGTAGATCCTGCCTGATACTGCTCCCTGCTGTGTTGCTGTCTATATGACCTTGCACACCTGCAAATCAAACAACGGTTCTGCTCACCTGTGAACCTCGACCTTGCACACACATACCCCTACAGATCAACGATCTTACTTACCATGTAGATCTCCTATATAGGTCATGCAACTGTGACCAAGATCCTACACTCCTGAAGAACCCAGTGGGCTCTCCAATCCAGCACCAACACACCTGGTACTGAGGCACTAGGAGGAATGCACCATTGCTCTACCTCACACACAGAAGGAGCTTATAATTATGCTCTCTTACTCCCTAGCACACTTTTCCAATACAACCATGAGTCTATTATATAGATCTCATCCAAACAATAATTAGACATCTAATTACAATAATTAGATCCGCAGCTCTCAGTCTAAAAATAGATGTCTTCATGCAAACACTTGGTTCGTTAGCTAACTGCCCATAAATAGCTCACAGTCGAACCACACAGGTGACCGACGTCGGTCCCTATCTGCCTGGAGGTGACCGACGTCGGCCGATATATGACCGACGTCGGCCGATATATGACCGACGTCGGTTGCTTCCCTTTGCTATCCTGCCGACGTCGGCTGATCAGACCGACCCCAACTTCTCTGCAACTCAGCAACCTTCAGCAACCTCCTCTCCTGTTTGCATCAATGAAGCTTTTAGCTCCACAATCCTAACAATCTCCCACTTGGAGATAAACAGTTGCACTGTACCTGTACCTGTACTCTATCTAATCTATTTCCTGGTTTGTATCCCTCTTCAAGCTCCCACCTGAAGACAACCCACCACACATCCCGTGGTGTACCTCCTGTCATCTGAGTAACCTGCCACATCCGAACCTACAACACCTGTAGTGAAGTCCTGACCCTGCATAGCAACACCTGCTGCCGGTCCCTCTCAGAAACCTGAGAACCCACTTCCCCGAATTGGCTCCTAACTCTGACAGCTCCCACTGCATGGGAATACTCAGGTCTATGCCAGACCTCATGTGATTTTGGACACTGTACCTGTCCAGCCCTTAGTGTGCTCTGGTTCTGCATCCCAAACCTCGCCAACACCTGATTCACATCAGCTCCCACTTGAGACAAAATCAACCTGTGATCTCCATGCCTCCCATGTCAAAGAATTCCGCTGCTCCAAACTCCTCATGACATGCCACTGAACTAATCTTACCCTTAGCTCAGCAAAACCCTATATGTACACCCCTGTTAGCTAGCATACTATCCACATACAGCAACAGAATGATGTTGCAATCATCATCCCCCTGGTAAGTCAAACCATAGTAGTTCCCTGACACTGACTGAAGCCATGCTTCGTCCTCCACCTGTCAAACCCTGTACCACTATTCTACAGCTACCTCAAGACCATATGCCTGGTCTTCCGTCTCATGTATCCGTTCTCTCTATTCTTCTACTAAGGCATCCATTCGTCTCTGTGCTTTCATCCAGCTGGCAAACCTACCAAAACACCCATCTGGTTCTGCTCCAAGGGATCACATCCTCATCCATGCCAAGCTCACACCTGTTTCCTGGATCCTTCCTGCTATACAATTAGCAACAAGTATGAAGAAGAGGAACATGAATTTGAGGGCCTACTTATGCCTTCAGTCCTCCGTATGGGTGTTTGAGACTCCTTGACAGCGTGCTGTCCACCCAAAATTTGTTACAGTGACCGACCTCGGTCACCCCACAATCTGCATCCGATCGACATCGGTTCCATGTGTCTGTACCTGACTACCAACCTGCCAACGCTAGTGTCCCTGCTACCGACGTCGGTCCTCCTAACTGACATCGGTCTTACATACTGCCGACGTCGGTCCCATGACCGACGTCGGTCTTACTCTGCCCGACACTGCCGGCTTCGGTCTGCACATGACCGACATCGGCACCTGTCTATTCGACGCCAGTTCCTCCTGACCGATGCCAGTATCTGTGTTCGCCTGTGAGTGATGACTTTTTACCCGCGAGCTCCTTTGGATCAATCTCCATGTCCAAACTGCCCTGCTCAGATGTATCCAGCCTCATCCACTGAACTCTGTCCGCCATCTCCTCCAAGAACACCAAGGCTTTCTAGTTCTTAAGCCTGTCAAATATATCTATCTTCCGCTTAAGAACATGCATCTCCTTCCTGCTCATGTGACCAAGCCTACGAAGCCACGTCTCCGCAACAGAAGAAGAATCAGTAATATAAACAAGTAGATAAAGTATACCTATTTTCTTACCACCAGCTAATTCAAGTGCTACCGCTGTGAGAGTTCTTGTGCATCTCTCATCACCCAATCTTTCTGAAGAAATTAGCCATATCTCCAAACTTGGGACCTGCATGACCTTCATCAACACCTGTGTGTTGGCCGCCTGCAATTTCAGCTTCACTTCCCCTTTGCCAATTCTTTGGCAAGGCTTACCAGCTCCTCTACCTGGGGCTGCATGGAAAGAGGCAACCGAATCTTTTATCCAAGATTCAACTTTATCCAAGAAACCTGCAAATACATCCTGTGCAACAACACCTGCTACATCTGTATCTTCAATTTCTTCATGCTGATTTGTTACCAACCAACAATGTCCTTTTACCTGCTCTTTCTTTCCATCGGACCGTGAGTAACCGTCTGTGCTTTTCAACTCCTCCATTCTTAGCTTACTTTGATCTGCCGTTGCTCTACTCCCACTCAATCAGAAACCCCTGAGAGTGCCCTGTAACCAAACACAACCTGCTTCCTGCAACCTTAACTCTGATACCACTTGTCAGGAATCTAGAACAACAAACATGCTCTGATCCCACTTGTCAGGATGCGAAACCGGAAGCATACAATTGATTACCAAACTTCAAGCAACTTAATATGCGGAAATAACCAGATTCACCAAGTAACTAGAATTTAGAATAACACAGCATATGAGAGACAATACACAACTTGTATTAGCACTTTATACAGAAAAGAATACAATAAAGAAGATGCCACTTCTTCTCCACCACCTTACAGAGGTTTCCCACACCTCAAGTGAATAGTACTTCTTCTCCCCAAAGCTCTCCCTCTCACAGGTCCCAACACCCAACTCAAATACAGAGTTGGTGTTCACCTCCCGTGCTCCACGCACACCACAAGTGCTCCATGCACTCCGTAAGCACTCCACGTGCTCCACAAGTACTCAAAGTACTTCAAGTAGATCTCCCATGAATCTGCAACAACTTGCAATTCAACAGACCATACTTATGGAAGGAACTCCCTTGCCTTCCTCTCTTGCACTATCCGAGTACACACCTGTACTCCAAGTAGATCCTGCCTGATACTGCTCCCTGCTGTGTTGCTGTCTATATGACCTTGCACACCTGCAAATCAAACAACGGTTCTGCTCACCTGTGAACCTCGACCTTGCACACACATACCCCTACAGATCAACGATCTTACTTACCATGTAGATCTCCTATATAGGTCATGCAACTGTGACCAAGATCCTACACTCCTGAAGAACCCAGCTGGCTCTCCAATCCAGCACCAACACACCTGGTACTGAGGCACTAGGAGGAACACACCATTGCTCTACCTCACACATAGAAGGAGCTTATAATTATGCTCTCTTACTCCCTAACACACTTTTCCAATACAACCATGAGTCTATTATATAGATCTCATCCAAATAATAATTAGACATCTAATTACAATAATTAGATCCGCAGCTCTCAGTCTAAAAATAGATCTCTTCATGCAAACACTTGGTTCGTTAGCTAACTGCCCATAAATAGCTCGCAGTCAAACCACACAGGCGATCGACGTCGGTCCCTGTCTGCCTGGAGGTGACCGACGTCGGCCGATATATGACCGACGTCAGTTGCTTCCCTTTGCTATCCTGCCGATGTCGGCTGATCAGACCGACCCCAACTTCTCTGCAACTCAACAACCTTCAGCAACCTCCTCTCCTGTTTGCATCAGTGAAGCTTTTAGCTCCACAATCCTAACAATTTGAGCCTCTTGGTATAGGTTAGCTATTGAAAGCATCAAAGTGCTCAATTAGATCCCACACCCTATGCCTATAGGAATTAAGCAAAGGGTTCTTAGATGTATCTTGGTTTCTCACTTGATGTATAATCAATTCACTATCTCCATATACCTTCAAGTTCTTGATTCTCTTTCTCTTTACCCATTAGAGGCCATGAACCAAGCCTTCATATTCTGGTACATTACAAGTAAAAATAAAATGGAATCTATATGAAGAATAATACTCATTCTTTGAAGGAGAAACCAACATGACACCAGCCCCTACCCCTACCTTACTTTTAGAGCCATCAAAAAACATTTTTCATATCCCTTCAAGTTCATGATCCTCATTAGTGAGTGATGGTATAGGAATATTTTTCTCATGCATACAATATAATCCTACTTTAGTTTATTCTATGAATGCATAGGGATCATGCTCATAAGTTTCAGTACCATACTCATCAAGAAAAAGGTTAGAAATACCTTCAAGGGGAAAGGATGTTTCATGACTAAAGGCACCTTCTTTCTGCTCACTAATCACACAATTCTAATTTGAACTTATCTCCATATATGGTTCAATGTGAAACTTTACCAAGGGATATGTTATTATATTTACCTTAGCTCCATATCTTGTTCTAAAGGCTAGAAAATACCAATCAACAATAAGGTACCCTCCAATCTTGGCTGTGAAGTCTCTTGACAAGCAGATAACAAAGTGAGTTAGAAGATCAACCACCACAATGTCTTGAAGGATGGGGAAACTTAGAGAATCATGCAAGAATAATTTCAAACCTTTAACCAAACCCATAGTCTTGGATGGAGTTCCATAAATATACAACACACCCTTGCTATGAGGCTCATATTTTAGTCCCAATTTATCAGCAACCACTTTAGGCATAACTATGGCACTGACCCCACTATCCATAATGCAGTTGTGAACCAATTTGTCTCCCATAATAAGTGTCAGATAGAAAGGTGGAGGCTTTTTAGATTTGGTAGATAGTTCTAAGACATAATTAGGTGTGTTGGTAAGGGTTACACCATTGTGTCTTGGAACTTGAGGGTCTACATTAATGCTTGAGAGTTGTTCTTACAAAAGTTCATTTTGGTTAGGCATATGCAATACTTCCCAAAGAGAAATGTTAGTTTTGGTATTCTTCAAAGAGTCAATAATATTATAGAGGAATTATTCACCTTATCTTGCATTCTTGAAGGTAATGACAAAACTTGAACTTGTTGTATTGGAGGTTTGGCAGCTTTGTTCACATTCTAACTTTGAGGAGTAGTGTGACTAGTCGGGTCTATTACATTGGTCCTTGAATTTTGAGACCTTGGAGAGGCACTAACTAGAATCACTTGTGCTAATGGAGTATCTCCTAAATCCCTCTTTTTATCCCTTGTGTTGGTTGAAACTAATGTATTTTGATTTAACACATAATCATCTTCTACTTGGAAATTTATAAAACCAATACTTTGGCTGCTACCTTCTCCTTAAACATCTCTTTACATGATAATTGCTTCTTCTAATGTAACATAAGGAGTATCTCCTTCTTGAGTTACCAAATATTGATTACATTCTTCACCATTATGCATAAACTGACCTTGAGATTAACCCCAATGATCCAAAATCTCCTCTCCTTAAACTAGATTGGTGTGGATTGGAACAACAACCTTTGTCAATGGAATGGAATTAGGATTATAGGCATTGGGATGCCTACTGAAACCTTATTGGCCTTGTCCTCTTCCTTGGTTAGTGTATTGGTGGAGGTATATAGCCTTGCTAAGGATAGTATTGAGATTGGGTGGATCACTTGCATACATTTGTGCTTGCTTGAGCTGGGATTGCAAAGATTAAATCATCTCATTCTTATCTATAACATCATCCATCTTCTTTGAGAGTAGTTGTAGGTTTGGCATTAGTATTGGAAACTTGTGCTATACTTGGGGATTTAACTAAATTATGAGACAAAAAAGGTATGGAGACTCTTGGAGGTAATTTCCCAGCTTCTATAAGACAATTCTCAGATTCAATGGCTATCTCATATGCCTCAAGTAAAGTAAATCCTCCTATTGACTGCAAATTTACTGCTACATCAGTGCCAATAGCCTTAAGATAGGTGGGGAATACAAATCTTGGAGGAGGCCTCATAATAGGTGGCAACCTATGCCATATTATTTGATATATCTCATTGAAATATCCCATGGATTCATTAGGACCTCTTTTTATCACATTCATCTGGTGAATTAGTGAAGTATGGTCACTCTTATTTTCAAACATGTTTACCAACAACTCTCCAAAACTATCCCAATTAGTAATGCATGCACCTTCCAATGTCCTATACCAATCAAGTGCCTTCCCTTTTAGAGACATGGCAAGTAGTCTAATATCTATGTTAGCTTGGTTGATATTATGGAAATTGTAAAAGTTTGAAATGTCCCTAATATGCTCAGATGGGGTAATAGGACCCTCTCCATTAAAATTGGAGAGACTTTTGGTAGCATTAGGAGGAATAGGATCATACATAAGAATGTTAATTAGATTTTGGGTGTTGAAGGCTGGGAAAAAATGTCTTCTATCCATTTCTTCTTCCTCATGATCTACTATTTCTTCAATTTCCTCTTCTGTAAAACCTTTTTATTCGAGATCTCTAAAGGTTAGGACTGGTTCAGGGTGTTGTTCTTCAAGAGGAGTTGTAGGCTGAGGTACTTGATTGAAAAGCCTACTAAACGATGATCTAGTGAGGACCATGAAGTATAATATGGAAAAACTAATATATAAATAGAGATTCTCACCTTTTGGAGTCACCAAATGTTGAATTAGAACACTTCTACAACCTTAGACTTGTTGAGGCTAGCATTCACCTTGACATGGAAATAATTAGGACCAGCTATCCCATCGAGTGTGCTAGAACTATTGTCATCAAATTGTGCACCCTAGGATGTTCTATGAAATTCCTTTAATTTGATGAAACATTGAATCATCCCTCAAGTTTGTGGGAACTTGTAAACGAGATGAGTCTCTAGGATTGAAAAGGGATAGCTCCCTGAATTTTTTTTTAAGTGTCTATCACCTAATCTACTACTTATTCATGAGAAGAGTTAAGAATTTTCATAAAATAAAAAAACTATGCTAAAGATGTGATCCACCAAGAATTTATCCCATCGACTATCACACTTCTACTGAGTAACATTGTTTTCCAAGACTAATTCCATGCATTAAAAGATACTAACATAGTGTTTCAATATGAAGGTAACATGCTCGAGATAATCAACCTAAGGGGAAGATTGCACACCATAGATAAAATTACATACTTAAAAGAGAGTTTGATACATTCAACACACTGCACATGACCTGTTAACATCAGAACCTTTGTTTAAACATGAAGGATATAGGGAGTAAGGATGATGCTATCACTTAGCTCCATTATACATCATTCACATACTCATATAGGAATTCAAAACTCAAAATTGGTCTTGTATTCAATGTAAAAAATAAAAGTTCAATGTAATTTTATTAGGGCTTTGCCATACCAAAAATGTGGTTATCTGCAATGGCTAAAATGGCTCAATTTATATAACTTTGGGGAAGAAAGAGAGAAGAGAAGTTGAAGAGGCATAAAGACATGTGTCATTGACATGAAAGTCAATAAAAAATACATGAGAGAGATGGAAGAGTGATCTATGCCATGTCAAGAGTATTACTTGTCCAAAATAAGTCATGAAATGGTGGCAAATGGCATCAAACCTTTAAGAGTGGCATAGGAAACTGCTTCTATC
Organism: Torreya grandis; assembly: GCA_037957365.1. Lineage (NCBI taxonomy): Eukaryota > Viridiplantae > Streptophyta > Pinopsida > Cupressales > Taxaceae > Torreya > Torreya grandis. The sequence continues at coordinate 551,778 of JARHVA010002878.1, read as the reverse complement.
GAAGATCATCCATGAGAGTTCAAAATTGAAAATTTAAAAGCTGACACATCACACTACTTGAAATCATGATGATAGTTATAAAATTCTCTTTCTAACTACTAGCTTTCCTTTGGATTGTATTTTTTGATTTCATGGAACCAATGACTCAAACTGTCAACCTATCCATTTTGCTTACTTTGTCTACTCTCATTCTCTCACCAAGTATTTTGAATAGTAACAGTTATTCTCCATAGTTTAAAATTGACTTCTTATGGGACATCATTCCTTTGGGTATTTCCTTTGGACTTTTTGTCTTGACACTTTCTTGTAGACAATTTTCCTACAATAATTCATCAGATAATCTTTCTAAAAGAATTCGTGTCTTTGAGAGCTCTATATGTATCAAAAAAATGTTTGAAAGAAATGGACCTTAGCACCTTTTCAAGTTTTTCAAAAGAATTATTTGAATAATTTCTCTAAAAAATTCCTTTTAACTTTATATTTGGCCCTTCAAAAACTTGAAATGGTTTTTTGAAGGATTTAAAAGTGTCCATTTAACCTTAGAATGTCCCTTTGAAAAAGTTGCAACATACCTTTTGAAAAAGTTGCAAGGGTCCTTTTTGGCTTGAAAGAGTCCTTAAGAAAAGTTGAAAATTGCCCCTCAAAAAATTTTCAAGGTACCCTTTATAATTTATGTTTGGTCCATTTTTCTAGAAAATAACCATTTGGACTTTTGAAATGTACCCTTTGAACTTTTTTTAAAGGGCACTTTCTTCTCAAGAATTCCTTCAGAAAAGTTGAATTGGACTGTTTGGAAGGAAAAAATACCTTCAAAAAAGTTAAAAAGTACCCTTAAGCTTTGAAAGGATATCTTTTTGGAAAAAATGTGTAGGGTAACTTTTGGAGACTCATCCTTCAGGAAATTTGAAAACAAAATGTCTGAAAGAAATATACTTATGGAAAAATGCTTCAGACAAAAAGTCTGAAAGAATTTGGCAAGGGATTAGAACAAAGACCAAAATGAAATTTATAAAAGAAATAACACTTGGTATTTTTGTGGGCTTTGTCAAAGAACATTTATTCGAAAGGAAAACTAAGTACTAGAGTTGGCCAAATTTGAAAGGTACAAACCTAGGGATGGAATTTGACCAACAGGTAGACTCCAAACTAGTTCATAAACCCCACTACTATATTGAAGAACCTTATATAATTTTGACAAGTTTGATAAATAATAAGGGTGTGAAATGGTGTTTAATACTCTAATGAAGAGGTTTCAAGTGGAAATGAGTGAATAAAAAGTCAAAGTGTCTCCAAAACCCTACTTGAGCTCCTCACCCTGCACACAGTCAACTTAAGTGCTAACTTCAAATGCTCACCCACTCCACCACATAGGTGATCAAGACAAAATATCTTAGGGAAGTTTTAGTCTCCCCAGAACTAAGAATCCATGAAGGATTGGTTATAATTGGGGTGCTAAATTCTATGAACTAACCTTAAGGAAATAAGTAGTCAAAATTGGTCTATAGACTACCCTATCGTCACTTTCCAATGTTCATATCTCTACACATCCTTTGCATGGAAAATTAGGCCATTCATGGAAGATGAGGAAATTAATACCCTATAGATCCATGGAATTTTTTCTTGATTTGGATTACTGTACTGTATGAACTATCACTAAGACTCCTAAGTACTCATAAACATCTCTTAAACCTTATAAAGACCAAATCTTAGAATTCTTGATATTTTAGCATCCTAGAACCCTAGAATGACTTAGTAAGCTTATGTAATGTCAATTAAACTTAGAGAGGACTCTACCCATGGTACCTGGATGAATGAAATATGTATGAAATTATCAAAAATCCATACTTTTTAAAGATTTTAAACATAAAGGAGTGTGCATAATTGTTTGAAGAGATTTATTCTATTGGAGAGGATGGTTTGGGACCTTATACACCTTATAAATTCATAATATTCCCAAGAATACACTTGGAAACATCTCTGGAACTCATCTCCAAACTATCAATTTGTAGAAATGGAAGACAGGAAGGCCTAGTTAACTACTATGATAAAATTGCAGGTGTTCTTGATCAAAAGGGGCTTCTGACATGGGATAAGGTTTTGATATACATATTGTTAGTGCCTAAGATTAAATTGAGGTAATTTATCCCTTTTCAATGGATAATGCCTAAACTTTTGACCATGTTGAGCTTTAAAGTCCATGTCTTAGTCTTTTGGTCCTCATGGTTTCCTTGGAAAGGTCAAGTTCTTCATAAAAATTGGTTAAGTCCATTGTGTGTTGTCTTTATGATTAATGCACTCTCATAAATAAATGAGGTCTCCTTAGAGGGTGGTATAATGTTTTACCCATCCTTGGGTTGATTAGTGGTACAAAGGTAAAAAATAGCTGAAGGCTCGAGTGAGTGTTTATGATAGACATGTGGTAGCATCCTGAAATGCTTTTGGTTTCAGTTATTTTTTGAAGGTTGTCATACTTGTGTTTTTATTACAAAAGGTGAAATTATTGTCTAAGGTCCAAACACTTCAAATCATGCCATGTGGCTGTCTCTTAGGGGTCTTAGTTTTGAGGCCCTTTTGGAGGAATGCCTTGTCTCAAAAAGTGGGAGGAAGTGTAATGAGTCCCTAAGGACCAGGATATTGGGGTGGTCAAGTAAGATCATGGAACATGGAAATTTTATGTGAGCCCAAAGTATATTACACCAAGAGACCAAGGAAAAATAAGGGTGAGACATTATAAATGTCCCTAACACCCTGAATGCTTAAATTTTTGGCACATGTCAATTTTGTTCTTTTTAAAGGAAAGTTCAAGATATGGGGTATCTCCTCACTAGAGAATATGAGGGGTGACGAGGTGAAAATTTCCTCGAGGAAATGATGGGTTATTAAGGAGGAATTTCACTTATTTGATGCCACATGTTATAGGGATGATTGTTCATCTAGAAGAGGAAGCACCATCAATTTTCCCTCCTTTTCTTTTGAATATTGTTTGAATATTGCTTGAAGGTATTCATGTGGTAGATGAGTAATAAATATTCCACATCAAGGATTAATTGTTAACCCTAATTTCAAAAGGGGGTGATTATAACTAAGTATTTTCTTTCATTTTAATCCATCCTTTGTAATTAGAGCTCACACTTGTATTTTTAGGCAATTTGTGAACCAGAGTGATGCAAGATGAGAGTAACAACTGCTGTCATATTTTTCAAGCATTTTCTTGCTTAGGTTGCATATTTTTTATCATGGTTACAATTAAGTATTGTCTGGGTTGTGAATTCAGTGCTTTGAAGGAAAAGTTTGGAGGAATTAAAAAGTTAGCTACTAGCGGAGGGTATTTTTTAATTTAAGTTAAGGCAGTGTCATGTTAGTCTGGAAAAATGGTATCTTCTTATTTTGTCCCTCTAAAAAGTAGCATTACTTCAATTCTTAATGGGATTAGGGACACTAATGTCCAAGGTTTAGATTTCACTACCCTATTGAATCTTTTGTAGAAACCTAATCCCCCTAAGGTAGTAAATAATTTGGGTATGAGTTATATGGTTCCAGTAGCAACTTTTCCACTAGAAGACTCATAACTAGAGATGGTAATTGCATGCAAAAAGGTGTATCATGAGGATACAAGAACTATACTTGATGGGAGCTAATCAATTGTCTACTAATTTTCCCCTTAAGCTCTTAGTGCCATACTCAGGATACCACCACAACTTGAGGGAATTGTTTTGACTATGGAGGAATGCCAGGCATATGCTGATGAGAATGATAGCTTCATTTTGGAAATTGTAAACACTTACTAGCTCACCAAGAAGAGAACTAAGGTTTCTAGATTGACTAGGAACCTTTAGTTAGTAGAGTTCAAGGAGCTACCACATTATGTCATCACTATGACTACTAGGGTTTATGGGATACCCACGGTAGATAAGTTTGAGCCATGGATGTTTTCCATCCTTATTTGTGTAATAGAGGGTAAGAAGCAGCTGGATTGGGCCTCAATTTTGAGTAAAAACCTACACAACTAAATAATGCAATTGCAGGTGGCCATCGCTTCCAAGGAAGCATTTACTAGTACATTTTGCATGACCTACTTATTGAAATTGAGGCCACCTTAAGGGGAATGGTGAATCTTGATAGTACGGTTGACATGACAAAGTAATTTATAGAAGGTGCCTTGAAGAGTCCTGTCGATGCACCTTATGGAAGCTTTGATAGCCAAAAAATAAGGGAGTTGGTGCAAATCAAAAAATTATGTGGTCAATTGAAGGCATTGGTTGAAAAGAAATAGAAAACACTCTAGGGGACTACCAAATGGTTAGAGGAATATGAGGTTAGATTCAAATACTAGGTCAACCTAGATAAGAAAATCCTTGCTGTCATGATCAAGAAGTTTGTTGCTTATAAGAACAGGCTAGCGTAGGGCTCAATCATCAACATTGATTCCATTACATGACCAAATCATTTTTGTTTTTCTTTGATTGATGTAAATATTCTTCTCTCCTCTCTTTTCATTTTCTCTCTTTTTCCTTTAGTATTTGTAATTCACCTGTTAGTGGCACGTCTCTTGTAGGAATATTCTTTGGAGAGAAGGATGTTTTGGTTTGGTTACACAAGTGGACAAAGGTTGTTTTATCCCTTGCTGGGGTCTACTTTATGTGGTATATGGAGAGCACCCCACCAAGATGAGATATCAAACATGTCACTTTCATCAGAGCACATGCATTATCTCAAGAATCATTTTTGTTGTAACTAATGAGCTTTGGGACCATGAATGATTTATCCAGCTGGAGCATCTCTTTGGGATATGCCACATATTGGTTTGAAAATTGTCTAAGTAAAGTAGGTTTGTTCCTTTACAAATGTTGGTCAATTAGAAAATTTTAAGAAAAGAGCTATCACTCTAGATAAGTTCTTATTGTGTAAACTCTTTGGTGTCAAATTAGTTTCTTATGTAAAACCATTGACAAGCTCTGAGATCATATTAAAATGTTCCCCTATTATAAAGATGACTTGCATAGTATACATGTTGTAGAATTTCCACCACATACTATATGTATCTAAATTTTAGATGGATAATCGAATATGCTTGTGTTTTGTTTCTCTATCTCATTATTGAAATCTACTGCATTATTCTTTATTCTTAATAAATTGGTATTCTCACCCTTTCCTTTTGTGGTAGTCATCTGGGAAATGTGTTGAGTTTATGAAATCCTTTAGTTATAGAATTCAGAGTGAAGTATTAATAGCCCTTTTTAGGGGTAGTCCTAGGCTCATGGATTCTACAAGAAAGAGCTCTTGAATGATTACTTGTAGCTTTACTTATGATTATTTCAAGGAACTATGAAGTATTGTTTCATTCTATTTGTTTTTGAAGGTTCTAAAATAGTTGTTTATGGAAGAGACATGATAGTTCAGTGAATTTCCCCTCTCTCATCTAGCACCCATCCATATCTTTGTTAGAAATCAACCCACCTTGTCTTACACTACTCTTAACACACTAGTTGCTTATCATAAGCATTACTTACATCTCAAATACATGAGATCTTGCATATTTGGAATGTATTTGCATTTTTATGCTTAAAATATTAAGAGCTGTAGTTTCCTATACAGTTTCTATTATTGAGTATTTTATAAAAAGGAGATTGTATCCACCTTTTCATCTATATCTAATAGCTTATATGTGACTTAAAGCATTTGTACATTTCATGTAATAACCCTTGTAGGTGAAGTTTGCAAACTTGGTTATGCTTTGGTCATTTTTACTTTATGTGCTAAGAATCCTCATGAAGATTGAAGTATAAAACCCCTCCATGTGATTAAGCTACCCCATAGGTTATCTCACCTTAGTTTAGGTAGAGCCAAAAGTAGCAGGGAGTTAACCATACCCTTTGTAGGTGTCTCTTAGTCATTGTCTATGCTCAGTTCTTTATTTGATACTAAACCCTTCCTCGGCTATAATGACATATTAATGGGTTTTTCATTCTTGTTTGCCATTTTTTCTAAGTGTGAAAAGCTAAGCATACAAGGTGTAGAACTAGGAACTAACACATTTCTGGTGCCATTACCAAGGACTTTTGTAGAAGGCTTTGATCACTTTTGAGATTTTCTTTGCCTACCTGTGGTGTGTGCGAGTTATATGTTGGAAGGTGTCTAACCCCTTTTGAGCATTATCTTTCATATTGGATTTTTATCCTTTATTTTCTATAAGTTTGTTTCTAGTGGTGACTTTGAGTTTTTTTGTCTCTTGGTTATTATAATACCATTGCCTATTGTATCCCTCACCTTCCTAAGCTTCCATTTTGAGTGTCCCATCATTTAAAAAGTTGGAAGGATTGAGATCATCCTTTAAGATTGACCCTTCAAAGCAATTTTTCCCTCCATTGCGTATATTAATCTAAGAAAAATAAGATTAGCTTGGAGACCTATTGGAGGGCTTGATTCTATCATTGAGATTCATCTTGGTGCTACTAACCTTCAAAAATATATAGACCAACCTCTTGTTGTTATAGCCCTATTTACTATCCCACTCCATTCCCACTAGATCAATCCCCTCTTGAATATGACCTGCCCAATCCTCCTCATTCCCCTCCTCACATCTTATTTTCCATTGGTTCCTAAACCCCAAGATATCCCAATTATGAGGCATAGAGATTGGGAGGAAAATGCACACCCTGCTTTCCACGTTCCCAAATTTAGACCTATCAATTTCAAGGAAATGGAGGGTTTTCCTAATGAATTTTCCAATGAAATAAAGAAAAGGCTCCCAAATTTTTAGGGGAATAATGCTGTGACTAATGATTAACATTTGAAGGCCTTCCAAAATGTTATTGAGGATTATGAGGTCGAGCATGAGGACATTTGTATTAAGTTGTTTGTGTAGATGTTGGTGGATGATGCTAGAGATTGGTTCAACTCCATCCCCATTGGATACATTGACTCATGGGATGAGATGAAAAATGTCTTTAGGATTTAATATGGAGAAAGGCTAGATCCAAGGTTCCTCTTAGCTGAATTTGAAAATATCAAGAAAAATCCTAACAAGTGTGTGCAGGATTTTAATACCCATTTCAATAAAGCCATGATGTGTTTACCTAAAAATATTAGGCTGAGTGGTACTATTTGTCTGATAAAATACTATAATGATTTTGACAAGAAGGTTGCATACTAATTGAGAGACAAGACTCCACCAAACCTTAGGATGGCCTTTAATATGGACATCCAAATTGAGAATAATATTAAAGCTATGGGAAAGCCTATGAATAATAGGGCCGATGTGAATCTAGTCAATATTGAAAAACAGTGGTCTACTAAGACTACCACCTTAGAAGAAACTATGAAGACTTTGGACTTTGATGTTAAAGAGATATTGTACAAGTTGGATATGGTAGAAATGGGCATTCCACATATATCTTCTAGCCATGATAGGGCCCTGAATCTATTTCAGTCTCAATAAGGCCCTCCATTCCTAAACATAGATGTTGACAAAGGAAAGAGGCCTGCACATGATGACCAACCAAAAAGGAATCAAGGTAGGGGTGTTGGGAAGGAAATTATGGATCCCCTAGATGGTAAGGTAAATAATGTGAGCTCTAATATATATATATATATATATTGATTGGTGTGACAAATGCTTCCTGCCCCATCCACCTTGTGATATTATTAAGGTAATAGATTAAGAACTAGATGAACCAAAGGATGCACCATCTAATTATGAAGTTTTCATGTTTGATTTATGTAATCCTCTGACTAAAGTAGTGACTCCCATAGGCATGCCTACTAGCACCATGACTAGTGAACTTTGGGGTGCTGTTGAGTTGAAAAGTGTCCCTATCTTTGATTCTGCATGTAATGTCAACATAACACAAGCATATGAATTACCTATGCATGATTTTGATCATCTGTGCTCTATGATGATCAGGAAATATCCATAAGGCAATCCATCATAGGAAGATTGAAGACTCTTGATTAATGTAGTAGATGCCTAGAGAAGTGAGACTAACTTGAGAAGTAGGTAGGTAAGTGCTATCCCTCAAGGCATTACTCCTACTGGCTTAAAGGTGAGGGATGTAAATAAAGAGGCAAATAAATCTATTTCCATTCTAAAAGCTTCTAGGAGGGCACCTATTAATCAATCTTCTAGACCCAAAGAAGTTCCTGCTAAGAATAATAAGATGCTTATGTTGCCTAGTGTCCCCAGGGGTACTACTGAGACTAAGCAGAACCCACCACTGAAAGCTCCCACAAAGAATAATAATCTGCCTCAACCTAATCCACTTCATATGTTGTCTAAGCATATCCCTACTGAAAATGTTACCACCCTCCCACTAGACACACCTCTCCCTTAGTATAGTGTATATGATATGGCCTAGCTACTGAGTCAAATAAAGATCACTGTTCTACTCATTGAGTTGTTATAGATCCCTGAACATAGAAAGAGAGTTTTTGAATATTTGGAGTTTGGTAAGAGATCAACTACCAATGAGTTTGAAATGTCTTAGGTGCTATTAAAATATCAAGAGTTGGGGGAAGTTTATGAGCCTTCTCCTGAAGTCTATTTAGGAATTCCATTTGTGGAGAGTTAGTTAGACGTGGAGCTATTTTATACTACATTGATGATTAACAATATGATTATCCACAATTGCATGTTTGATTCTGATGCATCTTGCAATGTTATGCCTTTATGTGTCTTGAATGAACTCAGTGTAAAAATAACATCTACTTTTGGTAAGTGTCATTTTATGGATTCATGAGAGGTACCAGTTGTTGGGTAGGTCAAAGGGCTAGTTGTGAAATTGGTAGTTCACCTAGGTAAGTTTTTGAATATGGATGTGGTAGTTGTAGATTCCTGCCCCACCCAAATGGGGAACACTTCTATCATGAAAGCGGGCTGTCAGTATGGGGGGAAGTGTGAAAATGGACCTTTCTTATGATACCATCCCCCTAGAAGGTAAAATGGTCAAACTTCATAGGGAGCCTAAGATGTTACATATAATTGAAGATCCAAATCATGCTCTAAATGACGTAATGTACATTGATGTTGAACTGGGTGTTTTTGTTGGTATTATTGATGTGGATGACAACCTATTATCATTGATGCATAATTTAGTACATAAGTTGCTATTTGGGAATTATTATTTGATGGGGCCTACTCTAGTGTTAGGAATGGGGCTAGAGTGATTATAAATGATCCTAAAGGGGGGAGGTATACTTTTTCCTTCCACTTTGCTTTTAATTGCACTAACAATGTTGCTGAGTATGAAGCACTTCTACTTGGTTTGATGATTGCATGTAAGCACGGGATCAAGTGTCTCTCTATCAAAGGGGACTCAAAATTAGTGGTGAAATAGAGTTGTACTGCATATGCCACCAAGTGTAAAGTATTTAAATAGTACCAAAACACTATATGGGATTTGATTGAAGGCTTTGATTGTTTAATATCTCTTATCATGATAGGGAATTCAGCCAAAAGCTAACAAATTTGCTAAGGAAGGGGCTCAATTTGATATTTCAAGCATGAGGCCATATTGTCAGTACTAAGTGGAGGTTCTTACTCAACCCTCAGTCTGAGATAACATTTATCACTGGTAGGTTTTTGAGGATGATGACAAAGTCAAAAGGTTCTTGACTTGTGAAGCATAATTTCATGGCTAACTTATGGACTTAGAATCTATGATTCAGACCTATGATGGAAAAAATACTTTATTTGGGAAAGAGGTCATTCAACTCAAAATGAACACTATCCCTAGGGGATTGGTCAGCTTAGAGGCATCCTTTGATGGAGCAGATAGAGTGAGGTCAAGATAAGTATTTGTCTTGAGGGATGTCACTGAATATGATTTGGGTTCCCCTAAGAATCCATGAAAAGTATGGATGGGTACTTATCTCAGCACTAGAGAGAAAAGAGATTATGTATAGCTACTAAGGAAATATTAGGACTGCTTAGCATGGTCTTTTTCAAAGCTTAAAAAGTATAGAGAGGAATTGTTCTAAAATGTCATCCCACTATAACCAGATAGTAAGCCATTTAGGTAGAAGTAGAGGCCTGTCAATCCCATCTTGGCCACCAAGATGCGTGATGAGTTGAAGAAGTTAAGAGATGGTGGTATTATTTATCTTGTTAGGTACTCATCTTAGCTGGCTAATTTGGTCCCTATGTGTAAGAAAAATAGTGATATTTGACTTTGTGTGGATTTTCACAATTTGAATAAAGCTTCCCTAAAAGATAACTATCCCTTTTCCTACATGAATAATTTATTACAAGATGTTATCAAGTTTGAAATGTTGTCAACTCTGGATGTTTTTTATAGCTATAACCAAGTTGTGGTCAAGGAATATGAGAGGTCTAAGACTTCATTCACCACACCATGGGCACCTATGTGTATATGCGAATGCCTTTTGGGATAATAAATGTTGGTACAACATTTCAACGTGCCATATACATTGATTTTGTAGGGATGATTGGTCAATTTATTAATGTATATCAGGATGATGTTACTGTGTACTCCAAAATAAGGGATGAACACTTGAGGCACTTGGAAAAGGTATTAATTAGATCTAGAGAATTTGGTATTTCCCTCAATCTTAAGAAGTGTTATTTTGGATTTCAAAAGGCTAAATTTCTTGGACATATAGTGTCCAAAGAGGGTATTATGATTGAGATTGAGAGAGTTAAGTCCATTGATAAAGTGCCCATCCCATAGTCCAAGAAATGAATTCAATCTTTCTTTGGACAAATTAATTTTGTAAGAAGGTTTGCATCTAACTTTGTAGAAATCACCCTGCCTATTAATTCTATGTTGAAGAAGGATCAAGTTATTAAATGGGATGAAGGGGCTATGTAAGCATTCAATGATGTCAAAGGAGCTTTGAAGTCTACTCCTATTTTAACTAGTCCTGATTACACCAAGCCGTTTTAGATTTTCTCCTTTGTATCACCCTATACCATTGCTGATGTGTTGTTAAAAAAGAATGATGATGGTCATGAGCAACCCATAACCTTCTTTAGCAAATATATGCAAGGGTATAAGTTGAATTACACCTTTATGGAGAAATAAACTTTCACTTTTTGGAAATTGATTAAAACATTTAGATCCTATATCTTGAGTTTGAAGATTATTGCTTATACCCCTCACACCATGGTGAAGGATATCTTGACTTAGACCGATGTCTCTAGTAAAAGGTGTAGATGGGTAAATAAGTTATAGGAATATGATATGGACATCCAAACCACTAAATTGGTGTGAGGATTGGGCTTGTCTAGGCTTATGGCTGAGATGAATTTGCAAGCAATTGAAGTGAATAACATTGTTGCTAACACTAGTAGCACTTTAGATCAGTTTAGTGCATCTCAGTGGTATAAGGACATTGTTTATTATCTATGGAGTATGTGTTGTCCTCCCAACTTAGATAAAAATTAGAGGACTCCCAAATTAATCTCTTATAAGTACCTCCTAATTGACAAAGGATTAACATGGAGAAACCTTGATGGGGTCCTTCTAAAGTGTGTGTTAGAAGACCAAGTTGATGGCCTGATTGAAGATTTTCATAGTGGAGTGTGTGGTGGCCATTTTGCATCTAAATTTACTACTTATAAAATTCTTAGAGATAGTTATTGGTGGCCATCACTATTTAAGGATATTACTCAGATAGTCAGGTGATGTGAAAAGTGTCAATACTTGGCAGGTAGATTAAAGGCATCTAGTTCTCTCCCTTTACAACCAGTTACTATTGAAGCTTCATTTAGGAAATGGGGCATGGGTTTCATTAGTGATATTAGTGAGGATTCAAGTGCTAGGTATAAATGGATATTACTTATAACTATTTTTTTCACCAAGTGGGTGGAAGCAATCCCCACTAGGAAGGTAACACACCAAGCTATGATGGACTTCCTATTGAATCAGATTATCTGTAGGTTTGATGTGCCAGTTAAGATAATTATTGAAAATGTAATGAGTTTCATATCCAAGCCTTTAGATTTGATGTGTAATGATTATGGGATTGAGCTCACTTATGCTTCCAATTATAATCTTCAAGGGAATGGGCAAGTGGAATCAAGTAACAAAAACTTTCTCAAGATTATCGAAAGGACATTGGAAGTCAACAAGAAGAGGTGGGGTGAACATTTGAAATTTTCATTGTGGGCTGATAGGATTACTCCTAAAAGATCCACAAGGAGTATTTTCAATCTTGTCTATGGAACTCAAGTGGTTTTTCCCATCAATTTGTAACTTCCTACCTATAATTTGATGTAATAACTTAGGGAGGATGAATACACCAACCACTATGAAGAAAGAATGAACCAAATTTTAGAATTGGATGAGTCACATAGGTTAGCCCATCGGAAGCAACTCAAGTTCAAGGAGAGATTAAAGTGAATATTTGATATGAAGCTCACTCCCAAAACTTTTCAAATAGGTGATCTAGTTCTACTTTGGGATAACAGGCATGAAGAGAAAGGTAAGCACGAAAAGTTTGATGCTTTGTGGATGGGCCCTTACTCAATCAACTGTAGGATTAGGGAGCACACTTTTTTCCTAAGAGATCTGGATGGTGAAATATTGAAGCTTTTTATCAATGGCAGGCATCATAAACATTTCCTAGATTGAGTCTATCTATAATTATATACCATATTATATAGTGTTTTATTGCTTTGTTTTCTTGTTATTTTATTGCCGCTTTGTCTGGGCCTTATTTGTGCGATTCCTCTCATTTTGTTTTTGTCATGTGTTCATTTTTGGTTCCTCTTATTCCAATATTTTTTTGAGGGGTGATATATTTTGTTCGACCTTCTTTTTTTCTAGAGGTTATTTTTATCCTGACTCTATGGTCCAATAGATTGGTACCTAGTCTTGTTTCTATGGTTCTTTACATACCCATAGGGGGTATGCATCCTCGAGCGAGAGCCTATGTTAGTGATTGATATTTCATTAAGGCAATTGGGCCCTTTTCAATGGAGAATGCTTGAAATTTTGGCCACACTGAGCTTTGAAGTCTATGTCTAACTCTTTTTATCCTCATGGTTTCCTTGGGAAGGTCAAGTTATTCATAAAAATTGGTTAAGTCCATTATGTATTGTCTTTATGTGTTGTATATAAGGTCAATGAACTCTCATAAATAAATGAGGTCTCCTCAGAGGGTGGAATAATGTTTCACCCCTCCTCATGTTGATTAGTGGTATAAAGGTAAAAAATAGCCAAAGGCTCAAGTGAGTGTTTATGATGGATATGTGGTAGCATCCCAAAATGCTTTTAGTTTTAGTTATTTTTCAAAGGTTGTCAAACTTGTGTTTTGCTACCAAAAGTGCAAGTATTTTCCAAGGTCTAGACTCTTCAAATAATGCCATGTGGCTATCTCTCAAGGGTCTTAATTTTTGGGACCTTTTGGAGGAATGCCTTGTCTCAAAAAGTGAGAGGAAGTGAAATGATTCCTCTAGGACTGGGACATTAGGGTGGTCAAATAGGATCATGACATGTGGCACTTTTACGAGAGCCCATAGTATATCTCACCAAGACACTATGGAAAAAGAAGGGTGAGTCATTACAAATGTTATCAACACCCTAAATTCTTGGATTTTCAACACATGTCAAGTTTTTTATTTTCAAAAGAATGTTGAGGTCATGGGGTATCTCCTCACTAGAGAATATGAGGGGTGAGGAGGTGAAAAGGATCCTGAGGACCTGATGGGTGCTGAATGTGGAATTTCACTTATTTGATGCCATGTGTCATAGGGATGATTGTTTATCTAGAAGAGGAGCACCATCAAGTTTCCCTCCTTTTCTTTTGAATAATACTTAAAGATATTAATGCGTTAGTTGAGTATTAGCTGTTCTACATCAAGGCTTAATTGCTAACCCTAATTTTCAAAGGGGGTGATTATAACTAAGTATTTTCCTTCATTTTAATCCACCCTTTGTAATTAGAGATCACACTTGTATTTTCAAATGATTTATGAACCAAAGTGGTGCAAGATGAGAGTAGTAACTATCATCATATTTTTCAAGCAATTTCTTGCTTAAGTTGCATATTTTTTAGTGTGGTTGCGTGTAATTATTCTCTAGGTTATTAATTTAGTGCTTTAAAGGATAAGTTTGGAAGAGTTACAAAGTTAGCTACCAAGGGAGGGTATTTTTCAATTTAAGTGAAGGCGGTGTCATGTTGATCTAAAAAAATGGCATCTTCTTTGTGTATCCCTCTGAAAAGAAGCATTACTTCAATTATTGATGGGATTAAGAACACTGATGTCCAAGGTTTAGATGTTTCTACCATGTCAAATCTTTTGTAGAAAGCTAATCCCCTTAAGGTGATAGATAATTTGGGTATGAGTTATATGGTTCCAATAGTAGATTTTCCACTAATAGCCTCATACCCAGAGTTAGTCATTAGATGTGCAAAGGTGTATCATGAGGATACAAGAATTGTACTTGATGGGAGATAATCAATTGTCTACTCATTCACCCCTTAAGCTCTTAGTGCCATGCTCAAGATACTACCACAACTTGAGGGAATTCTTTTGACTATGCAGGAGTGCCAGGTGTACATTGATGAGAATGATAGCTTCATTTGGGAAATAGCAAACATTTGTTGGCTCACCAAGAAGAGAAATAAGGTTTCTACATTAACTAGGAACCTTAAGTTAGTAGAATTCAAGGAGTTACCATGGTATGTCATCACCATGGATGCTAGGGTTTATAGGATACCCATGGTAGAGAAGTTTGAGCCATGGATGTTTTTCATCCTTATTTGTGTGCTAGAGGGTAAGAAACAGTTAGATTGGGCCTCAATTTTGAGTAAAAACCTACACAACCAAATAATGTAGTTATAGGTAGACATCTCTTCCTAAGAAGCATTTATTGGTACATTTTACATGACCTCCTACCTCATGTATAGCTTTGTACATAATAGATATTTCCCTAAACTCACTAAGAATCCCTCTGGTCTTAGAATTTATGAGTTGTATCTTAAGATGACTTTGGAGGGTTTCATGAACAACTTAGCTAAGGTCTATAATTATTTTTTAAATAACATGATAAGTTTCTTCTACCCTCTGAGGAGCTTAAACAAAATGACTAAGGTGGTCAGGGAGGTGATTAATAGGTTTAACATGATGTACATTTAATTTTGCACTTTTCATACATCCAGGTGAGTGGTTATTTAAGGGCACCCTATAAAATACCTAGGTATGTTAATGACAAGGTATCACTCATGGAATTGTGTAGACAAATGGTTCCCCCACATGAGATGATTGAAGCAAAAAAGATTAATAACCCCTTCAAGTTCCCTGTATAGATAGGATATTACACATGTCCTACTCTAACTAGAGTAAAAGGGTTGGAATGAGAAATGGGGTGTTTTCAAATAGATAAGATGCCTCCTCAGCCCAATTATGACATAAGGTGGTTGATTAACACTGATACAGGTGTAGTTATGCACTTGGCACACTATAAGGACATGTAGTCAGAATGCATAATGGAGGAACAAGTAAGGAAAATTGACTACCTAAGGCTCACCCTTCAGGAGATAGTTGCATATGGAATCATCCCCATCCCCAAGGACATGGTGGATGATAAGGCTAAAATGTCATCAGATTACACTAAGGAGAATATAGAGATGTAACCTATAGCTCAAGTGGACTTCACAGTCCCAAAGAATGATTCAATTATGTGGAGGGCATATCATATTATGAAAAGAACATTTAGTTGGCTAAAGTCTTGAGGTGTGGACCTTAGTGCACCTAATACCCCCACCCACAGGGAACTTATAAATGTACAAGAGTTTAAGGTGATTCTTTCCCCCTACATTGGACATTTAGTAAGCCCTCATGTGGAGGCTAAAGTAAAAGGGAAGAGGTTAGTAGATGATATCAATTTTACCAAGCCGATTAATATTGATGAGATTACAATAGCACGGTCCAAGTCTAGACTTTATTTCATAAAATTAACCAACCTTGCTGAAGGTTGGACTCAAATTTCCATGGGGGAAGTGTAGCTTACAAGTGTTTCTCCCATTTTGATCACTACTGAAACAACTCCTGCCACTTTAGTTAGACAAACCATTGCACTAGCCCCTTAGCCCATGTAATCACCAGAGCCCATTCCATCCCCAAAAATGTATACAAGGAAAAGGGGAGGGGAGGAACAAGTGGAGTAGCCAAAGACTAAAAGGAAGAAAAAAGTATTGTAACCTTTGCCTACAAACCCTAAGAAAAGGAAAGAGGTCATACATCTAGATGTACCCTCTCAGCATGAAGCCATAGAATCCCAAGGAGAAAAGTCCTCATATACCCAAAGATTAAGGGATATGAGTGAGGAAGAAGAATAAGATAATGATATGCCTATTGTAGAAGTAGTAAAGTGGCCAGAGGCATTCATTCTTTCCCTAATGAGGACCACCTAAAGAACTCCAAGGGAAAGGCCATAGACTCCTATCAAAGTTCCAATAATGGGATTATTTGGACCACAAGCACCTCAAGAGATGAAGATAAAGGTAATGAGGAGGTTGTGTTGGCCTTAAATGACCCTTTATCCTTTAAAGATGCCACATAAGTAGGTGTCAAGGTGACCATACAAGCCAAATATCCACCTCAGAAAGAAACTATCTCTTCAGACATAGAAACATTTATCCAAGCTACAATCACCCAGCCATTGGGATAAGAGGTGGAGGGTGAGACAAAATTTATGCAAGGACTAGGGGAGAGACATGAAAATGAACTAAGGCCAAAAGAGAAAGCCCCCACTAGTAGTGAAAAGGTAGAGGCTCAAGGAAAACATCAACTGGATGTTGTGGCATCTATGGAGACAACCCCACAGGACCATCCCTCTCTAGTACACACAACTATAATACAATGAGAGGCTAAAACTAAGGGAGATAGGGTATCAAGCTTGAAAATGGGTACCCCTATGCCTTTAGATATAAATAAGGACCAAGGTGATGAAGTTATAAAGGAAGGACCTTCCACTGTAATTACTTTTATTGAATTACCCCAAGGGATCTTTCCCCAAATAAAGGTCCATGATCCTATCAAGCACAAGAATTTTGAGGCCATGATTGGTGATGAGCCACGTAAGGGTGATAAGGAATACACCATAGCCTCTTCCCAAATTTCTTTACCAATTTCACAATTTGAGCTAGAAGTAAGACCACCTCCTCATCCTATAGGATAGGAGAGTGCCATTGATACACTATTGTCGGGGTCCTGAAAGCAATCCAAAGTAGTTATCAAGGTTCTATAATAGGTTAACCTAGGAAAAGAGGGAGAGCAAGAAGTTGGAAGGAAAGAGGTAGATATGGAAAGTGATGAGGATATAGATAAGATAATAATAGGCTCACACCCAATCCCTATCACTCTCTCTCTGACTACTATTCTAGCCACACCACCACTCAGTGCCTCCAAGCTGGCCTCAAGGTCCACAACTGTAATGGGTTTTTAGACTAGGCCCCTCTATAGGTCAAAGAATAGGTTAAGGAAAAGTAGGGCATTAAAATTAAATTAGGAGATATAGATGTAGTAAAGATTACCCAGTCATACAG
Source organism: Torreya grandis (assembly GCA_037957365.1). NCBI lineage: Eukaryota > Viridiplantae > Streptophyta > Pinopsida > Cupressales > Taxaceae > Torreya > Torreya grandis. The sequence continues at coordinate 534,267 of JARHVA010002878.1, read as the reverse complement.
GGTGAAACCTCCCAAGAAAGCCAAATCACTCTCCTAAACTACTTTCACTAATATTGGGGAGAGAACATAGGAGATAGTTGTTCCCCCATAGGGTGTTACAAAGAAGGATGCTCCCCTTGAGAGCTATGTAGTATACAAATTTGATTTAGGGGAGCCTTCAAGAAATGTGATCAAGCATAGCTCATAGGTTTTGGTGAGCATGGTGACTCATTAGATGGACAAAGAAAAGGTATCAATGGAAGAGCTTAAGATGCAAAACTAGGAAATGATCTAGTACTTGCAAAAGTTATTTATCGAGCCTAAAGTAGTGCTTCCAACTGCCAACATAGGCCCAAGTCTCCCCAATTCATCCTGGGATGCACGTAATTTTGGCTTAGGTGAATATTTAAGGACTAAAGGATGGGTGACAAAAGAGTGGTAGAAAGACTTGATGGTCCAAGGCAAGGAGGTCATCTACGCAGCATTGGGATGGCTTGATGATGCAACAGATAAATAAGAGTGAAAATCCTTGGCATTGGTTTATGAATTAGATATCAAGAGCTAGGAGGAACTTGGACCCAAGGTAGATGAATTGTGTAGTGTGGGCAAGGATACCTTGATTTTAGAAAAGATCATCACCTTAGATGATCTTAAAATTCCTAAAGACTACCAACTAGCCATAAAATATAGGTTAGTAATGCTTAAGGATGGCACCTTCAATATAAAAATGGAAGAGTAGTCTCTCAAGGCCACTAGGATAGAAATTGAGGCCACCTTAAGGGGAATGGTGAAGCTTGATGATATGGTTGACATGATAAAGGAATTGATAGAAGGTGCCCTTAAGAGTGTTATCGATGCACCTCATGGAAGCTTTGATGACTAGAACATAAGGGAGTTGGTATAAATCAAAAAATCTTACGATCAATTGAAGGCATTGGTAAAAAAGAAATATAAAACACTCTAGGGGACTACCAAGTGGTTAGAGGAATATGAGGTCAGATTTAAATACTAGGTGGGCCCAGATAAGAAACTCCTCACCATCATGATCGAGAAGTTTGTTTCTTACAAGAATAGGCTGGTATAGGGCTTGGTCATCAACATTGATTCCATGACATGACTAAATCATTTGTATTTTTCCTCGAGTGATGTAAATATTCTTCTCTCCTCTCTTTTAGTCTTCTCTCTTTTTCATTTAGTCTTTATACTATGCCTGTTAGTGGCACATCTCTCATAAGAATATTCTTTAGAGAAAGGGACATTTTGGTTTGGTTACGCAAGTGGACAAAGGTTGTTTTGTCCCTTGCTGGGGTCTAATTTACATGGATTATGGAGAGAATCCCACCAAGATGAGATATCAAACATGTCACTTTCATTTGAGTACACTTATTATCTTGGGAATCCTTTTTGTTGCAACTAATGAGCTTTAGGATTGTAAATGATTTTTCTAGCTAGAACATCTCATTAGGATATGCCACATATTGGTTTGAAAATTGTATAAGTAAAGGAGGCTTGTTCCTTTAGAAATATTGGTCAATCAATTTTTTTGGGAAAATAGGTATCATTCTAGAGAATTTCTTACTATGTAAACTCTTTGGTGTCAAATTGGTTTCTTGTGTAAAACCATTGACAAGCTTTGAGATCATATTGAAATGTTCACCTATTACAAAGACGACTTGCATACTGTAGATGTTGTAGAATTTCCACCACATACTATATGTATCTAAATTTTAAATGGATAATGGAATATACTTGTGTTTTGATGCTCTGTCTTGTTGTTGAAATCTAATATGTTATTATGAGTTCTTAATAAATTGGTATTCTCACCCTTTCCTTTTGTGGTAGTATCTAGGAAATGTATTGAGATTATAAAATCCTTTAGTTATAGAATTAGAGTGAAGTATTATATCCCTTTTTAGGGGTAGTCTGAGGCTCATGGATTTAGTGAGAAATAAATCTTGAATGATTACTTGTAGCTTTAATTATGATTATTTCAAGGAACTATGAAGTATTGTTTCATTCTATTTGTTTTTAAAGGTTCTAAAATAGTTGTTTGTGGAAGTGACATGACATTTTAGTGATTTTCTCCTCTCTCATCCAACACCCATCCATATATTTGTTTAAAATCAACCCACCTTATCTTACCATACTCTTAACACACTAGTTACTTATCATAAGTGTTACTTGCATCACAAATGCATGAGATCTTGCATATTTGGAATATATTTGCATTTTTGTGCTTAAAATCTTAAGAGATATAGTTTCTTATATAGTTTCTGTTGTTAAGTATTTTATAAAATAGAGATTGTAGCCACCCTTTGATATATCTCTAGTATCTTGTATGTGACTTAAAGAATTTGTGCATTTCATGTGATAACCCTTGCAGGTGAAGTGTGCAAACTTGGTTATGCTTTGGTCATTTTTCCTTTATGTGCCAATAATACTCATGAAAATAGACGTATAAAAACCCTCCATGTGAGTAAGCTAATCCATAGGTTATCTCACCTTGGTTTAGGTAGAGCCAAAAGTATCAATGAGTGAACCATACCCTTTATAGGTGTCTCTTAGTCATTGTCTATTCTCAGTTCTTTGTTTGATGCTAAACCCTAACTATAATGATATATTAATGGGTTTTTCATCCTTGTTTGCCATTTTTTTAAGTATGAAAATCTGAGCATATGAGGTGTACAATTGAGAAACAACAAGTATGAATCTCATGTTATCATAGGTTTTTAAACTTTCTTATAGGTCTTTCATGTTAGCCATAAACTAACACTTAAGCAATTAGGCTTAATTGACCTATTTGGTATTTTGGTGAATGTGAGAGAGAAAGTTGGCATAGAGGGGTTGATGAGAGAGTTAAAAGGAGGTTATCAATGTCATCATATATGATACATCAATAAATAATAAACACTTCATGGTAAATGAGAAGAATGGGGCTATTATCAAGCTCTATTTGGCATGTAAGAGGAGGTTACACCACTAATGCCTCATGGAAAAAGGCTCCATTAAGACACTTTTATTGTTGGTAACTGATTGGGAGAGAGAGGGAGTTGGATAAAGATGGAGTACATGTGCTCCCCACAAGTTAGAATTTACCAAAATTATACATCAATGCCCCAAATGACCATTTAAAGCACCTCTTCACTCAACCAAAGCATGGAGATGTATTTTGAGGGCTGCTATAGTCAATTATAACTACAACAAATGTCAATTATGGTCATCCATGACTCATTATTCCTACTCTACACCATTATTTATCTCCTCCACATCTTATTTATTTTATATATAATAGGATTTTATCATTGTATTGGATCCCTCAGGCTGGTATGAGGAAACTCTACTAGTATTTGTACTTGTGCACCTCTTGGATTGATGAATAAAGAATTTACAACTTCATGATCTATAATTAGTGTCTTTATGATTGTATTGATATGAATAAGTGGTTTAAAATTACCTTTTATAGGTCTAAGCTCACCTAAGTACTAGTAAGCCTTCCTTGTAAGTCATCTAATGTGTCATGAGGTTGATGGCTCAAGATTGAAGTGGATGTCTGATTGTAAGTGCCTTGAATCAGACCTTATTCTCATTACCCTATTGTTCCAATCATTGAAAATGATCTCTAGGTGAAATTTTTTTGCTTGTAATCCATTGAAGGTAATGTGTTAGTTCTTTCCATTGTCCATTAGTGTGATTAAGGGTCCAAGTTGAGTGGATAAGTGAGTTCATAGTGCATCACCATTTTAGAGTAGGTTTTATTTATGCAATCCTTCTTCCCTTTTCATCCCAAGAGGATTGGGAATTAGAAAGAGAGATATAATGAGAAAATCAAGGGATATATACCCATAAAATATAGAGGTTTGACATACACATTAGGTAACCCATAGCCGAAGGTCACTCCCATGTTATCCTAGGTTTGAGGTGGACGTGAACAATCCTCTCTTTAGCAAGGGTGCAACCTAGACACCTAACAATAGGATTTTAAGACACATAGATTATTATACTCACTTATTTACAATTGAAACCTCAATATAAGGTCTTAAACCCCTTCATACACCCCTCACTAACCATCCAACTTGTTGAAAGAGTTTGGAGGAAACTTAAGATGGCAGTAGGTTTTGTGAGCAAGTTTGTGTGACTGTCTGCATTGGCCTATCTCTAAGGAACTTGACTATAGTTTTGAATGATATATATTTTGGAGGAGGTTTTAGTACCCTTATAACAATTTTGGGATGATCTAAATCCTTTTTTAGGTCCCCAAAAATCTACATACCCTTCATGGCATAGATCCACCTTTTAACCCACATGACCAACTGTCACAAATAAGGCTTGGTCTGAGACAAAATAATGGGTATACACACTATTTTTATAGACAAAATTAAGGAATGGGTACCATTAATTGGTCATGATGACCATTATAAATTTATTTTAATACTTTTTCATGCCTATAAAGGCCTCAAACTATCCTTTTGGCTTAGATTAGTAGTAAACTGCCTATTGACTGTGTGCTTAAGCATGAACATTCTACATATGACCTTCATCATTATTTATTGAGGATTTTTTGATCATGAAGTGTCCATAAAATATATAAATTATTGATAAAATACCAAAATCTGAGTTTCCAACTCCCTCTCTAGTTGCATACACTACCCTTCTCATAGCTTAGGGCTCATGTCTGAGTATGCATGTGTGATTTCAAGCATGTTTTGATGTTTTCTTTCTCTTTAAGTGGAGTGATAACAAATATTTACCCTATTTAATAGTTTTAAATTTTTCCTTACTTGTATAAACATTACCACTTATCCTAGGTAAGATGGAGATATCAACATACACTAGTAATGTCACATGTATTCACCTGCCAATATGACTCTCTATAGGAGTTTGATTATCAAGCTTGTATAAGAAGAAGGTGGTCCAAAATCACTTTAAAATACTAAGTGAGAAGACCAATTTATGATTCATTTATTTAGGATTCATATCCAGTAATACTAATACCAATCATTATGCCTTTGAATGGTCTACATAGTGCCCCTTGGAGACTCTGCTACAGTAGGCCTAAAAGGGTCGGTTGTAGGTGGTCATTTACCTTCTTAGTTTACTATATGAGAAACATCCCATGATATTATTGATATTAATGGTTATAAGGGATTATGAAGGTTTGTTAACATGGTTTTGTTTTGAAAGTAAGGGTGGAGGAGTGAATGAAGATGACTGTGGGGTGAATGAGGGTAAAAAAAGGATAACATGGTTAGAACATAATATGGATGGCAATGAAAATGTTGTGAAATGACAAGAGCATGAAAGTGATGTGAAATAGAGGATAAGGAACTTTAATATATAAAAAACATGGATATTAAATACCCTAATATACATACCAAACAAATATACCACTTTTGAAGCAGGGAAAGGGGGACACATAGTGCTAAAGTGAAACCTAGGAAGCTTAGAAAAACCTTAATATTTGTAAAAGACCTTAAACTCTACTAAAAGTGACTGAGTGAGTTTGGAGACAAGGAAGATGGTTTTTAGGATTATGAGGCTTCCATGTTTCCCCCAAGTTCATGATGATGTTCCATGATCACTTCACCTCTTTTCCATGTTTTTGAGTTACATTTGAAAATCTATAGATGTCACTAAGCTACATACAATGTTCACCATATATTGGTTTTCAAGTATGCACAAGTCCTTTCTCCTTAAGATATTTTGAGATGACCAAAGGCCATTATACCTTCAACTTGAGCAAGAAGGCATTGAAAACTATGAAACACTCTAACAAATCTTCAACTTAGTTAACAACTTTTGGAAGATCACTTAAACACTCTGTTCATTATCCAAAGTTGACTATAGGCTACACACAAGAGATAGTATTGAAGGTTTGCTTGTTATATGAGATTACATGTGTGATTAAAGTTCTAAAAATTTAATGATAAGATCCTTAAATACCCAAAGAAATAATATCCATCATTAGTCTGAGTAGGAAAACCAGGAATCCTTACAAACTATTCAGTCCAAGTTGGCCCGTGTAGATGAGAATGGAATAAAAATTCCTTAAGTTCATAAGGAATGTTCATACAACTCATAATAAAAATCCTAAGACAAATTACCATGGTTGGAATTTTTTTGAGTATAATTTATTTGGTTATGATCTTGGTTCCCCATTCTCTCTCCTCTGTATGAAATAAGCATAAACTTGATGAGCTCTTTGATCTTGCCAATGAGATCGAGGAGGATATGGGATGGATTTGAGATTATTTTACATTGAAACACATTTTTTTCTTCTCCATTTGATATTTCTAACCTCCCTTTGAAAAACCATGACTTCACTTGAGCCAATCTATACTGTACAGACTCGTACCACTTGAGAAACTTCTATAATATACTATTTATCTCTATTTTTTCTTATTTCAAACCTAAAAAAAATCATTATCATGTATTTTTGAGGGAAAATAGGGGTCGTGTTGCACCTTAAACCTAATGGTATAAATTGAGGGAGTTGAAAATTCACTATTTATCATGTGTGGGGCCCATTTGAGAGGTTTCAGGCATTGACCATGATGTTAATGGATTTAGTAAGGCATTGAATGGTTTAGTAATGGTATAATGAAGCTTATAATGTATATTTAAGGCATGGGAAGTGTCTTAGTGATCCATCAAGGCCATATTGCTCTCATTATGAATAAAAACATTGACTTTGGTGTACATATATGACCTTAAAGAGCATATCAACGGAATATCATGTCAATATAATATGAAAATACCTTTATGAACTATTTGAGACCTAAAATTAATACTAAGATCCTTTCCATGATGTTATTGAAAGCTTGAAAGTGGACATACCTCATGTAACTAAGCAAAACCAATGTTTTTATGAGCCTTTATAAAACTACCTCCTCAACTCACCTCTACCATGACACTTCTTACATGTTGGAGTTATATCAAAGTGACAAAGGGTCATCTAAACATGTTGATCATCATGAAAATAGTTGATTCAAGTTAAATAGAAGGTATGAAGGCTCACAAAATAGAGCTATATCATGACAAGATAATGGACTATTTGAACAACCCTCATACCTCACAAGGATAAGGTGCAATCATAAAACTAATGATAGATTAGGACTCAAGGCATTAGGTTGACCTCTTTTTAGGTTTAGGATTAGAAAGTGGTCAACATTTTTGGTGAATCAACTAGCTTGACTAGCTTACTGGTCAAGGAAATCAGAACTCTTAGACTCACTCTTGATGGTTTGGAAAATGAAAATTGATTATACATGAACCCTACCTTATACCTTTCATACTTTGAAATAGTAAAACACAATAGAGACACAAAGAAGAATAAGAAAATACAACACATAACTACCAAAAATAAGACTAAGAAATAAACATAAAACATGTACAAGAGCACTTGGAGGGAAAAGACAAAATCTATCTACTATGTACAAGAGTAACATGAAGGAGACTGATATTAGAATTTGAAAAACATCCCATTGATAAGGATGGGGAGTTCCTCACCATTAAATCTAGAAATTTTAAAGGTATTACTTTCCTTGCAATTGATGATGATATAAGGTCCACTCCAAAGGCTATCAAACTTGGAGTGTTTCCCTAGATTTGCATGGTCCTCATCCCAATTGATTATTACATCTCCTTGTTGTAATATCCTAGATGAATCCCTTTTTCCCAATGACTTATTGAATTGATTATATTTATACCACATAGTATGAATGGAACTATCCCTTATCTCCTCTAACTATCTCAAGTCATTCGTTCTAAATTGCATTGCATCATCTTACAAGAGCTCAAGTTGATGAACAAGCTCTAAGGTAGGTAGTTCAAGGGAAATATGTAATCTTGCCTCTCTAACATAGACAAGGAGGTATGGAGAGTTTCTTATAGACCTCTTAGGCATAACTCTATCTACCCATAAGGTATTTATCAACCTTGTATGCCACTTTCTTTGACTATCCTCCATGGTTCTCTTAATGATCCTTATCTTGTTCTTGTTTGTGAACTCTGCTAGTCCATTTCCCTATGGGTAATATTTGGAATAAGTCTTGAATTATATTTCATGGCCAAGGGCCCACTCACATACCTTAGCACTGCTAATGGCCAAGGCATTATCAGAGATTATTATTGAAGGTACACCACATTTGGTCACAAGATTGTCATATAACTCCAAGATTGAGTTCTCATTGGCTTCCTTAAGTGAAACTACCTCCACATACCTTGTGAAGTAGTCTATGGTTATTATGACCCATTTATGGCTAGTAATAGAAGGGGGATGGATCAGTCTTATGAAGTCTAATCCCCATTGCATGAAGGGTTATTCAACTTGAATTGGTTACAAGGGAAGGGTAGCTAATTTTTTTTTGCCATTTAACATGACACACTTTGAAAACTTTTTCACATAGGTATGTGAATATATAAATAATGTAGGCCAATAGTATCCAACTCTAATGATCTTAGAGGCTATGGTCTTGGCATAAAAGTGCCCACCAATAGGTATATCATGAAATAGCTCAAGTAGTTTGTCAACTTGGCTTGATTTAACACATTTCAAAAGCATACCTCCTACATCCTTATTAAATAACAATCCATCAATCAAGACATAGGGTATGTTATACATTCTAAAATGATTTCTTTTGGTCTTATCTAAGCCCATATGACATTAGCCTATTTTTATGAATTTGACACATCATTGGTCTAATTGAGGGGAGTGGTACTTGTAGCTGCCTTCTAATTGTCATGGACTGCCAACATTGTCTTTATCTTCTTTCATCTCTATTTCAAGATGCTCATATAGACCTATACCTCTGATTAGCTTGGTCACTCTCACCTCAATGTCACATTCCATACACTATATTACCCATGCATATTTATTCTCACTCAAATCTCTATTAAGTATAAACTCTTTGATACTTAGGTGCACTACCATCACTATGACCTTGTTGTTAGACACCATGTGTCGAAACTTCTTCAATATTATCATAACAATAAGTACATGTTTCTCCACAAAGGTATACCTTTATTCATATACTTCTAAAGCTTGAATAAATAAGGAAATTAGTTTTTCTAGGTCTTCATCATTCTACTACATAAACATAGCATAAATTGCATCTAATGTAGAGAATGCATACAAGAAAAAATCTTTGCTAAAATCAAGGTTAAGAAGTGTGGGGGCTTGAGAGATGTCCCATTTTATGGTCTCAAAAATCCTCTTCCCTTCCTTGATCCATCTGAACTATTTGTTCTTCTTAAGCATGTGAGTAAGAGGCTTAACTAATTCTACAAAACCTAGAATAAACCTCCTTATAAAGTTGATCTTACCTAAAAATATCTACAAACCTTTCTTGTGCATGGGTAGGGGTAAGGCTAAGATTGATTCAACCCTCTCAATGTCTATCAAAGTTGCATCTTTTGACACCACATACCATGAAAATCACCCTCATGAACAACAAAGATACATTTTTTGGGATTTAAGGACACTCCAAACTACTTGCACCTATCAAAGACTAACTTCAATTGTGTCATTTGATCTACTAGGTCCTTTGAGAACATAGTGATGTCATCAAGATCAATGAGAACCATATCATTAATTATTCCCTTAAAGGTAACATCCATTTCCCTTTGGAAAGTTACCCCTACATTGGATAGTCCAAAGGGCATTTTCATGTGTGTATAGGTGCCTCACTTTATAGTGAAGGTAGTCTTATGTCTATCCTCCTCCTTGAACAAGATCTGATTGTAACTAGAGTAACCATCAAGCAAAGAAAAACTTTGAGATCTTGCAACCTTCTGAAAGATCTGATCCATGGAGGGTATGGATAATGGTCTCTCAAAGACACCTTATTAAGGTCTCTAAAGTCAACACATAAGCATATCTATCCATTATTCTTCCTCATAGGCACATGATTTTCCACTCATGAGGGATGCTTAATGGGGAATATGATCTTAGATTCAATCAACTTAAATAATTCCCTTCTCATGAGTTATTCAACCTTAGGGTTGAATGGTCTTTACTTCTACCTTACCAATTTTGCATTGGCCTCCTCCAAATATATCATGTGTTGGGCTAGCTTGGGGTCAAAGCCTTTCATATCATGGTATTACCATGCAAACACATCAAAATATTCTTGACACAAGACAATGAGGGCAATTCTCTCTTCTATTGTGTTTACACTTCCCAACTTAATCAATTTATCCTTAAAGATGACTATTTTCTCATAATGTTATTATTTAGCTGATATACCTTATCTCTTCTCAGCTGATCATCTTCATTGAAGATGCTCTCCAATGTCACTAATCCCTTAAGCAATTTGTTAGTTCTTAACTGCACTATTTGGTCATCAAATTGATGCTACAACCTACCTTAATTTTTATGATAGAATTATGCCTCATGCATGAAAAAATAAGAAATTTGACCATCACTATCGAAGAAATACTAACTCACCTCATTGTCAAGTACATATGGCCTACATATAACCTTGATTTGTGACCATCTTTGAGTGCCCTTGACTGCATCAACAATGTTATATTGGGCACTAATTGCTGTAAGTCTATCTACATGATGATTGGACTCCCTTGGTATATAAAATATGTCAAATGATATAAATTCCTCCAAGAGGTCCCATACTCAGTACTTGTAGGCCTTCAATAGATGATTTTTAATTACACTAACACCTCTCACTTGTGCACTAATATCTCACTATCACCTTTCAATTATAAAAGTATGATGCCTATTCTCCTTGCCTCTTGTAGCCCATGTATGAGGGTTTCATATTCTACTGTGTTTGAAGTAAAAATAAATTGAAACCTTACTTCAAAGTATAGACACTTAAAATTGGCCATAACTGGCTTTTGATAGGACTTCAAACTGATTTCTACCAACCATTACAAATTAAGCCTATAAATCACCAAACGTCCCAAATTTACTTGTGCATCATTTGTTAAAGCTTGGAATCATGTTGAGACATCCCTAATTATGAAATTATACCATATGAAATCATAAACTCTCAGGAATTCATCCCTAATCACCTTGTGGCATCACAACAATCAATTTGGCCTATGGACCTATTAAGTGGGGCACTTGCACACATAAAATCAAATCTTGAAAATGCTAAATGGCTAATCAGAACTAATTAACAAGATAAAACAAATTAAATGTCTAGTTGAATTATCCATGTGCAATTAATGAATAAATAAAAAAAGAAATTCAAAAATATGAAATATCCTAGATTTTCATGATTACCTTTACAAGTTGTCAAGCCTTTGGAAAATATCTATTTTTGGAGATCCATGCCTATTCATTGAAAATCATTAATATTTATTCACATTTTAACTCTATTGGGGCTATGTAGATTCACTTAGGTTAGGTTTGAACCCATTACAAGCCTTAACTCCACCTTGACTCACCTTGGGATGGGGTTAGATCCATTTTCTATATGTACAAGCCATTGCCTATTGAAAAGAGAGCTTGGATATTGTAGAGTTATAATATAGGTTTTATTCCATGAGCCTCATAACAATAATGTTATAATTCCAAAATATTGAGCTAAGCCAACACAAGCCACAATGATGCCAAGGAGAGAAGGAGATACACAAACTCCATTGAAAAAGACTCTTTGAGCACAAATCAAGCAAGCCACACAACAAATCATTTGGAGAATTCAAGGAAGGTAAGAGATTTTCTGTCTTTTGCATTTTAGTTTTAATTTTCAATTGGTTTTGTTCATTAAGTTCCCCATAAGATCTAGGCTAGAGATGTTAGCATGTTAGTATGTTCATTTCATTATTTTATGGCCTAACACAAGACTAACCTCCTCTCTTTGTCAAATTCCTATGATCATAAATGACACACCTGGTAGGACACTAAAGCATCCAACATAGCAAGAAGACCAAAGTGAAACTCCTAAATTTTCAAATGAATTCTTAAATATATTAAAAGTTAGAGTTTTAGATTTATTTTTGCCATATGTTTTTTTTGTGTTACTCAGATTTACACAGAGATTGACATTGATTTGGCATAACCAACATTGGTTTTGCCTAACCAACATTAGTTATGTCTAATCTTCATCAGTTTTAGTTAACCATCATTAGTTAGGGTGAAGGGTAGGACATGACTTAAAAACTTGGATTTTGAATCTTCTTAAAATTACTAGTTACTATTTATCAGGTTTATTATCTTGCATACTTTTTGTTTAATCACCTTGTTGTAGGTTTTATGGAGTTTTAAAACTAATTTGAGCTAACCAACATTTTTTCAAAATATTTTTGTTTTATCTTTAGGCTCATAGGTAATCAACACCAGTATTTATCAACCAACACTGATGTGTTTCCAACTAGCATCATTTGCCTTATAATTGACATCAATCATAGGTGATTGACGTCGGTCTCTATGTAAAAAATATAGAGAAACCCAAGAGCCATGTTTCTAAATCTTGTTTGCTCATACATAATTATGCTTCAAATCAGAAGGAAACCCTCTAAATTTTGTAGGACCAAGGCAAGAAAAGGACATAAATTTGAAAATACTAACTCTTAAACACTTCATTTTGGTGACTAAAAAGAATGGTTAAGTCTTGAACATTTCATTTTAGTGCTTAAAAAGAACATAGGTGTTTATTCTTAGTTTATTTTGTGAAAGCTCTTAAAATTTTTCAAATTAAACCAAGGGGCCAAAAAATTCATCAAAAATTTCATTTGGTACATAAATTAACACTTAGATTTCAAATTCTTCAAGTATTTGTTTAGTGATAAATCTTTATACTTGTGTGTTTTTTTCAAAATGAAGAGTATGTGCATGCTCTCCCCCATCCCCTTTAGGGAACTTGGGTGACCAAAATTGCTTATTCCTTGTAATTTATGCCTTTGACCAAGGCATGAAAAGAATGTTATTAATGGTCTCCCAAAAACTTGTATGGTTTTAGTATCTAAATACAACATTTAAAGTCTTTTCACTTAATCGATTATTTAATGCATCTTTGCTTGTGAAGGGGAGTTCATAGCTTCTTCATGAGTTATTTAGGGAAGCTTTGACCCAATGTTTTATATATTGACATTATTTAAACCCTGATCCATGGTGGGGTATACAAATTAGGGCACATATACTATGAGAGATAGGGTTTGAGTGATTAACCTCTCCTTTTGTAATGAAAACCTGAGTTAGGTCTAGTTAACCAGGGGATTTGACTAAGTAGTACACAGATGGAATCACTATGTAAAGGAATATACCCTTACATAATAAATTAATTGGTATGAACTCAGTTAACATGAGGTATATGTTATGTTAATCACAATTGGGACCATCTATATAGTAAAAAATTTAAGTTTTAGATAAACCCCACTTATCATGGACATATTGTTGATGCAGGGCAAGTAGCTTGAAGGTCCATGTCATCATACAATCTCTTAGGAGAAGGAAGTGTAAAAACCCTACTACTTCATGTAATTAATTTTGGATCCAAGTTCATGTATATAGATGGATTTCATCAATATGAAGTAACCTTTTTAGTTTAGGGCTTAAGACGTTATACTTAGTTGTATTTGTCATCTTTCCTTTACTTGCTTATTCTTTGAGTCTAAAACCATTAATTTGTTTATGCCACATCAAAATGAGTTTTTTGTCTACATCACTCCATTGTTTGAGGAGGTGTTATGCTATCCATTTGACACCATGCCTTTGCCTTGAAATTTTTCTCAAAAACATTGTATGTGTCACTTGAATTTAAAAGGGTAACATCATGCTACCCAAATCATTTTAAAATTTTGTGCCTTGGGAGTCTTGAAAAATACCATCGATCATACCTTTAGAAAGTGATAACACTGTTACACTACTCAATTCATTTTATAGTCTTGTTTTGTCCTGTGTCTAAGAGTCTAATTTTAAACCAATTCTCATGTGATTTTTTAGGTCTTTGTCTAGTACTGTTATGTCATTCACCTTTGTCTATCTTGTTTGGTCAAAGAAGCCTAGTTTCCTAAGAACAGTTTTCAATTAACCTTGACAATTTTAAATCCAAACATTGATTGATTTTTGTTTATGCCTTGTCTAATTTGGGCCTAGACACATATCTTTCTCTTTTGGGATGTGCAACTTAGGTTAATTCTTTACCCAAATTTGAAAACTATTATTTGTGGCTAGATTTGGGAGAAACAACCTATCTCTCCATATGGCTTTGGTTTCATTCCTTACACCAATTGGCCAAGTTTATGTCTAAAGTTGAATGCCTAGTTTATACCAAAGTGTTTAAGATTTGTTAGATTAAATATCTCACCTTGTTATTAAGTCTAGATTTTTTGCTTGTTTTACCAAAAGTCCTAGCACATGCTTGTTATGAACCTAGATTTTGATGCTATGTTTGGCCAAAAGACCTAGCAAATTTTGTTTATTTAGATTATACTTGTTTGGAACACTTTGAACCTAGAGTTTAGCATTCCAATTTTAGTTCATCCACTTGAAATTTTATGTGTGAGACATTTGACATTAGATATATGATGTTAGATTATTTTATACCAAGTTTTAGCATAGACCATTTTGGAGATACAACTCCATTCCTTCAACCAAGTTAGACCAAGTTTGAACCTTTTATCTTTTGGATAATGTTTTTTAGAGTTTGTAGAACTCTAGCACTTTTACGAAGCTTTCATTACTAATATGGATATGTCTTGTTACACTTATGGTGTAAATAGGTACAATCTAAATTATGATAGAATATCTACACAAATTAACTTTGTTCGATACCCCTATGGTGAAGAAGTGGTTTGTGAGATAGATTTTTATCCTCACAATCCTCAATTTAGGGAGCAAAGGCAAGATCCTAAATCATAGTAATTATTGACACCTTCCTTTGGCTAGATGATGTATGTGTTGGGAAATATGGAAGCATAATTGATTACCATATACAAGCAACTTACATGCAAAATTAACCAAAATCACAAGTAACTAGAAATAAAAAATAACACAAAATATGAGAGACAATACACAATTGTATTAATACTCTTCCAGAAGGAAATACAACAAAGAAGATTGCCATAGTTCTTCTTCCTTACACACCTCTAGGGATCCCACACCTCTAGGGCATAAACAATAAATCTTCCCTCAAAGCTCTCTCTCTTACGGTCCCAACACACAACTCAAACACAGAGTTGGTGTTCACCTCCAACCAGTCAGTATCCACTACTGCCAGTACTCTGAGTATATACACATACTCAACCAAGTGCACAACGCACTCCAAGTAGATCTCCCATGAACTGCTACAACCTACAACCCAAATGATCTTACTTTGGAAGGGACTACCTTGCCTTCCTATTTGCTCTGAGTACACACTGTACTCCAAGTAGATCCTACCTAATCTTGCTCCCTATTGTGTTGCTGTCACCTTGACTCTACTACCACCTACAGATCAACCTAGTTCTACACACCTACAAACCTAGACCATGCACACACATACACTTGCAGATCAATGATCTTACTTACCCATGTAGATATCCTAATGTAGCCATGCACACTTGCTGACCAAGATCCTACACACCTGAAGAACCCTTCTGATTCTCCAAAACCAGCACCCACATTTGGCACTACTGTGGAACTAGGAGGAACACCCTTGCTCAATTCACACACAGAAGGAGCTAACTTTGCTCAACTCAAACTAGCACAAATTACAATACATCCCATGAGTCTATTATATAGATCTCATGCAAACAATAATTAGACATCTAATTACAATAATTAGATCTGTAGCTCGAGACTATAATTAGCCCCCAACATGCAAACACTCAGTTCGTTAACTAACTATCCATGAAATTGGTAGTTCTGAATTGCACAGGTGACTGATGTCAGTCTTTATCTGCCTGGAGGTGACCGACACCGACTGACTTTTGACCTATGTCAATTGCTCTTCTATCTGTTCCTTGTCAACATCAGTTGGCCTGACCAATGCCGGTGTCTGTGACACTCAACAACCTCCTCCCCTGTTTGCATCAGTGAAGCTTTTAGCTCCACAACCTAACAGTATGATCTTTTCCATATTACTAATCATGATGAAAATTTCTCCACCTATACCTTTAACCCTCCTTCAGACTACATGAGCCACCAACATCCACAACATATAAAGACTACCATTTCTATATCAAGACCTCATCCTTTGGCTTGTATGAGAAACCAAGCTTCATAATACCCTAACATTTCTATACTAAGACCTTATCCTTTGGCTTATACAAGCAACCAAGCTCCATGATGCCCTACCATTTCTATACCAAAACCTCATCCTTTGGATTGTGTGAGCAATCAAGCTCCAAAATGTCCTACCATTACCATTCCCATCCCTTCCATATATAATATCTCATTATCCCAACCAAGTTATCCAATCACAACTCAATAGATCATAGTTACTGTCTTAGGCCAAGAAACAACCTTTGTTAAGTATATCATTATCCAAAAACCAACCATTATTCAACCATTGCCAACCATTCCCCATTTTATAAAACCCTTACCAATCATCTAACCAAAACTAACCTAATTCATACCTCTCCAATCGATCCAATCCTTCAAAGACAAAGATGTATTCAAAACTAGTATTTTACAACTGATTATAAACCAAGGCCAAGAGAACCAACCAATCCATGTTGTTTTTGTTGAACCAACCATTTTTGATGACTCAACCTATGATGAATCACCTCTTAATACTATACTTATTGTTGAGGAGTCTCACTCTAACAATCCAGTCTTGGCCGAGTCACTTCTTAATGATTATAACTGCCTTTAGGAAAATCATTATCTAACCATATGCCTATTTTTAAAGAGACTCCCCTTGATAAAAAAATCTTTGAGGAGTTATCTCTTGACCTTTTTCCAATCATTAAAGAGTCTCACTTTGACAAACCAGTCTTTGTGGAGCCCATTGTACCATCACAGGCCATTAATTGTCCAAAACCAAACATTAAATAAGAAATAATTATAGCAACATCCACACCAGATGAAGAATCAACATTGAAGTTAGCTTCTATTCTTGAACCAAAATCAAAGTTAACATCAGAAGTAGAATCAACATTAGTCTCAATATTGGATTTAGAGTCCCTTTAGTTAGACTCAACTTTAGAATCAAAATATGTTCATATTTATTACAACATTGGTTATGCATGCCTCACAGATCAATTTGAATACATTTATGATCCTTCTATAGATTTTTAAGATGAATAATTTAGATTCAACACAAGTTATCCTAGTATATTCTATGAGGATTGTGTAGCCTCTTCTTATTTCATTACCATTACACATGCCATTAACACCAACCAACCTAGCCATGATATTGACCTTCCACATCCCACAAGTGTTGATTGGGACTAATAGAATCACACCTTATTGAAATGCATCCATGGTGACATATCAGTTAAAGAACATCAAGGAGGCCAAGACCACATTCATACAAAAGAAAAACCATCTCTTAGTGAAACCTTTTTGGAGGCACTAGGGGACAATCAAAGTTCAAATTTAGTATCTTTTAGTGAAACCCAATTTGAGGTGCTAGAAGACAATCAAAGTCAAAAGTTAATGCTCTTTAGTCAAACCTTTTTAGAGGTGTTATGGGATAATAAGGATAAATTCATTGGTGAAAACCTTATTGAGGCACCAATAGCTAAGCATAATAGTCCTTCACTACTTGATGAAGACATTATCAAAGATAAAATAATTATAACTTTCAATCTATAGCATAATAAAATGGTAGATACTCTCAATCCCAAATATTTTTTTTTGGTGGTCTTATCAAAGAATATTCAAAATTCTTTGGCCCACCACAACCAAAGTTATGTCAAACTTAAAATTTACAACATTGTGTGTGCCTAAAAACCTTGATCTTCATTTATTTTCAAACCATTATACATTCAATTATCATCCACCTATACATTTCCAAATCATACCTATCATCTAATATTTATCAATATTTACCATTCCTGATTGCACTTTCCTTTATAGAGGCTACAAAGATATCTTGATTTGATGTTTGGAGGAAATAAAATTAATGACCAATGAAGATCAAAACATTATTGGAATCCAAATCTACAGTAGGTTCTTGATAGAGTAGCTCTTTAGAAGAGTGTGGGATAGTAATTTACATGATTGATTATTCTGGTTGTATCATTTTTTGATCAAGATGTGCATCTCCACATCAACAGGAACAATAAAAACATTTCCTTGGCCAAAATCATAAAACCAAAAACCATACCTTACTAAAAGAATTTACCATGCCTTTTACTTTTCCATTTACCTTGCCTCTTTCATTTACCATTCCTCTCACCATTATTTCATACCCTACCATTTACCTTACCTTACCACTTGGGGGAAAGCATATTACCATTTTATCCAATTATCATGCCATCATATTCCTAAATAATGCCATACCCTATGCCATCCTACCATGTTGTTTCTACTAGACCAAAGCTTATTTTTAGACATCCCACCTACCCCTTTTTAATCTTGGTTATTTTGGTTTTTCTCATACTTTTTGTGAGGGGATTATAATCTAATTTCAATAATTTTTAGAATTCCATGTTAAAATGATAGTCTATGAAAGTAGTATGATAGTAGATCTAGGAAGTTATCTTTTAGTTACGTTCAACTAGTGCAACTGATTATAACCATCTATGGGAAAATTAGTATCCCACCTTGTGTTACTTATTATAACTATCTATGGGAAAATTATTACCAAAAACCTATGGTGTTGTCTCCTAATTATAACCACCTATGGGCAAATCATGAACACCACCTTTACCATGTATTTTTGCATCACCTTACCATTACTATTTTCATTTGACTTAATTTGTGAACTTGTTGTTACCTGGTTGGATATCCTTGCCTTTTTGTGTGGGTGAAAATCCTATGACTTGAGGTCATTTTGGGACTATGTAGATCATGCTCAATTCACATTAAGGTCCACTCACTCCCCTTTTCCCACACATTCTCATCATTTTATGAGCAACCTAAGCTAACGCTCTCATTGATTTGTGAGTGGTATCTTGTTAATCTCTAATTAGTTAAGATATCTCAAAATTCTAAAAAAATTTAAAAATTTCAAAAGCCAAAAACATTTGTCTTGTCTAAGCCTAGTTAGTCATCCTTGATCTACCCTACTGGGGAAAATCCATTATTAGGATGCTTTTTTTTTTCTTTTAATTTTAAGATTTTTATGTGTTTGTTTTCTTAGTTGTTTGTTTGTTTTCTTGCCTATTTGTTTGCTTTCATTTTTGTGCTTTGACCTAGTCTATAGCGTTCATTGGGTGATTCCTTGGGCATTATTCTTGAGTCTATCCATATTCATACATCAATATTATCATCATTTTTTTATCATTGGTGCATTATTTTCAAGTGTTTATTAGATAGGGAGTCAGTCCTTATGCATATTTTGGCCAAGTTATCATGGCATTTTATATCATGATGCATACCATCACATGTTACAATAAAAATTAGATTGAGAAGTATTACAATCAATAGAGCCACATAAGTTTATCCTTGGTACCCTTTGAAAATCCTCACACCCTCCTTGATCAAATCAACCCATCGAACATTCTAGTTATATCAATGGTAATAAGGATGAGCATCTCCACATTGGTAGGTACAACTAAATCATTCACATTGATCAACCTTTATTATTTTAGTCATCTCTTTAATCTTTGTACATCCTTTTATGCCAAGTTTTTTGTTTTATTTAGTCATTAGACCATCACATTTATGTTTATGCCTGCTCATTTTTAATCTATGCAATAGGTTATATCCTTAAGTTATGATTGACACTCTAACCTACTATGGCACAATAAAAAAATATTTTTTATTCTAGGTCATCTTAATGATTATGACCACCTATGGGAAAATCATTATTTTGACTCGTCATCCCTAATTGGGGCATATGCTGTTACCACTGATTATAACTGCCTTTGAGAAAATTTGTGTCTTATCCTGTTACTGATTACAACTACCTTTGGGTAAATCAATAATTTTTAAATAAATACATGAAAGCATTTTATTGATTGGATTAATCTCATCCATGGATTAATTTCATTTTTATTCTTGCTTATTTTTTGAAGGACTATCCATCCAACATATGTGTCAACCACTCCCTCAAGGGGGCATCATTATAGGCTTCCCAAACATCATTTGGAGCTTTCTCTTCAATAATTATCTTCTTTTTGGCTTGGTTCATTGTTTGATAAGACATTATTGTGTCTATATCTTGCAACATCTTCCCAAATAGGGGCAAACTATAGACACCTAAAACTAACCACAACTGGCTTTCGATAGAAATTTAGACTAATTTATACCAACCATTAAAAATTAAGCCTAGGACTCATTAAATGTCCCAAATTTTCTTGTGCATCATTTTTCAAAGCACTTAATCACATAAAGACATCCCTAATTGGGGTATCCTACCATATGAAATCATAACCTCTCATGAATTCATCCCCTAATCACCTTGTGGCATCACAACAATCAATTTGGCCTATAGACTTATTAAGTGGGGCACTTACACACATAAAATAAAATCTTAAAAATGTTAAATTGCTAATAAAAAATAATTAATAATCTAAAACAAATTAAATTACTAGTTTAATTATCTATGTGCAAATAATGAATAAATGAAAAAGGAAATTCAAAAATATGAAATATCCTAGCTTTTCATGATTACCTTTGTAAGTTGTCAAGCCTTTAGAAAATATCTCAAAATATCTCTTTTTGGAGACCCATGCATATTCATTGTAAATCATGAGTATTTGACACCTTTTAAATCTATTGGGGTTATGTTGACTCACTTAGGTTAGGTTTGAACCCAGTCTAAGCCACTCTACCTTGACTCACCTTGGGATGGGGTTTGATCCATTTTCTATAAATACAAGCCATTGCCTATTGAAAAGAGAGTTTGGATATTGTAGAGTTATAATTCTGGTTTTGTTCCATGAGCCTCATAACAATAATGTCATAATGCCAAAATATTGAGCGAAGCCAACACAAGCCATAATTGTGCCGATGAGAGAAGGATCTACATAAACTCTATTGCCAAAGACTCTTTGAGCATAAACTGAGCAAGCCACATAATGAATAATTTGGAACATTCAAAGAAGGTAAGATCTTTTTTGTATTTTACATTTTAGTTGTGATTTTCATTTGGTTTTATTTATTAAGCTCCCCCTATGATCTAGGCTAGAGATGTTAGCATGTTAGTGTGTTCATTTCATTATTTTATGGACTAACACAAGATTAAACTCCTCTCTTTATCAAATTCCTATGATCAAATAGAGTATTACCTCTAATTTTAAGGGGAAACAAGCATTACTACAACCCCACTACCATTCTATGACCATATCCATCAAAGAACAAAGTCCATATGCCATCATGCTCTTGAGTTGGGCTTGTGAGACTAGGTAAAACATATCCTTCCTCATGCATGTAGTATACACATAGGCCTACCTACTCAATTGTATTGTAGGGATAAAAACCATGGTTATCAACTATCCATTCATTAAGGAGCAGATCTAAGATGCCTTCAAGATGATCCTTGGGTTATTTCTCACTAATATTCTCATCCTCATCTCGGATAGTGAAGTTTACATTAGATAGGTTGGGCATATAGGGTTCTAAGTGGAACCTAGAAATATATTTAGACCTAATAGTAACCCTTGTCTCATATCTAATCCTAAAGACCATGTATGACTAGTCAGATGAAAGGTATCTCCCAATCTTTATAGTGAAATCCGTAGATAAGCACATGGAAAAATATGGAGGGAGATCAACCATGACATTTTATGGGATAGTATAATTTGGGTAGGTTGTTAACATAATTTTGAGATCCTTTAAGACACCTACTATAGTTGTGGGATATCCATCTAAATGTAACACTCCTTTCTCATCAGGTGCATACTTGAGCTCTAGCTTATCAACTATGGCCTTTGGCATAACTGAGGTAGAAACACCATTATCTATCATACAATTATGGAAAATACAATATCCTATTATGAATGATAAGTAGAATATATGTGGATTAAATACCTTGGGATCTTTGATTTCACTAGGTTGACTATCATTATCATAAATTTCACTCACCTTATCAATTTTCTTGTTCATGAGAGAGAGCTTGGAGAGATCTTGTTGAAGAAGATATTTCTACCTTGGAATGAGTATATCATCCCACATAGGAATGATAAAATTATATTTTTTCATGTAGTCTACAATATTTAAGGGAGAATTTGCACTGTTGGGCTGTAACTTGGAAGTGGAGGCATCATTTGTGCATTGAGTGACTTGTAGAATAAATGGAATCTTATAATATTACCAATGTGTTTGAGATGTCTACTATGTTGGAGAGGTTTTATTGATTTTAATTTGAATGGAAAGCTACTGAGTTACTTGGGGATGTGTTGGAGTGGTCTTAGGTTGCCCTAAGGTGTCATCAATCATCCTCCTTTTAGTCTTTATGTGGGTTGCAACTAAATCATCTAAATTTAGTGTATTCTACCCCAAGTTTGAAAATGATCAAAAGTGTGTTCATGTTCTTGAAGTTTGAAAATGTAGTCTCAATAGGTGTTTTAATCACACTCCCTCCTTATTGGTTTGACACTTCTACTAGTGTCATGATAGGCATATCCCCATACTGCATTAGAGGACCTTGTTGTGGAGGCATGGTGTCATGTACTTGAAATGTGGGGGTATGCTTAAAATAATAATTCTAACATACTTCCCCACTTGTAACCATCACCATCTCACTTTATTTACCCCATGGAGTAGACCATTGATCTTCTTGTGCAAGGTTATTTTGTGTTGGCATCAATTCTCTTGAACTGCTTGTAGCATTGGGGTTATAATTGTTGTAAGCTCTACCCTGAGTGATCTAGCCTTGGCCTTGTTTGTTGGATGGATAAGGGGGTATATTGTATGGATAAAATGGGTATGGATCCTAAAAAGGGGCTTGATAAGATCTATAGAAAGTATGCTACTGCCTCTCTAAGGCTACCAAATTTTTATTTTGAGCTTTTAGTAACCCCTCAATCTTGCCAAGCCTATCTAACAAGCTACCATCATATTGGTCTTAGTTATTTGGAGTTAGAAATGGAGAAATGGTGGGGTTAGTGGGTTGGATCAATTGAAATATGGGAATTAGGGGTCTAGGAGTCAACTTTCTTTCTTGAATCAAGCAATTCTTTGCTCTTATAGAGATTTTATATGCCTCTGGTAATGTGGTCCCACCCATGGACAATATCATTACAACAACATTAGAACTAAAGGCCCTTAGGTAGTATACAAATAAATAATTTTGTGTATAATTTATGAGGTAGGAGTGAGAACTCTATACCATTGAAGATATTTTCCTCTCAAGGAAGTTGTTAAGAGTCTCATGGCTACATTTTCTTGGGTGATGTTGTGTACCGAGCACAAGTTGGCTATATCAACTATGTGTTCCAAAGGAGTGGTGGAGGTTTCCCCTATGAAATATGTAATTTTTTTCAAGGTATTAGCTATAATACCATAAAATTGGTTAAGTTTTAAAGGGCTAACACCATTAAAGGGTACAAATGCTTGCATTCTAGACCTTGCCATTAGGATTAAAGGGCTTGTGACAGGCTGTGTATGGACATAATTGGTAGAATTAGGGGAATTGGGAGAATTTAGGGGTGTGTTATTTGGGTTAAATCTAGGAACCCTATTTCTCCTTAAAATATCTAAAGATAGCTCAACAAATTCAATTTTCTTACCTTTTAAAGCTGACCTAGTAGACACATTTTGCATGAAATTGCCTTCTAATCTGCCACTGATTATCTTTAGCCTTCTAGATGTCTTAAAAAATTATCAATATCTTCAAAGTATGTATCCAAGGAACTTTATATATGTTTCGATAAAGTGTGCCATAATTGTCAGGTAACTAGGTTGCACCCTTACTGAGGAAAACATTGTTCACAACCACCTCAAACCTAGACCAACATTGGAGTAACCTATTGTTTGTGGGCTGCCTAAGATATAAGTTAAACCTCTAGTTTTTATGGGGATATCTCCCCTATTTTTTCACTTAAAATATCTATAATACCAAATATTATTTAATGAAAAGGGAAAAGGGATGAAAATTGATAAAATAACCTACTCTAAAGTGGTGATGCACTAGTGACTAAAAATCCACTATAAGTTTATCCTTTGAAATCCACTAGTAAACCTAATGGAAATTAAAAATTATAAAACTTATTTAATTATAAAAATGAATATTTAATATGAAGGTTGAGTAAAAATTATGTAACTTGAAGAACAAAGGCCAAGATCTACACTAAATATTATTGGCTTATGACACTTCAAGAACACCTTTACTTACCAACACTTCATACAACCTATATAGACTAATAAACTAAATTTAGGTGCATGAAAGGAATTATAGATTAAAAAATAATTCATACATTCTAAAAATCAAACTGTCATGAAGCACACTAACACTCAATAAGAAATTTGCAAGTATCTTCTATTGATTCAAATGAGTACAAGATAATTTTGGTAGAGCTTTGCTACACCCATTTGAGGGATGCCAAAGCAAGATATTAATTAATAATTAAATATAAGTTTTAGAGATAATATATAAGATTATATAAGTGGGAAAGGTCATGAATGAGGCCAAGGTGGTGTATGGAAGTTACAACAAACTATTCACCCTCCTCATGCATTGACACTTCTTCAATGAGTCCACTTTGGTGTTGAGATAAGGTATGTAGGTTGTAACTCCCATATTTAAATTTATTAAATAATTTAAAATTATTAAAATATTACAATATTACCTATAATGGTAGTTATACAATGCAAATTAGGTGTGGATAGGCCTCTAAGAGGCATTGAGCAACCTTTCCTTTAATATGCATGTAGACTTGTCTTTAAAACTGCCTCTACCCTATCACAATGGACTTAAATTTTATATATTATCTCTTATATGGTATTTATAAATGCCTTAAGGTGACTCATAAATTTCATAATATTTATCCACTCCCACTAAAGTCTTCTAATTGCAAGATAAGTAGACATATCTTGCTTATTCTTTATCTTTTTGCTCATATTCATTGCTTGAATGATCAAATAGATGGAATAGGATCTCAAATCATATAATAAGACTTAGATAATTATTAGGTTAATCCCTATGGATTATAATTGAGATATCTCAAGTGTTCTTCACATGAAAAATCATTGACCTTGCCAGACTAGGCCTCTTAGACCAGTTCCATAGACTAGCTATTTAAAAAGAGATAACATAACTATTTTTAGGCACCTTAATGCATAATTTTGACACTAGAGAGGTATAATAATCCATAAATTTACCTCTCCCATAATTTTTAACTCTTGGTTAGGCTTTTATACACATATTATACCCAAAACCCTATAAAGTTTCCTTTTTAGGAGGTGTCCATACAACGTCCATACCATAAGGTGACATGGAAATGAACCCCTTTGAGCTGGTAACACGATCCAAGTGTTAAATAAGTAATTCCTTAGTATTTGAATGCACTTTTTACTAAACATATCTAGCTGAGTCACTATTAGGGTTTAAGGAGGGTTTAAGAGTGCTTAGAGGTCTTAGGGATGTTTCATAGGGATCAAAGCTTGGATCTTTGAACTAATTATGCCAAATTAAAGCCAATAGACCTCCCCACCTTCCCTAAAGTGTTTGGATCCTCACACATAGAATAAAAGCTATGATGAGCATTTGAAGATGCTATTTTTATAAGAAACATGCATTTTGAGTAGCTTCTAGATGTCTGTAGGCAAGATGACTAACTCTAGGGATTTTCCTAGAATCCAAATTACCCAAAGGGACTCCAAACATTATGATGGCATTCATCATTCTAGTTATAATCATTCTTACTTCCCAAATTGCTCTCTTATATACTTTTTAGTGACATAATCATAGTAGAGATGATGGATTAGTATATTTGTAGACCTAAATCATGAACATTATCCTAAACCTTGAGGTTGTAAGGCACTCTTGCATCATATATAACTTAAAAATTACCTCAAATACCTTATGAAGTAGCATTATTGGCTTTATTAGATAATTTGACCCCCTTTAGATGCACACAACCATGAATTCCAATACATTTTTTTTATTTGGTTGTTGAACCAATCATGGAGGTTGCTTTGGTGGATGATAGAGGACTTTTTTATATGTTTCAAGACTCATTCTTCCTTCTTGACTTCATTATGCACACAAAAACTCCCCATTTATTTAATTTTGAGCTCAAACTAACACTTAGAGACCTATTTCATATAGTTTGACTCCTATACATGCCAACTAGTGAGTCAATGTGATGATTAAAGGACTTTAGGAGACCTTTAAGGTCATTTAATGGTCAAAATACCTCATTTGGATGGGTTTTGAGGCCAAAATCTACCATCAGGTTAATTTTGGGGTTTATGCAGGGTTTGAGATGTCCACCATATTAATGATGGTTTATAACATACATAAATAAAAACTAAAATAAAACTAAATGAATATACATTTCATTTAACTCCTCATCTTCCATGAATGGTTTGGGTTTCCATGTGAAGGGTGTGTGGAGATATGAATATTGGAAGATGAAACTAGGGTTGTTTACAAGCAATTCTAAGTGGTTATTTTATTAAGGTTCATTCATAAAGGTTAGCCCAAAAATACCAACCAATATTTCATGAATATTTAGTCCATAGGGAGACTTAAACTTCCATAATAGCTTTATCTTTGATCATGTATGTGGTGGAGTGGGTGAGCATTTGAAGGTAAGCTTCGAATTGACTATGCATAGGGTGAGTGTCTCAAACAAGGTTAGAAGAAACCCAAACCATTATACTCACTTAATGGAACTCAAAACATAAATATAATGTATTAAAAACATTAATACACCCATAATTAACCATACAACTTGTTTAAAGAGATTAGAGGAAACTTAAGATGGTAATAGGGTCTATGAGCAAGCTTGTGTGACTGTTTGCATTGTCCTATTTCTAAGACACATGAATAGTTTTGAATGATAGACATTTTGGATCAGGTTTTAGGACCCTTATTACCATTTTGGAATGATATAAAATATTCTATATTTCCCCAACTATTTGTAAACCCTTCATGGCATAGATCCACCTTTCAACCCACAGGACAAACTATCACAGACAGGGATTGGTCTCAGATAAAACAATGGGTATACCCATTATTTATCTATACCAAATTAAGGAATGGGTACCTTTAATTGGTAATGATGAACATTTTTACTTAATTTTGAGTCTTGTACATGCCTATAAAGGCCTTAAATGATCATTTTAGCTTCGATTGGCAATAAACTACCTATTGACTGTGTGCTTGAGCATGAACATTCTGGGTATGACCTTCATCATTATTTATTAAGGGGTTTGTGATAATGGAGTTCCATAAAATATCTTAGGTATTGATATACTCCCACATGATGAGTTTCCAATTCCCTCTTTGGTTTCATACTCTACCCTTCTCATAGCTTAGGGCTTATGTCTGAGTATGCCCTGTGTGATTTCAAGCATGTTTTGATGTTTTATTGCTCTTTAGGTAGAGTGATCACCAAGAGTTACTATATTTAATAGTTTTAACTTTGTATTTAATTTTATAAACATTTCCTCTTAGCCTAGGCAAGATGGAAATATCAACATACACTAGCAATGTCACATGTATTTACCTACTAGTATGATTGTCTATAAGAGTTTGATTATCAGGCTTGTATGAGAATAAGGTGGTCTAAAATCAATTGAAACTCCTAAGTGAGAATCCAAAATCATCATTAAATTATTTAGGATTAATATACCCTTATAATCACACTAATCCTCATGCCATTGAATGGTCTACATAGTGCCTTTTGGAGACTCTACTATAGTAGGCCTTAAAGGGCTAGCTGTAGGTGGTCATTTGCCTTATTAGTTCACTATATGACCATGTATGACCAAAATCCCATGATATTATTGATCTTGAGGGTTAAAAAGGAGTATGCACTTATTTTTACATGGTATGGTCTTGGATGGAAGGGTGGAAGAGTGAATGAAGATGACTATGGGGTGAATTAGGGTGAAACATAAACAACAGGGTTAGAACATAGTATGGATGGTAATGAAAATGTTGTGAAATGACATGAGCATGAAAGTGATGTTAAATGGAGGATAAGGACCTTTAATATGAAAACCACATGGATCTTGAAGACCCTCACTTACATACTAAATAAACATACCACTTTGGAGGAAGGAAAAGGGGGACACACAGTGCTAAAGTGAAACCTAGGAAACTTAGAAAAACCTTAATCTTTGAAAAAGACCTTAAACTTTGCTAAAAGAGACTGAGTGAGTTTGGAGATAAGGAAGATGGTTTTTATACTATGAGGCTACCATAGAAGCTGAGAAAGTTTCCCACAAGGGCATGATGATGCTCCATTATCACTTCAACACCCCCTTTTCATGTTTTTAAGTTACATTTGAAACTCTATAGATGTCACTAAGCCACATATAGTGGTTTTCAAGTACACACAAGTACTTTCTCCTTAAGGTATTATGAGATGACCATAGGCCATTAAAACTTAAACCTGAGAAATAAGGCATTGAAAACAATGAAACACTCTACCAATTCTTTAAGTCAGTTAACAACTTTTAGAAGAACACTTAAAAACTTTATTCATTGTCCAAAGCTAACTGTGAATTGCACACATGAGCTATTATTTAAGGATTGATAGTTCTATGAGCTCACACATGTGAGTAAAGTGCTAAAATTTTTATGACAGGATCCTTCAAGACCCAAAGAAATAAAATCCATCATTGGTTTGAGTAGGCAAACAAGGAATCCTTAAAAACTATTTAGTCCAACTTGGCCTGTGTAGATGAGAATGGTATACAAATTCCTTAAGTTATTAAGAAATGTTCATAAATCTCATGAAACCAATCCAAAGATAAATTCCCATGGTTGGAATCTATCTGGGTTTACTTTATCCGATTATGATCTTGGGCCCCCATTCTCTCTCCTTTGTATGGTATAAACATAAACCCGATGAGCTCTTTAAACTTGACAATGAGATCAAGGAAGAGATGGGATGTTTTTGAGCTTCCTTTTCATTAAAACACATTTATTTATTTTCCATTTGACATTTATGATCTCCCTCTACAAAACCATGACTTCACCTAAGCCAATCTATATAGTATATACCCATACCACTTGAGAAGCCTTTGTAACTTCCCATTTCTCTACAAATTTTCTTATTTTAGACCTAAAAAACATCATTAGTAGGCATTTTGGAGGGAAAATAGGGTTCGTATGGCACCTTTAACTTGATTTTATGAATTGAGGGAGTTGAAAAGTCACTATTTAGCATGTGTGAGGCCCATTGGGGAGGTTTTAGGCATTGAAAATGATGTTAATGGATTAAATAAGGTATGAAATGGTTTAATAATGGTATATTGAAGCTTATTAGGTCTATTAAAGTCATGGTAAGTGGCTTAGTGATCCATCAAGGCCAAATTAGGTCTCATTATGACAAAAAACATTGACTTTAGTGTACATATATGACCTTAAAGAGTATATCAACTAAATATCATATCAATATCATATGAAAATACCTTTATGACCTATTAGGGACATCAATTGAATCTTAAGACACTTTAAATGATGTTATTGAAAGCTTGAAAGTGGAAATACCTCATGTGACTAAGCAAAACCAATGTGTTTATGAGCCTTTATCAAACTGCCTCCTTAATTCACCTCCACCATGGCACTTCTTACATGTTGGAGCTCTATCAAAGTCACCAAGGAAAATATAAACATGTTGATCATCATGATAGTACTTTACTCAAGTTTAACATAAAGCATGAAGGCTCACAAAGTAGAGCTATAACATGCAAGACAATGGACTATTTGAATAACCCTCATAACTCACAAAAACCCTCATAGCTCATAAGGACAAGGTGCATTCATGAAACTAATGATAGATCAAGACTCAAGGCATTAGGTTGACATCTTTCTAGGTCTAAGACTAGAAAGTGGTCAATACCTCCATCATGGATGATGTATGTGTCAAGACTGTTAGAGTTTAGCATTTGCATTAGGTAGTTTACTATGGTAAATAGTAATTATACTATTACCCAAATTATAATATATTGTTAGGTATGTTATTGTTGTGAATAATAACAATAATATATGGGTATATTTATAGTGTTATTTGGTTAATAGGTTGAGACTTTATAGGGATTGGAGCATCCCCAATTATAGAAAATATGTATCCTATATATTTATATGGAGTTTGATTAATAAAATTATGTTGATTTGACATATTGAAATTTTATGATATGCACATTATTGAGCCTTTGGCTTTGCCAAATAATGGGTTAAACTTATTATCTGTTATCAGATCAAGTTCTCCCTTAGACTTCTCTATAAATTTATTATTTTATGTAAGAAGATATTTGGAGTGAGGACCACATCCATCTCTCTTATCCATTGATAGACCACTATATTTTGTCAAAAGGTTTACAGTGCAAACCACTGTATATGTTGTTGATAGTATATTATATTAAATATATATATATATATATATATATATATTCTATGTTAGATTTGAGGGTTTCAGTAGCATTTTCATACTTGGACATACAAGTTGATACATATATTGGATTTGTTTTTGGGAACATGTTTCTAGTTGTATATCTCTTGCTAGGGTTTGAACAATTTGATTCATAACCATTTGATTCTATTTTTGTGGTAGAGTTTTGATTTTAGTGGCATTAGATTCAACTTTTGCAATAGCCATGACCTAAGTTCTAAAGTTTTATAAGATTGGATGCTTTAATCAGATCAAATCATAAGCACTCCACTGTGGTAATATCATCTTTCCCAAGCCTTTCCTCTACATGATAACATTTAAGCATAAACTCAATGAGTTGCATCTTTTGCCTTTCACTTACCTAGCTTGATCCATAATGTCTTCAACATTTATCAAATTTAAAATGTGGATTTTATCTCCAACCAAGCTCACCCTTTCACTATTTAACCTAGATTGATGACATCTTGTCGAACCCCTACAGTTTAACTTAATTCTCAAGCTCGATCTGCATCATGTGGTGGCTCAAATCCAAGATCAACTCTCTTGTATCATAAAATCACATTAACAGTTTGGTTCTTACTTTTGCATTGATCAATGGATTTTTTGCCTATTATTCTCATGTCATAGTTGGTTCCCATGATGAATACTTCTCCTCTAATCTCCATAAAAAACTAATGCCAAATTTGATGCTTATTCATTTCAACCTTGAAACAATGCAAAGCCAGATGCGAAGAGCTATCCTCCTAAATGGTAGTGAAATAGTCTTTAATTTAGGTTTTCAAGTCTATCTTATTTTTTTTGTTTTTATTGTAGTGAGTTGTAAGTTTTTGGTTTTTAGAATAAAATCCATGGATTTAGGTCTTATTAGCTGGTATTTAGTTTATAGTAGTGGTTTGTTAGATTTAAATGACATTTTATTAAGTTTAAGTAATACATTTTTTAAATATATATATGTTTCATATGATTTTTTGTATTATGTTTAATGTCTTTTGTATTTCATATATTTTTGGTTTTCTAGTTATGGTTAGTAAATTTAGCTTTAGTGTAATTTAATTTTGTTATTTAAGTTTGGGTCCTCGTTTTGATAAGTCTTTGTTTTTATATATTATTTTGAATATTTTATTAAGTTTTTGATAATATATTTTTGTTAATTTTATTATTTTGTTTTTAGTTATTATATTTTGTTTAAAGTTTTTAAGTCTTAATTAAAAAAAAAATATTTGCCTAGTCTTAATAATGTTGTGAGCCATTTTTTTGTCCTATCTTTGTCATCTTTTGGCCATATTTTGATCTAAAGTTTCAAATAAAGATTATGATAGGCAAATCCAAATTTAAATAAAACATGCTCTTCCATGTACATCAAATTGCAATGTAATAAATTTCTCAAATTTTGTATCAGATGCATTTTTGAGTGAACCCGGCATTCACTTTATGGGAGGAAAATATAGTGATGTTTATTTGTCCTTTCTCTCCCCATGTAAATACTAAGGGAGGGAATGCTAGAATTTAACATTTGCATTAGGTAGTTTATAATGCTAATAGTGATTATATTATTACCCAAGTTAGAATATATTATTTAGTATGTTATTATTGTGAATAATAACAGTTATATATCAGTTGATTTATAGTGTTATTTGGTTAATAGGTTGAGAGTTTTTAGGGATCAGATCATCCCCAATTATAGGAAATATGTATCCTATATATTTGTATGGAGTTTGATTAATAAAATTATGTTGATTTGATCGACTGAAATTTTATGTGCTGTGCACATTGTTAAGCCTTCAGCTCTACCAAATAATGGGTTAAACTTATTAAAGACTTTTCTCTTCAATGAAAGTATATGGATCATATTCATAAGTGTTACCACCATACTCATCTATAAAAATATTAAGTGTGCCATCTAAATGTGCAATTGGTTCTTGATCATTATCTTGATCTCCCTCATTAATAATAGTGTAATTCATGTTAGATGAATTTTATACATAAGGATCCACATGAAACTTGGATAAAGGTTCAGATTTGATAGTCACCTTAGCACCATATCTAGTCCTAAATGCCATATAGGACCAATTTGAAGTTAAGTACCCCTGAATCTTGGTGGTGAAGTCTCTTGACAAGCAAAGAGAAAAATGAGGTGGCACATCAACAAATACTACATCCTGGGAGATAGAGAAAGTTGGATAAGCATGAAGAATCAATTACAAACCTTTAATCATGCCAAATATTTTGGTAGCCAATCCATTAAGTTGTATTACTCCCTTTGAATGTGGTTTATACTTTAATTCTACCTTATTTGCTACTTGCTTTGGCATGAATGATCTAATTGATCCACTATCAATTAGAAAATTATGAACTAATGCATATCCAATGATAAAAAAGAGGTATAATGGAGGAGGTTATCCATTCTTTTAATTTTTATTAGATTTCCATCCTTAGTCTTCACTTCTTTGGTCAAAATTAGCCCTCTTTCACTAGGCTGCCTAGATGATGCATTGAGTTTGGAGAGCTCATTTTAGAGCAAGCTTCTTTTTCTAGGTATGGATAGTGTTTCCCACATTAAAATGCTTACATGAAATTTCTTTATTTGCTCCATAATATTTATAGGAGAGATGCTAACTTTAGGAGCCAAAACACTACCACTAGTTTATGCCACTTATGTATAGGAGCATGTATATAAGAAGCTTTATCATTCTAAGTTTTTAGATTTATTTGATTCATAGAGGCTAGATTTTGTGTACCTGATCCTTGGTATTCTTGAGAGCTTACATTTGGATCACTACTTGTTCCTTGTTAGGAACCAGTGCCTTACCCGTGTTAGTGTAATGGACGCATATGCTTTGTAAGTCATCCCTTAAAGCTTATTCGAATTATCCCACATACAAGGGAAGTAGTAGTTGTTATAATAGAGTTAGTATATAAGTGTTGAGGCCGAATAATGGCATCCACAAATTCATTGTATTGAGCTTGCTCAAAGGATGTTGCCCCCTCGAAGAGACCTGTAATCAATATAAGCTTTCTGTGTTTCTGGTATTGGTAAGAGTTATTTTATTTTTGCATATTTTTGATTAAATCTATTGTAAGAGGTAATTTGCTATAGGAGGTTCATCACATTTGGTATCAGAGCACTTTCTTGGCTTTGTGGGTAGATTTGGAGCAAATTTTTTTTTCAAAGCAGGGCTTTTCAGGAGCTGCACCATTTTCTAGCAAGAAATTTTTCATTACAGGTTCCATAATTTTAGATTGGGTAAATACCTATCTACTTAACTATGGGAAGTGCTTGGGCATAAGCCCTAAAACTCATTGTGAGGAGTACCATAGGAACCCCAAAGTAGCTGGCCCATTAAGAGGACTTGCCAGCAAAAAGGGCAATGACCCCCTCCTGATTGACTAGATCCCACCCGTGAGGTAAACCAAAAGCTATCATTAAGGGGTAAACCCATGGCCAAATTTTTTTGGAGAGCGGTACTCGCTCAGACAGCTTTGGTGGCCAGAGAGAATTTAAAAATCCTTTAGGTAGCCAAACAAACCTGGGGTCCATATCCAACTTATCAGGTTCAGAGAGCAAACAACATATCCACAGTTGATGATATTTTGAACCACACAGTTACAGCCAATCCATTCCTAAAACAATTGCAAAAAAAAAAAATAGCAAAAAAAAAACAGCAGCAAAATAAAAAAAAATAGCAAAAAAAAAAGGTCCACTTTTTTTTTTGGGGCACTACCCTAAACCCTGCCCTGCATCGCAGCAAGGAATGCAAAGGATCCCTGGCTATTCACAACTGGTTATGGTCACCACTCGTGTTGGCACAAAAATCATGGAAGAAGAAATTACTGCGTTGAAATCTCAAGTTACAGAGTTAACCGATATGATGCGTGGCTTGAATCAACAGAATAGCATCTTGCTCAACAGAGTGAAAAAGAAGGAGTCTTATTCAGAGCATCGCTCCTTTGCTTCCAACTTCTCTCATGGACCTAAGCTAGACTTTCCACGATTCAATGGTACTGATCCTATAGGATGGATATATTGAGTTAAACAATTCTTCAACCTCCACAATACTTATTCTGCAAATAAAGTCCCAATTGCTTCCTTTCATTTAGAACACAAAGCACTCTAGTGGTACCATTGGTATCTCAAGACAAATGATGAACCTGATTGGTCAACTTTTGCATCCTTAATTTTGGGCAAGTTTGGTCCTCAACATTTGAGGATTTCACAGGAGCTCTCACCAAACTCCGTCAAACAGGAACTGTTCATGAATATCAGATTGAATTTGAAAAACTCGCTAATCACACTAAAGGGTTATCAGATGACTTCTTCAAAAGTTGATTTGTTAGTGGCCTTAGAGAGCCGATCCACTCAGAGGCAAAAATGTTTTGACCTAAAAATATGATGGATGCTTTGGGTTTGGCTAAGTTAGTAGAAGATAAACTCTCCACACAGCGTCAACCTCCCACCTTTTTACCAGCCAAGAACACCATGAATCAGTAGACAACCATAACCACACCAATCAAGTGCTTGACTGAGTCAGAGATGTGGGCTCACAAAGAGAAAGGATTATGTTACAACTGTGATGACAAATGGGTTAAGGGTCATAGGTGTGTCCAACAAAAACTTTACTTGCTAGATGTGAAGTCACCACTAGAGCAAGATAGCGAGCTTGATATTCCAAAATTTCAAGATGCTCAAGATGAACCTAGCACTGAAGAGGACCCAGTGGTTCAAGAGACTCAACTTGAGATCTTAGTACATGCACTAGCAGGTGTCACCACTCCCCAAACCATGAAGGTCAAAGGGTGCTTCAAAAAGATCCCTCTCACAATCCTCATTGACTCAGGTAGTACTCATAATTTCATCGATCCTCGCATTACTAAGGTAGTAGACTGCTTTATATACCCTTGTTCTAGATTTGAAGTCATGATTGCTAATGGGGGCACATTGCCATGTAAAGGGAAGTGTCGAAATGTGCATCTTGAAATCGGTGATTATAATTGTTGCTCTGATATGTTTGCGCTACCCTTAGGAGGGTGTGATGTGGTTTTAGGGGCACAGTGGCTTCGCACATTAGGACCTATTTTATGGGACTTCTCTAAGCTTTGGATGTAGTTCACAAATAATGGTTAAAAGCACACCTTAAAAGGGTTGTTACCAGGATTTGCTAGCATCATCAGTTCTCATCACATGGAAAAACTTTTAAAGAAAGGCTCCCATGGGGTCATTGCACAACTGCATTCCATTCAACTCTAGCCTCCCGCTGCTTCTAAACACCCTACAGACTTACAAGCCATACTTGAAAAGCATGCAACCATTTTTTTAGAACTAGTAGGGTTACCCCCTTCATGCCCTAGAGATCACCGCATTCCTCTCCTTCTAGGAAGCATCCCACCCAACATTTGGCCATATCGTTACCCCCATCTGCAAAAGATTGAAATTGAGAACTTAGTCTAGAAACTCCTCAAGTCTAGAGTTATTCGCCCCAACACCAGCCCATATTCCTCCCTAGTTCTTCTTGTCCACAAAAAAGATGGGTCGTGGCACCTTTGCATTGACTTTTGAGCCCTTAACCACCTCACTATCAAGGATAAATTCCCAATTCCTATCATCGATGAGCTTCTTGATGAGCTCCATGGGGCCAAATTCTTTTCCAAGTTGGATCTACATTCTGGCTATCATCAAATTTGAGTGCATACTGATGACATTCCCAAGACAACCTTTCATACACATGAGGGTCACTATGAGTTCCTTGTCATGCCATTTGGCCTTACAAATGCCCCTTCCACTTTTCAAGCACTCATGAATAAAATCTTTTGGCCTTTTCTCCGTTAGTTTATTTTAGTTTTCTTTGATGACATTTTGATCTACAGCCGCACATGGGCCGAGCATTTCCAACATATTGACATGGCATTACAATTATTAGCCGACAATCAATTATGTGCCAAGCAATCCAAGTGTTCATTTGGTCAAGAGGAAATTGACTATCTAGGGCACATTTTTTCTACCAATGGGGTTCACGCAGACCCAAAAAAATTAGTGCTATGCAGAATTGGCCTCAACCAACCACCCTCAAGAGCCTTCATGGTTTTTAGGCTTGATAGGATACTACCACAAGTTTGTCAAAGATTATGGAAATATTGTGGCTCCTTTGACTTCCTTATTGAAGAAGGATGCTTTCACCTAGGGTGCAACAGCTGATTAGGCATTCATCTAACTCAAACAGGCTATGTGTAGTACACCAGTTTTGGCATTACCAAACTTCATCAAAACTTTCACCATCAAAAGTGATGCCACTAGCATCAGCTTGGGTGCTATTCTTCTCCAAGAGGGCTGACCAATTGCCTTCACTAGTAAAGCCCTTTCTGGCTGCAATTTAGCTTTGTCTACATATGAAAAGGAAATGATGGCAATTTTACATGTAGTACAAAAATGGAGACCCTACTTACTCAGAAACCATTTTTGCATCAAAACTGATCATCAGAGTTTGAAATATTTCTTGGAACAATGGGTCTCCTCTCCAGCTCAGCAGAAGTGGGTCAGCAAACTCATGGGTTATGATTATGAGATCACCTATAAGAAGGGAAAAGACAATGTTGTGGCTGATGCTCTCTCAAGAACCTTCGAGGACCAACCTTCCCTCTCTGCCATCTCCATGCCCATTCCTAAATGGTTGGAATCTGTCCAACAAGGGTATGCAAATGATTCCTCCTTATGCCACCTCATTCATCAATTAGCAAATAACCCCTCTGTAGTACTGCATTATTCTTGGGATGGTGCTTCTCTGTGATACAAGGGTCATTTGGTGCTTCCCCAAATTTTAGACCTACATCAGGCTGTCTTTTATGAAATCCATGATTCCCCCTTAGCAGGGCACTCAGGGTTTCTCAAAACCTATGAGCGGGCACGTCGACACTTCTTTTGGAAAGGCATGAAAATTGAAATTAAATAGATGGTGGCCGAATGTGAAACATGCCAACGACACAAAGGTGAAATCACATTGACTCCCGATTTGCTTGCACCCTTGCCCATTCCTACTAGGATCTGATAGATATTTCCATGGATTTCATTGAGGGCCTCCCTAAATCTGGGGGAAAGATAGTGATCCTAGTCGTAGTCAATCACCTCTCCAAATATAGTCATTTTTGTGCACTCAGCCACCCATGCACAACCTCCACAATTGCACAAGTTTTCTTGGATCAAATTCTCCGCACCTTGTGCAACAATCTCCACATGGCACAGAACCAAATGAAGCAACAAGTCGATCAGCACCGCTCTAAGCGTACCTTTCAACCTGGTGATATGGTCTTTCTTCATCTGTAACCATATAAGCAATTATCACTAAAACAAAAAGGGTGCCAAAAGTTTGCTCCAAAGTTTTATGGGCCATATAAGGTTCTCCAAAAGATTGGGTTAGTTGCTTACAAGTTAGAGCTTCCACCTTCCTCCCAAGTTCATCACGTCTTTTATGTCTCCTATTTGAAACAAGTTCTTGAATCCAACATCTGAGTACTGATAGTTTTACCAACACTTGATAATGAAGGCTCCATCTTTCTCGATCCAGAAGCAATCTTGGACAGGCACACCCACCAACTTTGATCCCGCTCCATCACAAAGGTCTTGATCTAATGGTACGGCATGCAACCAAAAGATGCAACATGGGAACCATTCTTCCAGATTCAACAACAATTCCCACATTTGAAGCTTTGAGGGCAAAGATTTTTTTTAAGAGGGAGGGGATGTTAGGAACCCGTGCCTTACCTGTATTAGTGTAATGGATGCATATGCTTTGTAAGTCATCCCTTAAAGCTTATTCGAATTATCTCACATACAAGGGAAGTAGTAGTTGTTAGAATAGAGTTAGTATATAAGTAAGTGTTGAGGCTGAATAAAGGCATCCACAAATTCATTGTATTGAGCTTGCTCAAAGGAGGTTGCCCCCTCGAAGAGGCCTGCGATCAATATAAGCTTTCTGTGTTTTTGGTATTGGTAAGAGTTATTTTATTTTTGCATATTTTTGATTAAATCTATTGTAAGAGGTAATCTACTGTAGGAGGTTCATCACATTCCTTTAACTTCCTCGACCTCTCTCTTCTTTAACCTTGTATTTGTAGCTATGGAACTTGGATTCACAATGAGATTTCCTTGATAGTTGATAGAACATGAGTCATCTTGATAGTATTTCATCATGGTAGCATTTTATTGAGAATCCCCTTAATTATTATTTTCTCCATTAGGAATATATTCTCGAGTAATGGAAGGCATTGTTCCTCATTAAGCTATATAGGCTTGATTGAATGCTTCATTTGCATAAGTGGAAGGGTCATGAGGTTGTTGACATGAAT
Source organism: Torreya grandis (assembly GCA_037957365.1). Lineage (NCBI taxonomy): Eukaryota > Viridiplantae > Streptophyta > Pinopsida > Cupressales > Taxaceae > Torreya > Torreya grandis. Next base: position 495,387 of record JARHVA010002878.1, on the reverse strand, counting down.
GTTGTTCTCCATTATCTTGTACAAGATTGTTTTGAATAGGTAAAAGTGCCGTGGAAGTAGAGGGAACATTCTGATTTTGTCCATTAGGTATCCTTACTTGAGTTAGTTTCCCTTGTCCTTGGTATTGACCTTGAAAAGAATGTCTAGGAGCTTGATAGGATTGGTAAGGCTAGAAAGGACCTTGATAAGACCTCCATTAATTCTATTATTGTTACCTCTTAAGATATTATAATTATTCTCTATGAGCCTTAATCACATCTTCTTATTTTTTCTTATTTGTTTGACTATGGGTAACTTGTTTATGCTTGGGTGTGAGGATAGGAGTAATGGTGGGTATGGGAGCTTGCACATTAGGAAAAAAATGCATGGGAGGTCTAGGAGAAAGTTTTCCATCTTAGATCAAGTTGTTCTCAACTAGTATAATAATTTAATATGTATTTGGTAGAGTATTCCCACCTATTGATTAAATCATAACACCAATATCACTATTCAAGGCCTTGAAATAATAGAGAAAAGCATAGTTTAGGGTGGGTCTTACTAGGATTAGGATTATATCCCATGTTTTTTGAAATATAGCATTGAAATCTTGCATGAATTAATGATGGGTTCTCTTTATGTTAGTCAATTGCTCAGCCAAGGATAAATGGTCACTTTTGTCTTCAAACATTAGAGGAAATTTTAATTAAAAAGAGTCCTCCAAAAAAATCTTTAAAATATAAAATATGATCTATGAAATCAATGAAAATCACTTAAAAGATGGCATCATACCTTAAGGTAATGTCACCTAAAATAATAAAATAATAATATTTATTTATTTTGTAACACTTAATAAATCATTCAAACTAACTCACTTTTTTTGGGATAACCCAAGTTGTTTTATCCCATATCTACCATTTAAAAAAAAAGTGCAAAGCTTCTATTTTTTTACATGTTACTAGAATAGAAAGTATCATGTTTTATTACACAAAAAGTGCCACCAAATTTAATAGAAAGCATATACCTCTATTGTATGCCTACAATCACAAACAAGAACTATGGTGATCTACTTGTGAGTGAAGATTCATGCATTAGTGATGACATTTAGTCATTCACATGAAATTTGGAAGGATTCAAAGAGCATGAAACTAATTTAAAAATTTTATCAAGTTCATGTAGGGTTAAGAATATGAATAAAATGCATGTATTTATATTATTTTATAATTATTTGATAAAATGAGTGAAATCTTGTTGAATACTATATTCCCTGATGAAGATGACTAAATGGGTACATGCACCGAGGAATAGTTCAAGAAAGTTGAAGGAGTGAATTTATGCATTTGATAATACCCTTAGCAAAAAATATATGTTTCATGAAATGGTGACTCTCAACCTCATGTACATATTATAATTTTTTAACATACCTATAGTCAGGTTAAGAACATCTAGAAATGGTGAAAGGAGACATTTGGGAGTGAGTTATAGGTAACAAGAAATGAAAAATGTTTCTCTAACCATTAACAAGTTGTATGATAGTTTGAAAATGATTTGAATCTCTCTTTAAACCTATGACAGTTAGCTGAGACCCTATTTTAACCATGATGACAATTGGTGAAAGTTGAATGATTTGTATAGAGTCTATGAGGCTTAATAGAAACTAAGGATACTTTTCATTAAATTTGTACAAAGTTGTTATAGCATGAACGGACATGATATTTTATGCATAAAATGAAGTGAAGGAATGAATGATTTGTGGACAAAATGTTGAAGGTAGAAACAAGTAAGAAATTTGTGATTACAAGTATATGATAAAGGTATATGCAGAGTACAAAAGGATTAAAAGTGATTTGATTATTAGTTTATTGGAAAGGATATATATTTTTTAGGTATCAAAATCTTGGCATAGCAGAGTAGATGAATGGTGCTCGAGTTTGTTTAGGCAAAGTAAAAGTGTGATAATGCTTTGCATCATAGGGTTTGGCTGAAATATTCCAAAACTTAAGGAGATTTGTTGACCTGAAGAATATTTTGTGGACAACACATAATCGAGAATGGAGATTATGTTGTACCAAAACTGCTTGTGATGATAAACACACTTTATTGTGGATTTGTATTTTTGGGCACTAATTATATTTTCTCTAAAAAATGTCACCTCAACTCTCATTAGAATATATAAATAGATCTAATTCAAATTGATCTTAGCTATTTCAATACAAGTAGAACCATATTCCATTTTAGTCAAGGATTTCAATGGACTCAGAAATCCCCTCTACGCTTTCAACAAACTAAAAATATGTGTTTATCTCCATGTCTAGACATGACATATATATAATACATATGTACTATGGTCGTGTTTCTTTCTAGGAGTATGAGTCACTTCACATCTATTTCCTATGTTTAACAATTATATCTTGAAAGTGACTTGTTGTAAACCAAACATATTTTTATTAGATGAACATGCATACAATTGTTTAGATTGATGGTGATGATGATGCTTGAGAAAATAATACCAAGTTCTATTCTTTTCTTTTCTTTAATTCAATCCAAGAGCAACACCACCACCATTCTTTTTATCTCAGCTATTTCAACTCAAGAAACAATGCATTCCATTTCAATCAAGGATTTCAACAGACTCAAAAAGCCCCTCTGTGATTTTAATAGACTAAAAATATGCATTTATCTCCATGTCTGGATATGACATATATATATAATGTATATGTACTATGGTCATGTTTCTTTTTGGGAGTGCAAGATGCTTCACATCTGTTTCCTATGTTTAATAGTTATATAGGTCTTAAATGGTGGTAGTTTGGGGGAAGTGGTGGTGCAGAGTTGTTTCATGTTATGGATTTGGGATTGAAGCAAAACTAGTGGTAAGTTGAAGCACTGTTTAATAAGTACATGTGCTTTATTTTCTTGTTGGATAATCTTATAAACACATATTAAAGTATTAAAATATTTGGACAAACTTTTCCAAACAAAATTTTACCATTCAAAATCTTGGATCTCATCACTAATACCAAGAGGATGAAATAGGGAGAAAATAGAGGTAAAATTGTACTTCCTTCAAACTTGTGTAGTCACCATAGTATTTATCTATAATATGATGATATATTTTGAAAATCAATATCAGTATCAGGGGATAAAAGGATTTTAGGAATCACATGTTAGAAAATACTAAGTCATTTTTTTAGTTCTTGAGAGTCGCTTAATTAAATATAAGTTCAAAAAAAAGAGAGAAATTTGCATAATATGACCATGATTTTATCTGGGGAAATAGATGAAATGAGTTGCAAAGTAAGCAATTCATAATGTTAACACTTCTAGTACTTGTAGTCCTATTTTAACTCCTGGAATTAGTAAGAGGAAAAAGGTTATAAATATGCCATCAAAGTGTTTGAGGAAGGTATTAAATTTTAAAAAAAAAGGTTATATATCCAACTGATTAGGGGATCATGAACCTTAAGAAAGAAGAAACAAGAAAATTATATTGATATCTAATTTAAGCTCTTATACTCTATTTGAGCTTTATAAAGATACATATAATTAACTACTAGAGTTTTATAAAGATACATATGATTAATTACTTAGAAGTACTTTTATAACCAATTTTTATAAATATAAAAAAAAATTACAAACTTTTGATGATATTTTATATTTTAGATTAGTTTTCATATTTTTAATATGATCAAGAGCCATAATAATTTATAATCTTTATATTCAATACTCTTTTTCAATCTTCTTTTTATATTTATAGATCAAATTAAAAAAAAATGCATATTTTAATATTTTTTATATAATGAAATTTAATTGTGAATGTTTTTTTGTATGTGAAAAAGTAACTCATAAGGTATATAAGGGATGGGAGGATGTAGTGCATATTCGTGAGATGTTAATTTAAAAGCATAAATTTAGAGTTTGAAAGGGTATAGATTTAACCTTACATAATATATATTATATATTTTATTTGTCATATTAAATCAAAATAAAAATACATAATCATAATTTATATATAATTAGTTTTCTATTTAGTTTTTTGTTTTTGAGAATGTAATAGTTATCACTTCCACTTTAATATGAACGATACAATACATAAATTAAAAATATAGATTCAGTAATGCAAAAATAAAAAAAAACATTATATAAAAAAAAACTAACCTATAATCACTTATAATGAGAATAAATAATCAAATGAGATATTTTTATATAAAATGTATTTAATATTTTTTTACATATGTCACTTAGCTTTAATATTATTTTACATATGTCACCTAGTGTTAGGAGGGACATACACCACATTGTATATTCTAAACATAAGGGACATATAAAAAATAAAGGAAATGAGTCATTAGACCCATCACCTAGTTTAAGAAAAGGAAATCTCAATGATTTTGTGACATTAAATTTTACAAGATCACAAGTACAAGCTTTTATTTTTTTTCTATCATTTTGAAGTTTTATTATTAAAAAAAAAGGCAATGGCATAAGGGAGAATAGTCAATCATTATATATGGATCAATAGATGGGAATATAATTATAAATTAAAGTACCATTAATTGTTAAATAGAAGTGATTAGAAGTTAATTTCACAAATAAATAATGTGAATACTAAATACATTTCCTAATTCTCTGGTATACCTTAATTTTATTTGTATTTTTTTTAATAATTTAAATACTTTAAAAAAGTGTCTTTCACATAATTTTAATTTCCAAAATGAATTTGGTGACATGAGAAAATCATAATCTATTAAAAAGTATATTTTTATATAATTATGTGAAGTGTGTGTGACTATAAATATTGCTTGAATTAAAGTGCACAACTAGCTTATTAAGTAGGTTTTAAGAGAAAATTTATTTTCAATTATATTATTAAAAAATATTTTATGTTATAATTTTTTAATTGAAATTGATATTTTTGTTATGTACAAATTTTTGAAATGACACATTTAGAATCATCATTTATAATTTATTATCATAAAAAATACGAATCGCAAATAGTGATTCAAAATATATCAATAAAAAAAAATATACAATTTATTTTTAGAAATCTCATTCTCAATCTCATAAATATGAAAAAAATAAAAAAATGTATTATTAATTATTTTTTTATTTTTATTAAAATAATTCATAATTATAAAAGTTACTATTATCTCCACTAATATCAAATAAATTTAACAAAACTATACTCATATAATTTGTTACAACTATAAAAATAAAATTAATTATAAATAAAAAGCCCATACACAACAAAACATAATTTTTTTAAAACATCTATTAACAAATTACAACCATCACAGAACATACTGCACAGATAAATCTAAGGCAAGATTAACTTTCTAACTTTTATATCTTATGTTGTGTTTTTTTAGAAAATAAATAAATAGAAGGTATTGTATTTTTTTTAGAAAGCATTTTGCATTTATATAATAAAAAAATATTTTTAATTAAATTATATTAATTTAGAAACATAAATTTTATTAATAAATGTAAGTTAAAAACTATTTAAAAAATAGAAAATATAATGAACAAGTAGTCATTATATAAATATGTGGCCCCACTTAACTTATGTAGTTAAGTAATTTTTTTAATTTTTAATTAAATAATACTATCTAAAAAAATAGAAAATATAGTGAACAAGTAGTCATTATATAAATATGTGGCCCCACTTAACTCATGTAGTTCAGTAATTTTTTAATTTTTAAGTAAATAATTTATAAAATAAAAAAATATGTGTATTTTTTGGATTTATTAGGAGGCCCATTTTACATCTAAATTTCCCCTAATGCCTCTTACTCAATTCATCTTCCAAATCATCCCATGACACAATTGAATTGGGGCCTAATATTCTATACCATTTCAAAGCTTTGCCTTTAAAACTAATTACCAACAAATTGAATGATACATCTATTGTGTGATGTTGTGAATGTTGCAAACATTGGCCATGTATCTAATATGTTTAATGGGGGTAAGAGAAATCTCTTCATTGAAGTAAGGCACACTTTTGAGGGAAGCCATTGGAATATCATCATATTGTTAAAAGTTAAAAGGAGAATCACCATTGAAGGAAACAAAGGGTATATTTATATCCATGTATTAGTCTTATGAGACCTTGGATAATATAGAATAAAAAGCTTCCTTCTAGGTGACTTAATGTATGGGAAAGTGTGAAAAAGTCTCTTTATCTTGTATGAATGCAAAGGTAATTAAAGGAATTCAAAAGGGATACCTTTAAATTTTGATTTTGTGGTCACCTTTGGCATGAAATTAGGATCACTAGTCAATAAATAGGAGTTCAAAACCTTTTGAGTCACCAAGTACTGCATGAATAAGGCTAATACTACTGCAATAACATCAAGACCAACATCAATATTAGATAGCCTCTTGTCTTTTGAGTCCCACCAAGCATGCCAAAACTATTATAGCTCAAAATTTTAGCTTATGAGAGGGTGATTCAATCCCTCTCAACTTGATCTATGTAATGGGATTGACTCTAGGTTGTAGGTGACCTCTAAGTGAGTTAAACCTCTAGAATTTGGGCTAGCTTCCAAAATACAACACCTAGACTAATACTACACCACTTTCCTTGACATGGAAAAGGGAAATAAGAGTAATAATATAACCAAATAACTTTGAGGTGATGAAAAAACCATGAAATCCATAAAATTTTAAATATTCACTATGAAATATTAACTGACAATCCAATTATGGTACTCTGAGTAACCCCTATCACACTAGTGTTTCAATATAAAGGTTTATATGATTGTAGTAGTAATAAGATCATTAACTAAGAGGTGATAATGGAAAAAATAATGGTATATAAATTATCTAAACAATAAAACAAATTATAACACTTAATATGACTTATGAAAGGCAACAATCTTGCATAAGTCATGAAACATGAAGGACAAATGCAAAGGATATGACCATCAATCTAAACACTCATCAATAAAAATTATCAAAATTACTCTTTGCAAGATATAATTAGAAAATAAATATTTAATAAAATTCAATATATAAGTACAAGTCTCAATTTTTATAGGGATTTTCCATAGCCAATGTGCATATTCTTTTCAAATCCAAAACTAACTACTTAAATAGAACAATGTGAAGAGAGGGAGAGTGGGACACAGTAGAGAAGGAGTGACAAGTGTCAAGAATGACCAATTAAAAATAAATATTTATGAAATGGTAAATTAGGTATTACATGCCATATGATTACCCCTTGAATATGCTCCATCCTTCCAAGTGGCGTAGGAGTTACAACTTGGCTTGACACCTTGACTAGCTTCTTGAAAATTGCCCTTATTTGCATAGGAGAAGTGACAAATATGAATTAAAATAATTAATTCACCATGAAATGATATGAAAAAACTAATTTAACATCTTACATGCCTTAGTAAACTCCTTTGACCTGTCATTCCATCAATTACATGCATAGGTGTCTTGTAACTCTCCATTTCCCACACCTAGTTTGGTCAAAGTGGCTTAAAAATCAAGTGAATATTATTTAGATCATCAAAAAAAGTGAAAGGTTTTAAAATATTGTATCATGCCTAAAACAAACCATTTTGGTATTTGGACCAACTCCCAAGAACTCATTTTGCTCCTTAAGCCTTCACTAGGCCTAGTTTCCTTATAACCCTTTTTACCTGTAAACTTCCTCATGTAGGTAGTTTCATGGATGATATTGACAAAATAATAGAATATTATATGACCTTATATGTCCTCCTAGCTCCATGTAAAATTTCATCTTCAAAATCTAAGTGGAAACACATTTTTTATGCCTTTCTCTCTCTTGATTAAGCCTTAATTAGGACTCCTTGTCTAAGACCCTATTTTATTGCTCCAAACTTATTCCATATGTGTGAAATCATCCAAAAGCATGTGATTCAATTTTAATAGGACATCACTAACCTCCATGTCACTTTTGGGGTCCTGAGACCCTGTGGAAGTATGAAAACCAAGAAATGGCCTTACCACCTAGTCTCATTTTGACCCATCTAAGACTGCCTTAAAAAATGGTCCTAGTTTTGTCACCTCTAAAATATCCCATGATTGGGAAGCTCTCCACTTCTAATAACACGTAAAAAACATAAAAAAGATGCAAAAATATGCTTTTTTGGTAGTTGATATAATAGTCTATACAAGTAAAGTACATGTGAAGAACCTCCTTGGATTTCTCAACAACATACAATAGGTTTTAGGATCAAATGGTGGAATTTGATGTAATTTTTAAGTCTTTTTCCCTTGACTAGTCATTATCAGGGTTTAAGAGAGGTTTAAGACCTATTTGGGGTCTTAACAACCATTCATAAAAAAAAATCATTAAATTACCTCCTTTAACTTGTAAAACCTTCTTAGTAGACCCTTTAAATTATTTCAAAAGTATCAAACTCCCACACAAAGTGTGAGTAATGGTATGAGCATTTGAATTTGCTCTTTGGGTAGCATGTTTAGTGTTTCTCAAGCCCAAGAGAGCTATACTTTGAGTTATGTATTTAAAAACTCCTTGCCACTTTTATGAGAGGCTTAGACACCTCTTAAACATCCCTCTCCATGATTACAAATGCTTTGGAAGTGTTCATTACCCTTATATATGTAATTGGTACATTGATCAGGGTACTTGGGGTTAAGAGCCTATCTTCTCTTTGCTATCCATCAAGGGATTTAACTGTATGTAGTGAGTTTTTAAGATTAGTCCTCATGCCACTAATTTATCAATTGAATTGAACAATTTTATAGTCTTGAATTATGCTCAAAGTATCTTTCAAACTTTTGTCTTCCTTCCTTTAAGCCTCAGATTTGTTTTCTCCCTATGCCACCTGTAGGTGCTTATTAGAGGATTTGAATGTGTTAGGTGATTTAAAGATAACTCTTCACTTGTGATTGATGGAATTATATCTATCTTCCCCTTGTCTCTTTCATCTTCTTCACCTATCACACTCTTTACAGTCCAAATGGAAATTCTCACATGACAATCCTCTAACCCTTATTCTATATGGTCCTGTACATACATTTAGCACTACTTGGACTATTGATATTTCTTGATCATATTATCTTGAATTGGGAGGGTAGGGAAGGATTCATAATGTGATAAGAGGTCACCTTATCTTGAATTGGGTTCTTTAATAGACATTTGCTCATTAGAGAGTGTAAACATCTCAATACTCATACTAGTAGGCTTAACTTTAGGTGGTTGTAAGTGTTGATTTCAAAACTCAAATAGGTTTCATTCTCTTGAATGGTAGATGGTGAATCTAACTTGATTTCAACTTAGAGATCTTAGTCAATTTACTTCTATTTATTTTCAACACCTCAAACCCTTTCACCACACCTCAACATGTCTCCACTTCACCTTAGCATGTTTGCCAATTTGACTTAGTTGTAGATGGCTATCTCAAGATGAGCCTTTCATTGAGTTTAATTATTTAATTTACCACTTAATTAATTTTCATTGGAGATATTATAATTTATCACAAGTTTAAGAGATCCAATTTGGCTTCTCATAAGCTATTGCCATCTTTTCATACTCTAAAACATCTATGTTTACCTTATACCCTACCTTTAGGTGTTGACTAAGACTATTTTAGGGATACACAAGGCCACTCTCTCAATATATTTGATTTTATATATTATCACACTTATAAAAATAATTCACCCATCCTTATTACTCCTTTAAGGGTTCATAGAGCTTAAAATAATCATTTCTGTCAATTCCAACACATTTGACTGGTCTTGTTTGGATCGTAGGTGATTATTGATTATGTGAACACTTTTGAAAGCAACTCTCTTATTTATAAACCATATAAATTTAATTAATTTGACTTTATAAGATTTTATCCTCTGAATCCTTTTAAAAAATCATGGAAACTTGTTGCCAAACTTTACTCACTCCTTCAAACTTGTCCTTTGGGTGCACATATTGTGTATGGACTATGGAGTCTTAAACATTGAAAATGAAGTATCTTGATGGTGTGTCATTATTTTTATGAGATTTTTGAGTTTTAATGAGGTTTCAATTACCTATCCATGTTATCCAAACATTCTTAACATGGATTTATGTCCCTGAATACATGTTGATATATTTTTACACTTGTAAGTGCTTGAGACACTTCATGAACTTGGTGAAGATGCAAATTTAGGTCATGTAACCCATTCTTAAATAAAACCAATAGATAAAAAGTGTATCTCTTTTTTATTAAAGATGTTATTTATTTCTATTCAAACCAAAATGAAGTTCAAAACTAGAAAGATCATCTAAATACCATACAAGTCTCTCAAGAAGTAAGTCACTTGGAGATTATGGAGAAAGAGAGACATTTGAAAAAAAACAAATGAATTGAATTTATTTTAAGGATATTACATAAGTTATGGATCATTATAGACCCATTATAATGATCACCATGAAGAGGAAATAAGGGCTTTCAGCAAGATTGTCTGAAACAACTTGTATACCAAGACCTTATTCCCTCAAGTGAAAGTAATTTACGGAGATGATTAAACTAATAAAAAAACCATTAAAATTAGATACAAGACCTATAAAAAACATAGTAAAAAAACATTACTCTTCATTGATTCTTGATCTAGAGAAACAGGTGTAAAAATAAACCTCTCTCAGATGCATAAGCCATAGTGACCTACTATCAGTCTTAGCTATTGATCATAAATAATAGGACATAATTCTAAAAAATATTTCATGAATTTTAATCTCATTATTACCCATACTAATGGACAAAATTTCAACTCCTAACTATTTCTTTCTTGGTCTTACTATCCACTTCAATTTTGTCTTTATGAGCTTGTGAAGGCAGTGATGGAGGATAAACGGTGTCTGGTGTATAAGTTTGACTTAAAACTTGGTAAAAATATTTAAAATGATGTTAGGTATCCAAATATAAACTTAAAAACCATTTCCAACTGATAACTGATTCTCTACAGCTGTACAATTCCCAAAAGTGCTTAAAAGTGTCATTTTTCCTATTTGGGAGGTTGCAAATGCAAGTTTGTCAGTACCTGACTGAACCTAAACATTATATGACTCATATATGACACTGTATTCATTTTAAATTTTTTTTAATTGTTCTCTTCTTGAATTGGTATGTCCCATTCCTCTATATGGGCCAAAGCTGGCCAAATTAATATTATTTACATTTGAGAGTCAAATAAAGGTTAGAGCATGATAATATGACATTAAAATAATTTTTTTTAATGAATTTGAACTATATTAAACATTTTACCATGTTTGAAAAAATAATAACTTGTAATTGACCTCTTGGACTAGATAAGTGTTTATAAGACCAAAACTTAGACAAGGCTAAGGAAAGGAAAACATGACCATATGGGACTCTTTAGGGACATTTTAGACCATGAAAAAGCCATATGACCACCATATGAAAGTTTAAATTTATAGGGGTTGACCTATTTTGACTTGGGGTCAAAATTTGGTCAATAAGTACCAAGCCTTAGAAGTTCCCAAGTTTTTAGAGTGCTTCCTGACCCCCTAAACTCACTCAAGATCAGCCTATAAAGCTTTATGTTCCTACTCTAATAGTTGGACATTACTTCCCTCTTACCATCTCCAAATTTGAAGGAGGAAATATGGTTTAGAGAGAAAATGAGGAGCATATAAATGAAGAGGAGTGTATGGAGGCTAGTTTAAGAGATCTTTCAAGTTTTTCAACTTTGCCATCTATCCTTCATACTGCAGTCATTCATGAGAGTCAAGATACATCTAAGTTTGACAAAATAATTGAGGAATGGAAAAGGAATAATATATTTCCTTCAACTGATTATCTTTCTCCATATCCTCAACAACATCATCATCAACCTAGTACTTCTAAGGATCCAAGTTGGGGTTCCTCCTCACCCCCTAAACTCACTCAAGATCAACCTATAAAGCCTTATATTCCTACTCTACTAGTTGGAAATTATTTCCCTCCCACCATCCCCATGTTTGAAGGAGGACCTATGGTTTGGAGAGAAAATGAGGAGCATCTAAATGAAGAGGAGTGTATGGAGGCTAGTTTATGAGATCTTTCAATTTTTTCAAGTTTCCCATCTATCCTTCATACTGCAGTCATTCATGAGAGTCAAGAAACATCTAAGTTTGAAAAATAAATTAAGGAACAGAAAAGGAAGAATATGTTTCCTTAAACTAATTATATTTTTCCATCTCCTCAAAAACATCATGATCAACCTAATACTCCAAGGCTCCAAGTTAGGAGAACCCAATTGCATTGAAGTCAAAATTGGAGCATTTAAATGCAACAATGAACTTGATAAAGAACATTAATGAGGTAATAGTCCTTTAAGAGCTTGATTATGTTGTAGTTACAAGTGGTTTCCAAGAATACCTTGAAAAGGATACTTCAATCACTTATGATGAGGAGATCACTATTGGTAATCTTATTTACCCCAACAAATTAGAGTTTGATCTTAAAGAGAAGTTTGATGATGTGGAATAGTCACAATTGCATGACCTTGAGGTGGATGAAACACAAGCAAATTCTCCTCTTGGAGATAGTCATGAAAATAGCCCTCATAAACCCATTATTGAAGATAAGAGCACTTCAACTGATTTGAATGATCCTTGGTAGTAATTATACCATGAATCCATATATGATACTGAAGAACTTAGCATGATGGATTTGAATAATGGAATATAATAGTAGGTTGAGGTCTCAAGTGAAAGTAGCACTAATTTTTGGAATTTGGAAAGGATAATTCATATTTAGGATTAGAAAAGCAAGATGAACTAGAACTTGAATGTATTAGTGAAATTCCATTCTCTATAGAGGATTAAGATGATCAAGTTGTAATAGAACATGAGCCTTGTCATGACCCTATTGGAGAGTTACAGGCACTTGATCAACATGATACTCCACAAGGAGATGGTAAGAGTGGTAATAAGGTCTATGTATTTTTGATTGATCATGAAGAGGTTACCTTTTGGAAAGACCTAAAGATTTTTTTTAAGTTTAGATAATACATATCCACCTCATTAAGAGAATGCTAAAATTGTCAACTTGGCCAATGAGCATGGTGAAGATCTTAAAAAATTGTCCTAAGTAAAACACTATGGTAGTTGGTCTTGTTGAGTCTCAAGAATAGATCCAAGGTACTAATGACATGAGGCTATCCTACTTGGACATGATCAAGGAGATTAAAGAGCTTAATAGGTAAGTACATCAAGAAGAACAAGATGAAGTTGTTGCGGAAGAATTCAAAGTTCCTAGTGAGCCAATATGTCTTGAAGATCATATTCAAGAGGTTTAATTTTAAGGTCCACCAAGGCATGATGAATATGGTACCTTTCAAGGTGAGAAAAATATTATTTTTGAGGATCCATTTTAATCAAAGGATGAGGTTGATACCTATATCAACCAATATGTAACCATCTTGGAAAATTCTCACATTGCCAAAGATAGACATCAATTTGAGGTGAAAATTGAAAATCAAGATGAATATGTTTACATTGGAGACATGTTTTCTACTATAGAGTTATCTGAGGTCAAGACAAAGACAATGGTGGTCAAAGAAGGAGCTAGTCAAATAATAAAAAACACGATCAATAACTTTTAATTCAAATTGGCTCATCTCATGGAGTAAAGGATCCAATAAACTTCCCCTTTGACCTAGGAGGAAGAAGAAAAGTTTAGGTCAGTTGTACATAATTAGTTATTTTATTGATTACTTGATTTCTTATAAGTGTCTGTCAGCACACGTGTGTTTGCTTCTTTCTTGTGTGTGTGGTGAGGCTATTTCAATCTAAAAAAGTTTTCAAGGTGTTAGGTTTTTTTTCAACCTTAGGCAAAGTAGTCATCTCAAATCATGTTGTCATATGTGAGTTTTATGTCCAAAAAAATGAGATAGTTGGTTCTCTTAACTAGTAGGTTGGTCAACCCCTATGAGTTAGCAAAAATGTTGATAATTTAGCCTCCTACGATAAATATCAACACCTATAGTTTAAAAATTTCTACTAAGGCCCTTTGAGCTTGTGTATGGTTACTTTATATCTTTTCATAGTCTTCACAATGGTCTTTTTGAGGTCTTTTAGCATGATTTAGGGTTGTTTTGACAATATTAAGGCAAATGTGATCTTTTGACCTTATGTTGTTTAGTCACCTCATGGTATGATCAAGTGGGTTCAAGAGTGTTAAGAGGTATATAGGGTCAATTTAAGTCACCTATCATGTGATAAATTCATATTACTCTTCCTCTAGTCTGTATAAGTGCCAAAAAGGGTGGAAATATTCATTTCTAATGTTACACTGCTTTTTTCAATGCTTTATTATACATTTTGTATTATATAAAGAAGGTTTTGAAAGAAAATTTAAAGTTTTTGGAATATTTAAGAGATGGAAACATCACTAATTTTATGTACAAGAATTTACAAAACTTTAGAGGCATTTGACATATCATTTCCATCAATTTTCAAGTAGAATGGATAGGTTTCATAGCATAAAGAAAAGGCTTTTAGGTAGTTTGTACAAATTTGTTAGATAAAGATCATGTTCAAGAACATAAATGGTTTATTTTATGCCTCCTAAGCCCATAAAAATGTTTTATATGGAGTTTCAAGTTAAAATAAGTCAAAAACTAATCCCTTTTCTCCATTGTTCTCCTTAGCAACTTAGAAGGGCCAATCAGGGTTCTATTTAATACATATAAAGGAGAGAGAATGAAGATCTAATATTTTGGGAAGAGGAAGGGACCTTATTAATGTTATATTTTTGGTAATTAGTTAACATATTAGTTTCCCCTCCTTTATGAACAATCACTAAGAAGGTGGAGGACTCACAATGTCTCATCCATCTAGACAGAGTTCATGTTTACCTCAATATCTTCAATTCTGAGCTCATTGTAAACAAGAATCCTATTAGATAGGATATAAGAGGTCTAGGTAGACACCATACATGATTTTAAAAACTCAATTGGCATGTGTGATCCATTAAGAGATAATAAATCTTTAGTTTGGTCAATCTGCAAGATGGTGGTAGTAGGTTTTTTTTTAATGATTTTAAGGTTCAAACTACAATTTTTTTTTTCATGGTTCTTAATAGCTCTATTCAATCATCTCAAGACAAAATCTCTTTAATATATCTTAAAATTGCATTCAATATTTAGGATGGTTTTTCAAATCAACTCATGATGGTATATTCATAATATGAGATGGTGAAAATCATAAATGTACACATGGTTTTGCATGTCCATATGCATGGTAGGGTTCAAGAATCCAAAAAAAAAATTGGGCATACCCTCAGAGGCCTATGACACTCCTAAAAATAGTTATTCACCCCACTTGATATGAATGAACATGAACCTCATATTAGAGTAGAATGTAGGTTAGGGGAAACAAAATTCTTAGCATTTTAAGGTTCTCAATAGTTGAGAACATGATTAATGAAGATTTCAAACTCCCTCCACACTCTTCCAATGCTCTATTATCAAATTTGAGACCCTTCACTAAAAAATAACCCTTATAAAGGGTTATACCATCATCAAACCTCCTTAAATGATGCAATACTAAGGAATTGATCATCTATAGGCCTGTACCTATACATTAGGAGGATAG
The DNA here is from genome assembly GCA_037957365.1 of Torreya grandis. NCBI lineage: Eukaryota > Viridiplantae > Streptophyta > Pinopsida > Cupressales > Taxaceae > Torreya > Torreya grandis. The sequence continues at coordinate 479,837 of JARHVA010002878.1, read as the reverse complement.
AGGTCTATTAGCTACTAGAGGGAGTTAAGATAAGGAGTATAGTTCCAACCTACCCAACTGATCTTAGGAGACTCCTCATGTGGATGAGAATTTACCAAATGAGAAACCAACCCAAATAATTCATTAAAATAATTTGTAGTCCTACAACTAAGAACCCTTCCATGATTATAGTAGAGTTGAATAAGTCCTTATAGAGGTCTAAGGTTGTATGTTATTGAAACATGTGAATTTCAATTTTAATTCTCACATACCCTCACAGATTTTCACTAAAGAGATTAAAGATAACCTAAGGGTAGAAGGTCCAACTAGGCCTAGTAGGCCTACATAGATAGTCACAGGCTTGTGGGTGAATCTGTGAAAAGGTCAATGTCATCAAACTACTAGAGGCTCCAATTGAAGAAAGAATCCACACTTACTTAGTCAAGACACATAATTACCACATACAGGAAAGATATTTAAGTATGAAGGTGAAAGTGTGAGGAACCCTGCATAGAGATGAAGTGAAAGAGTGAAACCAAGGTCTACGACCTTTTTTATAAAGGCTCCTCATCTACATTGAATACTCTGGTCCCTTGAAGCAAAGTAGAGCCTTGATAGGCCTAAATAGGTAGTTACAGGCTTGTACATGGAAATTGGAGGAAAATTGAAAATTTAGAGAGTGTTTTGGATACTATAAGCTTCATAAGGATGAGTGAAAACATTATAGATGGGATCATGAAGTTTTGGGACTTAGCCAGTTAGAAGAAATCTCAATTTGTAAACCTCTAAGGTCAAATTGGCCTAGTGGCTTATGAACACTAAATATGAGCCAATAGGGTTTTAGAGATATACAGAGGAGATATGGAAAATAGAAACATTGGAATAGGTCATGTGGGTTGGCATAGACCATTAGGAGGTGTTGGTATCCAAAACCAAACATATTTTTCTCTTTTTCACCCCTTTTCCTCTTACTCAACCTCACAATTACAAGGTTTTGAGCTTGAGAGGCACTTTCTTCATGTGGAAGCACCAAGAATTAGATGAATGGGATTCTCAACTAATAGGGGAAGTTTAAAGATGTTGTATAATGATGATCTTTGGCATTGGTTTTGATATTTGACCCCTTAACTCTATGAATCATTCTTAGAATCTAGGTCCCTCTAATCCCTATTAAAACCCAGCTAGTGACCTAATGAAATACTTTTTTCCTAAAATGCCTTCAAATGAGATAGTTGAGTATTGAAATGATTTTTATGGTATTCATAGGTATCATGGGAACATAAATGATCCATTTGTTAGGATGTGCAAAGTGTATGGTGTATGAAAAAGGCCTAGAGAGAATTGCTATAGGCCTAAAGAGTGTAGTTTTGAAGGCTTCTCATGGAATTGGACTAGGTGAAACCTTAAGGAGTATGTTAGAGACATTTTTAGCCTTAGGTAGACATGATAAAATGACCCTGAAGTTATCATGAGAGGTATCAAGGTAGAATTATAGTCCTCAAACTAGTTCATCTAATGGTCATCTACAACCATGCCTAAATGATTAGCTAACTGACTATGTACATGTTATAGGAGGAAGAAAATGGAATAACCAAGCCAACATAAGTGATCCAAGGGATCTAGGGAGTAGGTTTCATACTCTCAAAGGTGGCTAAGTGTTCAGATAACTCCTTTTGAGGGTAAAACATAGAAACACTGTCATTAGGTCTATTGTCTAATACCCTTCTTAAAGCATTACTACTTAGAGACTGAAGTTAAAAGATAAGAAATGGTTGAAGAAGACATAAAACCAACATGGAAGTGTATCTAAGGGATTTTTATATGTGAAATAAGTATTGGTTTGTAGAAGAGAGCTCAAAATTGGCCATTTTGTCCTAAAATTGCCTTAAAAATGCATAGAATGCAAAATGATCACCCGAGGAGCACCTTCTTATGCTCAAAACTAAATGGAGGATCTTCATGGATTTTTGATCACATGGGTAAGGATGAGGGGACTTGTCTGCTATAACTTATTATCATTAGTTCATAGGTTGAAGGTCTAATCTTTATGAACTATTTTTAAGAGTCTAAACCTCCCTAAAACCCTAATTAAAGCTAGATAGAAAATATATTGAGATATTTACACTCAAATACATTTAAATAGCCTTGAAGACACCTAAACACATTATGCACTCAAAGAATCTCCTAATCATGGCATTAGTTTTTATAGATAGTTGTATAGATGTACCAAGTACCCTATTTTTGCAAGATTTAGTGATGAATCCAAGGTATAGAGCTAGATGAATAGTTGTATATCATTCAATAGGATAGTGTGAAGTATATTACACCCTCTCAAATCAAAAACTACTTTCAATTCTTCCTAAAAATGCTTTGACAGGCATGTACTAAAGAGCCAGTCTAGAGGTACAAGTGAAAGGTGACCTAGTCACCTAAATGAGTAAGAATTGTAGATGTACACTATTTTAAAGGAATAATTCATGGTATAATATGATTTTTTAAACCTAAAACATGATAAATTACTCATTATTAAGGTTTTATGCAAGACTCATGGCCATCTAAGCAAATAACACTGAGTGACTAGGCCTAGTTGCCTAGTAGGCCTATTTAGTCAACTAAGGGAGATGTAAATGCTAAGAGAGTAAATATAGGGTCATAAAAATCCTTTTAAATACTTCATGAAGGTGATCAGGCACATTTCATGTCCATTATGGAGGATGGGGAAATTTCTTAAGCTTTATTGACATGCAAAAGAGAAACATGTTACTTAATGCTTCATGGAGGCCAATTAGACCATAATGCCATCATTTTAACTACCAAGAAAGGGAGTGGTTGACCAATTTTTAATTCTCATAACTTGAATTAGGTCAAATAATATTGAATTATATCCTATCCAATACACTTACACAACCAAAAGCTCATTGAAGACCACCAAATATCCAAGGTAATGCATGTGGGAGATCATTGAGCTATTACTAGTCCTTATTCATGGTTGTAACTAATTTTTGAGTAAATGAAGATCATCATGGAATATTTTACACACTTCCCTATCATATTCCCTTCTCTCCCCTTATCTTGTTCTATAAATTAAGGCTCAAAATCCATTATATGCATCCCTTAGCTGGGTATGAAGAAACTATGCCCAAGTTATACCTTGTAAACCTTTAAATGAATATAAGGACTAGTTTGGATTCTTTTTGATAGCTTAGTGTGTTTCATACCTATTTATTTGTAGAAGTGGTGAAGTCTTATTCCCATTTTTAGGTTCTTTTTCTCACCTAATTTCTAGGAGATTATCTAAATAGGTCATATGGTGTGTCAAGTGTTGGTGATTATGCTTGGATTAGAATTTGATTTGTAGTATCATGAAAATAGACCTCCCATTCATCATACTCAAGTTTAAATCACTTAACATAGCCTCCATGTGAAGTATTGATGCTTAGGAGTCTCTTGGAGAGAGTAGTCTAGTCACAAGTCCTTATTTTGTTCATAATTGTTATTGGAAAGTCAAATAGAGTGGACACAATATGTTGGTGCATCACCTCCCATGGCTTAACTTTATTTCATGTAATATTTATTCCCCTTTTCATTAAAAATTCATAAAGTTTATGAATTGAGATTATATATGATGCATCAAGGGAGCTAACCCCAAAACTAGAGAATCACCTCACTAACTAGGCTACCCAAACCTAGAGGTTATCGCATTATATCAGCTGATGAGGTAGGTCTGAAACACCACTACCTTAAAGGTGTAATCTAGAATGATAATAGTAAGCATAAAACATACCAAATCAAGATGGGAAGTATGTTAAGGATGTGTAACTCATAATCTAACATAAATTATCTCAAATTTGAAGCATGTAATTTCATTATGACTTGGTTATAGTATGAATTGGGTATTGGAATATTTTTTGAGAAGGGATTAGTCCTATCCATGATCTTACACTAAAAATCATAAAGGGAACATCAATGAGGTGGAAAAAAATATGGAAATCATTTAAAAGATGTTTTGAATGTGGTAATTTATGAGGAGGGCTTAGTACTGCCCATAGTCTTACACTATAAATCACAAGGGGAACACCAATGAGGTGAATGGTAATAAGGGAATGTTTTATTATGGTAATTTTTGAGGAGAGCCTGGTCCTATATATGGTATTACACTCTAACTCACAAAGGAAAACCCTAAGGAGATTGATCAGTTAACAAAGCAATATTTCTCAAGGGGAAATATTAAAAATTTTATAATGAAAGAGGGAATGTAAAAAACATGATATAGGCATCTATGAGAAGACCTTAGGAAACATGAGGCATATGAGGTATAAAGGAGAGACACTAAGAGTCTAGTGACCATCAAAATACAAAGAATACCTACTCATAATAAACACAAAGATGTAGATGTAAATAGGTGAGATACTAAGATCAAATCATGAAGGTTATATTAATAAGAAAAGTAAAATGGACCTACCTTCTCAGAACATGTTCCCCATTCCTCAGGACCTCTTATAGAGCCATTGATCTACTATGAAGATTGGATATCTATTTGAGAAAGTGGGTATCACTTATGGAATTTTTTATATTCTCTTATCCCCATATATTGGCCTACTACACTCCAATGGACCTTGGCTATATCATGAGGCCAAATGTGGAGTTTGAGATTTGATTCGAGATAGGATATGTGCTATGAATCATGTCTTTTGGTGCAATTAGACTTTTGAATTTGTATGTTGCCTTTTTGAATCATTTCCTTTTGTTTAAATGATTTGGCTTTTAACTTTTTTATGGATTTTATAATTCCTCCTCCATATGGATTTACAATAACTAACATGAGTGATAGAAGTGAGACACATGAATGAGCTTTAGACTTTGGTTTAAAGGAGGCTAAGTATCCAGAGATATGACTGAATAAACACTTAAGCTTACCTATGAACCAATATGTAGTCTCAAGCTTCAACCATATGTATGCTTAGTATGTGAAAGGAAAATAAAGGAATAAAAGAGATCCAAGTAGATTGGTAAATAGTAGTAGTATAATGAGAAATCTTGTTTTCTAGCTGATCATATGGTAGAGAGAGATTAATAAGGGAATTAAGGTTGTATAACCAAGTCATAATAATAATTATCTTATTTTTTAGTGAGATAAGATAGCAAATAATCATTTTAGAAGAAAAAGAAACCATGATAAAAGTAAACTCATAAAACATAAGTGTGAAATCATGAAAATAATGATAATAAGCCATAATAAAGGTGAAAATAATTGAAACCGTATAAAACACATAAAGCATAATATAATTATCCATGTAAAATAGATAAGTGAAACCAAATTTGACACAAAGTCAAGTGTATAAGAGATATAAAAAAATGGACCACAAATCCAATGCAAAATCATAACTATTGACCGAATTTGACCCCAAATCAAATTTGGGAAAACCCCTATTATTTTAAACTTTTTATAAGATTACCATAGGTCTTATAAGGTGTTATGTTAGTCCATTGTCTTACTAATCCCCTCTCTAGTCTTTGTTGAAGTCCACCCCTTATGCACTAGGCTAGTCAACTTGAGTCAAAGGTTGGTCAACCATAGTCAAAGGTAGTAAAAGAGTCAAGTTATGTTGAAAATTTTATAATATGTATTTTAACATGTTTTAAGGGGTTTACAAGTTATTAAATTATCTTTCACCTTGTTTTATATGTAAGAAGAGGCCTTTTGGTCATATTTTGACCCATTTAATGACTTGTACAGACTTCCATGCAAGAAAATTAGACACACAAATGGGTTAAATGTGGATCATGTTAGATTCATGTGAGGTAATATTATTTTATAGGAAAAAAGTAATTATCTTCAGTGGATGGTAGTTTTCCCTCAAAAGTAGGAGCTTTTGGGCACTTGTAAGGACTCCCCAAGTCCGCCATCAGCCAAAAACATGGGAAGAGAAAATATTCACCTTCTCACACTTATTTTAATGTTTTTAATTCAATGAGAATGCAAAAAATATCTTTTTCAACTCATTTTCTCGTTTTATCCCCTTGGCATATAAAGAAGGCTCAACTTCAAGTGCTCATCATGAGCCGTATATTTAAAGTTGGAGGAAATGATTTTGGGGATGGATACATATTTAAGTATTATCCACATCCATAATAATAAATTATAATTTGGTACATCCTCCTCTATGAAAAATTGTTAACACCTCATGTAACTTTTTGTGCCTATTCAACCAAGAGGGGGTCTCTTTTTGAACTTGTTTTATATTTTCTTGATTTAGATTGATGGGTTTATATATTTTAGGTGTTTATACATGATTTTAAATATTTTCCCATGCTTATTGTCTTGGAGAGTTCATTTATGTGAGAAAACCTCTTCTAGGTTTGCAAAATGCCTAGTTCATATTCAAAGACATGTTGGTTACTTTGAAAATGACTCTCCACATTGAGAAAAGTGATTTGATGTTGTTTATATGATGCTAATAAATTTTAAGTTATATGGAAGGGTTAAAAAACACTTTTGTAGTGTTTGGAGAGTCTTACCTTTGCATAATCTTGCTTCTTCATCTCCCTGCTTGTGTGTAATAGTCAAAACTCCATATATAGGAGCATGCTGACATCATAATTGTGATTTTGAAGGTTTGACATGGTCCTTAACCTTTTAGGACTACTAATGTGAATTTAAGTGTTAGGAAAAGACACATATATGCTACAAAACTAAAAATTTTGGAGAAAGGTCTCAGTTATGCTTGTGAAAGGAGAATGTCATCTATAGCTAATCACATAGATAGTTTTTTTAGAGGTGTTATAATGGGATGATCAATACATTATGAGGTTAATTTCCATAGATAATTCTTAGACAAACCTATTGATGATCCTAGTTGACAAGAAAGGTTGCAAAACACTAAATTGGAAGTTGGATTGTGTTTGAGGCCTTCTTGCTCTACAATGATCAAACATAGGCTTGAGGGGTTTTTTTAGGCCTCTCAAAATGAACTTATAAGAGTATTTGAGACCTAAAATTGGGTGGATATATATTACCTATACCAAATAAGGATCTCCTAAAGTTTTAAGACAAAATGCTAAGTTGAAGATGGGTTTTGAGCTCCCCTAAAATGGCTAAAATGTATTGAAAGTAAGTAGTGCTAGCTATAAGATTCCAAGATAAATTTGATGTTTTCACTATGTGTGAAAGTGACAAGACTTGTAAAAGTTGAGGAAATAATCTCTAGGGTCATACCAATCTATTTTTATCACTTTGTTTAATGAATAAAGGGGTGGTATTTAAAATGACCTTTGAGGTCATACCCTTTTTGTACAATAGGGGAGAGAGGGTACAGTGAGGGTAGAGGTTGTAAATTGGTTGGGTTTTCATTTTCTTGAAATGGCTCCAAGAGAGAATCAAGGTTAGTGGACTTATTTATAACTAAATGAAGAAGGATAAGTATCAAAATACTTCCTATATTCCCCAATTCACCCTAAAACCCCACCTATAGGTTTGACTGTGATAGTCACCTACAACTAAGACCACCTACAGGCCACAAATTAAGAATAAGGAGATTGTGGCCACTTACACAAGTTCCTAAGTATTTCAACATGATCTAAAATCAAATTGGGGTTATCTAAACTCACATATAGGATAGGATATTTCTTCATTTTCTTATCAACTACTTGAATACACTCCATAATCACCTACAGGTAGGGTCTTGGGATTGTCTCAATCTGAGTGGACAGTGAGGCAAAAGATTGAGGTTTTGACCTTGATTTGAGTTTTCAAGGTTAGAGAAATATAAAGGGTAATTTTTTGATTCTAATACCTTCATGGAGAGATAAGGCATCATCAAAAAAGTTTCAAACACTCCCAATCATCTACAAGCCTGAGAAGAACACAATCAAATAGGGTATGGGTAGTGAGTAAGAAGTGGGGTTCACTTTGTGCCAAAAAAGATACTGTATGGGTAGAGATTGGCATAAAAAAATTTAAAATGACCTCAAGGAACCTTTGGTATCATGGCCAAGTACATATATAGCCATCAACATCTACAACAAGTGTGAAGGACCAAACAGGTTGTCTTAGTCAAACAACAACTAAGCCTAATCTTGTATTTACAGGAGTATAGAGAAGGTTGGAGGAATAAAAATAATGGAAGGATTATTAAGAGGCATTATATATGATTATGAGACTTATATGAACATCTTTCCATGATCATATGGTAATATAAAACCCTCCAAATAAGTAAAATTTAGCCAACATTTAACACCCTTGTACATAGTCCATCTTGAAAAGTTTAGTCTTGAAATTGGGCAAGTCAAGGACATTTTTATAGGATTGGGAAGATAAAATCTGGTAAGAATCACCATTGGGACAAATTATAAATGCTTAAATTATTTTATATGATTATATAGCCAAGAAAGCCCTCTCTATTTTGTCTTAGATTAGGGTCACTTTTGCCTTGCACAAGGGGATAGTTTTGAAGAAAAGAAGTCAAATCATGAACCAGAGGCCAATAAAAGACCAATTAATGATTGGATAAGATGGAGTAAATCAATGGAAATAAAAAAATATTTCTAGAAGATTTTGGGGAAAACAAGATGTCCTATACAAGGAAGGTTGCAATCAAACCCCATGGGCAGATTCAAGAGTAAGAGGAAAAATAGAGTGTCATCCTTAGTTATATCTTTTATAAAGTCATATAATAATTTTTACATGTGTATCAAACCATATTTGAGGTTTTTAATCTATTATAATCAAGAAATCATAAATAAAGAGTTATTTTTAAACACAAGGTTACATGCAAACTCCTTATATAAGGTTTAGGCCTAATTATAAGGAGTCATTCATGTTTATAGAACTTAATGAGATATCCTATAAGTTTTAGAATATTATTGGATAATATATAGAGGTGATACAACTATAATTTTGTAAAATAAATCATCAATAAGCCATTTTGACTAGGAATGGACCAAACCCCTCACTGAATACAAGAAAAGGAGCTCGAAGGTCAATTTCCATCACTCACAACTTTCAAGAACTAATTCATGGGATCTTGAGACATTTAGGAGAGTTAGGGAAGGTCCTTAAGGAGACTTAAATGGAATTTTGAGGGAGGTTAAATGTGAAATGGTTATGAACAAAGGTTAAGAGTGTAAGCCTCGCAAAACCCTCATTAAACCCTTGTTGGAACCTGATTCAAGAGGTAGAGAATTTTAAGAATACAAATGAAAAGGGATGGAAATGAAAACACCTAGATATTATATAGGACTCTCAAAGGATTCCACACATGTTTTTATTATACAAAATTATGTAGACTAGAGGAAAATAGGGCTTTTTTTGGCCATTTTAAGGGTGTGCAAGATAGATAAAGAATTAGGAGATGAAACCAAATTTGGGAGAAATATTTACTATTTGTATAACTCCAAAAATTAATATAATTTCATGAAACATAATATAATTTCCCTAATTAGGCCTTCACTTTCAGCCAGTCTAGTGAGCCAAACTAGTGAACATTTGGAAAAGTGGTGAAAAGTAATTAGGGAAGCCTTTTAAAGGATTTTTCCTAAAACTGATGATTTGGGAGTCTTTAACAGGTGTCATTCCATCTTGTGTATGGATTAGTTTTAATTTTTGAAGAGTTTTGAATGCCAAGTGGAGAAGGTGCATGGAAAAGAGGCCTTTTAAAATTGCCTGAGATGATTGTGCATGTACATAACATTAGGAATGATTAGAGACCAAAATAATTAATGGATGGGGTTTCTTGAAATCCCTCTTATCTTGTTAAATAATGAGAAGGAGATACACAAGATCCATAGGATCAATCCAGGAGAAAGAACCCACAACAAATAACCTACAAATAATATCAGAGAATAAAATAAATTTCTCACACCTAAAAAATAGGTGATAATCCTATAAATTCTATATATTCTCTCATTAATATCTCATTATTTTCTCATAGATTGTAAAATATTTATAATACAAATAGTTTTTTTATGACAACAAACTATTTGTTGTGATTACAAAATAGAGAAAACAAACTATTTGGTTTCACATACTACGAACAAATATATTGTTGAGAGATTCTCAACAAATTAACCTAGGTAAATAAAATTAACCCTAGGTAATAAATAACTTACCCTATTAACCCTAGGTAAGATTAAATATTAATTATTCCAACACCCTCCCTTAAGCAAAACATAGGGAGAATGACAAACAAAGATGGGTCCCAACTACTAGGCTTGATAAGGTACTCATGTACAAACCAATCAAAATATATGAAAAATAAAGGAAGGACTTCATAGGAAATCCCCCCTAAGGACAACTTCCTTCACCCCAAGAATCGATCATAACTAAAGATAATGAGGGGAAGCTAAAGGTTTAGTGAAGATGTCTGCAATCTGCTCAGCTGTAGGCACAAACTCCAAAGAAAGAACTCCATCTTGAATAAGATGTCGAATGAAGTGCATGTGAATCTCAATGTGTTTTTTCTACTAATGCTCAATAGGATTGCATGAAATAGAAATCACACTTTGGTTGTCACACCAAAGAGTAGTAGGACCCTTCTATGTGAAGCCAAACTCTCCAAGCAACTTCCAAAGCCAAAGTGTCTCCTGACTAGCTTTGACAACACCTCGATACTCAGCCTCAGTAGAGGAAAATGAAATAGTAGCCTACTTTTTGCATGCCCAAGCAATTGGACCTGAACCAAGTGTGAAATAAAATCCTCAAGTGGACTTGTGAGTGTCAACATCACCAGCCCAATCAAAGTCAGTGTATCCAATAAGCTATGTAGAACTCTGTGGTGTGTAATGTATACCAAAGTGAGTGGTGCCCCAAATGTAGCATAAAATATGCTTGGCTACTTGCTAATGACTCTCATGAGGCTCATGTCATAACTAAGAGACAAGGTTAATAGCAAATGTGATGTCGAGATGGGTATGAATCAAGTATAAAATACTACCTACAAGTTGCCTATACAAAGTTGGATCAACAAGAGGAGTCGTATAAGTGGCAGACAACACAATACCTGACTGATATAGAGTGGGGGTAGGCTTATAATCAGCCATGCCAAATTGATGAAGAATATTTGTCGCATACTTCTGCTATCCAATAGAGATGCCCTCAAAAGACTAAAAAACTTGAAGACTAAGAAAATAATGAAGTACTAGATCTGTCATATCAAACCTATCTACCAACTTGTCCTTGATGTCATGTATTAAAGAATTTGAACTGCCAGTGAGGATTAGATCATCAACATACAAAACCAAAATGACAAGCTCCTCACCTTGCTTTAGGATGTATACATTGTGATCTGACTCACAATGAATAAAACCATAACTCAAAAAAAAACTATCCATCTTCTCATACCAAGCTCTAAGAGCTTGTTTGAGGCCATAAAGAGAATGACAGAGTCTACAAACTAATGATGAGTCTTGCAAAAATCATGGAGGCTACTCCATATAGATCTCCTCATGGAGATCACCATGCAAGAAAGCACTCTTCACATCCATCTAAAAAATTGACCAAGAATGTGAAGTAGCAAGAGAGAGTACAAGCTGAATAGAATCCATCTTAGCTATAGGGGCAAATGTCTCAGAGTAATCAACCCCTTAAACTTGTGAAAAACCCTTAGCTACTAATATAGCTTTGTACTTATCTACTGATCCATCTGTAGCATATTTGGTCCTATAGACCCATTTACATTTTACAAGTTTTCTTCCCTTAGGAAGAGGGACAAGATATGTTTTGACAAGTGTGCCTCCTGACCTAGAATAGCTCACCCAAAATCTCCTCTACATGTAATTGTAAGTGATTTTCACTTGGTGACACATGTCCTTGTGTCTTTTCAACTTCTTCTTCTTCTTCTTCTTCTTCTCTCTCTCTCTCTCTCTCTCTCTCTCTCTCTCTCTCTCTCTCTCTCTCTCTCTCTCTCTCTCTCCTTCCAAGTTTTTATAAATTGGGCCTTTTTGGCCATTGTTTGGGATTCCAACTTTTGGTATGGAAAATCCTTACCAAAATTGTACCTCGATTTTCAATTAAGCTAATGAGAAGCAAGATAGTTATAATCTAAGTCTATTTTCACTATGTGTTTAAAGTGATCCATCTTGAAGGACAAGTATAGATTAAGTTCATCTTGTTTTCATGTAATCCTTGAATGTGTGGTTGTAAATGACTTCTCTCCTAATAGGTTCCATGAAGTGTATGTTTTTACAATAGATCCTTGAAGTGTGTTTGAGTTTTGTAGTGTCATATCTAACCTTCCTTTCACTTTCCTTCATTTTTTGAGTAGTTATTTTCCTCCATGAGAAAATACTAATGCTAGGGAACTCCATTGATGGTGTGAGGCTAGTTTGAGTGTCTTAGTCTATTATGCAAATCCTAAGTGTATGAATTAAAATAAATCTTGGTTAGTGTAGGTTTTATTTATGCATCTTCTCTCCCTTTTCACCCATAGTAGGTATTTCTATTATCATAAGCACATCAATTAATATCTAGGGATCTAGCCCTTTCAATCCTAGAGACTCATCTCTCTTATAAGTTCACCCACAACTTGAGAGATGATTCAATGTTGCATCAAATTGTAGGAGATTGATAGAATTTCCTAGGGTGTGAAATTTTATGACAATAGTTCTGGCATGCTTGGTGGGACAAGGTCCAAATAGTGGGAAGATTGTTGGTGTGTCTTCTCTCTCATCAACTTTTGGAAGCATCCAAGCAAGCACCAATGGTGAATCCAAATAAATTTTTGGTTGTAAGCAACCCAAGTATCTATTGATGAAGATTTTGATCAATTGTTGTCTTTTCATGTGACTTATGAAGTTGATATGGATGTCTATGAGGAGAATCCTTACCATACACCTCCCTATCAACCCTTTCATGACACTTTATACTCTTCTCAACAGTCCTATCAAGAATATCATCCTCCTTATGAGTCATGATAGTCCTATGGTCAACCTAGTCCCTTTCCAAATGGGTATGCTATTGTTGACCAGCCATATGACCCATATTCCTCTCATCCTTATCATTATGAGTCAAGAAACACCATTAGTTGGGAGGAAAAGTATGAAGCTCTCAAAACCTTGCTTGAAGAAGTTTAACAACTTAGCCACTTTGTCCAAGATTACTACACCTCTCATTCTCAAAATGTGTGTGCAGTTATACCAATGTTTCTAGAATTGGAAAAGTATATGAGTGTGCTAGATAAGTGTTGTGATGAAACTCTAGGTGGTCTTATGGATTGCTTAAGGGTTTTAATTGGGTTGTTGATGGACATGTGGGGATATGTTGAAGAGAAGAATAAATATACCATTAGTGAAGGATTGTCTATGGCAAGAAAATCTTTTCAATGGTGGATTGATAGGTTAGAGAGATGGGAACCCAAGAGGCCATGGAATAAGTTACAGTTGTAAAAGAACCTCCAAAAAGCTATGAAGAGTCTAAAGAAGATGAGGAGGATGATGAAAGCTTGTATGAACAAGATCTTTTCCCTATTTCTCATCCCATCTGACCTCTCCCTCAAGATCCCATTAAAGAGGTTCCACCTATCTCCATGCCCATCCATGACCACGATACTTCATCCCCAACCCATATACCTATATATCTCTCTTCTACCATCCATTTCCATGAAAAATAACCTATTCATTCCTCAAAATAGCCTATTAGTTCCAAGATTCCAACTTGGGACCAAAATGTGAAGTCTTGGGGAAAGGAAGAGGTTAGAGGATAAGTCCAAGATGATGATGAAAATAATAAGGTGGCTATGGAAGAAAGTGATGTGCCCTCAACCCAAAAATGTCTTATTGTTATCAAAGAGTCATTTTAATAGATTTGTATTTATCCCATATCCATTCATGAGCCTCTTAGTACATCTTACATCCCTTCTTCCATTCATTCATCCATTTGCCACCCTCCCACCCCATCTCTCCTTGAAGAAGAACCTCTTTTAAGGGAAGAATTAAAGGAGGAAAAAATTCAATTTACAATAGATCAAGAGGATGGCACAAGTAAGGATGAATAAGAATTTATCATTGGAACTTCACTTGGGGCTATCAAGCATAACTCACTTTTCTTGAACCAAGAGAAAGAAGACTCAAATGAAGTTAAAACTGCTCATAAGAAAGGATGGGGATATACTTGGAGTGGACCATATGACTAAGGATCAAGATGAGGTGTTTGAAGAAGAAGTTCATGAGGAAGAGGTGATCCTTGATATGAAAGATGACAAAGAAGAATGGTTGTAGCAGATTGAGTTTCTACAAAAGCTTGAAGAACTTTTCAAGGTTGAAGGTAAAGTATATAAGAAGATAGAGCAAGAAGTCTCCATGAGAGACAATGATCAAGATTGGGAAAATTACACTAAGATCCTTGAAAAGCTTGAAGAACTTGCAGTTGATAAACCACTTGTCGATTCTCAAGACATCATGGGGAGCCAAGAAACATGCTTTGATGAAACATCTTTGGATCATGTAGAAATTAAAGCATCTTATGAAGCAGATGAGATAGTTGAAGTGCAAGAAGAATTAATCTTTATAGGTGATTTGTTTTATCTCAACTACATTGAAATCCATGCCAAGAAGATTGGCCAACATTATGAGAAAGATGAAGGCTTCCATGCCAATGTTCAAATGGAAACATGTCTTAAGTATCCCTTCATTCTATGAGGCAAGAAGATTTTTAAACTTTCCCTTTGATCCAGGAGGGAGAGATTCTTTTAGGATAGTGTGTTTTTAGTTTGAGTATGTTTTTTTTAGTTTGTCTTGTGTTTCCTAAGTACTTATGCACATGTGTGTCTTGTGTGTTTACACTCTTGTTGTGTTCTTTCCTTTCCTTTGTTTGGTGTGTGTGTCTTTGATTATTTGTGTGTGGGTCAACCAACTAATGTTATTTGAGTCAAAGGTCTATTCATGTCAGTTAGAGTGTCCATATGCATGACTCTGTGCCCAATGGAGGTGTAAGGCAACTAGTCTTAGGCATAACAAGCATTCCAGCCCTGGGAATAACCAAGAATGTTGACCAAATTTGACCCCAAGTCAAATTTGGGCCAACCCATAATATTTTAAATTTTTTATAAGATTACCATAGGTCTTATAGGGTGTTATGTTAGTCCATTGTCTTACTAACCCCTCTCTAGTCTTTGTTGAAGTCCACCCCTTATGCACTAAGCTAGTCAACTTGAGTCAAAGGTTTGTCAACTTTGGTCAAACTTATTCAAAGAGTCAAGTTATGTTAAAAATGTTATAATATGGATTTTAACATGTTTTAAGGGGTTTAAAAGTCATGAAATTATCTTTCACCTTGTTTCATATGCAAGAAGAGGCCTTTTGGTCATATTTTGACCCATTTAATGACTTGTACGGATTTTCATGCAAAAATTGGACACCCATATGAGTTTAAATGTGGATCATGTTAGGTTCATGTTAGGGACTATTATTTTCTAGGAAAGAAGCAATTATCTTCAGTGGATGGCAATTTTCCCTCAAAAGTATGAGCTTTTGGGCACTTGTACAGACTCATCAAGTCCACCATCAACCAAAAACGTGGGAAGATCAACTCTTTACCTTTTCACACTCATTTTAACATTTTTAATTCAAGGATAATGCAAATAATCTCTTCTATAATTCATTTTCTCCTCTTGGCATACAAAGTATGCTCAACTTCAAGTGCTCACCATGAGCCGTATAGTTGAAGTTGGAGGAAATGATTTTGGGTATGGATAGGGATCTGAGTCTACTCCAAAACCATAGTAAGAAGATGAAATTTGGTTTATCCTCCTCTATTAATAATCATTAACACCTTAGGCAACTTTTTGTGCCTATTCAACCAAGAGGGGGTCTCTTTTTAAACTTATTTTAAATTTTATTAATTTGGATTAATGGGTTTATCTATTTCTCGTGTTTATACATGATTTTCAATATGTTCCCATGCTTCTTCTTGTCTTGGAGAGTTTAATTGTGTGAGAAAATATCTTCTAGGGTTATAAAATGCCTAGTTTATATTCACAGTCATCTTGGTTGCTTTGAAAATTACTCTCCACATTGAGAAAAGTGCTTTGATGTTGTTTATATGCTCCTAAATTTTATGTTATATGGAATGGTTATCAAGCACTTTTGTAGTGTTTTGAGAGTCTTACCCTTGTAAAATCTTGCTTCTTCATCTTCCTTCCTATGTGCAACAGTCAAAACTCCATATAAAGAGCATGCTAATGTCACAAGTGTGATTTTGAAGGTTTGACATGGTTATTAACCTTTTGGGACTACTAATATGAATTTAAGTGTTAAGAAAAGGCACATATATTCTACAAACTAGAAAATTTGGAGAAAGGTCTTAGTTATGATTGTGAAAAGAGAATGTCATCTACATCTGATGCCATAGATAGCTCTTCTATAGGTGTTCCAATGGGATGATCAATCCATTTTTAGGTTCCTTGCCATATATAATTCATAGACATACCTATTGATGATCTTCATTGACAAGAAAGGTGGAAAAACATCAAACTGGAAGTTGGATTGTGTTTTAAGCCTTCTTGCTCTAAAATGATCAAAATAGAGGCCTGAGGGGTTTTTGTAGGCCTCTCAAAGTACACCTATAAGAGGATTTGAGTCCTAAAACTAGGTGGAGATATAGTCCCTATACTAAATAAGAATCTCCCAAAGTTTTAAGACAAAATGATAATTGGAAGATAGGTTTTGAGATCCCCCAAAATGGCTAAAATGTACTAAAAGTAAGCAATGCTATCTACAGGATTCCAAGAGAAATTTGATGTTTTCACTATGTGTGAAAGTGACAAGACTTGTCCAAGTTGAGGAAATAATCTCAAGGGTCATACCAATCAGTTATGAGTACTTGGTTTGATGACCAAAGGGGTGTAATTTTAAATGACCTTTGGAGGTCATACCCTATCTATACAACAGGGGAGAGAGGGTACAATGAGGGTAGATGTTGTAAATTGGTTGGGTTTTCATTTGTTTGAAATGGATCCAAGAGAGAATAAAGGTTAGTGGATTTTTTAGGAACTAAAGTAAGAAGGATAAGGACCTAAATCTTTCTTATATGCCCCAAGTCACCCTAAAACCCCACTTATAGGCTTGATTGTGATAGTCACCTATAACCAAGACCACCTACAAGCCAAAAATTAAGAATAAGGAGCTTGGGGAAACTTGCACAAGTTAATAAGTATTTAAAGATGAACTCAAAGAAAAGTGGGGTTATATAAAATCACCTACAGGATAGGATATTTCTTCATTTTCTTATCAACTACTCAAACATACTCCATAATCACCTACAGGTAGGGTCCTGGGACTATCTCAATGTGAGTGGATAGAGAGGCAAAAGATTGAGGTTTTAACCTTGAATTGGTTTTTCAAGGTTAGTGAAAGATAAAAGGTGTTTTGGTGATTCTAATACATTCATGTAGAGATAAGGCATCATCAAATAATTTTCAAACACTCCTAATCATCTACAAGCCTGAGAAGGAACACAATCAAACAAGGTATGGATAATGAGTGAGAAATGGGGTTCCCTTTGTGCAAAAAAATATTTTTGATGGGTGGATATTGGAATAAAAAAATGTAAAATTACCTAAAATAACCTTTGGTATCATGTCCAAGTGCATATATATCCATCAACACCTACAACAAGTGTGAAGGACCAAAAATTTTATCTGAGTCAAACGATAACTAAGCCTAATCTTGTATTTTCAGGAGTATGGAGAAGGTTGAAGGAATAAAAATAATGGAAGGATTATTATGAGGAATTATATATGGTGATGAGACTTATATTAACCTATTTACATGAGAATATGGTAAAATAAAACCTTCTAAATAAGTAAAATTTAGTCAACATTCAACATCCCTGCACAAAGTCCATCTTGAAATTGGGAAAGTCAAGGACAACTTTCTTGGAATGGGAAGATAAAATTTAGTAGGAATAACCCTTGGGAAAAATTATAAACTCCCCATTGATTTTATTTTACTATATATCCAAGAAAACCCTCTCCATTTTGTCTCAGATCAGGGTCACTTTTGCCTTGCACAAGGGGACAATTTTGAAGAAAAGAAAGGTCAAATCATGAACTAGAGGCAAATAAAAGACAAATTAATGATTATATAAGCTGGAGGAAATCCATGGAAACCTAAAAATCCTTTATATAAGCTTTGGGGGAAAATAAGATGTCCTATACAAGGAGGGTTGCACTCAAACCCCATGGGCATATTCAAGAGCAAGAGACAAAATAGAGTGTCATCCTTAGTTATAGATTTTGGAAAGTACCATAATGATTTTTACATGTGTGAAAAATCATATTTGAGGTTTTTGAGCTATCAGAGTCAATAAATAATCAATAAAGAGTTGTTTTTGAAAACAAGGTTACATGCATACTCCTTGTAAAAGATTTATGCTTAATCCTAAGGAGGAGCCATTCATGTTTATAACTATCAATGAGATATAATATTAGTTTTAGAATTTTTTTGGAGAATATATAGAGGTGATACAACTCTTAGTTGATAAAGGAACTCATCAAGAAGCCATTTTAGCTAGGAATGGACAAAACCCCTCATAGAATGCAAGAAATAGAGCTCTAAGGTCAACTTCCATCACTCACAACTTTCATGAAATAATGCATGGGACCTTGAGACATTTAGGAGGGTTAGGGAAAGAACTTAAGGAGCCTTAAATGTAATTTTTAGAGATTTTCAATGTGAAATGGCTATGAAAAAAGGTTAAGAGTCTAAGCCTCTCAAAACCCTCATTAAACCCTTGTTGGAACCCGATTGGAGAGGTAGAGAATTTTAAGCATAAAAATGAAAAGAAATGGAAATTAAAACACATAGAGATGATATAGGAATCTCTGAGGATTCCAAATATGTCTTTTTATTATATGAAATTTTATGGACTAGAGGAAAACATGGCTTTTTTTGGCCATTTTGAGTGTTGTGCAAGCTAGAGAAAGAAGTAGGAGATGAAACCAACTTTGGGAGAAAGATATAATCTTGAGATAAATCTTAAAATTCATATAATTTCATGAAAAATAATATAATTTCTCTAATTAGGCCTTCACTTTCAGCCAGTCCAGTGAGCCAAACTAGTGAGCATTTGGAAAAGTGGTGAAAAGCAATTAGGGAAGCCTTTTAAAGTATTTTGATTGAAATTGATGATTTGGGAGTCTTTTAAAAGTGTCATGTCCTATTTTTAAATGATAATTTTGAAAGTTTTAGGATTTTTTGATGCCAAGTGGAGAAGGTACATAGAAAAGAGGCCTTTGAAACTACCTGAGATGATTGTGCATGTCCACAACAATAGGAATGATCAGAGACTAGACCAATGCATGGATGATGTTTATTTTAATCCCTATTATCTTGAAAAACCATTATAATTCATGTTTTGTAGAGAAAATAGGATATTTGGAAGGCAACTCAAGTAGGTAGTTTCTTATGCAAAATTGGCAGTTTTGTGCCACTTTTCACCTTCCTTGTGATCTATTTTGACAAGTGTGCCTCCTAACCTAGAATAGCTCACCCCACCTCTCCTCTACATGAAATTTTAACTAATTTTCACTTGGTGACACATGTCCTTCTATCTTTTCAACTTCTTATCTCTCTCTCTCTCTCTCTCTCTCTCTCTCTCTCTCTCTCTCTCTCTCTCTCTCTCTCTCTCTCTCTCTCTCTCTCTCTCTCTCTCTCTCTCTCTCTCTTCTTCTAAGTTATATAAATTAGGCCTTTTTGGACACTATTTAGGATTCTAACTTTTGGTATGGTGAAGCCCTACCAAAATTTTACCTTGATTTTCACTTAAGATAATGAGAGGCAAGTTTTTTATAATCTAAGTCTATTTTCACTATGTGTTTAAAGTGATCCATGTTGAAGGAAAAGTATAAATTAAGTTTATATTATTTTCATGCAATCCTTGAATGTGTGGTTGTAGATGAATTCTATCCTAATAGGTTCTATAAAGTGTATGATGCTACAATAGACCCTTTAAGTGTGTATGAGTTTTTTAGTGTCATATCTGACCTTCCTTTCACTTTCCTTCATTTTTTGAGTAGTTATTTGCCTTCATGAGAAAATACTAATGCTAGGGAGCTCCATTAATGGTGTGAGACTAGTTTGAGTGTCTTAGACCATTATGAAAATCTTAAGTGTATGAATGGAAGTAAATCTTGATTCGTTTAGGTTTGATTTATGCATCTTATCTCCCTTTTCACCTATATTAGGCAATTATAATAGCATAAGCACATCAAGTAATATCTAGGGAGCTATCCCTTTCAATCTTAGAGACTCATCTCTCTTATAAGTTCACCCATAACTTGAGAGATGATTCAATGTTGCATCAAATTTTAAGAGCTTCATATAGTTTCCTAGGGTGAAAATTTTTATGACAATAGTTCTGGCATGCCTGGTGGGACAAGTTCTAAATAGTGGGAATATTATTGGTGTTTCTTCTTTCTCATCATCTTTTGGAAGCATCTATGCAAGCACCAGTGGTGAATCCAAATGAATTTATAGTTATAAGCAACCCAGGTATCATTGATGAATATTTTGATCAATTTTTTTCTTTTCATGTGACTTATGAAGTTGATATGGATGGCTATGAGGAGAATCCTTACCATACACCTCTAAATCAACCCTTTCATGACCCTTTATACTCTTCTCAATAGTCCTATCAAGAATATCATCCTCATTATGAGTCATGGTAGTCTTATGGTCAACCTAGTCCCTTTCCAAATGAGTATGCTATTATTAACCAGCCATATGACCCATATTCCTCTCAGCCTTGTCATGATGTGTCAAAAAACACCATTAGTTGGGAGGCAAAGTATGAAGCTCTAAAAACCTTGCTTGAATAAGTTTAACAACCTAGCAACTTTGTCCAAGCTTACCACACCTTTCATTCTCAAAGTGTGTGGGCAGTTATGCCAAAGTTTCTAGAATTGGAAAAGCATATGAGTGTGTTAGATAAGTGTTATGATGAAACTCTTGGTGGTCTTATGGATTGGTTAAGGGTTTCAGTTGGGTTGTTGATGGACAGGTAGGGATATGTTGAAGAGGAGAATCAATATACCATTAGTAAAGGATTATCTATGGCAAGAAAAAATTTTCAATGGTGGAGTGATAGGTTAGAGAGATGAGAAACCCAAGAGGCCAGGGAACAAGTTATAGCTGTAAAAGAACCTCTGAAAAGCTATGAAGAGTCTGAAGAAGATGAAAGCCTTGTTGGAACCCTCATTAAATTGGGCCTTTTTGGCCATTGTTTGGGATTCCAACTTTTGGTATGGCAAAGCCCTACCAAAATTGTACCTTGATTTATACTTAAGCTAATGAGAAAAAAGCTAGTTATACTCTAAGTCTATTTGCACTATGTGTTTAAAGTGATCCATCTTGAAGGACAATTATAGATTAAGTTCATCTTGTTTTCACACAATCCTTGAATGTGTGGTTGTAAATGACTTCTCTCCTAACAGGTTCCATGAAGTGTATGCTACTACAATAGGCCCTTGAAGTGTGTATGAGTTTGGTAGTGTCATATCTAACCTTACTTTCACTTACCTTCATTTATTGAGTAGTTATTTGCCTTCATGAGAAAATACTAATGCTAGGGAGATATATTGATGGTGTGAGGCTAGTTTGAGTGTCTTAGTCCATTATGAAAATCTTAAGTGTATGAATGGAAGAAAATCTTAGTGTATCACATCTTAGTGTAGGTTTGATTTATGCATATTCTCTCCCTTTTCACCCATAGTAGGTAGTTCTAATAGCATAAGCACATCAAGTAATATCTAGGGATCTAGCCATTTCAATCCTAGAGACTCATCTCTCTTATAAGTTCACCCACAACTTGAGAGGTGATTCAATGTTGCATCAAATTGTAGGAGATTCATAGAATGTCATAGGGTGCATAATTTGATGACAATAATAACATAGAGAAAATTAAAAGAACACCATTTCATGATCATAAATACTAATAAATTTTACTAAAAATATTATCCATGACATTCGAAACATCTCTATGAATTTATATTTTTATAAGAATTAGAGTCTCATCAATTTTCATAGAAAGTTATGCAAAAACTTCCTTCTAAATCTCCTCAAATGAAAATATAGGTGTAGTTGATGAATGATCATTCTCATGAGGGATTTCATGCATATGATACTCAAGGAGAGGAATATATGCTTGAATGGGAATAATATATGTTGGGTGAGAAGGAGGTGCAACTTATAAAGAAGGAGCCTTCTTACATGTGCAACCTATGGAAGGAATAATGACTAATGTGGGTGTCGACTGGGGGTGATCATGAAGGTGCTACTAGAAA
This sequence comes from Torreya grandis, assembly GCA_037957365.1. Classification (NCBI taxonomy): domain Eukaryota; kingdom Viridiplantae; phylum Streptophyta; class Pinopsida; order Cupressales; family Taxaceae; genus Torreya; species Torreya grandis. The sequence continues at coordinate 457,584 of JARHVA010002878.1, read as the reverse complement.
CTACAACAATGATAGGTATGATGTGAACCACACTAATGCTAAAGATAATATACCTCCCCATATTTAGGGATATACTTTGGTAATGACTTAGGAGGAGTTATAGCCTTGTCTTTAGGCTGATTGGTGGTTTGGATGCAATATGTCCATATATTGCCTAAGTTTCCAAAAAATAGTGAAAGAGTGGTTATTTATCCCATGAAATCAACATATATGTTTGTTAGTAGGATTTGGGGGCCTACTTGTAGAACAAATGGAAGGAGAAGATGGAGGTGGCTAATATGATTGGAAATCTTTGGTCAATGTCTAATAACTTTGTGGCTATCACAATAAGGTTGATTGGCCCATTAGACGAGCATGGGATCAAGATGAAATAAAGGAAGAAGGCCATTTTCAAGGGAAAGCAAGGATGTAATAGAAACTAAACTAGGCTCATCTGAAGGTAAAATAAGAGTAATAACCATACTAGGCTCATTGAAAGGTGAGGCTCGTCATATAAAAGTTTTAAGAATAGTAGCTAGCATCTCTGGAGGAATCAAACTATAAGGATCCTAGTATTTAAAAAAATGATAAGGGCCTATCATGACATGATCCATGAGCATACTCTTCAGGGGTTCTATTGTAATTAGAGGTGTACTATGTGAGCACTCCATCTCTACCCTATGACAAATATTAAGAAGACTAGTATTAGGTACTATAAAGGAAGGAATGTTAAAAGATGAACAAAAAGATTAAAATAAAGAAGAGAAATATCAAAGAATTTTGGCATTTCTAGCTTAGATGAGTCTGATTAAAAATGGGTCATGTAAATCATAGCCATCATCATATTCAGGTGTATACAAGTCAATGGTACATGTAGATATGACTTTGTCATTAGAGGATACATGATGAATAGAATGTCTAATCTTGGTCAAGATAATAGGTATATCATTAGTGGGTGGTTGACAAGATAGAGGTTGAAAATATGGAGGAAGTAGGGAAATAATATGAGGGGATAAATCAAAGGTCTTGATCTTGAGATTAATCTTATCCAAATCATCATCATCAAAATTTAGGAGGTTATGTGGAATGTTCCCAGCTAATTTAAGGTGACCATTATAACCTCAAGAGGAATTGATAGGATAATTGAAGAGTTGATATTACCTAAATGGGATACTAGGCAAAGGTTTAAGGGTAAGAATTTTAAAGACACCATGATCTTGAAATTATTTGAAATTCCAAGGGTTCGTGTCTCCTTGAATCTTATAAATAGATCCATTATGGGGGAATTTGATGCATTGACATGTAGATGAGGTGACAAATATCATATGATGAGTCCAAGGTCAACCAAATAAGATGTTATGAGAAATAAAAAAGTTAAAGATCATAACTTTCACATGGATGGTGATATTAGAAATGATAATGGGAAGCCACACACAACCTAGAGGAAGAATTTAGCTTCTATCATATACTTGACATGTGCTACGTGTAGATTTGAGGTTGCATTAAAAATATCTAAATGTGTTAATTAATTCAAGGGAGAAAATGGAAGTACTTGAACTTTCTTTAATAAATGGATGCTTAACTTGGATATCATCAATTTGGATGATAATGAATAAAGGAGGATCATCCATATGGAGTAGTATCTTTTCAGAAATCATGGAAGCGATAAGAAACTTAAGTGAAAGATAAGTATCCACTATTTTATCAACATGTAGGGACATCTCTTCACATTTTTAAAGGATACTATCTTGTTATCTAGACAAGGTAGATTTTTATCCTACCAAAAGAGGATGAGGGATGTTCATCTCAAATAATAATTGTATTAGATAGTTTTGATGATGGGGATAAGTTCACATTAGTTCTAGGAAAGGTACATGGGATAGGAGGTGATAAAGTTCCATGATAGGATCCCATTCATCATAACCCATGAGAGGATAGAAAAATGTTTCAAGATTTATTTTTAAGGAGGGTTGGAAGTGAAATTAAACTTGTTTTGATAATGTGTCATTGGTTTGGGTTGATTAACTTTAGGTAGTGGGATGGTTGGTTAAGGTATTTTTTCTGGTTGCATTGAAGAAATACTATTGGAATTTTGGGGGTGTTATCTTGTTGAATGGATATTGAGGTAAGAATAGAGATGGTATGAGAGATATAATAAAGTGTTGTTGAGAGTGGTGCTTGAATGGTTATAAGTTCCTCTTTCCCTAATTCTATTAAATGGGTTGGGGAAGTGCCCTGAATGATACATAACAGTTGAGAGGTGTGATGCATAGGTGTTGTATTTGAGTTGATAAAAAAATGTTCATCACATGTTATTCATATTAATAACTTTTCTTCATTAGTAGTGAGGTATATAACAATTTTAACATTATTTGTATAAGGAGTAGGCTTGTTGATGTTATATTGGTGGTTGGGAAGAGGATATTTGTAGATAGCAAGATGAACATTAGCTTGTTTTAAAGCTTGGATTTTATTTTTTATTTCATGGGATTTAAAATCTATGTCATATTATTTTTGACACTTACAAATAAGGGTTTCATGGTCAAAGTTTAAAATAAGAATAAAATTCATAGCTAGATTGTGTAATTGTCTACAAGTCTCATGAGAGTGGCCCTAACTTTCATGAAACCAACAAAATTTGTATGGATCATACCATGATTTCATATGACGAGTGGGGTCAAAATATTGTGGTAGAGGTATTGGAAGACATTTTTGAATCTCTTATAGGGATAAATGCTTATGCACATTAGTGTGGTTAGTTTAAGAATATGTAGGTGTTGTTCGTAAGGGCAACATGTTCCATAACATTGTTTGGAGTGATTTTTTGAATGTTATGAATAATGTTAGAGGTATCGATAACACCATCATTAGTTACATGATGTTTTTAATTTTTAATGAGAATATGAGTGATCATTATAGGTTGACATGGTTCGGATTGATGCATAAATAAATATTATTATTTATCTTGGTTGAGGGCTTCTTTCAAAGTTCTTTTAGAGAGAGTCCTAACCCGATATTTTAATTTTAGGTATAGAGCATTAGTGAATAGATGGAAGAGTTTATCATATATCATATTATGATAACTTTTATTATAAAATTTATTACATCATTTGATAAAGGCTTGTGTCATTTATTTTCAATTTGTTTGCAATTTGTAAAGTGGGCTAAGTTGTTCTTAGGAAGGTCACTAGTTTGAAATTCTTAGACTAGTGAGTTAGACAAGTCTTCAAGAATAGTGATAGAATGGGGTTTTAATTGATTTTACCAATATAAATCATCTATTGAGAGTGTTTTAGATAATAGTTTGATGGTGACAAAGGTGTTAAGTTTGACCCAATATTTACAAAGGTTACCAAATGTCTTTAGATGCAATGTGGGATTAGTGGATCCATTATAGGTGATGGTAGGTATGATACCTCCTATGTAAATATTATAAATTTGAGGTAAAATAGGTTCATTTTTTATATTTTTGATTGTTTTATTAATGAGGGGTGGTTTGGGGATAGGTTTCCATGGGAATCCCTAAGGGGGGGTAGGGTGGCATTCAGATTTTTCACTCCCCATGAAACCTATTGAGGTTGGTTTTGAATATGAATGAGATGGTTTTATAATTGCATCATCTAATTTAAATTATTAATCTGGAAGGTATGCTTATGATTAAGTGTTTTTAATAAGATTTGGTTAGTTTGGGTAGTATTTTGACTAGTGTGCACAAAATGTGATGCATGAGTGTTAGTATTAATGGCTTGAGTTGTACTATGAGTATTAGCACACACCATACTAGTGGCATGAGTAGCATTGGTAGAAAAATAAGCAATAGTGGCATAAGAAGCATTGGTATAAAAAGATTCGCTAGTAACATGGTTGAGGGGAAGGGTCTTTTGAAGAGACCCACTAGAATTTGAACCTACCATGTTAGTATAAATGATTGGTGTAGACGCTGAAGAAGTCATAGAAGAAGATGTCATGGTGTGTGAATGAGACATAATAAAATGAAAAGGTTGAGATGAAAAAAAAGTGGTTCCCCTAAATCCATGAGAAAAGGTAAGGGAGGGTGAAGGAGGTTCTTCTACATGAAGACCTATCATAAGAATATAAATGGTTAAAGGGTATTTTCCTCTATGTTGAGGGAATTCATTAATGAAAAAGAGAATTTCAGTTGTGTAATATAAATCATGCTCATATTCTAGTGAGAAGAAATGATTGATAACTATGAACGAATGAGGAAGAGTCCCACAATTGGTAGTGTGAGTGGAAACATGGACATTTCTTTCATCCAAGATGGGTGCTACAAGTGTCTTGGGAAACCTATTAAGATTGGTAAAGATCATCATGTTTTTCTAATTTAACTCTATATTATCTTCATATAGGAAATTCATGATGAAGGAAATAGGTTAAAAAATTGATGAAAAGAAGGATCAACTAATAAGATATAGAATCAAACCAATGGATAGTGTTCTATAAAATAAGAAATATAATAATGAATAAAGGATATAGTCATACATGTCAACTATGTACTGTAGAGGGAAAAACTAAATAGGATGAAAATATACACAATCATAAAGGTTGAATATGTACTCTAAAAGGATAAATTGAAAAGGTTGAAAATATACATAGTCATATAGGGTGACTATATACTAAAGGTAAGCAAAACTAATAGTCTGTAAGATACTGCATCGATAGGGATGAATGTGTTCTAAAACAAGGAATTTTTTTTCAAGATAATAACTAAGAAAATATAATGAAACACACAAGCAATTAGATCAATGTGTTTGATCTAATTATAACACACAACATAAATATTGTACTAACACTAGCTAGTAAAAGTTTTGTAATACAAAATAAAATGATCAAAGAGCAAAAAATAAAACTTGAATGGAAAGGCTAATCTAATTGGTCATTCTTGAATGTTATTAAGTTATAAATTTTAAAATTAATGTGATATTGAGTTGGCTATAACAAAGAACTATCAATTAGTCTATATATAGTTTCAATTAGTTTATGTTGAAAGGGATATATATATTGGTGATGGTACTAGATTGGTATTGGGGCCCACCCTCTCACTTCAAAATCTTGTAGTGATAAGGGTGTCATGTGCTTTGCCAATATATGACATCAACTACATATTTATACTTGGCCAAAAAACCAAGTTGGCTTCCCCCTTGGTGATGACATCTAAGTAGGTAGGTCTTGAGAAGAAAATGTTTAATTATTTTTAGTGTTAAGTGATTGGAAAGTGTGTGCAAAAGAGAAAAACAATGAGATTAAATTAGTAAATTTAAAAACCACCTAATTAGTCTAGGTTTGTTACTCTAAACATGCAAGTAACTAAAATAGAAAGTGAATTAATTACTAGGAAATAAGTTAATTTATTTAACTATGAAGAGTAAAGAGTCAGTTTAGGTGACACTATATAAAAACAATTAAAAAATAGTGTTGATAGGGTCATTGCTATTTTGTAGAAGCAAGATATGAAAAAACACAATCGAACAAATCAACTATGTCTTTTAAAGAGAAGATAGGCTACATAATTATGTCGAGTTAGTCGACCTAGTTTGCTATAGGGTTACAATTTTATGGACTACAATATATGAAAAACAAGACTATAAATGAAAAATAGAAGTGACAGAGAAGGTAAGAATGAACCTTGGTAATTTTGAAGATGTTTAGTTTCCAAATTTTATGTTGTGTTGCTCAAGTGTTGATTTTGATATTTTATGAATAGATTCGATTGGGTCGATTAAGTATGTAAAACCCATGTGATGAAAATAATATATGAACATAGTCAACTAGATTGACCATGTCTATAAACCTATATGTTGAAAAAGAGAATTGTGAACATAGTCAATTGGGTCGATGAAGTCTATAATCCTATAATTGAATAAGAAGTTTGTGTCGAGCTGATCAATCCACTCACTTGTATTTGGAAAATACTTAGAGAAAACAAAGTTGGTTTGAAATTACTATGTTAACCATGTGCACATAATGCTATAATCTATCCATAAGTTTGATACAATATTTCAAAGATAAAAAATACATAAGATGGTAATGAAATGATTGTGTGAAATAAAACCTAAAAGGGTTAGATTCATGTTGGGTTCACTAGAATGTATACAAGGAAAAATGGATCTTACTTACAAATCAATCGTAGCTTAGAGAAGATAAATCATACTTACACTTCCACTTGTTGATACATTTAGAAATTTGGGGTCATGACCAAGATAGATCTGCTAGACCTAACCAAGGTCACTAAAGAGGGTTCTAAAGCCTATAGTCAAGAAACACCATGCAATAACCTTAGATAGCTCTTATGGTTTTTATATTCACAAAGTAAATGCAAATTAAAGTAACATTTAATCTAGTGCTCACCAAATCTTGTGGCATAAAGTGGGGGTAATAAACATAAAAATTAAACATGTATAGAAGATATATACTTAAGCCAATGTATAAGAAATACTAATGCATAGAAGAGAAGTAAAAATTTAAATGTATCTACTTTAACAAAGGAGGAACAAAGTTAGGAATAATTAACTTTGAAGACAAACCTGTTGAGCCTCAATCTCTCCCTTGGAAAAGGTGGTTCATAAGAGGTTATTGTGGTATGTAAGGTTAATAAGAATAAGTTAGATATAGGATACACAACTTCTCTATGCATCCAAAATACTTTTCCACAAGACAAGATCTGTATCTCCAAGTGTAGTATTGGAACCCTAAGTAATGCTCCTCAAGTAGAATGGTGGATAATCATATGTGAAATATAATGTTCTTACTCTTTTCTGAATAAATGGCAAAAATGGATGTGTATATATAGTTGATTCTAACCCTAAACCTTTCCAAAAGTTTAGCTAACAGAGTCATCCCAATTTAACCTTGTATTCTTAATTGATAAAATAAAGTTAAGTCCTAATCTGGGTCAGCCAAGGCCGGCCTATACCTGTAACATGCTAATATTAATTTGAATACAAGGTTAGCCCTTGTTGACATTTTTTAGTAAATGTTAAAAAGATTTTTGGCTTAGGTAAAGCTAATTAAGGTAGTGAATTATTTGGAGGATTGTGTAAGGAAGGAGGAACATCTTATGGAAGTGTATAGGAGAAGTTTATGTAGATAACAAGTGGTGGTATAGGAGAAAACAATCTTGTGAAGCACCAATGGTTTGCCCACCCATTTTTTGGTGCACTCATTAAGGTGTGCACTCAAAGAGATTAAGACTTGATAGGTTAATACAAGAGAGAAAACATCATTAATTGATTAAGTTTAGAAATATTATGTGTATATAATATCCATCACCCTTGAATATCTACATTCCATAATGGGATTTTCAATTAGAGCACTCCTATGATGTGAAAAATTCCTCTATTTATGGATTATAAATGAGAGATGACCTAATGGGAAATTAGATTAGATGAGTATAATATAATTATATGATTTTTTACTATATATGTGTTAGGCATTACTGATATCTATAAGGCCATTATCAAACTAATGACCTTTCACGTGCTTTGTCATAATATGGATGGGGTTTTGCCCTTGTACATTATCACTTTGTGCTTATCTACTTTGGATCAAGGCATGTTATATGATATGGGAACCACCATATATTATAGCTTGTGCATGATTTTTATAACATGATAAGTAAAGGTCAACAAAATATAGGCCTAGTAATACTATTTTCATATTGGATTTATAAGCACTTCCCAATGTACAGGCCAATGAGTTTTCCACACCAAGTCATAAACCACCTACCATGAGTGAGGAGGTGGGTTTAATATCATTTTTTCTAGATGATCCTTATACAACCAAATTTGGAGAGTGTTAATAGATATCATATCATTTAGATTCCATATTAGGGTATAGTAGATACATGTGTATCATGGCAATCTATATTAGTAATAAAGATGAGGATTCAGATCATTGGGAATCAAACATGGTGTTCTAAGCCTCATTTTTGTGATGAGTACTAGGATATTTTAGGATAAGACACCTATAAAAACCTCTTATTGTTTCTCCCCATTAGGTGGGATAATCGAGAGATCCAAGTGGGGTGGGAAGATGAGGCATGCTAGTAGAGGTACCCATAGTGATACCATGTCATTCATCAATTGAATGGAGATAAAGTCAATAATGATGCACAAGGGAATGGAAAAAGTAGTGGATACTCAAGATTTAAAAATGGTAGAGGGGAAGGCACTATAGTGAAATAAATGTATTTTGAAAGGATGATCACAACCGTTAGGGAGGGAAATCTTAGTGGTAATGAGGGAGAGGTGGGTTGGTGATCTACGTATCTTCATTCAAGATAATGACCCTATATTAGGATGTCAAGAATATGGGGAGAATGTCATGAAATAACATTTTATTATAGGTAAGATGGAAACATGCATTAATGTATTTCTACCACTTTACTTTCATAGACCTAAATATATACATGTTGGGTACTAGTGATAGTTTTATTTATAGTTTTGAAATATTTATATCAATGTATGATGTAAAATTTGGTTTGTGTTTTGTAAATATAGTATAAAATATAGTGAGGTGTTGGAAAATGTTTAAGACCATTCATCATGAGATTTTTTATGATGACATTACAGAGTATGACACCACTCAAATGGTGGATCCAATAGTACTTTGAGTTGAACCACATGCTAGCTGGTTTAGACTGGTTATTGTTGTTGCATGGATATACGACATAGAGAGTAGGTAATTTTTCCACCAATAGTTATAGTAGGAGGGGATGGTGAGGTATGGTATCAAGTAGCTACAACATAAATATATTTGATAGAGGAGATTACTAATCATAGGGTAATTATGGCCTGAGTGTACTATCTAGAGAGAAAATTGGCTAGTGTAAATGATATTTTGTGATAATGTAGCACCTTAATCTTATACACTTGGAAAAATTAGACCTTACTTGTTCCTCTTAGTTATATATATGAATAACTTCCATAAGCCTCACATATGACCTATATTTTTCCCCTTGGCCTATTTATTAGTTCAACCAACCTTACAATGATGACACATACATCTCATCTTACCTAGAATGCTTAAAATGTACTTATCTTATACCTATACAAGTTTAGATCTTGTGTCTGATCTCCTTCTCCTAAGACACTAACATATAAGATAAAAATTAGCTTTGACACTACTATCCTACCCCAACATAAGTGTCTAATGCCCTCAAGTCATCCTATTTAAAAATTAAATGTGTTACAATGATCAGCCTAAGTGCATTAATGTAAGTTATCTCCTAATAAGATTGGTATAAATATAATATCAAATTTCATTCATTTTTAACCTAGAAATTAGACTAAAAAAGCACCCAAGAAGCACTCAAGTTACCAAAAGATTTATTATTCTACCTTATTTTGATATTAGTCAAAGGAATATCTAATCCATAGGTCTGAAGTACTAAATAAGTAGTCATAATGTCATATTTACCAAGTTATAAGCTAGGTCACTATTGTACTTGATTTACACACATTGCATGATTCACACACAAGCCAACACATAGGGGAGAAATACATGAGTCTAACGCATTATTATAGAGTATTAGCTATGTAGATAATTCCCTTTGACAATGGGGTCATTATGGGCTAATTCAACACTGTTTGCCCATTAATTAATTTCCCCTAAGGTCACATTGAAGATGAAAAGGTAAGGTTTTTACATTTCACCAAGAGTGATAGTCCATGACCCAGATCTAAATGCACTAGAGTGATAGTGAAGAAAAATCTAGAAGCATATAGGTTGGTCATATCCTATTTCATCTTATATTTCATCTAAGACACTAGTGTCGAAACCATACACTATCATCAACGTAACCATCCCAAGCTAACACAACTATTTAGAGAGCCAGAAACACTAGATCCAAAATATAATGATTGATCTATAATTATATTCCTACATAATTTATACCTATACCATATCTAGTTCTAAGTACCCTCTTTTATGTCATTTATATATCTATCATAGTTTTACTTTCCACTAATAGCCCATCTCAATTTAATAAATTCAACATATGGTAAATTTGAGTTTAGCACATTAATTAACATACTATATATCTAATATTCACCCTTGTGCCTTATTATTTTCATATCCTTAACCCTATCAACCTAAGTAGGATTAGTTAATCCAAATTAGGTTTAAACATTTGGTGGACCTAATCTCTGAATGTCAAACTCTAAGCAATCTATGGTTTTTTGATTTCTTTTTCATGTTGCTTATCCATGATTGATAAATATTGTAATCACATTTTCCATGGACTATCTACAAATTATTTCATGGTTTAATAGCTTATAGTTTCTATGGTTTTATATATTAGTTGCTTGGATCAAACCATCCAATTCTTAAAGAATTCAAAATTTGTATTCTGGCATATTCTTTCTTATTCTAATGTTTATAATCGGATTTTACCTATTGCTACAAAATTACCAATGGAATGAATGAATAAAAAATTCAACCCATGCCATGTTTTAACCTTGTCTAAGGATATTATTTCTTAAACTTCCATTTTAGACTTATTACATTGATCATCCCATTACAAGGTTATCCTTTTAGATGCATTACATATGACTCTGCTACCTTGTAATGTGGAACCACCATATGTGACTTCTATTTTAAATTCCATAAAATGGACTGAGCATAATATATCCTTTGGAAAATAGGAATTACCACCAAAACATCTTATAAATAGATATTTGACACTCTACATCCAACTGTGTGTTTGTAATAAAATGGTAAAATGAGTTTTTGTGGATAATGGTTAAAGACTCAACATTTACAACATGTATTTTATCTCCTCAATTGGCATAGGGACTTCAAATTTGGCCCCATCTAATATGATCATCAAGGGATTTGATAATATTTCATGACAAGTGTTGGGGAAAATAATATTGAATATTACTGTAGGTCCCCATACCCTACCTACTCTATGCCAAGTTATCCCAAATGACTTAAATTTTAACATCCTCTTGGGATGTACTTAAATACATGATATGTACATGGTCCTATCCATTTTGCATGCATACTTAAAATGAATCATCATGTGTTCATTTACACTTGTCCTATGGATACTAATCCCTTCAAACATTGTGCAATGATAAAAAATAGATAATACTTCACCACAATCTTATAATCTTGATTTTGGTTCTCACTATTTACAAAAATATGGATACAAAGGCTAGGGGCTAGGTAAACATGAGCAAGGCATTTCTCAACCTATTTATCTTATAACTAATACAAGCCATTAAGGTTTGGGTTTTATAAAAAAAACTACAAGTCATAAGCATATCTCTCGCCTCACAAATTATTTTTCAAAAGCCAAAATAGAGTATCTCAATTTTTCTACAACTGATCTACCAGTGGTCAACCCTAATCTTATTGATGAGCATGCTTCAAAATGTTTTTTGATACTATATGAGTTATCTAATGATGAATAATTACTAGAGTATTCAGGGGTATATGAGGATATCCCTTACTTCTATCATAATAACATGTTTCCTCATGCCACTTATGCTCAGGCTTACTTTGGTGAAAGAAATGATAATAATATCTAACATGATACATCACATACTTTTCCTATGGTACCATTTCTCATAGAGAGATCCACTTTGATAAATGAATAACTAGTCCAATACAACTATGGAATAAATAAGGACCCTCAACCAATTCTATTGGTAGAAATGATGTAGGAAAATGAAGGAAAACCTATAGATAAGATCTTCATGACTTTCCTAAACTCGTGGCTTGGGCTTATTTGGATATTCCTAGAATCGATCCATCGATGACAATGTATAACATATTATTGTACCAAGATGCAAACTAGTTAAAAAATATTCACAAAATGCATCCCAAAGTAGAACTATTGGTAAAAGTGGAAATTTGTCATGTCCCCTTTTTCATGGACATTGACAGATTTGATGATTGGCCTATTATACGACCTTCGTAGGCTAATATGATGGATAGAGGGTCATAATGGAGCTTGGCTTGACTTTGACTCGCAGAATTTCTACATTTGGTTTTCATTCAGGTTCTTTCAGACATGTTTGATTGATGCTCCTATTATTTAGGTATATTTGACATGCAGCGGAGCACCTTTATTTTGGTATGGTCATATGCGGAATCACTCCCTGATTCACCTGCTTCGATCGGTTTGAGGATCCGACGTATATTGAGGGAGATATTAATATTTGATTGATTTAATCAAATATTAATTATTTGGTCTCATTAATAATTAATTATTAATTATTAATTATTTGCTCTAATTTTAAATTAGAAACCCTATTGCTAATTTAAGAAAACCCTAATTAGGGCAAGCATATCTTTTGAGGGTATAAGGGTTTCACATGGAGGCCATTATTGGATTATGCTATTGATTATTGATATTGATTTTGGAGAATTTCTTCTGTGAAGATTGAGCCTAGGGTTCAAGGATTCCATTTGCATTGGAGAACGTTCCCTCTTCAGTGTGTGCAATTAAGAGGCTGTGGAATATCAGCTGATCTATTGCCAAAGTGTGAGATAACTTCATCCAGAAGTTATCACAGAATTTCAGGTTTGAGAGATAACTTCATACAGAAGTTATTACAGATATTCCAGGTATTTCTTTATTTAGTTTTGATTCAATAAATTATACAGCTAGAGATCTTCTGTGCTAGAAAAGTATATTTCGGATTAGGGGTTGAAAACAGGGAAGTTGTGCGTAATTGGCAGCCGTACAAGGTCCGTACAGGCCCGTACAGATCAGCTCAGGAACCGACCTCGGCAGACAGAGGGTTTCAGTGACCGACATCGGTCGACTGAAGATCGACGTCGGCAGAAAGCCGACCGACAGATACCGACGTCGGCGATATATCGATCGACGACGGCGACTGTGTGTCGACACAGAAGGGCCGAGACTTTCCAGAATTCAATTTGCACTTCCAGATTTGCAAAGCCAGGGTTTTCAAGACTGTATTTCATATTTATATGCATATTAGAGGACTGCAATTGTAATAATTTAGAAGGACAAGTGACACAATCTGTAATTTGTTATTAAGAGACTATATTATTGTGATCTTTCTGAATTTATTCAACAGCGATTATATCTAGGTTCAGATTTTTTTGTGTTGCTATATTTCCTATTTGAAGGGGATATTACAGTGGTATCAGAGCTTTGGTCTTTGGTATCAGAGTTTTGTGTCTTTCATATATCTCTATTGGAAGGGGATATTACAGTGGTATCAGAGCCAAATTCCTGCCATCCTATTGGGCACATCAGAGCTAAATTCCTGCCATCCTGTTGGGCACATCAGAGCTAATGTCTTGCCATCCTGTTGGGTAGTTGGGTAGATTGAATCAACGAAGTATCCATGATGTCTTCATATACTCAGGAACAGTGGGACAATGATATGAAGAAGCTGGAACACAGTTTGAAGCAGTTGGATGAAACCCAGAAGAGGATGAATGCAATTCTTTCATATCCTACATCCAAAAACAAACCCGCACGGTATATGACAGCGAATGAGGAGTGGGAGTTAGTACCACCTCGAATTCAGAAGTTGTTGCCTTTTGATCGCTTTGTTAAGCATAGGAAAGAGCACTACAGATCACTTCAACGAGAGAGTAGCATGTCCCATGATTATTATGATTATGAGATAGGAGATAGTGAAGATGAGGATGAGTTTGATGCTTGCACTCAGAGTGTACAGGTGTGCTCAGATGTTAGTGCACTGAGGGTTGATGATCTCTCAGCTATGACAGATATTGTAGAAGAGTCCCAGGATCCGATTATTGCAGATGATACGCAGGAGAACACAGTGGACAGTTTTGAGGATTTAGTTTCACCGGTTGTTTCTTTCTGTATGGAAGAGTTAGACAGTGATGCTATAGTTGTTGATACTCCATCTATTGATATGAGCTTTGACGTTGATCATTTGTATATTGAGGTGGTTGGTGGTGAGTACATTCCTGCAGTTGTCGCTGAGGAACAGGTTGTTGATGCTGATACACATATACAGGATTTAGATCTTGCTGATTCTGATGAGTTTGAGATACCAGTGGAGTCATGTCTTCAGATTGATTATTCTCACATGGATGACAGTGTGGTACAGTTGGTTGTGCCACCTTTACAGAGAAATCAGTTGGGGTGTGTGGGGGAGTATGTTAATGCTTCCACATATAATTTTTACTGCACTGAACCATTCATGGAGTACTTGCTGGATAGTGCAGGTGTTCGTCTAGACTCACATAAGATGACAGAAGGTGTTCTTGTCCAAGGTTCTAGTGCTATTCGCAGATTGGGTGAGGAGATTTTACGAACCCTTTCTACTATGTTACCTTACAGGGATGTTGAAGTGATGTTTGTGGAGCCGAGATTAGATCCATCCATTGAGTCCCAGTTTGGCAATCATGTGCCAGTAGCAGAGTTTGGGGGTTCTTACCAGCATCATACGGTGAGGTATGCTCCTTATTTTTCTTTGCATCTAGAGATTAGTTTTGGTGTCAGTGATTCAGATACCAATAATTGTCATATCCACGGTCCAGTTGGATGTGAGTATCAGTTAGATAGGGACTTGAATTTTGACAGAGTTGATATTTTAGTTGGCTTGAGTCCCTCAGAGTGGTTTCTTCTACCGGCATCTACAGTTGGTCTTCAGATAGTTGTTTGGGTGTCGAGTGCAGTTTTTCAGTTGCTAATTTTGATACTGTTGATGCTGTGGATGTTGATGATTTATTCACATGGGTTAATTGGTGACATGATGGATGTTACACAATTTTTTCCTTGGGATCCAGGTGGATCGAGTAGTTCATTGTTCCGAGATTGCTTGGGGACAAGCAATTTTCGGAGGGGCGGATTGTCATGTCCCCTTTTTCATGGACATTGACAGATTTGATGATTGGCCTATTATACGACCTTCGTAGGCTAATATGATGGATAGAGGGTCATAATGGAGCTTGGCTTGACTTTGACTCGCAGAATTTCTACATTTGGTTTTCATTCAGGTTCTTTCAGACATGTTTGATTGATGCTCCTATTATTTAGGTATATTTGACATGCAGCGGAGCACCTTTATTTTGGTATGGTCATATGCGGAATCACTCCCTGATTCACCTGCTTCGATCGGTTTGAGGATCCGACGTATATTGAGGGAGATATTAATATTTGATTGATTTAATCAAATATTAATTATTTGGTCTCATTAATAATTAATTATTAATTATTAATTATTTGCTCTAATTTTAAATTAGAAACCCTATTGCTAATTTAAGAAAACCCTAATTAGGGCAAGCATATCTTTTGAGGGTATAAGGGTTTCACATGGAGGCCATTATTGGATTATGCTATTGATTATTGATATTGATTTTGGAGAATTTCTTCTGTGAAGACTGAGCCTAGGGTTCAAGGATTCCATTTGCATTGGAGAACGTTCCCTCTTCAGTGTGTGCAATTAAGAGGCTGTGGAATATCAGCTGATCTATTGCCAAAGTGTGAGATAACTTCATCCAGAAGTTATCACAGAATTTCAGGTTTGAGAGATAACTTCATACAGAAGTTATTACAGATATTCCAGGTATTTCTTTATTTAGTTTTGATTCAATAAATTATACAGCTAGAGATCTTCTGTGCTAGAAAAGTATATTTCGGATTAGGGGTTGAAAACAGGGAAGTTGTGCGTAATTGGCGGCCGTACAAGGTCCGTACAGGCCCGTACAGATCACCTCAGGAACCGACCTCGGCAGACAGAGGGTTTCAGTGACCGACATCGGTCGACTGAAGACCGACGTCGGCAGAAAGCCGACCGACAGATACCGACGTCGGCGATATATCGATCGACGACGGCGACTGTGTGTCGACACAGAAGGGCCGAGACTTTCCAGAATTCAATTTGCACTTCCAGATTTGCAAAGCCAGGGTTTTCAAGACTGTATTTCATATTTATATGCATATTAGAGGACTGCAATTGTAATAATTTAGAAGGACAAGTGACACAATCTGTAATTTGTTATTAAGAGACTATATTATTGTGATCTTTCTGAATTTATTCAACAGCGATTATATCTAGGTTCAGATTTTTTTGTGTTGCTATATTTCCTATTTGAAGGGGATATTACAGTGGTATCAGAGCTTTGGTCTTTGGTATCAGAGTTTTGTGTCTTTCATATATCTCTATTGGAAGGGGATATTACAGTGGTATCAGAGCCAAATTCCTGCCATCCTATTGGGCACATCAGAGCTAAATTCCTGCCATCCTGTTGGGCACATCAGAGCTAATGTCTTGCCATCCTGTTGGGTAGTTGGGTAGATTGAATCAACGAAGTATCCATGATGTCTTCATATACTCAGGAACAGTGGGACAATGATATGAAGAAGCTGGAACACAGTTTGAAGCAGTTGGATGAAACCCAGAAGAGGATGAATGCAATTCTTTCATATCCTACATCCAAAAACAAACCCGCACGGTATATGACAGCGAATGAGGAGTGGGAGTTAGTACCACCTCGAATTCAGAAGTTGTTGCCTTTTGATCGCTTTGTTAAGCATAGGAAAGAGCACTACAGATCACTTCAACGAGAGAGTAGCATGTCCCATGATTATTATGATTATGAGATAGGAGATAGTGAAGATGAGGATGAGTTTGATGCTTGCACTCAGAGTGTACAGGTGTGCTCAGATGTTAGTGCACTGAGGGTTGATGATCTCTCAGCTATGACAGATATTGTAGAAGAGTCCCAGGATCCGATTATTGCAGATGATACGCAGGAGAACACAGTGGACAGTTTTGAGGATTTAGTTTCACCGGTTGTTTCTTTCTGTATGGAAGAGTTAGACAGTGATGCTATAGTTGTTGATACTCCATCTATTGATATGAGCTTTGACGTTGATCATTTGTATATTGAGGTGGTTGGTGGTGAGTACATTCCTGCAGTTGTCGCTGAGGAACAGGTTGTTGATGCTGATACACATATACAGGATTTAGATCTTGCTGATTCTGATGAGTTTGAGATACCAGTGGAGTCATGTCTTCAGATTGATTATTCTCACATGGATGACAGTGTGGTACAGTTGGTTGTGCCACCTTTACAGAGAAATCAGTTGGGGTGTGTGGGGGAGTATGTTAATGCTTCCACATATAATTTTTACTGCACTGAACCATTCATGGAGTACTTGCTGGATAGTGCAGGTGTTCGTCTAGACTCACATAAGATGACAGAAGGTGTTCTTGTCCAAGGTTCTAGTGCTATTCGCAGATTGGGTGAGGAGATTTTACGAACCCTTTCTACTATGTTACCTTACAGGGATGTTGAAGTGATGTTTGTGGAGCCGAGATTAGATCCATCCATTGAGTCCCAGTTTGGCAATCATGTGCCAGTAGCAGAGTTTGGGGGTTCTTACCAGCATCATACGGTGAGGTATGCTCCTTATTTTTCTTTGCATCTAGAGATTAGTTTTGGTGTCAGTGATTCAGATACCAATAATTGTCATATCCACGGTCCAGTTGGATGTGAGTATCAGTTAGATAGGGACTTGAATTTTGACAGAGTTGATATTTTAGTTGGCTTGAGTCCCTCAGAGTGGTTTCTTCTACCGGCATCTACAGTTGGTCTTCAGATAGTTGTTTGGGTGTCGAGTGCAGTTTTTCAGTTGCTAATTTTGATACTGTTGATGCTGTGGATGTTGATGATTTATTCACATGGGTTAATTGGTGACATGATGGATGTTACACAATTTTTTCCTTGGGATCCAGGTGGATCGAGTAGTTCATTGTTCCGAGATTGCTTGGGGACAAGCAATTTTCGGAGGGGCGGATTGTCATGTCCCCTTTTTCATGGACATTGACAGATTTGATGATTGGCCTATTATACGACCTTCGTAGGCTAATATGATGGATAGAGGGTCATAATGGAGCTTGGCTTGACTTTGACTCGCAGAATTTCTACATTTGGTTTTCATTCAGGTTCTTTCAGACATGTTTGATTGATGCTCCTATTATTTAGGTATATTTGACATGCAGCGGAGCACCTTTATTTTGGTATGGTCATATGCGGAATCACTCCCTGATTCACCTGCTTCGATCGGTTTGAGGATCCGACGTATATTGAGGGAGATATTAATATTTGATTGATTTAATCAAATATTAATTATTTGGTCTCATTAATAATTAATTATTAATTATTAATTATTTGCTCTAATTTTAAATTAGAAACCCTATTGCTAATTTAAGAAAACCCTAATTAGGGCAAGCATATCTTTTGAGGGTATAAGGGTTTCACATGGAGGCCATTATTGGATTATGCTATTGATTATTGATATTGATTTTGGAGAATTTCTTCTGTGAAGACTGAGCCTAGGGTTCAAGGATTCCATTTGCATTGGAGAACGTTCCCTCTTCAGTGTGTGCAATTAAGAGGCTGTGGAATATCAGCTGATCTATTGCCAAAGTGTGAGATAACTTCATCCAGAAGTTATCACAGAATTTCAGGTTTGAGAGATAACTTCATACAGAAGTTATTACAGATATTCCAGGTATTTCTTTATTTAGTTTTGATTCAATAAATTATACAGCTAGAGATCTTCTGTGCTAGAAAAGTATATTTCGGATTAGGGGTTGAAAACAGGGAAGTTGTGCGTAATTGGCGGCCGTACAAGGTCCGTACAGGCCCGTACAGATCACCTCAGGAACCGACCTCGGCAGACAGAGGGTTTCAGTGACCGACATCGGTCGACTGAAGACCGACGTCGGCAGAAAGCCGACCGACAGATACCGACGTCGGCGATATATCGATCGACGACGGCGACTGTGTGTCGACACAGAAGGGCCGAGACTTTCCAGAATTCAATTTGCACTTCCAGATTTGCAAAGCCAGGGTTTTCAAGACTGTATTTCATATTTATATGCATATTAGAGGACTGCAATTGTAATAATTTAGAAGGACAAGTGACACAATCTGTAATTTGTTATTAAGAGACTATATTATTGTGATCTTTCTGAATTTATTCAACAGCGATTATATCTAGGTTCAGATTTTTTTGTGTTGCTATATTTCCTATTTGAAGGGGATATTACAGTGGTATCAGAGCTTTGGTCTTTGGTATCAGAGTTTTGTGTCTTTCATATATCTCTATTGGAAGGGGATATTACAGTGGTATCAGAGCCAAATTCCTGCCATCCTATTGGGCACATCAGAGCTAAATTCCTGCCATCCTGTTGGGCACATCAGAGCTAATGTCTTGCCATCCTGTTGGGTAGTTGGGTAGATTGAATCAACGAAGTATCCATGATGTCTTCATATACTCAGGAACAGTGGGACAATGATATGAAGAAGCTGGAACACAGTTTGAAGCAGTTGGATGAAACCCAGAAGAGGATGAATGCAATTCTTTCATATCCTACATCCAAAAACAAACCCGCACGGTATATGACAGCGAATGAGGAGTGGGAGTTAGTACCACCTCGAATTCAGAAGTTGTTGCCTTTTGATCGCTTTGTTAAGCATAGGAAAGAGCACTACAGATCACTTCAACGAGAGAGTAGCATGTCCCATGATTATTATGATTATGAGATAGGAGATAGTGAAGATGAGGATGAGTTTGATGCTTGCACTCAGAGTGTACAGGTGTGCTCAGATGTTAGTGCACTGAGGGTTGATGATCTCTCAGCTATGACAGATATTGTAGAAGAGTCCCAGGATCCGATTATTGCAGATGATACGCAGGAGAACACAGTGGACAGTTTTGAGGATTTAGTTTCACCGGTTGTTTCTTTCTGTATGGAAGAGTTAGACAGTGATGCTATAGTTGTTGATACTCCATCTATTGATATGAGCTTTGACGTTGATCATTTGTATATTGAGGTGGTTGGTGGTGAGTACATTCCTGCAGTTGTCACTGAGGAACAGGTTGTTGATGCTGATACACATATACAGGATTTAGATCTTGCTGATTCTGATGAGTTTGAGATACCAGTGGAGTCATGTCTTCAGATTGATTATTCTCACATGGATGACAGTGTGGTACAGTTGGTTGTGCCACCTTTACAGAGAAATCAGTTGGGGTGTGTGGGGGAGTATGTTAATGCTTCCACATATAATTTTTACTGCACTGAACCATTCATGGAGTACTTGCTGGATAGTGCAGGTGTTCGTCTAGACTCACATAAGATGACAGAAGGTGTTCTTGTCCAAGGTTCTAGTGCTATTCGCAGATTGGGTGAGGAGATTTTACGAACCCTTTCTACTATGTTACCTTACAGGGATGTTGAAGTGATGTTTGTGGAGCCGAGATTAGATCCATCCATTGAGTCCCAGTTTGGCAATCATGTGCCAGTAGCAGAGTTTGGGGGTTCTTACCAGCATCATACGGTGAGGTATGCTCCTTATTTTTCTTTGCATCTAGAGATTAGTTTTGGTGTCAGTGATTCAGATACCAATAATTGTCATATCCACGGTCCAGTTGGATGTGAGTATCAGTTAGATAGGGACTTGAATTTTGACAGAGTTGATATTTTAGTTGGCTTGAGTCCCTCAGAGTGGTTTCTTCTACCGGCATCTACAGTTGGTCTTCAGATAGTTGTTTGGGTGTCGAGTGCAGTTTTTCAGTTGCTAATTTTGATACTGTTGATGCTGTGGATGTTGATGATTTATTCACATGGGTTAATTGGTGACATGATGGATGTTACACAATTTTTTCCTTGGGATCCAGGTGGATCGAGTAGTTCATTGTTCCGAGATTGCTTGGGGACAAGCAATTTTCGGAGGGGCGGATTGTCATGTCCCCTTTTTCATGGACATTGACAGATTTGATGATTGGCCTATTATACGACCTTCGTAGGCTAATATGATGGATAGAGGGTCATAATGGAGCTTGGCTTGACTTTGACTCGCAGAATTTCTACATTTGGTTTTCATTCAGGTTCTTTCAGACATGTTTGATTGATGCTCCTATTATTTAGGTATATTTGACATGCAGCGGAGCACCTTTATTTTGGTATGGTCATATGCGGAATCACTCCCTGATTCACCTGCTTCGATCGGTTTGAGGATCCGACGTATATTGAGGGAGATATTAATATTTGATTGATTTAATCAAATATTAATTATTTGGTCTCATTAATAATTAATTATTAATTATTAATTATTTGCTCTAATTTTAAATTAGAAACCCTATTGCTAATTTAAGAAAACCCTAATTAGGGCAAGCATATCTTTTGAGGGTATAAGGGTTTCACATGGAGGCCATTATTGGATTATGCTATTGATTATTGATATTGATTTTGGAGAATTTCTTCTGTGAAGACTGAGCCTAGGGTTCAAGGATTCCATTTGCATTGGAGAACGTTCCCTCTTCAGTGTGTGCAATTAAGAGGCTGTGGAATATCAGCTGATCTATTGCCAAAGTGTGAGATAACTTCATCCAGAAGTTATCACAGAATTTCAGGTTTGAGAGATAACTTCATACAGAAGTTATTACAGATATTCCAGGTATTTCTTTATTTAGTTTTGATTCAATAAATTATACAGCTAGAGATCTTCTGTGCTAGAAAAGTATATTTCGGATTAGGGGTTGAAAACAGGGAAGTTGTGCGTAATTGGCGGCCGTACAAGGTCCGTACAGGCCCGTACAGATCACCTCAGGAACCGACCTCGGCAGACAGAGGGTTTCAGTGACCGACATCGGTCGACTGAAGACCGACGTCGGCAGAAAGCCGATCGACAGATACCGACGTCGGCGATATATCGATCGACGACGGCGACTGTGTGTCGACACAGAAGGGCCGAGACTTTCCAGAATTCAATTTGCACTTCCAGATTTGCAAAGCCAGGGTTTTCAAGACTGTATTTCATATTTATATGCATATTAGAGGACTGCAATTGTAATAATTTAGAAGGACAAGTGACACAATCTGTAATTTGTTATTAAGAGACTATATTATTGTGATCTTTCTGAATTTATTCAACAGCGATTATATCTAGGTTCAGATTTTTTTGTGTTGCTATATTTCCTGTTTGAAGGGGATATTACAGTGGTATCAGAGCTTTGGTCTTTGGTATCAGAGTTTTGTGTCTTTCATATATCTCTATTGGAAGGGGATATTACAAAATTTAGAAGCTTTTAGATGTTATATTTATATGAGATATTGAACATTATAAATGGGTCTCAAAAATTATACCCATAAAAAAATGTAATCGTGACATGCATTGTTGCATTGATTACTGAGATTTAAACAAGGGTTGTCTAATAGATGATTTTCCATTACTTAATATCAATATGATTATCGATTTTATAGCTGTATATGAGATATTTTCATTTATGGATGGATTTTTATAATATAACCAAATCAAAATTAACCATGTTGATCATCGAAAGATGGAATTTACTACTCCTTATTGTATATTTTGATATATAGTTATACCTTTTAGGAAGAAGAATGCAAGAGCCACATATAAAAAGGACATGAATCATATATTCCATGAATTTATACACAAAACTATTGAGGACTATGTTGATGATTTACTTGCCAAATCTAAACATCATTAGGAACATGATACTGATTTGCAACAAATATTTGAATGCTTGTGTAATTTAAATGTTTGATTAAATCTAAAATGTGTGTTATTGGGGTTTCCTTAGGAAAACTCCTTAGATACATTATCTCTTAATGAGGTATCAAGGTTGATCTAAAAAATTTAAAATCCATTGTCAAAATGTCACCACCAACCAATCTCAAATAATTACAATGCCTATAGGGATGAATTCAAGGTATTAGATGCTTCATAGCTTAGTTGGCTGAGAAAACAATTCCTTTCACATGTTTTCTAAAAAAGATACAAAATTTATATGGGATAACATTTGTCAACTAAGCTTTGATCAAATTAAAACATAAAACACACTAGTACTCATGCCTCTTATTCTAGATAGACTATTACTTCATTATATCTTAACCACTCATGAGGCCCTTAGGGCCCTATCAGCATAATATGATGATGATCACAAAGAACGTGTAATCTATTACATCAATCACCAGTTGGTCAATTACGACTATAAATGTTTAGCAATGGAAAAGTTATGTTTAGCCTTTGTTTTTGCTACTCAAAATCTATGGCATTACTTGCTCAATAATGAGGTTCATGTTATAAGTAAAGAAGATCCATTAAGGTTCCTTATCAATAAAACACACCTCATCGACCACATAAAAAAATGTGTGATGCATATCATAGAATTTGATCTAAAATTTGTAGCCCAAAAGTTAATAAAAGGTCAAGTCATATCTGACCAATTTGATGAGACTCTTTTACCATGCTTTTTTCTACTCACATAGGCTTTTTGGGATGAGTTCAAGGCATATAATATATCTTCCATTCTACAAACAATGTTTTTTAATAGATCAAAATGTCAGATAGAAGTGGGTGCTAGCATTGTATTTTGTACCCTTGAAGGTGAACACATCCCTTTGTCTTACAAATTATATTTTTCTTGTACCAATAATATATTTGAATATGAGGCCTTGATTATCAGATTATCCATAGCACATAAGCTAGATATAAAAGACATCCAAGTTTTTGGTGATTCTCAATTAGTTTTTAATCAAGTTACTAATCATTACTAAACTAAAGAAGAACATATTCTAACACACACACACACACACACACACACACACACACACACACACACACACACACACACACACACACACACACATAGAATAAATCATTTCCAATAATAACATAATGGAATGCTTTGCATTATAATTTTCATTTATAATTTCATGTAAAATAGTCTGATATATAAGCTTGATAGAGAAAATTATAAATATCAATGTACCATTCTGTGTTTATAGTATTACGGGTAATAATGAAAATGGCCAAGGAACTCATTTGATCAGAATCAATGGAATAATTGTTTAGCTGCCCTAAGTCATCAAGGATGATTCACTTGTCATGGCATCAATATGGTGGTTATCTTTATATCGAATACTATGGATATAAAATGTGTCAAATGTCTATGTGAGTTTATATATATATATATATATATATATATATATATATATATATATATATATATATATATATATATATATATATATATATATATATATATATATATATAAACTCACATAGACATTTGACACATTTTATATCCATAGTATTCGATATAAAGATAACCACCATATTGATGCCATGACAAGTGAATCATCCTTGATGACTTAGGGCAGCTAAACAATTATTCCATTGATTCTGATCAAATGAGTTCCTTGGCCATTTTCATTATTACCCGTAATACTATAAACACAGAATGGTACATTGATATTTATAAATTTCTCTATCAAGCTTATATATCAGACTATTTTACATGAAATGATAAATGAAAATTATAATGCAAAGCATTCCATTATGTTATTATTGGAAATGATTTATTCAAATGAAGTTTTGATAGGCAATTATTATGATGTTTAAATAAAGATGAAGCCCACATTGCACTCTTATAAATGCATGACAGTGAATGTGGGGGTCATTTCAATAGATAGACCATGTCCCCAAAACTATTATGATAAGGTTATTATTGTTATACCATGGAATAAGAATGAATTGAACATGAAAATTTATGTTTATAATACCAAAAATATGGTAATTTAAATCACACACTATCACATGAGTTACAGACAATTATTTCACCATGGCCCTTTTCCTTATAAGGTTTTGATTTTATTGGGAAAATAAATCTAGCATATGTTGGTGGACATAAATTCATCATTATAGCTACCAAATATTTTACAAAATGGGTGGAAGCCATTCCCCTAGTGTTTACCATAGGGGATGACATGTAGGTTTTTTATGATAAATATTATTTCCCATTTTGTCAATCCTTTAGCTATTATTTTTGATAATGGGTCATCCTTTAAAAATAAAATGGCCAAATGATTTTGTAGTAAATATAAAATTAAACATACATTTTCCACACCTTATTACCCAAAAGGTAATGGGTAGGTAGATGCAACAAATAAAGTGATTATCAAAATACTTGGAAAAATAGTTAAATGATATAGCACTGATAGGCACCAACATATGGTATATGCTCTATAGGCATAGCAAAATAGTGTATACATAACTACTCAGGCAACACCTTACTATTTGTTCTATGGTATAGAGGCCATCTTACCAATTTAACTTGTGATACATTCTTTTCATGTTTTTCTAAAAGACATCATCAAATATAATAAATACCATGAAAAGAGATTGCATTAATTAGAGTAGTTGAGTGCAAAATGTACATAGAATGTTGAGCACTTTAATTTTCATCAAGATATTATAAAATAAGAATATAACAAAAAGAATCATTCATGTGACTTTAATGTGGATGACCTAGTACTAAAAGAAAATCAAAAGAATAATAATGCAAAAAAAGACAAGAAAGCAAAGTTCAAACCAAACTAGTTGGGACCATTCATGGTTACATAAAAATTAGGAAAAGTGTATACCTCCTTGCTAAACTTGAAGGAAAACCTTTAGAATTTCCAATGAAAATTATGCACTTGTGTAAATATTTTACATTAAATCTTACAAAAAAATTCCAAAAATACGAAAAAAAAAACATGAAAAAATCGAAAAACATTTTCAGCATCTACATGTTCTATTGGCTCCTTGACATCTATGTGTTAGTTCCATGCTACAATATATAATATCATTTACCCCTACATACACACATATAAAGGCATACATAAATACATGATACACTTATGGGTGTTGGGTATTCCCTCTACTCACGTCACCAAGATTGGGGGCATCCATATTCTATAATCCTGATACACACAGGTTATATGATTTAATGATCACTCTAAATTATCATATTTGAACTTACATACACACTTACAAATGTATTATCCATGTTTATATCTTACACATGGTACTTGATATGCCATGCACTTGCCATTTTTTTCTAACACATTTAATCCATGGGCCACTATGACATGCTTATACTGGTAGCTTATGCTTTACTTTACACACTTCCTTGAGTGTTTTGCCTTGCTATTGTCTTGTTTGTTTGATCAATTGAATATGTTCCATTATATGTGGCCCCTGTGCCTATGTTTGCTTTCTTTGACATTTGAACGTGTCATTTATTATTTTATGGACATTTGAATATGTCATTGATTATTTTATGGACATTTGAATATGTCATTGATTATTTTATGAAAAATTTAATATGTCTTTCATTGCTTTTATGGACATTTGACCAAGTCATGTCCATTCAATTTTGTGGTGTTTGAACATGCCCTTTGTTTGTAGTCTCTTTGGACCATTGATTTTTGACTTGATTTTGAGTGATATTTTATGTGTATTTATTTCCTTGTTGAATACATACTATTATTATTTAAATGTTTCCATGATATTTATCATGCATCCTAGACCTACATGTGATCACATTGGTTTTATACACTTTAATGATACATTTACCTAGACATGTTTCCTTATATATGATACATGGTTACATTCATTAATTTTATAGTTATCTTACCATTTTGAGGTGAGGTAACTTCCATGTACTATTTTTTCCTCACCTAAAGGGAGGGGTATATTAGTGGGGGCATGCTTGGTAAGCATGTTCTCCACACTATGCACAATTCTCATATTCAGTGGGGGCATACCATATGGACATGGATTCCACACATTCACAATTTTTAGATTATAATGAGGAAAATGCTTTGGAAGCATGTCCTCCATATTTATTCAGTATTTGGAACTTATACCCATTTAAAAATTTAGTGGGTGCATATTAAATGGACATGGATTCCACACATAATTTCCATATTCAGTGGAAGCATTCTTTGAAAGAATGTTCTCCACATTCTATTTAGTATGTTACTTATATCGCTTCACAAATTTAGTGGGGAAATGCTCTAGAAGCATGTTATCCACACTTATTCAATATTCAATATCTCCAATTTATAGTGGCGGCATGTTTTAGAAACATGTCCTCCACATTGGTATCAATTTCATATTTATCCATATAGAGTGGCAGCATGCTTTAGAAGCATGTCCTCCACACTTACATAGTTATCTAAATTGGTCAAAGCACTTAGTTATATGATTTTGATTCATAATTTTGGTAGAATTATAAACATGGTATCATTTTTATACATAGTTTTAGTATTAGATATATCTAAAGCACATATGCTAGGTAACATGTGTATAATATTGTAAAACCTAATCAATCTCAAATTTTGAAACTATTGCACATACTGATATCGCACAACATTTTACAAACTTTAACAAGCCAATAAACTATAGTAGTTGGTTTACCTTTTGGTATGGTTGAGGTGATTAAATCACTCAATCTTGCCAAGTTTTTGGTTTGGAATTTATCATCCAAACTCACTAGGTTATAAGTATAATTGGGTTTCATAGTTGAGCTAATCTTAATTGCCAGATGACAAATCACTTTTTCTTTAAAGTTGGGGGCATGTGACTTCCAATATCTCTCTCTATCCCCTTGGATTATGCACTTTAAAGATTTGTCTATATTTATAATAATCTCATTTTTAGAGCCTTACAATGATACATCTTTTACAAAAATAACTTGTCAATAGGTAAGGTGGTTACATCGACACACAAGTGTACTCCTAAAACTTGTTCTTTCAATTTTAATATATTTCAATTAATTTTAACCTAAATTATATGCACTGAATATACATTGTAACATGCTCTTAGTTTTAGGTTAGTCACTAGCAAAACACTCAAATTCAACTCAAGTAAAGACAAGGTGTGCATACACACTCAGGTAATTATTCATTTCCTTTAAAATAGAAATTTCATTATTAGATTAAAGGGGGTAGAAATGTATATGATATTTTGTGATTTTGTATCACCTCAATCTTATAAACTTTGAAATCTTAGACCCGAGTTTTTCCTCTTAGTCCTACACATGCCTTACTTTCAAAAGCCTTGCATTTACTCTATCTTGTGCCCCTTGGCCTATTTATTACTCTAAACAGACTTATATTGATGACATAGACATCCCATCTTGACCATAATTCTTAAAATGTACTTATCTTACACCTCTACAATTTTTGAGCCTATGCCTGCTCTCCTCCTTGGACACTAACATCTAGGACAAATAATAGCTTTAACATTATTACCGTACTCTGATACAAGTGTCTAATGCCCTCAAGTCATCAAATTTTCAAATGAAATGTATTAAAATGTTATCTTAAGTGATTTAATGTGAGTTATCTCTCGATAAGATGGTATAATACAATATCAACCCTCATTCATTCTTCACTTAGAAATCAAACCAAAAGAGCACTTAGGAAGCACTCAAGTTATCAAAAGATTTTCTACTCTACCCTATTATGATATTATTATTCAAAAGAACAAACTAACTATAGGTTGGAAGTACTAAAGGAGTAATCATAAGGTCATATTTAACAAGTTACAATTTAGGTCGTTATTGTACTTGCTTTACACACATTGCATGATTCACACACAATCTAACACATAAGGGAGAAATACATGATTTCTAAGGCCCTCTTATAGAGTATTGGCTATGTAGACAGTGACCTTTCATAATGGCATCATTTTAGGTCATCTCAACACCATGTTACCACTAACCCATTTTTAGCCAAGTTCAGATTGAAGATAGTAATCTAGGGTTTTACTATTTTACTATGAGAGACAGTCCATGACCCAGATCTAAATACACTAGAGTGAAGGCAAAGAAAAACCTAGAAGCATCTAATTGTTTGCATATTATTTTAGCTAATATTTCATGTAGAACACTAATATCAAACCTAGACACTATCATTGATGGAACTATCCTAAGTTGATGTAATTATCCATAGAGCCAAAGGCACCAGATCCAAAATCTAATGATTGATCTATAAATATCTTTCTACTTACTTTCTACTTGTACTAGATCTAGATCAACATTAGAATTAGAATCAACTAAGTACTATATTTTAATTTATTTTTTTATCTAACATAGTTGTACTTTATATTAATATCCTATCTTAGTTTGATAAATTCATCATATGATACATCTGAGTTTGTCACTTTAATTGGTCTTCTATAGATATGATATTCACTCGTGTGTCCTATCATTTCTTTATCATTAACTCTATCAACCAAGTAGGTTTTTAATCCAAATTTGGGTTAAACATCTTGAGCATGGGGAGAGGTCTAGGGACTAAGATCTTAGATGCACACTTTGTATATATCTATATAAGAAGAGATATTTGTATATTCTTTAGGGAACATGACACCTCACCCATCACCACATGGGGATTGAATAAAGACTAAGGATATAGTAATGTATATGTTTTTTATTTTGATGTAGAAAATAGTGACATACATGTGTGTGTATATATATATAGATGTATATAAAATTATTACTAATTATATGTGATTGTACTTATGTTTTCATTTTAAGTATGTCTTATGGTTATAATATATTGCTAAGATAAAATGTTATTATGTGATGTATGTTTTATTCTTGTCTAGTAAATGTGAGAAATTGCATGGTAAAAAACAAAAAAATAAGAAAGAATAAAAAATGGTATATGAAGTACATGTTGACCAGATTTCACCTTAGGTCAAAGTTGGTCAAACACCCTTGCATATTAAAATTTTCTATAGGGTCCTTCTAGGTTTTAAATGTTCACCAAGGTCCTAAATGAGCTTAAGATATAGTTTGAGGGTCACTTAATATGTTTTCACCATGGTCACACTTATCCGTTTGTCCTTAGTGTCATTTTATGCCCGTTTTGGGTTATTTTAAGGAATTTGTATGGTTTTATCCCAAAGGACAAATGTGTCAAGAAACATTCTAATGTACCACATGATAGAGAATGTCATATGGTAGTTTTCGAAATTGAAAGTGGTAGGTTCAATGTACAAATAAGATCACTACAAAAAAGGATCTATTTCAAGTAGTTATATGGACTAGTGACTCATTTAGAATTTATGGAGGCTTCAAGAAGATGTCATGGCATTCCAATAGGTTAGTTCTAGGTTCAAGAAGCTTTAACAAGCCCAAATTTGAGCAAAACTAGTTTCTTTCTCCTATCACTCACTTAGATAGTTTAAAAGAGGTCAATGGCTTTCTATTTATATGGACAGGAGAAGAGTTGGAATTGTAGACACCTAGAACTAGCCACCGATAACCTCCAATCAAGGTTTTGGCCAATTTACACCCAAAATGCACAATTTGGCCTAAAAAATTAAAACATGGTAAATGATGTGAAACTGACATATTCAAGTGTCAATTTTGGCCAGTGTATCACTAAATAGGGAAATGCAATTTATGGGCCATCTAACTTTGATCAGATCATTTCGAGTCAAAATGCCAATTTTGCACCCACGTGCTCTAGATTGCTCTTTCCTATCAAATATTTTACACAAGATGCGTGCCTTTGTTATTTTTTGTTGGTAACATCCTAAATGGGAATACAATTCCAATATCTTTGATAGTGCCTTCCAATTTCAATCTAGTCAAATTTAGGACCAATAACAAGGCATTCTAATTAATTTGAGTAAATTGTGTATAAAGTGCTTAATCATGCTTAAGATCTAATTGACCCAAACCAAGGCCTAATCAATAATTCCATGGAAACTTGTTGAATACTTGTTTTTAAAAATTAATATTGAATATCTACATCATCAAGTGACCTCATTTCTTGGGAAGATATCCCTAGGACATAAGATATCCCTAGGACATAAATGCCACAAATATCAAGATTCATGCCCTCTATGCCTCATCAATGCCTTCCATCATGCCTTCTATGCCTCTTAATTGACCCTTCTTTCGAGGTCATGATGAGGATAATTAAAAAATTAAATATAAATATTGAATTAATCCTCACTCACACATCTCAATCTTGAGATGGATGGTTGAGGTTGATTCTGATCAAATCCAAAAATATAGAAATAGGAGGCCTCACAACATCATTTCTAAGCTTAATTTGTGTAAAGTTATAATATATGATTGGTTCTAAAAGCTTCATGCAACTAGTGTTACCATGACAAATTGATTCCAATCCAAGCCAAGCAACAAGACAAAGGTGTCAAGGAGAGATGGAGGTAGCCAAGCTTTCATTGCCAAGGGCTTCTTGAGCACAAGCCAAGCAAGCCATTAGTACAAAGGCATTTGGAGCATCCAAGGAAGGTGAAAGAATTATTGTGTTTAATTCCTTGCTTTTTGGTTGTGATTTTAATTTTATTTTGTTAACTAATCTCTCCCTAGTGTCTAGGCCTAGAGATGTTATGTTATTAGTGTGTTTATTTCATTTTGAAACTAACACCATACTAACCATCCTCTCTTGAGTCAAATTCCTAGATCACAAGAATGAATTAACTTGGTGGATGTTACTAGTATTTATGGCATTATATTTCATGGTCATGGTTTCTAGATTACTATTCTATGCTTCATGACAAATCACTAAGATTATTATCACCTCCAAGCTGCCTGCATATTCCCAACACTTAAGTTTTGTCATCTGATTGCAATGGTCTATATGAACCAAGTGATGTATGTGGTTTTACATAGCATGTTCTTCCTTTTCATGTTGGATTTAAATCATTTTTTATGTGTGGTCATAAGAGGAAAGGTAGGATCACTCTCTTGTGCTTGAAGTAAACACTATCATAGTCTATAGACAATGTTTGAGAATTGTAGAGTTTCATACTCCTATGAATAGATTTATGTAAAGGCTAACATACCTATGTTTAACCCCTCAAAAAATGGTGATTATTTTCTCTATTTAAAATTTTCACTCAATAGGATCATTGATGGAAGGTAGGTATAATACACTTGATACAGTCAAGTAGCCTTAAAAGGGCCATTTGTAGCCTTGTCTAAAGACCATTCCAATGTCAACCTAATAAAGGAATCATAGTGGTGTTTGAATGTTTTAAACCTAACTAAGATCTCAAAAAAGGTCCATGAACCTAGTGAAAGGTTATTAGGGTGATAAATAGGTTATAAACTAGTACACAATCCTATACCTAATGACACCTATAGGCAATCTCAAATAGTGGTATGAAGTTAATGCAAAAGGAGGTAGAGTAGTATTGAAAGGGCTTTGGAGGTGTTTGGATCTAATTGAGACATTATAGTAGGTCTAAGAGTGTAGAGAAGATCATTGTGATAGTGGTAAGGCCATTACATATAGTCATACCTAGATTCATGTTCATAGGTTGAAGAAAGTTGCAAAAGTGATGACTTACCTTAACTTCTCTAAAAAAGAACCCTACCTCATAAAATACCATTTATTGGTAGATGTTCATGGGGTCTATATAAGCTTAATGGATTATTTATTGCCAACCTAAGTCTAAAGGTAGTAACCTAACACAATAGAATATTCTCAAGTCAATCAAGATGATGGTTGAGATGAATTTCAAACCAATAAATTTTCTAATGAGGACACTTAGAAAACTACAATAATATTGAAGCCAAATGAACTTGGAGCAACTTGCAGACCTATATGGTGTATTGATGATAGTGGGATGATGTATGGTCTCAAGGTAGAGACAAGTATATTTAGGTGAAATGTGGTTCTAGTGACTTGAGGAGGGACTAAAGGGTGTGAAATAAAATACTTATACTTATATCACCACCTATAAGAACCTATTGGCTTCCCTAATTCCCACCTATAGTCTAACTAAGAAAACATACCAACTCATTATAATGAAAGGTGCAAGTTTGGTCAATTTGACATAGGTGTAGGGTGGTATAACCATATTTAAATCACTCTCAAAGTAATTATATAAAATTTCATGTGATTATCAGAAGTACATATTGAGCTAAATTGGGTTTTCAAAACCTTACACTCAACCATCTGAAACCCTGCATATAGTCACACCTCTATAAACTAGTCTAGAAAGTTTGAAGTGTTGAGAAAACTATAGTTGTGATATGGACTTGAAACTTGGTAAAAAAGTTCAAAATTAATTGGTAAATACCTCTATGGCCTCTTTTGAGTCACATGAATAAGGTAAGTGCCTTTTGTTTTATCTCAGACTAGAGGCATTCCACAAGTGACACAATCTATAGACCTAGTAAATTAGGGGTAAAAAGACAAAATAGAGAGTCTTAAAGTAATTTAGGATAGTTTTTAAGGTTGAAATAAATATGGATAAGTGTCAATAATCACCTACAACCATTATAACACTTAAAAGTGTCCATATGCTCAGGAAACATAGTCTTGTAGACTAGGCCTAAGAACTAAGCAAAAACCATTGGATGCTTAACTCCACTCATATGACCATATGATATTACTAATAAATGTGATATCCTTTAGGGGAGAGTGAAGAGTCTATAATACTCAGTAGTTTGTAGAGAGTAACTCAAATTGGCCATTTTTAGCTTAAATCTTTCTCACAGGTATCCAAAATACATTGTAAAAGCTTGACAACCAACATATTTTGATCATATATATATGAATGAGTTGCATGGGACCTCAATAACTTAGGGGTAGTTGAAGAGGGTCCTATACTCAAACTTTATGGAATTTTTTCTAGGGTTAAACATCTAATTTTTATGAATCATCACTAAGAAGCTAAATGACCTAAAACCCTCTTATGAGCTCAATGATAAAGATATGAATAATCATGCATTCAAGTGGGTTAAATTAACCTAGAAAGTGACTTGGACATATTTGGAACTCTCCTATGCTCCTCACCACTCAGTTGTTCCATACTGACACTTGTATGGATAGCTCTAATTCTATGTTTTTTGTAGGATTTAAGGTGTTTTACAAGAACAAAAGGGAATTTATAGGTGAAGTACATTATGAGAGGTGTATGGAGACTTGTTATAAATCTTCATATCTAATTCTCATCTCAGTGATGTATGAGAATACCTCTGATAAGTTGGTCATTATAGGTAGTCTTGAACAAGATAGTGAGAAAGAGGATGACTACCTAAGTTAGAGTTAAGAGTTATGGTCTTGATTTATTTTGAGGTATATCTAATGGAATGGAAGGTAAATAGGTTATGAATAGGTGTCTAAGACTTATGAAATGAATATCTTTGAATAGGTACAGGTCATCTAAGTGACAAATGTGAGAATTAAGGCCTAAGGGGCCAATGAGTGAATGCAAGAAGGTGACCAATAAGTGGTAAGAGGAAGTTCATTAGTTTAGGGGCGTATACGACTGTCACAATATTATTTTCACCTTATTAAGATAGGACACATGTGTCAATATACTTCTAAGGTAGTTTTAAGAAATTAAGTGGACTACTCATCAACAAGGCAGTTTCAAGAAAGGCATGAAGTGCCTCAATGCCAACCTCAAGAAGATGCTATGTTTCAGATTGATAGATGTTCAAGAGGACCTCATGAACTATTTTAAAACTCTTTTTATTGAATTGCAACTAGATTTAAAGCCTTGACACTTGGCCTTGTGATTGTTCATCTTCACTTCTTCTCTCTCCTCTCATATGCTCTATATTTTCAAGCCATTTTGGCATTATAAAGGGATCCACACTTGGTATAGTTAATCCTTACTAGTTTGAATATTTTATTTTCCTTTGAATAAATATTTATAATCTAGTTTTGATTTTATAACTTATTATCTAAGTTTGTGAAGTAGTGCATAGTGAAATGACAAGTTATAATCTTTTATCCTTATGTTCTCTTTACTCTTTCATGTTTGGTGTAAGTATTATACTCTCTAATAGGTCACATGAAGTGTAGTTAGTGTATTTTTCTATCTATAAGTGTAAGGAATAGTATTAGTGTTTAAAATAAGACCTTTTATTCATTCACATTGAGAAGTGCAATGCATATCACCTCCATGTTTGAAACACTTATGTTAGAGAAATTTAGGATGTTGAAGCTAGTATTATGAGTCATATTTCATAGTGAAAGTATATGGTATTCTATTGGAGGGAAATCTAGTGTATCACCTCATTATATTAATTTATTTTCATGTTCCTTCTGTCTATTTTAATTCCAACCAAGCAAGTAGTGTAGACACTAGAAAACTGCACACAATGATTTTAGTTGTCAAACTAACCCCTTGAACCCCCTAATGACCAACCCTAAACTTTAAACCAAAAACTAAGTAAAATTAATTAACCTATTTCTATGCAAAATTGCTTTCTACATTCAAAAGAGAAATAAGAAACTAAAAGATGGTTAAGGCTAGAAGTACCTGATAAAGTCGTGCGCACCGAAATCAGACGTTGAAAGATTCTCCTCCTTGGCTGTGGAGGAATGACACCTGCAAAAAAGAGACTGGACAAAAAATGTTAGTCAAAGATATGGTGGGTTGTCAGGCGAACGCCCGATCCCGAAAGTACAAAGACTCCCTAGAAGGATATCAACCCACTGATAAAAAAGAGTAGAAAATTGGATGAAAGTATATGATAATGACAGAAATAAATGACAAAAAAATAAAAGGCGTACCTGATAAGCGGCACTGTTCTGCACAGTCGCCGGCGTCGGTCTCTGTGGTGCCGGCGTCGGTCAAGGAAGGTGCCGACGTCGGTTAAGGTGCCGTCGTCGGTCGGGGTAGTGACCGGCGTCGGTAGGGGCAGGTTCTGGGAAGGTCTGGACAGGGTCGGGACAGCGCTAAAAAGAATCGGGACTGCGCTGAATAGAGTCGAGATAGGGCTGAACAGAGTCGGGACAGGGTCTGATAAGGTCAGGGTAGGGTTTGAGAGAGTCTGGAGGAGTCGGGACAGGATCTGAGAGAGTCTAGGGGAGTCGGGACAGGATTGAACAGAGTCGGGACAGGGTTGAACAGAGTCGGGACAAAGGCAGAGATAACAGACTGATAAATAATAACTAAAAAAGAAATGAAATAAACAGAATGATACTTACTTGGTAGAAGTCGCGATGGAAGCCATGGTGTGCAGATTAGTTGATGTCGTTTGTGTTGATGATTGCTCGGAGTTCGCAGGTTGATGGAGGAATGCAGGTTGGTCAGTGTTTCTGAATAGCGTTCGGGGATCTCTTCCTTCAAATCGCTGGCAGAGGTTGATGAAGGCGGGGGACGGGGACGGTTTCAGAAACGGTTCGTCAACCGTTTCGAGAAACCGAATGGTAACTGATAACGGACCAGGGGAAGGTGACCAGCGTCGGCAGGATTGCCGACGTCGGCTGATAGGTGACCGACGTCGGTGACATCGGTCGGGTAAAGACCGACGTCGGCAAATGCATAATGGGTATAGAGTCTAGTTTTAGCTCTGTGTTCATCTTTACATGCTGCCAGGGTCAAGGTTGGTGAAACAAGCGATCGACAAGGGTTCAATAGGCGAAGAAGAATAAGACGGGGAAGGACCAGGGGAGTCGACATGATTTCGGTGTCTACATTTGCCCCTTTTTGTCTTGTTGGTTGTTCTGGACGAACTGCAAGACAAAAATAGGAGTGAGTGCCCCAGGTGAGGGATAAAGGTGATTTCATCTTGTTGGTTGTTCGAATGAACTGCAAGACAAAATAGGAAACGAAATGCCCCGAGTAAGGATGAGGTATTCCCCCTCAAAGCAGGAGTCGAGGGAAGGGAACCGGGAATCGGGTGCTGATTTGATAAAGAGTGGATGAAAAAGGGGTGAGGGTGAACGCTGCAAAGGTCGTGATTGCGTGCATACCACTGCACGAGATGGTCAGGTCAAAGTGTCGCAGGTCAAGGGTCGAGGAGTGCTAAAATTGAAGTAACCGGGCCCCAGCATTTAGTCGTCTGCTGATCGGGTCACTCAATCTAAGCTGAAGCTCCAAATGGGTCGTCACGTTCCAGGTATCTTGGGCTCAGGAAGTGCTCCTAGAAATGCGAAAAAGTCACAAGTAGTGCGGATCAACCGGTGTGCGATCCTATACTTGTGAGGGTCCAAAAAGGTCTGCGCACAATTCTGCTAACCAGTCATGAGGTAGCATACATGCAAAAACAACCAAGGCAACAACGTCTTGGAAGTGGTCGAGGTCAGAGGAGATAGGCATGATCTCCAATGGTTGGTGGTCGATGGATGGATGAATGGACGAAAGGATGCGGCCGAGCTAACCCCAGAAGACCCCATGTCAACTGAGTGCTGCCTACATAGCCCTGGTGATAGGGCCTCAGACCAATGTAGTTCAGACCAAGCGTCCGAGTGGTAGACAGGTGGTTAAAATGGTTGATAGGTTGGTCGATGATTGGATGAAATGATGAGGAAAAAAAAAGATGTTGCAGCCTTTTCCAAATGGTGTATTCTGCAACATTGGTTGACGGGTTTTTCATCCCTAGCAATATTCCATATTCGTGATGGATGTATGCTAAAAATGAATTGAGGTCTATTTATGCTTCAGCAAGTATTGGTTTATGCTTAACATAAATTGGGTCGAGTCGATAGTTTCCATGTGTATTGGTGTCCATAGAAACTAGGGTGAATAGGCTAGGTCAGGTTGATGGTCTGAAAAGAGAGTTGAGTTGAGTCGATTGACAAGTGATGAAGGTGAATGTGACCAAAGTGCAGAAGAAGTGAAAAGCATATTGCTCTTTCATTGACAAGGACCAAAAAGGAAGCATAGATAGGGGGTTATGAGAACCAAGAGCCCCATTCATGCGTGACGTTGTTGACCGTGGTTATGTTAGAGCGGTAATCGAATCACTTCGACATTAAAGTGAGCTCGAAGTCCCTTGAGCGGGTGATAGGAGGAGGAAGGAGGGTAACCCGTTTTAAGAGCAGAGATAACTTTGCCCCTTTTTATAGGAGACCCTGAGACAACTACAAGTCAAGTCCGTGACTCGTTTTTTTTTTTTTTTTTTTTTTTTTTTTTTTTTTTGCGCAGACTGATCAATGCGGGAAGCCTGCAGAGAGATGTCATTTGCTGTAGTGGTCAGGTTGTGAAGCTGATCGATGCGGGAAGCTTCTAAAATAATGCTGTTTATTGCCAGAGTAGTCATAGCCATCCTTCGAGGGAGTGGTCTAGATTTTTGTTTAATAAAAAGGCTTTTGAATAGCTGTCCTTCGAGGGAGCAATCTATTTATTACAGCAATGATAGTACAGCTGTCCTTCGAGGGAGCAGTCTATTTTTTTTGATTTTGATATAGATATAGTGACCATGGATATATTTTGACATCTTGATTTGTTTTGACAGAAATGTGAGTCATGGACAAGATTGTAGAAGGTCAAGGACTCCCTTTTATTAGGACAAAGCATCCATACCGCATAAAAGGGTTATAGGAATTGTTAAAAGGAAGAGGGTTGAAAGGAAGTAGGACTAAGAAGACGGGGATTGCTCAAGGGACGAGCTCCAGTTAAGTGTCAAGTGGACGAATACTCGACTAGCAGTAGAACGGTCGCAGATGCAACGCATTAAGAGGCTCAGGTTCTGGGCGTCCATCAAGAGAAGACAGACGGTAAGTCCCTGATCCATACTTGTGCGTGATAATAAAAGGTCCGAGCCAATTAGGAGCAAACTTGCCTCGTTTACTTCGCTCCATATTGGTCACGTGTTGATTCTCTTTGAGGATGAAGTCTCCGATGTTAAAATCTCGTTCTCGCAGATTTTTGTCATAGGTGTGTTTGATGCGACGTTGATAGACATGGAGATGATTAAGGGCAGCAAGACGGTGTTCGTCAAGTAACTCAAGTTGAGCTAAGCGATCTTGACGAAAGTCATCGTTGGAGAGAATGTCATGTAGAGAAATGCGGAGAGACGGGATCTGTACTTCGAGAGGTAAGACAGCCTCTGTTCCGTACACAAGAGAAAAAGGGATAGCACCCGTAGAGGTTCGGATGCTAGTGTGGTAAGCCCACAAAGCGAAAGGAATGTGAATGTGCCAATCCTTGCCTGTGTCACTAACCACTTTCATGAGAATTTTGGTGAGAATTTTGTTGGAAGCCTCGGCCTGCCCATTTGCTTGTGGGTAGTAAGGCAAAGAGAAACTGAGTTTGATGTCGAAGGAGTCGCATAGCTTTTGGACAGTTTTGTTTTTAAAGGACTTGCCATTATTGGTGATGATTTTATGAGGGACACCGAAACGACAGATGATGTGGGTGTTGATGAAGTCGACGATCTTGTCGGCTTTTGTGGAGACGAGAGGAATGGCTTCCACCCACTTGGTGAAATATTCAGTGGCTGTGATGATGGATTGATGACGAAGAGACGAATGAGGATTAATCTCACCGATGAGATCTAAACCCCATTGAGAAAAAGGCCAGAAATCCTGAGCAACTTGTAAGGCGTGACTGGGGAGATGAAGCAAGTTAGAGTGCTGCTGACACTTGATGCAACACCGAACATAATCGCTACAGTCTTGATGAAGGGTAGGCCAATAATAGCCCAGACGAAGGATGCGCTTGGCAACCGAATTTCCACTGAAATGTCCGCCACAAATTCCGTCGTGGACTTGTTGAATGGCTTGAGATGCTTCAGTGGAGGTGAGACAGCGAAGAAGGAGGCCGTCGAAGCCTCGCTTATAGAGAAGACCCCCTAGCATGGTATAGCGAGCAGTACGCTTGATAAAAGCTCGTCGTGCATTACTAGAGAGGTTGGGAGGAATGATAGAGAGAGATAAGAAGTCCACAAGTTGCTTATACCAAGCATCTTGTGGGCTTGGGTCTATAGTGTTGACATGATGAATGTGAGGAGAGATATATGAAGGTAACGACACACGATGCACCGTGACAAAAAGTCTGGATGCAGATGAGGAAGATGGGATATGGGAAGCAAGAGAAGCCATAGTGTCAGCAAACTTGTTCGTGGATCGAGAAACAGTCTGCAAGAGGAAATGGTCGAAAGATGCAAGGAGAATGTCAGCACGATTTTTATACCTTTGCAAAATTTTATTTTTACAGAGGTATGAACCGTTAACCTGATTGACGACGAGCTGCGAGTCGCCGAAGATGTTGATGGACTTGATGCTGAGAGAGAGGGCGGTCTGAAGTCCCAAAATTAAGGCCTCGTATTCGGCCATATTATTGGTACAATCAAAGTCGAGTTTAAAAGACAGAGGCATGGGCTCCCCTTCGAGTGGGATGAGAATGACCCCAGCACCTCCACCTAGTTGACATTTGGACCCGTCAAAGAACATAGTCATCTGATAGGTGGTGTCGTCGGAGGAAAGCGCAGCGATAGACTCGTCAGGGAATTCACACTGTGAAGGTTGAGTGTCAGGAAGAGGGGCATCGGCTAGTTGATCAGCGATGGTTTGCCCCTTGATAGATCTCTGCTGGATGAATTCGAGATCGAACTCAGCAAGCAGCATGAGCCACCGAGCCATACGTTGATTCTGATATGGCTTGGAGTGCATATATTTGAGAGGGTCGGTGTGGGTGATGACAAAGGTTTTGTGACTAAGAAGATAGTGGCGAAGCTTAGTAGCAGCAAAGACTAACGCCAAACAGAGTTTCTCGATATGGGTATACCGAGTTTCATAGTCGACCAGTGTGTGGCTGATATAATAAACGGCTTGCTCACGGTGATGCTCGTCTCGGTGCGCGATCATGGCACCTAACGAATGGTGAGTGGCTGAGATATAAAGGTAGAAGGGTTGGTCATCTTTAGGTGGAATGAGAACTGGTGGAGAGACCAGATAGCGTTTTAAGGCTTCAAAAGCCTCTTGACAGTCCTTATCCCATGTAAAAATGACGTCCTTCTTAAGGAGATGATGAAAGGGTTGGCAGCGGTCAGAAAGCTGCGAGATGAAACGGCGAATGGACTGGAGCTTGCCTTGCAAACTGCGAAGCTGCTTGAGATTGGTCGGGGGAGCCATTTCGAGGATAACGCGAATCTTGGCGGGATCTATCTCGATGCCACGGAAGGAAATGATGAAGCCGAGAAGCTTGCCAGAGAGGACCCCAAAAATACATTTCTTGGGGTTAAGACGGACATTGTACTGAAGAAGACGAGAAAAGATGATGTTGAGAATGGTCAGATGGTCGCGGTGAAATTTGGATTTGCCGAGAAGGTCATCCACATAGTCCTCCATGATTTTGTGGAGGAGATCATGGAAAATGTAGGTCATGGCACGCTGATAAGTGGCGCCTGCGTTCTTCAAGCCAAAAGGCATGACTCGATAGTAGAAAGTTCCCCATGGGGTGATGAAAGTAGTCTTGTGCTGATCTTCCGAAGCGATCAGGATTTGATTGTATCCTGAAAACCCGTCCATAAGAGATAGCATCTCATGGCCGGCCGTAAGATCAACAAGCTGGTCGATGTTAGGAAGAGGAAAGTCATCTTTAGGACAGGCTAGATTAAGGTCACGATAGTCTGTGCAGATCCGAATCCCCCCAATTGCCTTGGTGACTGGGACGATGTTAGAGACCCACTGTGGATAATCGATAGGCTGGATGAAGGAGACAGAAAGGAGACGCTGAAGCTCCTCCTTGACAAGGAGGGCAATGCGAGGATGCATCTTTTGAAGCTTTTGCCTGACAGGCTTAGCCTCTAGTTTGGTGACAATGTTATGGGTAACGATGGTGGGGTCGATGCCAGGCATATCACTGTAAGTCCAGGCAAAGGCCTTGCTATGGTCGGAGAGGAACTGGGTATAGTCAAGCTGCTCCTGAGCGTCTAAAGATTGGCCAATCTTTAAGACATGAGGAACATCAGAAGAAGGAAGGTTGATGTCAATGGTTGATTCATTTAACATAACCTGGGTCTCAGAAGGGAGGGAGCGCTGGATGAAAGAATCATCAG
Source organism: Torreya grandis (assembly GCA_037957365.1). NCBI lineage: Eukaryota > Viridiplantae > Streptophyta > Pinopsida > Cupressales > Taxaceae > Torreya > Torreya grandis. Next base: position 416,009 of record JARHVA010002878.1, on the reverse strand, counting down.
CGCCCATGTAGGAAAGAATGGCGTCATCGTCAATGCAGTGAATAGTGTGAATGGTTGCCGACTCATCTTCGATCATGGTGGGAAGAATGAGAGGGAGAGACTTGGATACCCCATTGAGCTGATAAGTCAAGGGGTCCAGGCGAATGGTGTTTATGATATAAAAAACTAGGAGGAATGGAAACCACTGACTCCGTAGGTGAAGGTGGCGAAATAGGCGAGTGTGGAGGAGATTGGTCAAGGATTGGTTCAGGATAAAGGTCTACAGGGTCTTGAGTGGGGTCGTGATATCCCAGACCATACCGTTTCTTGGCGTCGTCATCATTGAGCGGTTGGATAGGCTGATGGGAGCCCTGCTCATAGCGTCCAAAACCAAAACCCTTCCATGCACACCTGTAAAGGTAAGTATGTGCAAAGGCGAGGTTGCCAAGAAATGAGAAATCTGATGTGAAAGGTTGAGGTGAAGAAAGAGGATTACCGTCAGTAGGAGCTTGATTAAGCCCTCCATAGACGAGGTTGGTGCGGAGGTGAGGGGGACCATAAGGTATGATCATCCCAATTCGATGGTCGTAGCTGGGGCTATGATGAAGGCGTCCATACTCTTGCAGAGTTTGGAACATGTCTTAAGCCAACAAGCGATACTCTCCCAATGAAAGTCTTTGAAAGACGTCTTCCATGGGATCTGTGGTTGTCGCTTGAAGGGGAGGTGTAAGGGCGACCGCCTGTTGCGAACTGGTTGAAACTTCCGTGGATGGAGGCGGTGCCGAAGTTGATGGCTTGATAGGAATGAGGACATCGTTTGGACGGTAGGTGGTATTGCAGGTTTTGAAAGGCGAAGGGTCAGCAGGAATGGTGTGGACTTGTTCGTCATGCTCAAACTTCACACAACGGTGCAGGGTGGAGGGGACACAGGCCATGGCGCAGATCCAGGGTCGGCCCAGCAAGATGTTGTATTGGAACTCTCCTTCGATGATGTAGAAGAGCTCCGGGACTGTGCGTGGACCAACGCGGATATGAAGGATAACTGTACCAATGGTCGTGGCAGTAGTGTCGTTGAAAGAGCGTAAGATCGCGTCAGTTTTGGAGACGCAATTCTTGGGAAGAGCCAACTGATCAAAGGCATGAGTGGAGATGATGTTGATGCTAGCGCCCCCATTGATCATAACGCGTTTAATGCGTGTCCGATCGATGTAGGCAGTGATGAAGAGGGCGGCGTCCTGATCTTCCGTGTTGGATGTAGGAATCTCAGAGTCGCTGAATGTTATGGAGGCAACAGGGGCTAAGGAGTGGACAAGGGCAGCAAGTGGTTGAGGATCCTCAGGTTGGACCTCCGCTGCCTGCAGGGCTTGGATGAGGGCCTGACGATGTTGAGGTGAGGTTTGGACGAGATCATAGAGGGACATCTTCACAGGCGTCTGGTGAAGTTGTTTCAACATGGAGTCGTGGATTGGTCCAGAAGAAGAAGAAGGAGAGGAAGGTTGAGGCGCGCCAAGGATAGAAATCTTAGGCTTAGGCGGTTGAGGTGGATTGACAAAAGGGTAGGTCCAAGGAATGGCGGCTTTTTCTTTCGCCTTATCCTTTTGTGACCTAGTGGTGATGTGAATGGCATTGATTTCAAAGATGGGAGGTGAAGATGATGTAGGGGTTGTAACCGGTTGATGAGATGTGGATGGGTTTGAAGAGGTTGAAGGGTTGTGAGAAGGAGTCGGGGGGCGGTCGAAAGTGTCCTCAAAGAGAAGAGTGTCTTTCTCCAGATAACGGCGAATGACAGCCTTGAGGGCACAGCAAGTCTCAGTGTCATGTCCTGGTGTACGATGATATAAACAAATCTTCGTGTCGTCGAACCAGGAAGGTTTAGACCCGAGAGGTTGAAAGGGCTTGATGGGTGGAAGAGTTATGCTAGAAGTTTGCAAAAGTCGTTGCAAGATCAAAGAGTATGAGCCCACTAAAGGGTCCATGTTCATCGATGTATGCGATGTCGGTGACTTTTGCTTGGGCAAAATGGGAGGAGGTTTTCGTACCACCTTTTGGGTTGATGGTGCGATGACAGGCGGAGACGGTACACTCTTCGTGAGAGGTATCGCCCTTTTGGGAGAGGGTAGGCTAGCGGTAGGTAAAGGAAGCAAAGGAGGCAACCGGTTTTGGTTAGAGGTTGAAGTGGGAAGGACTCTGGTTAAGGTTGAAGGATGCGGGCCCAAAATGGAGGGCAATGGTGACGGAAGAGGAGGCGTTCGCCTCTGTGGTTTGACAGTCTTTTGAGATTTAGATTGAAGACTACGATTAGTTGAAGTTTGGGTTAAGTCCACCTTTACTTGTGGATGAGTGAGGTTGGAGACGGGGCGAACGCCAAGTGATTTGATAGGTTTAGGCGGGATAGATGAGGGTTTTGGTTTTGATGAGGTTGATGGAGATGTAGACGGTTTGGAAGTGGAGATCGGATTTTTGTTGATAGTCTTAGAAGGTTCTGCCATGGGAGGATTAGCAGCATGAGATGAGAGGGCCCGGGCTTGTTGAAGAGCTGTGAGGCGGTCCCACAATCCCTGATGTTCCATTTTCCTAGAAGGGAGAAGTTCGAGTCTCTCCACTAGTCGGGAAAATGGCTGAGAAGATGCGGGATGAGGTTTAGGCTCTTGAGAAGATGCCAATGGTTGTGGGACTGAAGGTGGGACGGATGTAGTAGTCTCGGGCTCAAAACACGATGAAGTTGTGACAGGTTCATGTTTGGTTGGAGATGAAGGAGAGATAGGTTCTTCTCTGGGTGGAGAAGAAACTGGTGAATGAAGCTCCTCAAGCGGGTAAAGGACAGGGATGATAGTGCCCTCCACTTGTGGCCGAGGAGTAGGAAAGGTTGGGTCCTCTATGGGCAGCAAGAAGGAAGATGGTGAAACTGGCGGTGCTGGTAAGGTCGAGGCATCCTCCAAAATGAGAGAAGTTGAGGGAGAACTAGCCAGAGAAAGAGGTTCGTCCACATGTGATGGACTGATGGATGAACTCACCTCTTGGGGTTGGTTGGAAATGAGGGGCAAGACTGTATTGACTGTTCGAATATTATGTTCATGGGTATTGTCAGTCAAGGTCTGGATGTTGTTTTGGGTTGGTGGATGATTAGGGAATGGTTGTTTGAAGATATCGATACCCTAATTAGGAGGGGCGTTAGGATTGTCGAGGATGAGGTCACCCTTTTCCAACATGTCTTGAACTATGTTTTTAAGGGTTTTATAGTTGCCCGTGTCATGACCTTTAACACGGTGGTAGTGGCAGAAGTCATTCTCCCTATACCACGCAGGGATGGCGCGTGAGGGATCAAATTGTGGTGGAGGTCAGATCTGAGGGAGATTGATGGCCCCTTGTTTGACGAGTTTTTCTAGCACAGACGCGTAAGATTCTCTAAGTGGAGTAAACTGTCGTTGTATGTATCTCTGCTGAAATTGACGAGTGGCGCTCATGGACGTGGATGGTTCAGGTTGATTAGTTGAAGGCGAAGAAGAGGAAGATCTAACAACCACAGCATTTGCTGAAGCTTTAGATTTAAGATTGGATGAGGAGGGCTTAGAAGAAGGGTCATTGGTTTTGGAGTTGGGATTCTTACTCCGCAACTTGACTTTATTCTCCTCAACGGCACGTAATTCAAGTTTACGAGCCATCGTGAAGGCCTCGTCAAAAGTGCGGAAGGTTTGAACCCTCAAGGTAGAAGAAATATGTTTAGCACAGGCTTGAGAGAAAAGTTCAATAAGCTCAGGCTGAGGTAAAGAAAATGAAAGTTGATTGATAAGGCTCCTCCACCGAGCGACAAAATCAGCAATAGATTCATCCTCGAACTGGCGAATAGAATAGAGGTCTGTGATAGAGACCTTCTTGGTGATATTGATGGAGAAATGATCGAGGAAGAGCTGGGCCAACTGAGTGAATGTAAGGATGGAATGGCTGGGAAGAGAGCTGTACCAGTCAAGTGCAGCACCCGAGAGAGACGTGGGAAACGTGCGTAAGAGTAACGCATCGTCGTGGGCGATAAGGTAACAGGCATGTCTGAATGCCCATAAATGTTGTTGTGGGTCTTCCTTACTCTGAAAATGAGAAAACTTAGGAAGTTCCCACTGGTTGGGATATGGTCTGATGGGGACGGAAGGATGGATGGGCTCGTTACAGATTTGTTCGTACGAGAGAGTGTTGCGTGAGCCGGTAATAGAGGTCTCTAGGTTGGACATTTTATCCATCAGCATCTTGATAATATCTACTGACGGATTGGCGGATGTAGCACCTCCTAGATTGTGAGGCGCTTGAAAGAGGCTGGAAGAGGTATATGACGTAGTCGGTTGTACCAATAAGGGCACAACGTACGGATGACTAGTCGTAGGGACGGAAGAAGTGACTAAAGATGGTTGGATGGAAGATATGGGTAGGTTTGATGTTGTCATGGGAGGTTGGTTAGAGGTAACATGGGCTAACGGATGGGTAGCCACCCTAGTGTTGATAGGAGTAAGAGTGGGCGGAATAGAGACGACCAGGTTTTGAAAGGGGGTAGAAAGTGGTTGAGTAGACTGAGATTGATTGGGGGCCGAAACCCCGGTGAAAGTGGGCCCAACAACGGAAGGAGAGGCCACACTTGGATGGTTGGTGAAAGGTTGGTCATTGGTTGAGGCAACAGCCTGGGTGTCTAAGGGTTGGACTACAGACGTTGTTGATACGACCGCAGTTGCGAGGAGAGAAGTCAGCATTCCATAAATTGGATTGCCAAAGGGGTCTCGCGTTTGGCTATTCGCGAGATAGTGTTGCAGGGCTTTAGTATTGAGGTCCAAGAATCGTGTGAAGTCTTGGTCCCCTTCTGGAATAATAGGCGTTTGGGGCGGAGATGGTCTAGTAGGAGTTCTTTCAGTTTCTGAGTTGAACTCCATTGTAGGGTTGGTTGTAGGCGGGGTAGACGGAAGAGGATGATGCCTCGCGTGATCGACTAGAGCCTTGGCTTGGCTACGAGTCAGAACCATTCAAGGCAAGGGAGAACGTCCTCACAAGCTCAAACAAGTAGATAAGAACCAAAAAGATGAAGACACAAGCAGATTCTGAAACTCTAGAAATAAAATTTTAGGATTATAGTGGCTTATGCCTTAGAATGTGTGTGTAGAGAAAGATTGGCTGAAAAATGGGTCCTAGAAGAAGCAGTCTATGGATGGTTTCGGGTTTTGTTATGGTGCTCAAGAAGTCTGTGTTAGGGTCTGGTACGTGGCCTGGTGCTAAGGAGCAAGCTCCCCTCACTTCACGATTCCAGTGGTTAGCTGGTTTCGCTTAGCCAAAATATACCTCGCCTAGAGATTATACTCCGCCAGAGAACGGAGTGGGTTTCCCCCTTGGTGATGAAATCCAAGTAGGGTCACCGGGACGGGTAAGGTATCCGCTGGGGGATGAAATCCCAGTCGGGCCTTGTCTCAGGTAAGTTAAAATGTTTGTTTTGTGCAGGTGGTTTGGTCGTGTAACATGAAGTGATCTAGATTAATTCAATATGCGATTTAATTACTATGTGTGGTCTAAGGGATGCAGGCAAACAAAAATGAATGCAGAGTGTTTTAATGTCCAAGTCGAAATGTTTGTTCGTATGAAGACGAATGGAGAAAGAGTCGAAGAGTATGAGTTTAGCTAGTCTAGAAGTGCAAGAAAGAAATGTTCATTTTAGTTCTGCTTATGATGTTGTTTAAGAAGAGACGAAAGGAGGCGAAAAGGAAGAAACCTAATACACCTAAATGAACGAAAGAAAGAAAGAACCTGAGGAGGATCTAGGGTCCCACCGGGCGTGCCAGAATGTTTCTATGCAAAATTGCTTTCTACATTCAAAAGAGAAATAAGAAACTAAAAGATGGTTAAGGCTAGAAGTACCTGATAAAGTCGTGCGCACCGAAATCAGACATTGAAAGATTCTCCTCCTTGGCTGTGGAGGAATGACACCTGCGAAAAAGAGACTGGACAAAAAATGTTAGTCAAAGATATGGTGGGTTGTCAGGCGAACGCCCGATCCCGGAAGTACAAAGACTCCCTAGAAGGATATCAACCCACTGATAAAAAAGAGTAGAAAATTGGATGAAAGTATATGATAATGACAGAAATAAATGACAGAAAAATAAAAGGCGTACCTGATAAGCGGCACTGTTCTGCACAGTCGCCGGCGTCGGTCTCTGTGGTGCCGGCGTCGGTCAAGGAAGGTGCCGACGTCGGTTAAGGTGCCGTCGTCGGTCGGGGTAGTGACCGGCGTCGGTAGGGGCTGGTTCTGGGAAGGTCTGGACAGGGTCAGGACAGCGCTAAAAAGAATCGGGACTGCGCTAAACAGAGTCGGGATAGGGCTGAACAGAGTCGGGACAGGGTCTGATAAGGTCAGGGTAGGGTTTGAGAGAGTCTGAAGGAGTCGGGACAGGATCTGAGAGAGTCTAGGGGAGTCGGGACAGGATTGAACAGAGTCGGGACAGGGTTGAACAGAGTCGGGACAGAGGCAGAGATAACAGACTGATAAATAATAACTAAAAAAGAAATGAAATAAACAGAATGATACTTACCTGGTAGAAGTCGCGATGGAAGCCATGGTGTGCAGATTAGTTGATGTCGTTTGTGTTGATGATTGCTCGGAGTTCGCAGGTTGACAGAGGAATGCAGGTTGGTCAGTGTTTCTGAATAGCGTTCGGGGATCTCTTCCTTCAAATCGCTGGCAGAGGTTGATGAAGGCGGGGGACGGGGACGGTTCCAGAAACGGTTCGTCAACCGTTTCGGGAAACCGAATGGTAACTGATAACGGACCAGGGGAAGGTGACCGGCGTCGGCAGGATTGCCGACGTCGGCCGATAGGTGACCGACGTCGGCGACATCAGTCGGGTAAAGACCGACGTCGGCAGATGCATAATGGGTATAGAGTCTAGTTTTAGCTCTGTGTTCATCTTTACATGCTGCCAGGGTCAAGGTTGGTGAAACAAGCGATCGACAAGGGTTCAATAGGCGAAGAAGAATAAGACGGGGAAGGACCAGGGGAGTCGACACGATTTCGGTGTCTACATAACCTTATAAAAAAGTTAACCTTTAACCTATCAATCTATGATGATAACCTCAACTATCAATGGTCACCTTGACCACTGATGGTCACCTTGACTGTCGATGGCCAAGTTTCTACCACCTAAACACTTAAACTCCAACTCACCTACAATTTATTTTTTCATTTTTAGTTTTCTATTCTACGTGTAGATTAATACATGTTGAAAATATATATAAACCACTTTGAACCTCTTGTGAAAATATTATTGCACCTCTCCTTCCTTTATATAAGAAAAGGAGAGGAGAAGGTGAAAAAGGGGAATCAGGATCAATAATCATCATTAGAGCTTCTTGGGAAAAAGATCAGAGCTTATTGTGCAAGTATTCATCTAGCTTCTAGAATACCTACTCTATGACTTCTTCAAACCATAAAATATCAAGTGTAAACTAAGTATATTATTCTTGTTTTAAGTTTTAATTATTTAGTTTCAATAGTTTTGTAACTCCATACATTACCTATTCTACCTGAACACCCTCTAACCATTCTCAACCACCTGAGTACCAAACCTTTACCCTTGATACCTCAAAGGCTCTCTCTTTCCCTCACAACCATTAAAAAACCTCCAACAACCTACAAAACTTTTTTATAACCAACCCATAACCTATTCTGGCTGGAGCTAATAACCTATCCAAACCCAATATAACCATTGATGGTCACCCTAACCACCGATGATCACCCTAACCATCGATGATCATTGTATATATAACTTCTACCTAAAACAACAAGATAATACCACCTCTAAACTTTAACAAAAACCCTATTTTCTTGACCTTTGTCACTACACAAAACATAAATAATACCTTGACCACACTTGAACCTACTTTTGATAGTTTAGAATTTATCTTTAATGTTATTTTGTTAACATAAGCATTTATTTTGAAATGTATTTATTTCCTTTGCTTAAGTACTTTCATTTATGTTATGTAACCTCTTTTATCAAGAACTTTATCAACATCAACGTGTCTTAAAAGGTGGATTGATAGCCTTTAAGGAAGTCATGTACTTCTTGGATCTAGCTTACTAGGCAATCTACCCTCCTACCCAACTAATCAACCATTTATTTGAGTGATTTCTTATCTACATGTCATTCTTCCCAAGACAAAGAGGAGTATCTACAACCATCTGGATCATAGAGCACAAACCAAATCTAGGTTCTACTAACCTTACCCTTTTTTCAATTTTTACTTTTTATTTTTAAAGAAATAAAAGCAAAATTTTGGTGAAACATTCTAGCATTCTTGGTGGGACCCTTGAAAATTTACTTGGGTTTTCTTTTATTTGCATCCCTTTGCTCTTCTCCCTATTCTATCCTCATAAACAAAACTAAATTTTCTTTTGGGTTTAAAATAAATTGCATTCATTAGTTTCTTGTAAGTTTAGCTCACTTTGTTAAATTAAATCAAACTAATTCAATTGTAGTATCACTTGTATCACACACACAAACCAAACCACCTACATCAATCAAACATCAAAATAACTTGAATAAGGCCTAACTGGGATTTCATCACTTAGTGGTCACCTTACCTTTCTCAATAATCTTACTTAGAGGTCATTACCAATGGGAGAACTAACTCAACTCTCTAGTTGAGTATAAACTTTAAAAATCAATATATACTGGCTAAGCACTCTACATCCTTATCTCTATGGTGTGTGAAGTGAGGGGGTAGGCCCCAATACCAAGCCACATATTGATTTCCAATATAGATCATTTTGAGAGCCTAAACACAACCTGGAACTAGCCATAGACTTATTTTATATTACCCACTCTACAAGCCAAATTGAGTCACACAATTCAAGCTTAAGGTATAAGCCACAAGAGAGACAAAAAAAATCCTAGGATTTGACGTACTTTAGTGTGTGTTTTATCTTATTGACCTTTTTCTTGTCTTCTCTTTGTTTAAGTTGTGTGGAGTTTATCCCCTTTGAATTTTTTTCCTTTTCCACCATCTTGCCTTCATCCACCTCATATCCATCGCCTTCATTCAATGGGTAATCACCCTATATTTTCTCTAGGAGATCCTAACTTTGTTAAACTCCTTGAAGACTACCCTCTTGCCTTAGAGTGTTATATTGCATCAAGAGCCTCTTATTCCCCTAACATTACCTAAAACAAACCTAACCTTACCTACCATCAACCCAAACTTAACTATGAGCAACCCAACCTCACCCACAATTAACCCAACCTTACCTAACATTAACCTAATCTCCCCTATAACCAACCTAATCTCACCTAAAACCAACCGAACCTTTCCTAAAATCAATTAAACCTCAACTATAACTAATTAACAACCTTTAAACAACCACTTGATCATCACCTCAACCAACAAATAACCTTTTAACCCTTATTTGACCCTTGTCATAACCCACCTCAACTATTTCATCCTCATTAATCTTTGAGTTACCTATCCCAACCATCGTATCAATTACCTCAACTACATCAAACTTTTAGTTAACTACCTGAACCATCATATCAATCACCTATTCCCCCTTTATGGAAACCTTCTTTATCTCAAAACCAAGATTTGGTCTATCCCCCTAGTCATACCACCCACAACTATCAACCCAACAACTATCAAACCAACAACTATCAAACCAACCACTATCAACCTACTTTATCAACCTTATCAAATCAAACCAATAATCATCCAACCAAAAAATATCAAATACAATTTTTTGACCAATCAATATTATCACCCTTAACAACATTATCAAACCTATAAATACAACCTAACTTACCCACCTTTTTAACCTTATCAACCTTATCAACCCCATCAAATCTAACCAATAACTATCAACCTACCATATTAAACCAACCAAAATTATTAAACCACCCAACCATATCAAACCTACCCACCATATCAACCATGTTAAATCCATCAAATAACTCAACCTTACCCAATCTCTCAAAAAAACCTACCTTATTTACCTTATCAAACCAAGCAAACTTTTTGAATCCACCAATCTTATTAAACCAACCAACCTCACCAAATCATACCAATAACTATCAAAAAAAAATTTCCAACCCACCAACATTATCAAGCATACCCAACTCATCAAATCACTTAAACTTATTAAATCAACCAAACTTATTTAGCCAACCAACTTTATCACACCAACCAATTAGGTCACAACCTCAAGAGCCATTGGTGCATCTTTTTACTAGGTAGTATACCTTACTGGGGGAATCATATGCCTCAATCCTTGACAAGATCTTAGAGGCTTCTATCATTAGACTTACTCCAAACAAACCCATCAATCATTCTCTTCCAAAGACCATTTGGTTTATAGAGAATGAGTTTTGTGCTTATCATCATATAAATGGACATGTGGTAGATAGATGTGGGTCTTTTAAGATGCTTATCTTAAACCTTATTGATCAAATAGAGGTTTCAAAGGATATTCTCTATTTTCCCCACAACCTAGCCTTGAATATCATCAGGCAATCCATCATTGAACCACTTTCTATACCCATTATTGTACAAGCCCATAAAAAAAGCCTTCAACACAATGAGGTCCCTTCATTAGATTTGGTCCTTAGTAAACCTATAAATAAGGAAACCATAATTAAAACCCTAACCAATCCACTTGGTGACCAAGTAACACCTTCTTAGATTTCCTTTAAAACCATAATTAAGGAAATCAAACCACCTTTTCCACTCCCCCTTTTAGTGGACCAATCTCAAATCAACCTACCTCTGCCACTCTCTTAAAAAGTGCAATCACTCCCAACAACCATATCTATTCCACCTACCCTTTTAGTGGATATAATAAGAGCTACCTTACCCTTTCCAGTTCCTATTTTAGTGGAGCAAACATCAAACCAACCCAACCTACCTCTTTCACCTCCTATTTTTGTGGAGCCAATCCAAAACACCTCAACTATAACTAATCCAACCTCACCTCAAATCAATCCAACCCTAACCTTAACTAAAACCAAACCCATTCAATTCCTCTATATTATGCTCATTTTCACATATTTGATGACATTGTCTTTGATTCCATTCCCTTTTATATATGGTTAAATCTTTGTCACCTTACGTTACCAAACAAACCAAACAAATAAGCAAACCCAACCAAAAAACTAAATCAACCACCCATCCAATCTCTCCCAACCAATCAAACCAACCTATAAATAAAACAAATCGACCAAAATCAACCCATGTTTTGATCCAACCAAAACCAACATATCTATCAACCCAAACCAACATCAACCCTTCATTCAAGATTTCTTGAATCTCAGCTACCCTTTTATCCAAGCTACCCACACTTCACCTAAGCTCCCTCATTGGGACAACCTAACACTCTTATCTAACCCACCTTTATTCCATGATGGAATTCTTAACATCATTTCTAGACCCCAACCCTATGTAAATCTAACTCAACCCTACCCAAATCTGACCCAACAATGTTTCCCTCACCATAACACCATAAGGGAGATCCCATCTGAACCACCACCTAAAATGTGAACTCCAAACTAACAACTAATAACTAACAAACCTTAGGAGGAAAATGAGGTCATCTTCATCCTTCTTAAACCCTATTTAATAACCAATGTGTTTACCTATGAATCTTTTCCCAATTTAACATTCATGGAAAGTGCATTTGTTGAAATTCTCCCTCCAAAATCTTTGACCAAACAATAACCCAAACATTAACCACTAACCAAACTGAACCTTCAAATTTTGCTTACCAACATTAGCCAATAATAAAACCAACCCTTGACACTTATGCCTTAACCTAAACCTAGCCTAACACCAAACTAACCTTAAAATTAAACAAACCTTGACCTTGATAAACCTATCATAAATAACCCAAAACAACCTAAACCTAAACCATAACCAACCACCATTAAGCCTAAAATCCAACTCAAAGCCTAACTATCATCACCTAACTAACCTTGCCTCTTGCTTTGTTAACCATCCATTGAAGAAGCAAAATGGGGAGTTCTCCCTCTATGAGGCTTTGTCCATTTATCAACTCAAAACTTTTCCTTAAGAAAATGACCAAACCTACCCTTGGTATTTTTCTTGCCTCGACCTACACCTAACCATGACCTTAACCAAACCTTTTACCTCAAACCAAAGCAAACCTTCAAATTTAACCATTATGTTTAGGCCTCTTTTAGTATTTAAGCCTCATTACCCTACTTTTTTTCTAACTACCTAATCAACATAGCAACACAATCCTACCTAACCAAACCAAATACCAATCAAAATTGCAATCCAACTAATGCCTACCAACTATCACCTAACTAACCTTTCCTTTTACCTTTGTCAATCCAATACCCTTTAATACATCTAATTATGTGTGAAAAATTAACTAGGGGACATCTTCACCCTTGATTGGCTCAAACCATTTGCACAAGTATGGATTTGGGGCATGTTAAAACCTAACCCTCTAAATTCTTTTGCATTCATGTCATGTTCATTTGTTAAACCAAGTCTTAGTCATCTTGTGTCTAACTTAATCTCATCCCTCATTTTCAATCACCTTTATCTCCTTATTTTAAAGACAACCAATTAAAATAGAATCATGTGATTATCCATCACAACCTTAGCCTAATACTAAGCATGGGTATCACGACTCTACCTATGGCATGATTTTTATGGTACTTTCTAACATTTATAAGATGGATCCCCATGGTCATTGTCACTTAAAATTATTTTACCCATCATCAACCTTTTTGTGCAATGGTTTTTCCTCTATAAAGGAAAGCCTTCAAGCCTATATAGACTTGTCCATGTCTAAACTAGCATGAAATTAATTTGGGATACCAAATATCACTTGGGTCAAATCTCTATCATGTAAACTGCTCTTCTGAAGGATAACTGCCCAAAACTACCAAACATTACTTAAAAAGGTAGACTACTCCCTCAAAGGATATCTATCTCATATAAACAAATCCAAGGCTTAGACCACTCCCTTAAAGGATGGCTAAACCAAACATTTTTTAAGTAAGAAATCACTTGGAATCTTCTTTCATCGATCAACTTCCCAAAACCATCAACTTAAAGCAATCAAATAACCTCAAGTCAAGAGTAAAAAACAAATCAATCCCAAAGAAAACTTCCATTAGCTTTCACACAGTGTTAGTAGACTTCCCACATCGATTAGTCAAACCCAAAATTAGAACATGGACTTGTCTATAATGGTTCCTTGGTCACCTACAGAAGGGGAAAGCCATCCCCACAAGAAGGTTATACTACCATCCATTCACCTATTTCATTTATCTCTCCTTATACCCTCTAAAAATCAAGGGATTTTGAGCTTACTTGACACTATTTGATCAAGTTACTACTTTTAACCAACAAACTAACACCAATGCAATGCATGAAAGGGGTTTTTATTCATAAGCCCACCCATATTGTCATTTTGATTTTTTCCACTCGAATCATTTAGCCTCTTCCTTCTACTTTTATGACTACTTGAAAAGACATGTGTTTCCCATCCTTGAGTTATTGATAACCCAATCACCAACTTTACACCCTTTTACCAATAACTGGGTCACCTTTTTACCAAACCAAGTGGTACATCAAATTGAAAAACCAATTTAAACACCACCTAAGAAAACTTTTTCAAACCAACAACATTTCCTAAACCAACCCATTGGAGATCCCATTCTCCACCAACCATACCATTACCATTGGAGATTACATTCTCCACCAATCAACTAACCATTATCAACCTACCTTGTTAACCTTATCTGACCCAACCCAAACCAACTGTTGGAGATCACCTATTCTCCAACCAACCTAACTGACCATTGGAGACCACCTTTTCTCCAACCAATCCAACCAACTATTAGAGATAACCTTTTCTCCAACCATCAAAACTACCACTACCCATTGGATATCCCATTCTCTGCCAACCATACCACTACCATTAGAGATTAAATTCTCCATCGATCAACCAACCACATAACCTCACCATTGGTTTATTTTGGCCTAACTATTGCATGCTTTGTGATGACCTTGCCTTGGTCTTTTTGATCGCACTGATAACCCTTACCATGTTGACCAATTTTTTGAAATTATGCTACTTTATGCACACCAAACCCATTTTTGTCTTCTCAAGATCACTTCCTACCTTAGATACCCACAAAATAACATACCTTACCTAGGTAACTTGCATTTATGAGTGTTCCCAACTGCCATACCTAAATGCAATCATGCAGTCCACTTGTTGCTTATCCTTATAGCATCGACCTTAATATTTTTACCAACTATGGAAACCTAGTCAATATGTGATCTTGGATATCACACTTTTGTAGCACTTTATGCACATATTTGTGCTTCAATACCCCACCTATCACCCACCTTTTATCATCACTTCACCACTGATCAAACTCACACCCAATTATATTTTACCTGATCACTTCCCATTTTGAGGGGGAACACCTCTTCCCATGCTCAAGGTAACCAACCCTTTGAGCCACACTCTATTTTTGTTTTGCCATTTGCTAATTCAAACTATATAATAAAAAGGGGTAAAATATAAACACTATAAAATCACACATAATGGTTCTAGTTATCAAACTAACCCCTTGGACCCCTTAGGGACCAACCTTGACCTTTCAACCATAAACTAAAGTCAAATTTATTAACCTTTGGACCAGCTTAACCTTTAACCTATCAACCATTGATGATCACCTTGACCGTCGATGGTTAGGTTTTCATTGCCTAAACACTTAAACTCCATCTCACCTATAGTTTATTTTTATGTTTAGTTGTCTATTCCACATGAGGATTAATGGATGTTGATGATAAAAATAAAAAACCACTTTGAACCTCTTGTTAACATATTGTTGTACCTCTCCTTGTTATAAAAAGAGGAAAGGGGGATCGAGATCAACAATCATCATGAGAACTTTTTGGGAAAAAGATTAGAGCTTATTGTAAAGGAATTCTTCTAGCTTCTTGTGTCCCAACTCCAAGACTTCTTCAATCCATCAACTATCAACCACAAGCTAAGTATATTATTCTTATTTTAAGTTTTAGTTATTTAGTTTTAATAGTTCTATAACTTCATACATTACCTATTCTACTCGAATGCCCTCTAACCATTCTCAACCACCTAAGTACCAAACATTTACCTTTGATACCTTTGAGGCTCTCTCTTGCCCTCAAAACCTGTAACCAACCTCCAAAAACCTAAAAAACCTTTTTGTAACCAACCCATAACCTATTTTGGTTGGAGCCAATAACTTGTCTAATCTAATAGTAATCACTAATGGTAACCTTAATCATTAATGGTCACCCTAACTACCAATGGTTACTATGTAGATCACTTCTACCTAAAACAACAAGATCATACCACCTCTCTACCTCAACCCAAACCCTATTTTCTTGACCTCTATCACTACACAGATAAAAAACAATATCCTAACCACATCTGAACCTACTTTTGATAGTTTAACATTTATCTTTAATGTTATTTTATTAAAATAATCATTTCTCTTGAAAAGTATTTATTTCCTTTGCTTAAGTACTTTCATTTATGTTATGCAACCTCTTTTATCAGCATTAACTTGTCTTAACAGGTGGATTGATAGCCTCCAAAGAAGTCATGTACTTTTTGGATCTATCTTGATAGGCAATCCACCCTCCTACCCAACTAATCAACCATTTATTTGAGTTCTTTCTTATCTATAAGTCATTCTTCCCAAGACAAAGAGGATTATCTAATATTATCTAGATCATGGATTACAAACCAAATCTAGGTTCTACTAACCTTACCCTTATTTCAAGTTTTACTCTTTTTTTTAAGGAAATAAAAGCAAAATTTTGGTGAAAAAAGTAGTATAGGTGATAAGCTATCAAAGACTATTCTAGGGAGTTAGCCCTTAAATTTATAGGTTTACCTATGCTATAGGAAACCCATAGGCCTAGAGGTAATCCATGTTTCACTCAATTTGGAGAAATATTGAGCTACCTCTCCAAGGGTACAAAATTGAGTGACAATAATTTTGGTACGGTCGATAGGACTATTATCTCAAGCATCTCTTGTCAAGGTGAATGCTGGTCTTAACAACATCATAACTACATATGTGTGTTTTACTAAGCATTTGGTGAGTCCACTAAAGGTAATATCTAGTTGTAAACCAAATTTTTTTATTCCTTTTCTTCATGCTTCATGTTCCTTACTATTTTAACTACTAGTAGAGGTAACTATCTTATAAATCCACTCCCTCAACCTAAAATTCCTCTTGAAGTTTAATATCCTGAGCCTATCTTGACATTTGAAGAGAAAGAATATTTTTATAGTTAAGAAAATCAAGAGAGTGAAGAGGAATTTGAGGACAACATGGCTAGGCAACATGCTTTCCAAGCCTTCAATACTAAAAATCATATACACCTTAATGCCTATGATGATATACCTCCCAATGCTAACAAGAGTATTCCAAATTTTAATGGGAAAGGTCCTATCACCCCAAGTGAGCATATTAGGGACATTTCTAACTTTTGTAATTTCCATAATATCACTGAAGTTAATATTATAGTCATATTACTTGCCATGTCTCTTAGGGGAAAATCCCTTGATTGGTATAGAACATTTTTGGGAGGATGTATCACCACTTAGGATGAGTTTGGAGAGTTGTTGACTCAAATATTTGAAGATAAAAGTGATCACACATCAGTCATTCATCAACTAAATGTGATTTAAAGAGGTCCTAAAGAAACTATACATGAATTTAATGAGGGGTTTCAAAGAACATGGTATAGGCTACCACCTCCCATGAGACCCCCTATAAATTTTATTTTCCTAACATACCTAAGAGCTATTGGGACTGATATACTTGTGATGTTGTAGTCCATAGGTGGGTACACTTTACCTGAAGCCTATGACATAGCCAATAGAGCTGAGAATGGTTTAATCTAAGATGGTAAGCTTAATCCAAAAATGTTTATGCCTATTAAATGTAACATGTCTATTACTAATACAAGTCTTTCTCTAATCCCAAGTTCAAATGACAAGTCCAGAGCTACCCTAAAGAAGTCAAAAGATACCATTGATTGGGAGGCAAGAACTAAGGCCTTAGAAGCTCAAGTTAGGGAACTTAATCTATAATATATAGCCCACAAAAATATCTACTTCTATCTTACATAATAAAATATATTCCCACCTCAAAAATATGGTCAAGGAAGGGGACAAGGTCAAACTAACTTCAATTGGCCACCTAATGCTTATAATCCAAACTCTACTCCAAATGCAAGATCCATGGATCTAGTCCATAGTAACTTAGTTCAAGGAGAAGAGTGACAACCTCAAGGATAGTATATGAATGCCAATGACGGTGAAGGATAATATTTGGTAACTCAAGGAGGACCTACTCCTTAATTAATAATAAAATATGATAAATTCATGCAAGTAGAAATAAATGAAGGATGGTAGCCTCAAGGAGTGAGCCTTGTAAACTTTCAAGTAGAAGATACACTTATCCTAAATCATAGTAATTCAATTGCAACCAACACAAGGTTAAAGATAATATCCTTGGGAGATGTTAAAGAAGTGAATACAAGTCTAAACAATCCTCCTTCAAGGTAATAAGGTTTGAATGCAATTGTGTTAGACCCTATAAGTCCTGAACCTCTTCAAAATTAGAATATGGGGAAGGTGAATCAAAGTACTCCATTGAATCAAGCTCAAGGCACTTCATTAAATATAGTAATGTAATAAAAAGTGAGTATTTATTCTTTAAAAATCATTGATTCCTTTAAGAATTATAAGATTAATATATCTCTTTGTGAGGTATTTCACATGATTGGTAAAAAAGAACTACTTCAAGAGCATTTGCCCCAAATCCATATCAATCCTCAACCATCAAGACATTTTGGTGTAGCCATCACTAATGATCCTACTCACATAGTTGAACCCTCCACCAAATCTAAAAATCCCTGACCTTTCCTTTCTCACTCTCATTATGG
The DNA here is from genome assembly GCA_037957365.1 of Torreya grandis. Lineage (NCBI taxonomy): Eukaryota > Viridiplantae > Streptophyta > Pinopsida > Cupressales > Taxaceae > Torreya > Torreya grandis. The sequence continues at coordinate 398,024 of JARHVA010002878.1, read as the reverse complement.
GAGATAAGCTTATTCACAATTACATTATGGATAGTGGGGCAAGTACTTCAGTTATGCCCAAGCTAGTTATAAATAAGTTGGGATTGAAATATGAGACATATAACAAGGGAGTATTTAAACTTAATTTTACACCATAAAAGTCATTAGGGATCTATTTCTAACTTTTTTTGCTTTTCCACATTTAGAAGAGAATAAGAAACTAAGATAAAATGGTCAGGGGTTTGTACGTACCCAGATGAAGTTTGCACACCATTATCCAGATGTTGTAGGGACTCCTCTTTGGCTATGGAGGATGACACTTGTAGAAGAAAGACTTAAATAAAGAGGTTGTTAGATAGATAGGTGGTAGATTGCCAAGCAAAGCTTGATCCCAAAAGTGTAAAGACTTCCTGAAGGGGTGACAGTCTACTGATTGATAAAAAGTAGAATGTTGCTGGAATAAGAAATGATAAAAGATTGCAAAGAAATGCAAATAAATGCATACCTGTATGTGGAAATTTGTCTTCCACAGTCATCGACATCGGTTAGTATGCTGACATCAGTTGGTTAATGTCGCTAGCATTGGTTATCTGCCGATGTCAATAGGGGAAATGGGTTTGGTGGCCGACGTCAGTTGGGGCAATGGGGCTTTGGATGAGCTTCAGGTCTGTCTGTAATCAGTCAGAATGGTCTAGGAGGTTTGTGGGCGTTTGATGGCTTGTGCTGGGTTTTGTAGAGTAGAGAGTATGACTGAAAAGGGGATCAGACAGAGGATAGGGGTGAAAAAGGAGAAAAGGATGAGGGAAGGCTTTTCAGCCTTTTCGGGAAGAACAGGTCGGGTTGTGTCAACAGAGCTTGGAAATAGGTAGTGGGATGATTGCAAATATATTTAAAAGAGATAGAAATATAAAAAACTAGTATAAATAATTAGCTGTGGATGGAGAGGTAGAAGTGCAGGAGCTGTTTCCATTGTGGCTGATTCAGGAGATGTCTTGCAACCTTCAATCCAATTTGGAATGACTAATGCAAAATACCTAAGCCTAGAGAGTGATGTTGAGATGCTGATACCTATAAGAAGTCAAGGAGCGAGAGAGCCTAGAACTTGGAGCCAAAGAATTCATGTTTATGGGGGGGAAACAGTGGTCGAATTATAGTTTTAAAGAAATTGGTGTTAGCGATACTGCCGGCATCGACCGATACTGACCGACATCAGCAGCTAAAGAATGGAAAAAGAGGCTAAAATTAGCCTTTTACCTATTCTTCCAACTGCCAAGTCTAATTGCCATTTGGAAAATGGTTAAATGGTGGATTAAGTAAGCATGAGAGGGTTGAAATAGGTCATAGGGTGATGGGAGGCATCCAAGGAGAGGTATCCAAGGTGGGGTGAGGTGTCATGGGTGATGTGTCAAGGGTGTTATTAATTTAAAATAGTTAATTTATTTTAAATTAATAATTGTGTGGTTTTTGGAATGTTTGGAAGTGAACCAAGGGGACCAAGGGGGAGTCGACCAAGGGGTAGACACTTTTTCGATGTCTACATTTGCCCCTTTTTGTCTTGTTGGTTGTTCTGATGAACTACAAGACAAAAATAAGAGTAAATTGCCTTAGGTATGGGATAAGGTCATTTTTGTCCTGTTGGTTGTTTTGATGAACTACAAGATAAAAATAGGAGTTGATTGCCCTGATTATGGGATGAGGTATTCCCCCTCAAAGCAAGAGTTGAGGGAAGGGAACCTGGAATCAGGTGCTGATTTGATAGATAGTGGATGGAAATGGTGAAGGCTTGAGTGTGAATGTTGTAAAGGGTGGGATTGCACGTATACCACTCCACGTGATAGGTAGGTCAAATTGTCACAAGTTAGGGTCAAAGAGTGCCAAAATCAAAATAACTAAGCCCCAACATTTAGTCATAGCTGATTGGGTTATTTAATCCCAGCTGTAGCTCCAATAGTCATCGTGTTCCAAGTATCTTGGGCTCAGGAAGTGCTCTTGGAAAACACAAAAAAGTCACAAGTAGTGGGGATCAACTTGCTCGCGATCCAATACTTGTGAGGGTTGAAAGATGGGTTGCAGACAATTTTGCTAACCATTTGTGAAGTAGCTTATATGCAACCAAAACAACTAAGGCAAAGTTGTCTTGAAAGTGGTCAGGGTTAGAGGAGATAGTTGTGATCTCCAAGGTCTGTGGTCAAGGTAAAAGGGATCTCAAGTGTGCCCCAAGAGGAGGCTATGAGAACTGGTGATTGTGGACATGATTTTGGGCATTTTGAAGGGGATGGAGGATTTAATGATGCTGATGTCAGTTATAAAATTAATGTTGATGGCTAAAAAGAGGCCAACATCAGTGGTAACCAATCAATGTTGACATCCTAGGGCACACCTCTGCCGACATCGGCGGACTGCCAAATTTGACAAAATCAGATTGGCAGCCCACCAAAAGTCATTTGTGACATTTGACCAAGTGAAAAAGGGAGCTCTAGATTTGAGTGAGTGAAAGTTACTTAGAGTGAACGGTATAATAGTGTGAGGTGTCAGAGTGTGATTGGTGGAGAGAGGGAGTGAGTTAGAGCGTGATTGGAGGTTGCAGAGGCAATTGTGGGCCAGTGAGAGTGCATGGAGAAACTGAGGTAGAAGAGATGGTAGAGGGCAGAGAAGGCCCTGCGAGAGGACCACCACCCGTGGCACCTATCATACCACCATGGCGGCGATAATGGGATGAGGTAGGAAGTGTATTTTGAGTTTTTGGTTTGGTTTTTAATTTGATTGGTTTTTGGAATTTTTAGTGTTTTTAGCTTAATATTGAGGGGGAGGGGTAGTTAGAAGGATGGGCAGGCTAAATAGGCCTCTTTAGGTAGGTTTAGGAGGGTTTGGGTATGATAACTGATGTTGATGGCTATTTGGTCAGAAAAGATGTTGAAAATTGTCAAGTTAAAGGGTCGAAGCCATGTCAAGGGCTTCCTCGATGTTGGGATAGGCATATGAGTATAGGAAGATGGTCAAATGGGTAGATGAATGGGTGAATGGCTGAGCTAACCTCAGGAGACCCCATGTCAACTGAGTGCTGCCTATATAGCCCCAGTCGTTAAGGGCCTCAGGCCAATGTAGTTCTCCCAAAAGGGAAGAAGAGTCAAAGAGGTTGGTAGTTGTTTGTTAACGTGGGTTCTATGTGCATTGGTTGGATACAGGTGAGGTAGATGCTGATGTTGCAAGATCATCTCCTACCATTACTGACATAGATGCGCCAGCACATCACTGGAGGGGAGTGGACCCATATGACTATAGTGGGATTAGGTAGGCTACAACGATACTGTCAAGTGGCTAGGGATGTCAGTCTCATGGTGGCATTATTTGAGTAGTGGGATCACACCACCAACACCTTTCATTTGCCCACTGGCGAGTTGACTATGATGGTGGAGGATGTGTACCAGATTTTGTAGCTACTAATACATAAAGCAGACTTGTATGCATGCTCAAGAGAGGTGCATGATATTCAAATGGTTACACTATTTGGAGAGCATGTGGCTAAGGTGAGGTACCACTCAGCCAGTTTTGCATATGAGCCATTGTATGCTGCTGACAAGGATGCACATCAACTGGCCATCCTAATGATGATCAGCATCATAGTTTATGCACTGCCAGATGTAGAGGGAGGCACATTTCTAGTTGCTATGACTAGAGTTTTGATAGAGATGTTGGAGATGTAGAAAATGTTTGCTTGGGTGACAGTCTTTTTGGCTTAATTGTACAAAGAGCTCTGGGGTATCAATCGATGGTGATGGTATAGTCTGTGTGTGGGCCACCTCCTACATTGTTGGGCGTATGAACACATTGTGGTCACCTGACCTCTCGGCCTTCTGATTGTGATTTAGGCCAGCTTCAGGGTTGGCTTTAGGTGATGGCATGAGGTCATGGCACAGACTCAGATGGATGGAGTAGTTAGGGACATCGACTACTATAAAGGGGTACTGGAGGCCCTGATCTTAGCAGATATCATCTGGAGACCATACCTAATATATCTAGCTTTCAAAGACCAGGCAGAGCAGCTGGTTGGGGTGCAAAGTTTGAGATGGGTTAGGGGGAGACGAGCCAGTGAGCTCGAGAGGGTGCCAGTGGAGAGAGTGTAGTGCTAGTATGGGCTACTACAAGATGTGTCACCCACCTTCCCACATTATAGGTGGGATGACATTGAGGCACTACTCCCATTGTCAGAGGAGATAGAGGGGCCTAATTTTGAGGAGTTATCGATAGGGCCTGGGATAGTTGATCTAGGGTGCATAGAGGCCTACTCAGCATGGTGGGTAGGAGAGTACATAGGGATTCAGGGAGGACCACAACCTGATCTATAGGTAGTGACCAGGGATAGGGATATAGTGAGGTAGGAGAGGGATGTTGCCAGATAGGAGAGGGACATTTCCATCCAAGAGAGGGATGTAACATGAGGACAAGTGACCATTTTGGAGGGCCAGGTCACTAGACTATAGGGGTAGGTTATAATTTTGATAGGTTAAGTGGCTGCTTTGATAGGGCAGATCACCATTTTGCAAGGGCAGTTAGCTGTGGCCTAGGCACAGGGTTTGGTAGGGGAGGTGTTTGGAGGGTAGGGCCTTATTTAGTGTCCACCACAGTAGTCAACTCAAGAGCTAACTCAACTGGCATCACAGTAGCCAGCACAGCCATAGCCATAGGGTTCAGTTCAGGGCATGGTGTCAGGATTGATGGGTCCACTGCAGACTATGCCTATATCTAGGTACAATAATGCTTTGGACAAGATTGTCTATTTAGGTACAATAATGAGAGGGCTATCAGGGGGTTCCCTTAGATACAATGGTATTTAGATATGAGAGTTGAGGAGAGCCAACAGAGATCTATGTTACATGTGACTACTTTGGGTTCTCACAGATAGTGACGATTAGAGGGTGGAGATGATACAACATCGTCACGGCCACTGCCACCACCACCACAGCCATAGCCTTGAGGCCTTTTGAGGCATTATGTATATACCAGCCTGTGAGCCATTGATGCGAGATGTACTCAATTTTTTGAAAGAGAGAGCCAGATTGCACCATTGTAAACTTTGATGTATAGATATATATGATGAGATTTTGGTTTATTGATGTGTTATGGATGTTTTTAGCATTTCTCATATGTTTTAATGATATATGCTTAATGTGATGATGTTTATGATGTGAATGATTATGCTATGCTGATGATGTTTGATGATTATGATGTGAATAATGTACGTTATGATGATGTTGATGATTATGTCACAACTTTTTCATTATGGTGTAATGATGTACGCCATAACATTGGTTTGTGTCTTGGTTGTTAGTTTCCATGTGTAATGTTTTTCATAGAAACTAATGTGATTGGTGTATGATAATTTTAATGGTTGTTGTTATATGTGATTGTTTGTGATGTGATTGGCAGGTGACGAAGGAATGTGACAAAGGAAATGGCTAAACTAACCTCAGAAGACCCCATGTCAATTGAGTGCTGCCTACATAGCCCCTATGTTAAGGGCCTTAGGCCAATGTATTTCTCCCAAAAAGGGAGGAAGGGTCAAAGTGGTTGATGTGACTGGTTATGAGAATGATTTAGCATGCCCCATATGTCTGATGGGACATGCTTGAAATGATGAGGGGTAGGATGATGCTACAACCTTTTCCATATTATGCAATGGTGTATTTTGTAACATTGGTTAGGGTTTTTCATCCCTAGCAATTGTCCATATTGGGTGATGGATGTATACTAAAAATGAAATGAGTCTATTTATGCGTCAGCAAGTAATGGTTTATGCTTGACATAAATTATGTGGTCGATAGTTTCCATGTGTATTGGTGTACATAGAAACTAGTGTGAATCATCTATGAGTATATTTAGTGGTCTGAAAAGAGGTTTGATTGGTTTAGTGTGGTTGGCAAATGATTTGGTTGAATGTGACCAAAGGTATAGAGGAAGTGAAAGGTAGTGTGCCCTTTCATTGACAAGGACCATAATGATAGCATAGGTAGGGGGTTTGTAGAAACAAAAGCCCCATTCATGCATTACATCATTGACCACTGGTTATGTTAGAGAAGTAATCGAATCACTTTGACATTAAAATGAGATCAAAGTCCCTTGAGTAGGTGATGTGATATGGTAGGATAAGGTAACCCTTTTGAGTAGGGATAACTTTGCCCCTTTTTATAGGAGACCCTGAGAACGACTACAAGTCAAGTCCATAACCTTTTTTTTTGGCAGACTGATCAATGCGGGAAGTCTACATAGAGATGTCATTTTGTTGTGTGGTCATTTGTGAAGTTGATTGATGTGGGAAGCTTCTATGAAAGTGCTATTTGTAGTAAGAGTTTAGTCATAGCCATCCTTCGAGGGAGTGGTCTATATTTTTGCTTTATATGTATTTGAGGGCTTTGAATAACTTTCCTTCGAGGGAGTAGTCTATTAGCTACAACAATGATGATACATCTGTCCTTTGAGGGAGCAATTTGCATTAAGAGTTTATGACCTTTTGATATTTTGTTTGACATCAATTTATTTTTGACAGAATTTAGAGTCATGGACAAGACTATAAAAGTTCAAGGGCTCCCTTTTATTAGGACAAAGCATTCATACTTTATAAAAGGGTCACATAGTGTTTGCTTTAGGGGAACATGGTTGAAAGGAGTGAGGATTAAGAGGATAGGGATTGCTCAAGGGACGAGCTCAAGTTAAATGTCAAGTGAATGAGTACTTGACTAACAGTAGAATAGTCGTAGATGTAAGGCATTAAGAGGCTCAAGTTTTGGTCGGCCTTCGAGAGAAGACAGATGATAAGTCCCTGATCCATACTTATGCGTGATGATGTAAGGTCTGATCCAATTAAGAACAAACTTGCCTCATTTAATTCTTTCCATGTTGGTTACATGTTGATTTTCTTTAAGGATGAGGTCTCTGATGTTGAAATCCCATTCTCACAGATTTTTGTTATAGGCTCGTTTGATATGGTTTTGATAGACATGGAGATGGTTGAGGGCAGAAAGATGATGTTTGTCAAGTAACTCAAGTTGAGCTAAGCAATCTTGATGAAAGTCATCATTAGAAAGAATGTCATGCAAAGAGATGTGCAGAGATGGTATCTGTACTTCAAGAGGTAGGACAACCTCTGTTCTGTACACCAAAGAGAAAGGGGTAGCACCCATAGGGGTTTGGATGCTAGTGCGGTAGGCCCACAAATCGAAGGGAATGTGAATGTGCCAATCCCTTCTAGTGTCATTAACCACTTTCATGAGAATTTTAGTTAAGATTTTGTTGGAAGCCTCAGCCTGCCCATTTGCTTATGGGTAGTAAGGCGAGGAGAAGCTAATTTTGATGTCAAATGAGTCACAAAGTTTTTGGAGAGTTTTGTTTTTGAATGATTGGTCGTTATTGGTGATGATTTTGTGAGGGACACTGAAACAACAAATGATGTGGGTGTTGATGAAGTCAATAATTTTGTCAGCTTTTGTGGAGATGAGAGGAATAGCTTCCACCCATTTAGTGAAGTACTCAGTGGCGGTGATAATGGATTGATGTCGAAGAGACGAATGAGGGTTAATCTTATCGATGAGATCTAAGTCCCATTGTGAAAAAGGCCAAAAATCTTGAGTGACTTGTAAGGCATGGCTAGGGAGGTGAAGCAAGTTAGCATGCTATTGGCACTTGATGTAATGCTGAACATAGTTGCTATAGTCTTGATGAAGAGTGGGCCAATAGTAGCCCAGGCGAAGGATACGCTTGGCAACTGAGTTACCACTGAAGTGTCTGCCACAAATCCCATCGTGGACCTATTTAATGGCATGAGATGCTTTAGTGGAGGTCAAACAGTGAAGAAGGAGGTCGTCAAAACCTCCTTTATAGAGAAGACCCCCTAGCATGGTATATTGAGCTGTGCATTTGATGAAAGCTTGCCATGCATTGCTAGAGAGATTGGGAAGAATGATAGAATGAGCCAAGTAGTCCACAAGTTGTTTATACCAAACATCTCATGGACTAGAGTCAATGGTGTGGATGAGGTTGATATTAGAAGAAATGTATGAAGGCAACGACAGACGATGCACCATGACGTAAATTCTTGATGAAGATGGAATATGTGAGGTGAGAGAAGCCATGGTGTTAGCAAACTTATTAATGGATTACAAAATAGTCTGCAAGAGGTAATGGTCGAAAGAGGCTAGAAGGGTGTAAACACGGTGTTTGTACCTTTGCAAAACTTCATTTTTACAAAGATATGAACCATTGATTTGATTGACAACAAGTTGTAAGTCACCAAAAATGTTGATGGTCTTTATGCTTAAAGAGAGGGCAGTTTGAAGTCCCAAAATTAAGGCTTCGTATTCAGCCATATTGTTGGTACATTCAAAGTCAAGCTTAAAAGATAGGGGTATGGGCTCACCCTCATGTGGGATGAGGATGAACCCCACACCCCCACCGAGTTGACACTTGGAGTCATCGAAGAACATTGTCATTTGATAGAATGTGTCATCGGTCGAAAGTGTGGCGATGGATTCATCGGGGAACTCACACTGAGAAGGTTGATTGTTTGGTAGAGGGGCATCTGCCAGTTGGTCAGTGATTGTTTGCCCCTTAAAGGATTTCTATTGGATGAATTCTAAATCAAACTCAGCCAGAAGCATGAGCTAATGAGCCATACGCTGGTTTTGGTATGGCTTAGAATGCATGTATTTGAGGGGGTCAGTGTGAGTGATGACAAAGGTTTTATGATTGAGAAGATAATGATGAAGCTTGGTAGTAGCAAAGACTAATGCCAAGTAGAGTTTCTTGGTATGAGTATACCAAGTTTCATAGTGTACTAGTGTTCAGTTGATGTAGTAGACTACTTGCTCATGGTATTGCTCATCTTGGTGCACGATCATGGCACCTAACGAATGGTTGGTTACTGAGATGTAAAGGTAGAAGGGTTGGTCATCTTTAGGTGGAGTGAGGATTGGTGGAGAGACTAGATAGCATTTGAGCACTTCAAAGGCCTCTTGACAATTCTTATCCCACTTAAAGGAGATGTCCTTCTTGAGGAGATGATGAAAGGGTTGACATCAGTCAGAGAGCTGTGAGATGAAGTGACAGATGAATTGGAGCTTCCCTTGTAGATTGCAAAGTTGCTTGAGATTGGTCAGAGGTGGCATCTCAAGTATAGCCTAGATTTTAGCGGGATCTATCTCAATGCCATAGAGAGAAATGATGAAACCCAAGAGCTTTCCTGAGAGGACCCCAAAGACACATTTCTTGGGGTTAAGGCAGACATTATATTGAAGAAGGTGAGTGAAGATGATCTTGAGGATGGTTAAATGGTTGCGATGAAGCTTGGACTTGCCTAGTAGGTCATCCACATAGTCCTCCATGATTTTGTGGAGGAGATCGTGAAAAATGTAAGTCATGGCACGTTGATATGTGGTACCTGCATTCTTTAGGCCAAAAGGCATGACCCTATAGCAAAAAGTCCCCCATGGGGTGATGAAGGTAGTCTTGTGCTGATCTTTTGATGTAATTAGGATTTGATTATATCCTAAAAACCCATCCATGAGTGATAGCATCTCATGACTGGCCATGAGATCAATAAGTTGGTTAATGTTGGGAAGAGGAAAATCATCTTTGGGGTAGGCCAAGTTGAGGTTATGATAGTCAGTGTAGATTCAGATCCCCCTAGTTGCTTTGGTGATAGGGATGATGTTAGACACCCATTGTGGATAATCAATGGGCTAGATGAAAGAGACAGAGAGAAGATGCTGAAGCTCCTCTTTGACAAGGAGCGTAACTCGAGGATGCATCTTTTAAAGCTTTTGCCTAACAAGCTTAACCTCTAGGTTTATGACGATATTATGAGTGGCAATGTTAGGGTTGATGCCAGACATGTCACTGTAGGTCTAGGTAAAGGCCTTGTTATGGGTTAAAATAAAATTGGTGTAGTCGATCTACTCCTGGGTATCCAAAGCTTGACCAATATTTAAGACGTGAGGAACATCAGAAGATGGAAGGTTAATGTCAATGGTTGATTCATTTAACATAACCTACATTTTAGAAGGGAGGGAGCATTGAATGAAAGAGTCATCGGCACCCATGTAGGTGAGAATGGCATCATTGTCTACGCAGTGGACAATGTTAATGGTTGCTGACTCATCGTCTATCATGTTGGGATAAATGAGAGGGAGAGACCTAGATACCCCACTTAGTTGATAGGTTAGGGGTTCCAAGCGGATGGTGTTTATGCCAAAAAAACAAAACTAGGAGGGATGGAGACCACCGACTCCGTAGGTGAAGAGGGGAGAATAGGTGAGCTTGGAGGAGATTGGTCTATGGTGGGTTTGGGATAGAGGTTTGCAAAAGCCTCGGTGGGTTCTTGGAAACCCAGACCATATCATTTATTGGCATTGTCATCATTGGGTGGTTTGATGGGCTGATGGGAGCCTTGTTCATAGCACCCAAAGCCAAAACCCTTCCATGCACACCTATAAAGGTAGGTATGAGCAAAGGTGGGGTTGCCAAGAAAGGAGAAGTCAGATGTGAATGGTTGAGGTGAGGAGAGAGGATTCCCATCAGTAGGAGCTCGATCTAGCCCCCCATAAATGAGATTGGTTTAAAGGTTAGGAGGACCATAAGGGATGACCATTCTAATTTGATGGTCATAGTTAGGACTATGATGAAGCTGTCCATATGCTTGTAGAGTCTGGAACATGTCTAAGGTAAGTAAGCAATATTCCCCAAGTGAAAGTCATTGGAAGATATCTTCCATGGGGTCCTTGGTTGTTGCTTAAGGAGTGGGTGTGAGGGTTACCATCGTTTGCGTGCTGGTCAAAGCTTCTGTCGATGGAGGAAATGTTTGAATTGGTGTCTTGAGAGGAATGAGAATGTCATTTGGTCGATAGGTTGTGTTGCAAGTCTTGAAAGGGGAGGGGTCAGCGGGAATGACATGGACTTGCCTATCGTGTTTAAATTTGACAAAACAGTACAGTGTAAAAGGGACGCAAGCCATGGCACGGATCCAGGGTCGTCCTAGTAGCATATTGTACTGGAACTCTCCTTTGATGATGTAGAAAAGCTCTGGCACTGTGCGTAGGCCAACATGAATATGGAGGATGACAGTGCCAATGGTGGTAGCAGTGGTGTCATTAAAGGATCGAAGGATTGTGTTAGTTTTTTGATACGTAATTCTTAGGGAGGGCTAATTAATCAAAGGCATGGGTAGAAATGATATTAATGCTGGTGTCCCTATCAATCATAACTCACTTAATGTGGGTTTGATCAATGTAGGCTGTGATGAAAAGAGCAACATCCTAATCTTCCAAGTTAGAGGTAGGAATTTTAGAATTGCTAAAAGTAATAGAGGCAACGAGGAATAATGAATGGACTAGGGTAGCGAGTGGTTAGGGGTCTTTGAACTGGACCTTTGCTACTTGTAAGGCTCTGATTAGAGCTTGACGATGTTGGGGTGAGCTTTGGATGAGGTCATACAAGGTCATCTTCATAGGCATTTGGTGAAGCTATTTTAACATAGAGTCATGGATTGCCCTTGAAGAAGAGAGTTGGGATGCATCCAAAATATTTTTTTTGGGTTTTGGTGGTTGAGGTGGCTTGACAAAAGGGTAGGTCTAAGGAATAACAACTTTTTCTTTTCCCTTATCCTTTTGTGACCTAGTGGTTACGTGGATGGCATTAATTTTGAAGAGAGGGGTGAAAGAGGTGAAGGGACCATATTCTGTTGATGAGATGCTGATGAAGGTGAAGAGGCTTGGGAGGCATGGGATCGTGTTGGAGGTCTATCGATAGTGTCCTCAAGGAGAAGGGTGTCTTTTTCCATGTATTGGTGAATGACAACCTTGAGGGCATAGTAATTCTTGGTATCATGTCCCGGTGTGTGATGATATAGAAAAATTTTAGTATCATCGAACTAGGAAGGTTTTGACCCAAGAGGTTGGAATGGTTTGATAGGCAGAAGGGTTATGCTAGAGGTTTACAAAAGTTGGCACAATATCAAAGCATATGAACCCACTAAAGGGTCCGTGCTTGTTGATGCATGAGGTGTTGATGAATTTTGCTTGGGAGGTGTTGAAGGAGGCTTCTGTACCACCTTTTGGGTTGGTGGTATGGCCACGTGTGTAGACGACACTTTTTTTGCGAGAGGTGCTGAATTTTTTAGAGGTGGTAGGCTTGTGGTAGGTAAAAGAAGTAGTGGAGGTAACTTGTTTTGGTTAGGGGTTGGAGTAGGGAGCACTCCCATTAAAGTAGAAGGATGAGGGCCCAAAATCAAGGGCAATGATGATGGTGGAGGAGGAGTTCACTGCAATGGTTTAGCAGTCTTCTTTGGTTTGGTTTAAGGACTACTATTGGGTGAGGCAAGGTTCAAGTCTACCTTCACTTGCGGGTGAGTGAGGTTAGTGACGGGGTGAACACCGAGTGATTTGGTTGGTTTTGATGTGGTGGGTTTTTGTGAGGGTTTAGGTCTTGATGTGGATGGTTGAGGTTTTGAAGTTTTAGAAGTAGAAGTCTGGTCTATGTTGAGGGATTTTGTCACAAGAGGGTCGACAACACCAAATGAGATGGGATGGGCAGGATGAGGAGCTTTGAGTTGCTCCCATAATGCCTGATGTTCCAATTTCCTCGATTGGAGAAGTCCTAGTTTCTCTACCAATCAAGAGAATGGTTGGGACGATGTCAGCTGGGGCTTTGGTCCTTCAGAAGATGTGGATGGTTACAAGTTCAAAAATGTGTTAGGTGTAGCAATCTTGGACCCAAGGCATGAGGGAGTCATAACTGGATCATCTTTGGTCGAAGAAGGTGGAGAGACATGTTCTTCTCTTGGTGGAGAAAGAATTAGAGAATGTGGCTCCTCAAGAGGGTAGAGGGTAGGGATGATTGTGCCTTCTACTTATGGCTGAGGAGTAGGAAGGGTAGGGTCCTCCATTGGTAGCAGGAAAGATGAAGGTGAGGCTGGTGGTGCTGGTATAGCAAGGCATCCTCCAATATAAGGGAAGTCAATGGAGAACTAACAGGAGAAGAGGGTTCATCCACATGTGATGGACTAATCGATTGACTAACCTCTTGGGACTGTGAGAGAGGCTGGTCAGGCATGAGAGGTGAGATCGTGTTGACTGTGTGTATATTATGTTCTTGGGAGTCATCAACCATGGTATGCACATTGTTTTGGCTAGGATGGGTAGGAAAGGGTTGTTTAAAGATGTCTATGCTTTGATTGGGTGGTGCATTTGGGTTGTCCAAGACAACGTCACCTTTATCTAGCATGTCTTGAATAATGTTCTTGAGAGTCTTACAATTGCCCATGTCATGGCCTTTGACATGATGGTAGTTGCAGAAGTCATTCTCCCTATACCACGCAAGGATGGTGTGCAAGGGATCAAATTGAGGAGGTAGTCAAATTTGGAGGAGATTGAGGACTCCCTATTTAACAAGTTTATCCAACACTGATGCGTAAGATTCTCTTAGTGGAGTATATTGATGCTACACATATCTTTGTTGGAATTGTTGCGTGATACTTTGGGATGTGGAAGGTTCGGGCTAGTTGGTTATTGTTGAAGATGATGGTCTAATGACTATAGCATTTACTGATGCCTTAGATTTAGAATTAGAAGAATAAGGTTTAGAGGAAGAGTCATTGGACTTGGTGTTGGGGTTTTTACTCCACAATTTGACTTTGTTTTCCTTGATGGTAGGTAGTTCAAGCTTCCTAGCCATCATGAAGGCTTCGTCAAAGGTGCAGAACATTTGGACCTGCAAGGTAGAGGAAATATGTTTGGCACATGCTTGGGAAAAGAGTTTGATGAGCTCGGGTTGAGGCAAAGAAAAGGAGAGTTGGTTGATTAAGCCTCTCCAATGAGCAACAAAATTGGCTATGGATTCATCGTCAAATTGTCTGATAGAGTACAGGTCTGTGATGGAGACCTTTTTGGTGATATTGATTGAAAAGTGGTTAAGGAAAAGTTGAGCCAACTAGGTGAATGTTAAAAGAGAGTGTCTGGTGAGAGAGCTATACTAGTCGAGGGCAGCACCAGAAAATGACATAGGGAATGTGCATAGTAGTAACACATCATCATGTGTGATCAGGTAACAAGCATGTCTGAATGCTCGCAGATGCTGCTGTGGGTCTTCTTTACTCTAGAAGTGAGTAAACTTAGGAAGTTCCCATTGATTGGGATACAGTTGGATTGGGATGGAGGGATGGATGGGTTCATTACAAATTTGGTCATATGAAAGGATATTTCTTGAGCCTGAAATTGAGGTCTCAAGATTAGACATTTTGTCCATCAGCATTTTGATTAGATCAGTTGATGGATTTGTGGGTGGGGTGCCCCCTAGGTTGTAAGGCACTTGGAAGGTGCTAGAAGGGGTGTATGATGTAGTCAGTTGCGCTTGTATAAGTGCAACATATTGATAATTAGTCATAGGGACAAATGTGGAGGCCAAGGGTGGTTGTGTCGTGAAGGTAGAAGGCACGACTAGGCTTGATGCTGCTAGAGGTGGTTGGATAGTGGCAACACTAGCCAATGGATGAGTAGCCACCCTGGTGTTGATGGGGGCAAGGGTAGGTGGGATGGAGACAACTAGATTTTGGAAAGGGGTAGAGCTTTGTTGAATAGTCTACGGTTGATGGGGGGCTGAAACCTCAATGGAAGTGGGCCCAGAGATAGAAGGAGAAGCCACACTTAGAAGATTAGTCATGGGCTGGTTATTAGTCGAGGTGATGGCCTGGGTGTTTATGGGTTGGATTACAGACACCATTGATATGGCTGCTGTCTCAACTAAAGAGGTTGGCATCCCATAAATTGGGTTGCCTAAAGAGTCTCATGTTTGACTTCGTGCAAGATAGTGTTGAAGGGCCCTGACATTGAGGTCAAGGAACCTTTCAAAGTCTTGGTCCCCTTTGAGGACAATGGGAGGCTGAGTTGGGGTCGGTTGGGTAGGAGTTCATTCGGTCTCTGAATGATACTCCATTAGAGGATTGGTTATGGAAGGCAAAGGAGGGAGTGGTTGTTGCCTTGCATGGTCAACAAGAGTCTTGGTTTGACTACGTGTCAAAACCATTCAAGGCAAGAGGTTCAAGTTCTAGAAACTGTGTTTTTTAGTCTCAAAAAACTAGAATGGGTGTTGGACAGCAAGAAAGTCAAGTTTTAAGCCTGCTATTTTGGAAGAAGGATTTTGAGAGTGACTAACGTCGGTAGAAAAACTAATGCCGGTGAAAAAAAGTTGCTGACGTTAGTGGAAAAATTGATGTCGATGATTGGGTGTTTCCAAAAACTCAGAAATTGAAAGTTTTTGGAAGAAATAAGAAGGTCTGAGTTGTTTTCAGATCTCAGAATACGACCTCACCAACTCAAAAAACTAGATACAGATAGAAAAATGGATGAAGACAAGCAGACCCTAAACGTTAACTCCTAGGAATAAATTTTAGAGTCTTGTTGGATTATGCCTTAGAAGAGTGTGTTTAGAAAGTTGGCTTGTAGAACGGGTCCTAGAAGAAGCAGTCTAAGGTTGGTTTTGGGTTAGTTTTGGTGCTTAAGAGTCTGTGTTAGGTTCCGTACGTGGCCTAGTGCTAAGGAGCAAGCTCCCCTCACTTCATGAGCCCAGAGATAAGCTGGGTCGCTTAGCCAGTATATACTTCCCCTAGAGTTTATACTCTGCCAGAGAGCAGAGTGGGCTTTCCCCTTGGTACTGAAGTCCAAGTAGGATTGCCAGGAAGGGTAAGGTATCTACTAGGTGATGAAATCCTAGTCAGACCTTGTCTTAGGTATGTTTTGATGTTTAATTTTTGAAAGTGGTTAGGTTGTGTAACATAAGTGCACTACGATTAATTCATAATGTGGTTTTAAGTTACTAGGTGAGCTAAAAATGCATGCAAGCAGAAATGAAATGCAAAAGATTTTTAAGCCCAAATTGAAATGTGTGTTTGGATGCAAACAAGTGAGAAGAGGTTAAGAGTATGAACTGACTAGTCTTAGATGCAAAAAAGAGAGGAAAAGAAGGATTATTTTTAACTTTGCTGATGGTGTCTTTTAGAAGAGATAGAAGAAAAAGATGCAAGAAGAGACCTAATGCGCCTATATAAAAAATTTGTTTTTAGAAGAAAAAGTATGAACCCAAGGAAGAGTCCTAGGGTCCCACCAGGCGTGCCAGAATGTTTCTAACTTTTTTTGCTTTTCCACATTCAGAAGAGAATAAGAAACTAAGATAAAATGGTCAAGGGTTTGTACGTACCTGGATGAAGTTTGCGCACCATTATCCATACATTGTAGGGACTCCTCTTTGGCTATGTAGGATGACACCTATAGAAGAAAGACTTAAACAAAGAGGTTATTAGATAGATAGGTGGTAGACTTCCAAGCAAAGCTTGATCCTAGAAGTGTAAAGACTTCCTGAAGGGGTGACAGTCTACTGATTGATAAAAAATAGAATGTTGCTAAAATAAGAAATGATAAAAGACTAAACCAAAGAAATAAAAATAAATGTGTACATGTCTATGGTAATCTATCTTCCACAGTTTTCAGCGTTGGTTAGTATGCCGACATCGGTTGGTCAAGGTCGCCAACATCAGTTATCTGCTAACGTCGATAGGGGCAATGGGTTTGGTGGCCAGTGTCAGTCAGTGAAATGGGGCTTTAGATGAGCTTCAGGTTTGTCTGTAGTTAGTTAGAATGGCTTAGGAGGTTTGTGGGGGTTTGATGGCTTGTGATGGGTTTTGTAGAGTAGAGAGTATGACTGAAAAGGGGATCAGACAGAGGATAGGGGTGAAAAAGGAGAATAGGATGAGGGAAGGCTTTTCAGCCTTTCTGAGAAGAATAGGTCGGGTTATGTCAAATGAGCTTAGAAATAGGCAGTGGGATGATTGCACATGTATTTAAAAGAGATAGAAATATAAAAAACCAGTAAAAATACTTAGCTATGGATGGAGAGGCAGAAGTGTAAGAGTTGTTTCTATTGTGGCTGATTTGGGAGATGTCTTGCAACCTTCAATCCAATTTGGAATGACTAATGTAGAATACCTAAGCCTAGAGAGTGCTATTGAGACGCTGATACCTACAAGAAGTCAAGGAGTGAGAGAGCCTAGAACCTTGAGCTAGGGAATTCACGTTCGTGGGGGGTGAAATAGTGGTTGGATTATAGTTTTAAAGAAACTGGCATCGGCAATACCGCCGGCGTCGGCCGATATTGACTGACATCGACGGCTAAAGAATGGGAAAAGAGGCTAAAATTAGCCTTTTACCCATTCTTCCAACTACCAAGTCTAATTGCCATTTGGAAAATGATCGAATGGTGGATTAAGTAAGCATGAGAGGGTTGAAATAGGTCATAAATTGGTCATAGGGTGATGGGAGGCATCCAAGGAGAGGTATCCAAGGTGGGGTGAGGTGTCATGGGTGATGTGTCAAGGGTGTTATTAATTTAAAATAGTTAATTTATTTTAAATTAATAATTGTGTGGGTTAGGAATGTTTGGAAGTGAACCAAGGGGACCAAGGGGGAGTCGACCAAGGGGTAGACACTTTTTCGATGTCTATAGGATCATAAAAAGATTGAAATTTTTCTTGCATAACTATCAAAGTTTTTCAATCCTTTAAGACATAATGATGGTAGATCTGCCTACTCACTTTTTTATTTGCCTATCAAGGGATTTCACCACCAAGATAGGAGGATATCTCTCTTATGATTGGCAATTCTTGACCTTTATAACAAGGTATACATCAAAGGTGACTATTAAAACATATCCATTGGCCAAGTTTCACATTGAGCCATATATAGAATCAAGTTTTAATTTGAATTATATCATCAATTATAAAGAAGAGCATGCTATATATGATGAAACCTTCTTAAAACTTGAAACTATCCTTGATATTTTCCTCGATGAGTATGGTGATGACACTTATGTAAATGATCCATATAATTTCATTGAAGAGACATATCTTGGCACGTACATCATCCATCATGAAGGTGATGAACATTCTAAGGTAAGCCTTGATGATTCTTTCCAACAAGATGCTAAGGGTAAGTACCTTATTCATATGCATGATGATGATTTTCAAATTATGATAGATCATAATAATGGGGAAGACAAAGCATTTATGCATACCCAAGATGAAAGAGTCTATGGATGTGATAGCCATGAAGAAGAAGATGATGTATGGCAGTAGTTCTATGCCACAGTTCAAGAGTTTGAACAACTGAGTAAGCCAACTCCCCTTCCTAAGAAGCATGAACCTGATAGTAAGGTTGTTGATGAACCTTATAAACTTGGAGAGTGTCTTATTAAGAATAATGAGTGTTAAACCATTTTCAAGAAGGCTATAGTAATTAATGAGTGAAATGAAACCAAGGTAGAAAGTTTTGTGATTAAAGAGTAGTCCAATATTCAGTTTAATGTTGAACCACTTTTAGACATGTTTGAGCAACAAGAAGACAAGTTTGATGGTCCTAGAAATCGACTATATCATGGTACAAATAAAAGTGAGGTTTACAAAGGTTTCATGTTTCTAAATAATCAAAATGAATAACATAAAATAGACATCAAGGAGATCAAACAAGTTACAAAGTTAGACAAGCCTCTTAGAAAGCTAGATGAAGTGTTCATGAGAGATCCAAATGATACACTTGTAGTCAATAGGATATCCAATAATAGCAAGTCATTTGAATATATACATAAGCAAGTGTTCATTTCCAAGTATGCATCATATGAAGGTTTGTTTTCATGGAGAAACATTGATGCTAGAAGCATTGTCTTTAACCCTAGTTGAAGCAATGAAAAAGTTATTCTTCACCTCAAGTGTTTTGAGGCCTTGTACAAAGTAGGTTAGGTGTGTGTTTATTTGTCTCTTTGCATGTGTTTTCCTTAAGTTCTTAGAGAGAACAAGTGTGTGTTTTGATTTCTTCCATTATGTGTTTTTTCCTTGTTATGTGTTTGTGGTCTGTCATATCAGTGTCAAATGTAGCATATATGTGACTCCATTTCCAAGGATAGGAGAAGGAAATTGGTACTTAACATAGTAGGCATGTTACAATATAGAAATTGCTAAAATATTGACCAAATTTTACCTTAGGTCAAAGTTGGTCAAACACCCTTGCATATTCAAATTTTCCATAGGGTCCTAGGTTTGAAATATCCACCAAGGTCCTAAATGATCTTAAGACATAGTTTGAGGGTCATTTAATATGTTTTCACCATAGTCACACTTGTATTTTTGTCCTTAGTGTCATTTTATGCCCCTTTTGGGTAATTTTAATGAATTTGTATAGTTTTATCCCAAAGGATAAATGTGTCAAGAACCATTCTAACATATAACTTGTTATAAAATGTTAGATGGTAGTTTTTAAAATTGAAAGTGGTAGGTTAAATGTATAAACAAGAAGATCACTACAAAAAAGGGTTAGTTTTAGGTAGTTTTATAGACTAGTGACTCATTTGGAACATGTGGAGGCTTCAATAAGATGTCATGGCATTCCCATAGGTCATTTTTAGGTTCAAGAATATTTAACAAGCCCAAATTTGAGCAAATTCAGTTTCTTTCTCCTATCACTCTTGTTGACTATTTTGACCATAAGTCAAAATAGGTCAACTCCTTAAGTAAAAAACTTGTATATGGGTCTATTAGAAAGCTATAAAGTGTTTCATATTCCCTTTGATGTGATTTAATGTCTTATTAGCCTTGGTCATAGTTGAAATTAGTCTTTATGTCATTTGATGTCACTTAGGGGTCATTTTATGGGTCATAAATGAAGTGGTATAATTTTATAATAAAGACAAGTGTTATAAAATATCTTAAAATATCCCTCATGTTGGTTCCTATCAGATATGTTAGTTTCTAAATAAAAATATTGTAGGTGTTAATTGAAATCATGAAAACAAGTGAGAAAAGAGGAGTTTTTTGCAATTGTATGGTCCATGAGGAGAATGGAACGTGATAATAGATTTTGGGATGGATATTTAACTTACTTGGACTCATTTAAATTATTGACCAGATTTTTAATGATAAAAAATGGCTAAAAACTATTCTACTCTTCCATTGCTCCATTATGCACATAAAAATGATCAAAAGGTCTTTAGATAGTATGGCTAGTAGGAAGAGTTTTAGGTCAAATGCATTTGGGGGGTGATAGTACACTCAGTCAAATTCACATTCATGTTTGGATTTCAAGGATTGTCTTCCTATACTTTATGAACCATCCTTAATAAGTTGACTACCCATTCTTCATGTTGTTTCCCACACCCTGTAGGTTTTCCTCTTATATGAGTTTATCCGTACAATATAAATGATGAAATTAATTTTAAAAAGAGTGGAAATACTTATATCATGATTATTAGCTTTATTTTCATGTTTTAAAGTGTTTTTATAGGTCAAAAATCATAGGTTATAGACAAGAGCACTTTGCTACGTTGTAAGCTTGTTTTCACCACTTTAAAAGTTTTCATGCCTTGGTGATGGTTTTAAAGGATGGTGATAGGTTTAATTTTATGTCTCTCATGTATTTTAATATAATTAAACATTAAAAATCATCTTCAAATGAGATTACCATGGAGTGGCGGTCAAGAAATATACCATACCGTCAATTTTCTCCATGACTGTCATACATAGTCAATTAAGTGAGTTGTACAAGGTCCTAAACACATTCATGGGGATGTAATAATGGTATTAATGTATAAGACATTATAATGATATGGAAAATCAACTTTAATTTCTCCAAATGGTATATAATCAATTGTGATAACTAGTTCTCCAACATAATCCACTTTCTTACAGATGTTCACTCACTCTCAAATGTGTGAAAGCTTATATAACATCCATGAAAAGGTAATGAAGTGTTATAAGGATATTGAGAATGTTATTTTATTATTGAAAATAAAACCAAGAATTAGTAAATGATATCAAGTGATGTTTAAAAACTATGATGACTATTTCTCACATACACACAGTTTTACAACTCTAATTTGTACCTACAAGTGCCCTAAAGTAGGATAGTTATGTTGAGATGAGGCATATTACTTATTTAAATAACTTAAAGGTGAATAATAATATTTTTATAAAATTTTATAAGGTTTATCATTTATTACAATCCCATACTTCATGTACATTGATCATGTCTCTATCCACTGACTGTATACTGCAAGGTCCACCTACAGGTGGCACACACAGAGATTTGAAGGTGCAATATAAAGATGAAAAAAATGATTTGAAACATTTTTTAGGTATTATTAAGTTGGAATGACTTTTAAAATAATATTTTTATTAATTAACAAGTAATAAAATTTTAGGAGTCACCTCAAGAGAAGAAAATCGTGTTTAGGGATAAGTTTCCCTAAAGCTCCAAAATAGAGCACCAAACACTTTTGTTGATGAAATGTAACACTATAGCATGGAGTCTAGGTGAAGTTGAAGGTATCCATATTGTATCCTTAATAAAGAGGTAGAATAATGTAAAATCTAATGGGCATTTTATTTAAGGAACACTGTATGGAAGGTCCAAAGTTATACTTTTGTTCACTGTGTTCATTTAGTGATTTCTACAGGTTTTGAGCTTTCAAATGTTTTTGCAACCTAAAGTTGTAATGTAGATGAATATTTTCATGATTAAGTGATACTATTGAGTTTAGATGACCATTTTTTCTTCAATAAGCATCATAAAGGGTTTATTTTTAAGATGTTGACATCCATAAGCACCTACAGGTGTCATTGCTTAGAAAACCTTACCAATAACATGAATTTAGATGCTCATAAGTTCATGAAGTTAATTTTGGGGGTAATAAGATTGAAAATATAACATTTTCCATTAGTAATTGCCTCAAAATACTTGTAAAAGGGTATTATATCAATAACATAGAGTATAATTTTTGAAACATACCTACATGAATCCTTCATTTTGCTCTAAAATAGTCAACTATAGCTAATTATAGTTGACAATGACCTAAAGGGTGACTATTATAGGCCTTTGGTCTAACAAATTAATGGTTTAGGTTACACAAGTGAATATTTTATGGTATTTAGGACTTAATTAAGGCCTTGGATCTGTGGCATGAGCTCTAAACATGCAATAAACATCTACAGGTAGGTGAAACACAATCAACACCTTTGCCAAGTCAAATGAAAGGTAAGGAATGAAGGAGTTGTAAAGGACCAAAGTGTGTTATCATGATATAAAAATTATTGAGTATGTTAATCCTATGAAATAATGATCTATTCATGGAAATAGGGGAAGGATAGGTTTCTTTTAAGGCAACACATAGTCCACAATCAAGACCATGCATGCAGTGACATTTTCCACATGTTTGTCGTGGGATTTTGAACATCTAATAGTGCTAAAGGCATGGTAATATATTGGAAATTGGTGAAAAGTGTCCCAAAAACTTGAGATAACCCCTCACATAGAAATTTTTCATAATATAATAGGTGAAGTAACCTTCATTTTATCACAAATAGAGGGTACTCCCCAATGATACAAATATGTAAGTTTAGAGGTCAAATGCTATGAGGATGAGTTGGGAACTTGATGAACCTTGAAATAATATTTGTAAGGATGAGATAGGCATGAAAAACTATGGATAACCAATGTAAAAAGGTTTATAACCAACATGATAATCCAAACTTACAAAGATGTAGTCAAGTCCTTTAGGTCTAAATTAGGCCTAAAGCCCAATTAGAGGGTCAAATTAATTTATAGTTCTAGGAAGACATTCCAAAGCCTTGGAAAATATTTTAAGGAATATATAAGGAGTGTTCAAGCTATTTTAGTGCTAAGGAAACCATAGGGAAACTTAATTTTGGCACAAATCCAATTTAGGCTTGCACAAAACAAAGAAAGGAACTTGAGTAGGCAAGTTTGAGAGCTCACATCTAATTGGAGACTTTGAATGGGAGTGTAAGAACTTGAGAGATATTATAGGAGGTCCCTAGTAAATTTTTAGTGAAAATTTTTGAGGGATTGAATGTCACATCTTCGTGAACAATCTTTAGAGGTAAAAATGGCCAAAAATCCTCTCAAACCCTTGCTAAAGACCTGATTGGGAAAATGATGAATAAGAAGCACCTAAATGAACTAGTTATACTAGGAAATGAATTGGATCTTGTAGAGGACTCTACAAAGCACCTTCCTATCATATTGAGTTGTACCCTACTTATATGAATAGGGCATAAAATTGGTTTCTTTGATAGTTTTATGTGTTGTGCAGGTATGGAAGATTTTAAATAAATTAAAATCACTTGGGGAAGTACTTTTGGACATAATATATCCTATAATACACATTTAATGCTTCACCAAAACTCAAAAGTGTTTTTGCAAGTACCTCCACTTTAGCCAGTCCAAAATGACATATTGAACAAGCTAATGAGAGGATGAAAAATTCAAGTGGGAGGATTTTTAAGGACTACATAAGGAATATAAGAATATGAGGGGTCCTATAAGGTGTTATAAAATCCATTTTATGGATTATATTGGAAAACTAAATACCAAATTTAGTGCCAAGTGTGGAGGGTAAGTGAAATAAGAGTTATCTAGACTCACCCATAAGAATATTGATGATCAAGGATGTAACCAATGCATGTTTGATCATGTATAAATCCCCTCCCTCTTATTTAAATGATCATATCTATCCCTAGTTAGCTGTGGGATGATCTAAAAGGACCAAATGATGAAGGAAATATTTTGAGCAAGCAAAAGGAGTTCTACACCACATTTAAGGAATTTCATGCCTTTGAAGGCCATGTGTCACATAAAGACTTGAATTATATATATAAAACTTCATTATAATGCATGTGTAACTACGTTTCTCAATATGACACATGTCCTAGTGACTCTTGGACTTCATTCTCTTCTCTTTTCTCTCTAATTCTATAATTAGTATCCATTTTGGCTCTTATAGACATATACCACACCATGTATGGTGAAGACATATTGGTTTTGACATTGTAATTTGAATTATATAAATAAATTCAATCTATTTTGAGTTCATATCTCATCTTTTCAAAGTGTGTAAAGATATTTATAGTGAATAGTTAAGAGATATATACCTATCCTTACTTTCTCTCAATCATTCCATGTTTGATGTAAGTGACTTCACTCTAGTAGGTCATATGAAGTGTTGTTAAGTGTATGGATACATACTCAAGTGTAAAATTAGTCCTTATTATTTGTAAACTATCTATGGTTTCACTTACCTTGGATAGTCTTCATGCACATCACCTTCATAGTGAAATATTAATACTAGAGCATTCTAAGACTTTAAACTAGTGTTGTAGGCCTTGTATCTTTATGAAATAAGTATGATAGTATTGGGGAAATACTTATTGTGTATCAAAACCTTAGAATATATTATTTTCATGCAAAATTATATCCATTTTCCCACAAGAAAATAGTTATTTAGGTGATAAGTGATTCAAGGTATAGTCAGGGATCTAGCCCTTAAACCTAGAGGTCTACTTTTTCTATAGGTACTCCCACATATCTTAAAGTATTACCATGTTTCCAAAATATAGAGGAGGATTGAATAACCACCTCCAGGGTAAAATATTTGGTGATAATAGTTTTGGCATGCCTAGTGGGATAGGTCTAAGAGAGTGGAAATATTTTTGGTGTGACTTTCTTCTAATTAGATTTTCAAAGCAAGTAAGATAGATCCAATGGCAAATCTAAATGAGAAATTCTAGTTGTAATCATTCCAAGTATATTTTATTGAATGTTTTTATTAGTACTTGTATCTCATTTAACATATGAGGTTGATATGAATAGCTATGGTGAATATCCCTATCATGAATCTTCCTTTTAGCCTTGATATTAACCACATTACATTCCTCAAAAATCCTATTACAATGGCTAGAAATATTATAGGCCATGGCATCCCTATGGTCCTCCATTTCCCTCTCCATATGGACATCATGATATTGGATTGTCCTATGAGGAAGGCTACCAAGAAACCTATCAAGAAATTCCTCCCTATCAACTCCAACATTACCCTTACCAACCATATCATGATGCCTATAAACCTCAAGAGGATTCATATGAGTCTTGTCATGAAAAATCAAATGGTTTCATAGATTCTAAATCAAGATATCAAGAGGCAAGATGTGAATTCTTATAGACTCAATTATAAAAAGTTGAATCTAGCCTTGATCCCCATCATTACCCTCCTCCTCATCCATTAATCCCATCCTATATCAAATATTTGTTGGCACTCATACCATAGTTGTTATTTTATGAAGATAATTTGAGAACATGGGATGATGAGAATGAGGCACTCCCTAATCATCTCATGGAATGGTTAGGAGGTATTGCCTAAAGATTTATGTAGATGTTGGATATGTTTGAGGATATATAAGGAACTCAATGGGAGATCAAAGAGTAGATGTACTTGGAAAATAAGTGTGCCTAATGCTCAATAAGTAGGCTAAATATATGGGAAGAAAGGGAACCTAAAAATGAATCTGCTGCTATTGGAGAGCCTTAAGGAGGATATTGGCAAAATAGAGCTTCTATTGAAGTAGGTATTTTTCCTTCTAAGTAACCCAAAATATCACTTCCCCATGAGCTTAATAATGAGGTCCTCTTTCATAAATTCAATCACAATATATATACTACATCTCACACTCCATCTCCAATTCATAAACCCCCCATCACACCTCATTCCTCACCTCCAACTCATGAACCTATCCATCAACCTTCCACTTCACCCCTTATTGAGAAAGAACCCATTTTGAGGGAAGAAAATGAAGATGGAGTTAAATTCATATCTACTAAAGAATATGTCATGAGTGACTATGAAGAAGAAATCACCATAGGGACTCCCCTTGGTGAACACAAAGGAAATTCTACCTTCTTGATTGAAGAGAAACATATTGAAGATTCTTTTGTAGTTGTCCATGAGGAATGTAGCAAAGACTTGAAGAGAGTGGTATTTAAAGAAGAATACATATATGATCATGAGGCCATTTATGATTATAACAAACCTAAATTTAAGTGTGATATCAATAATGAAGGTGAACTTCAAGTCATTCCTCAAGAAGCTACAATACTAAAAGAGTCTCATGATACCAAGGTGGAAGAGGTGGTATTTGAGGAACACCCCATACCTTTGCTTGATTTTGAATCACTCTTAGATGTTTTGGAGCATAAATAATATCAACTTGATGACCTTATACATCAAGAAGAGAAGGTTGAAGAGGTGATGGTTATAGATGATAAAGAGAGTAAAAATGATTGGCAACAATAAATAGAACTATTTCAAGAGCTTGAAGAGCTTTGCCAAGTTGAGGGTCAAAGAATTAAGATGTTAGAGAAATATTTTTCTATGGAGGAAAATGAAAAAGATTGGGTAGACTATGTAGAGCTCCTTGATGAGCTTGAAGAACTTGTAGCTAAAAGGAGACCTAATTTTATTGAGATCACCATGAAAACCAAGAAGGTATGTCTTATTTAAAAACCATTAGAGGTTGTATGTGAAGAGTCCTATGAAAATTTTTAGGATATTTGGATGCAATAATAATTAATTTACATAGCTAATCTAGTTTTAGCTACTTTATTTTCATTGAACATCATGCCAATGAAGTTGGCAAACACCATGAAGAAGATGGAGGCATCAATAACAAGGATCAAAAGGCTACATACCTCATTAAATACTTCATTAAATGAAGTAAGATAGGTTTAAAAATTACCCTTTGATCTAATATGAAGTGTTATTTCAATTTAACTTATGTTTGAGTTAGTTATCTTGAGTTTTGTGTGTGTGTTCCATAAGTGCTCATGTAACACAAGTGTGTGTTGACTTAGTTTCTTATCTTGGGTGTTGTTTATTGTTAGTTTTATATTATTTGGTGTGTTATAAAAGGAATTTTTAGTGTCATATACATGTATAGGTGACTCCATATCCCAATGGATAGGAAAAGGCTATTGGTATTAGGCATAACAAGCATACCACCCTTGGGAAATCAATAAGAATGTTGACTATTTTGACCAAAACTCAAAATAGGTCAACCCCATATAGTAAAAATATTTTATATGGGTATATTATAATGTAATAATGTGTTTAATATTCCTTTTGATGTGATTTAATTTCTTATTAGCCTTGGTTATAGTTAAAATTAGTCTTTGTGTCATTTGATGTCACTTAGGGGCCATTTTATGGGTCATAAATGAAGTGGTATAGTTTTATAAGAAATAAAAGTGTTATAAAATATCTTAAAACATACCTAATGTCAATACTTGTTAGATATACCAGTCTCTAACTGAAAATCATGTAGGTGTTAACTAAAATCAAGAAAACAATTGAGAAAAGAGGAGTTTTTTGTAATTATACGACCCATGAGGAGAATGGGACATGGGAATATATTTTTGGATGTATATTAAACTTATTTGGACTTATTTTAACATTTAAAAATATTTTTAATGCTAAAAAATGACTAAAAACCATTCTGCTCTTCCATCACTCCATTATGCACATAAAACTGGTCAATAGGTATTTGGATAGTATGACCAGTATGAAGAGTTCCAGGTTAAATGAATTTTGGGGGTAATATTAAAATTAATAATATTAAAGTTCATGTTTTTATTTAAAGGATTTAATTCCAATACATTATGAACCATCCTTAACAAGTTAACTTTCTATCTCTACATGTTGTTTCCCACACCCTACATATTTTCCTCTAGTATGAGCTTGTTCATATAATCTAGCTAATGAAATTTATTTTACAGAGAGTAGACATACTTATCTCATTATTAAAACCTTTTATTTCATTCTTTAAAGTTTTTTTATAGGTCAAGCATCTTATGTTACAAATAAGAGCATTTTGTTGTGTTGCAGGTAGGTTTTCACCACTTTCAAAGTTTTCATGCCTTGGTGATGGTTTAAAATATGGTGATAGGTTTATTTTTATGTATATAATGTTTTATATTCCACTTAAACATTCAAAATCATCCTAAAATTAGATTACTATGAAGTGGCAGTCAATAAATATACCATATAGTTAATTTGCTCCATGACTGTCATACATAGTCAACTAAGTGAATACAAGGTCCTGAACATGTT
The DNA here is from genome assembly GCA_037957365.1 of Torreya grandis. Taxonomy (NCBI): domain Eukaryota; kingdom Viridiplantae; phylum Streptophyta; class Pinopsida; order Cupressales; family Taxaceae; genus Torreya; species Torreya grandis. Next base: position 370,010 of record JARHVA010002878.1, on the reverse strand, counting down.
CATGGGGATGTAATTATGGTATTAAGATGTGTAAAACATTATCATAACATGAAAAATCCACTTTAAGTTCTCCAAATGGTATATAACTAGTTATGATAACTAGTTCTCCAACATAGTCCACTCTCCTATAGATGTTCACTCACTGTCAAATGTGTGAAAGATTATATAACATTCAAGGAAAGGTAACAAAGTTTTATAAGGATATTTATCACGTTATTACATCAATATAAATCAAACCAAGCATGAGGATATTATCTCAAGTGATGTTTTCAAAATGTGATGACTATTTCTCACATACACACAGTCCTACAACTCTAATCTACACCAACAAGTGCCCTAAATGAGGATAGTTACATTTAGATAAGGCATATTAATTGTTTCAAGACCATAAAGGTGAATAATATAAGTTTTATAAAATTTTATAAGGTTTATAAATTATTATAATCCCATACTTCATGTACATTACTCATGTCTCTATCCATTGACTGTATACTACAAGGTCTACCTATAAGTGGCACACAAAGATCTGAAGGTGAAATATAAAGATGTCAAACATGATTTGAGACATTTTAAGGTCTTAAGAAGTTGGAGGAACTTTTAAAATCATGTTCGGAGTCATTATCAAGTAGGTATATTTGAAGAGTCACCTCAAGAGAAGAAGACTATATTTAGGGACAAGTTTCCTTAAAGCTCCAAAATAGAACAACAAACACTTTTGTTGATGCCATGTAACACTATATCATGGAGTCTAGGTGAAGTTTAATGTATAAATATTATATCCTCCATATAGGGGTATAATTATGCAAAATATAATGGGAGTTTGATGAAAGGAACACAATTATGGAAGCTTCAAAGTTGCACTTTTGTTCACTGTGTTCATTCAATGATTTCTATAGGTTTTGAGCTTTCAAGGGTTTTCACAACCCAAAATTATAATGTAGAGACATATTTTCATGATTGAATTATCCTATTGAGTTGAGATGACCATTTATGTTTTAATAAGCATTATAAATGGTTGATTTTAAATATTTTGAGCTCCATCAAGATCTACAGGTGTCACTGCCTAGAAAACCATACCAATAGCTTGATTGCAGATGCTCATAAGTTAATAAAGTGAATTTTAGGGATAACAAGCCTAAAAATATAATATTTTCCATTGTTAAGTTCCTCCAAAGACTCTAGAAAGTGTTTTAGACAAATAAAATAAAGTTCAATGTTTGAAACATACTTATAGGACTCTTTCATTTTGCTCTAAAATAGTCAACTATAGTTGATTATAGTTGATAGTGACCAAAATGATGACTGTTATAGGTCTTTATCCTAATAAATTCATGGTTTAGGTGATGCAAGTCACTTTGTAATGGTATTTATTACTTTAGTGATACTTTAGAGTAGTGGCACTATCTCTAAACATGCATTAAACACCTAAAGGAAAGTTAAACATAGTCAACACCTCTACCAAGTCAAATGCAAGGTATGAAATGAAGGAGGTTGCAAGTAGCTGAGTGTGTTATCATGATATAAAACTTATTGAAGATGTTATTCATAATATTTTTGGAGAGTTTTAAATTATGTCATGATGATGTCATATAAGTGCCCAAATGAGTGGATGAAGTGCCTTGATAGTTTAAGTGATAATGACAAAGTGTGTAATGTGTTTATCCTAATATGTTTGAAGTATGCTTGATTGATATTCAATTTTGGCTTGGTTATAAATGCTTAGGGATGAGTATGGTGATTTTAACATGTGAAAGGGGTATTATCAAAAGTCAATAATGGATTTATTTCTTGTGTGCATGAGTGGAATTCACCCAGTTCACCATTGTTCTCATCTAGAACTTTTGGGTTTAGTAACAAAAAATTTGAGTAGGTAGGTTGATGACATCACCATTACCATGTGTGGATGAGTTAGAGGGATTTGGTCATATGGTTTTAATCATATTAGTCCCTAGTTTCTATGTACAAAGTCTCAATTCTAGTGATAAAGTGAAAAAAAATATATACAAGTACAAATTTGGGCTCCCAGGTAGTTAGATAGTGTTTTCCCATACTTAACCAAATTTGCATAAGGCAAGAAAGAACCGAGTAAAAAATTTGGTGATGGAATATATTATAAATGTGGATGATTTATGGTAAGTTGATAATATGGTTTTTTTAATATTTTCACCTAGTTGATATGATCAAAATTTTAGGTCTAATTCTGAAGTGTAATAAAAGCTATGCATGTGCAAAGTTGGTCTTTCTAGATAGTTCTTGACATAGTTGGCTCTATAAATAGAAAAATTAGAGTGAGAATTTTAATGTCTTTATATACCACACATATTAGGTTTCTAAAAGCATATTGACACATGGTTTAATTATCCTATTTTAGGAGATCATATGGTCTAAATTTCAAAACATGTGCTTGAGCGAAGTAAAAGATATGGAAGTGCAAAGTTGGCCTTCTAGGTAGATATGCGATAGTCCCCATAGATATTTTTGCACAATGTTAAATATCAAGACCAAATAGAGATATAATTATTCATAGGATTTCATAAATCTATATCTATAGTGTATAGTAAGTCAAAGAGGTCAAAGTGTTTGTTGGTTAATAGAGATAAAGATAAAGCTTCTTCTAAGATCCAACCATGCACATACAATCATACAAGATTGATCTAATAGTGCATGTTGATCAACATGATAAAAAGTGCATGATGTTTAATAGTATAATATATCATAGGGCATGTGATGGTACCAAGTGTCATGATCATGGTGGTTCTGAGTAAGATTTAATGGTAAGTGCTATAAGATAAAGACCTAGCTAATCTGTAGAAATTGACAGTGTGCATTGAGTCAATATTGTAGGATTACTTGAGATGAGGTCAATTATTCAAGGTTTAAAGTTTGGAAGTGGTGAAATATGAGTTAAAGATCAAAATTCATATAATAATATTGATGGTTCATGATTTATATAAAGTAGTGAGGACACAAGATGTGAGTATAGTGTTTGATGTTTAATTGTGACCATTTGAATTCAAATATTTGAATTTAATAAAGGAAAGACCAGTGTCTAGTTTTTTATCAATAAATTTATATCTATGCATAATTTGACCATGGTGTAAAAATAAAATATGTATAGGATTCCAAGGCACATATATAAATATATATTTGAAGATATGGAAGTGTGTATAGTCAACATTATGAAGGTCCAAATTTGACTGTGTTTTGTTATAGAATTAATTTATACCCTTGGAGAGGGTTATTCAAGCTCTCTCCCACTAAGCTACACAATGGGAACAACCTCAGGATTTGGGTATCCTATGATGGGGTTATACCTTTGAAGAAGGTTAGCTTCCTTTTGATGCTCATCTAAAATTAATGCTAAACTAATGCTTCATAGGGAAAAGGGTTAGAAAGATGGTTAAAGGCTCCTAAGAAAGATAAAAGGGTGATGCACCAAAGTTATATAAGTTTGAACATGCACTAGATTAGTAAAAGATAACTATGGCTTACTCAATCTCACAATCTCACTATTTGCATAAATATTTCATAGAAGAGGTTCCAAGTAGAACACTAGTCTAGAACTGTAAGTTAGTTTGAAAACACCTTCAAAGAAGAAAGTAGAAGGACAAAAAAATAAGAAGAATCTCCTTCAAAAATTTACCATACACAAGCATACTAAGCACTGATTAAAGATAAGAGATAGGCAAAGAGTTGATATTATTACTTTAAAAAGTAGTTCTTACAATATTTTGATAGGGTTTAACCATATCAAATGAGCACACTTTTGAAAGAACCTCGATGAGTATCCTTGTCCTAGAAAAGAAAATATTTAATTCCAAGAGTTGAGAACCCCTTCAATGGGATTGAGAATATGATATATAGGGGAAGAGAGAAAGAAAAAAATGATGTGAGAGCATGCGATCATAAAAACAACACCTTATCCTGGGTCATTAATTGAACTTGAGCCACCACTTTTTGATCCTTAGCCAATGAAAGCCTTGCCACCTTTTTGATCAATCAAGACACTACCCATGGCTTGTTGAGTGAGAAAGTCCCCAAAGGATCTGAGGATGCATTGAATTCTCATAGATATAGTTCCCAATGCCAAACCTTTTCTTTGATCCTTCATGCAATCTATCTCTTGATGATAAACCTCATGCTCATGGATCTAAATCTAAATGGATCATGGCTTTTTGATTTTTATGTAGTTGCTTATCGAGACTATAGCCATGCTAAAGGATGAGGACCATTTACATTAATCATATCTCTAATTTATATCCATGTTTGGGTCATAGGTCCATCTATAAGTGGAAAACCAATCTAAGATTATTGGTTTTCCTATAGTTTCCATATTAGTATAGACCTATAGACTATATAACACTTTTATATATTATAATAGGTCCAAACTGACCCACCCTATCTATGAAAGAACCAAAATCCCATATATGAATTCATAGATCCTTCTTAAAATGGCAAACACCATTGCAAAAATAACCCTACTTGAGCAAAAATATGAACCAGATGTCCATATCTAGCCTTAATAGTGATCCATATATGTTCATTAACTTGATTGCATCATTATGTCTCTTTAATGGTGTTAGTTTGAGCTTTAATGATGATAAGATGACCCTATAAAAATTTGTTTTTTCATGGTTGAAAATGGAAACCTCCATCAAAAATCTTGGGCCTACATTTGTTTTAATTGGCTATCAATATCTAACTTGGCTCATTGATGTATTGACTCATCTCACTCCATTAATTTTGATCTATATGAATGTCTACGATTCATTGATCCTCTACCAGTTGAACATGTTATTAAAACCTATCATCCATACATTTTATCTTGATATTCACTAACCCATTTGAAATTTGATCACTATTAGATCTGAATGCTCAATCAAATGCCAACCATTGATCTTCTATGACCCACTATTTGAAAGCTAATGAATAGTTTATGATCTTAAAATTAACATCCTTGCTTCCATCAAATAATGTTCATGTGACCATAATTGATGTCCCATAAATCATTAAATTTAGGTCATATGGATTTTTTTAGTGGATTTAACTTGATGTTAGTGAAAACATCTTATGCTTTTGATCAATTCTAAAGGATTGGATCTTGAAGTACAAAAGTCATGGAGGCACCAAATTTTTAAGAGATCTTCTTGAGTCTAAAAGGAATGAACCCATTTGATCCACTAGTCTTGGGAACCTTATAAGTGAAGATATTAAATCTAAAATTTGGATGCTCCATTTGATCTTGCATGATGTCCTAACTCAAAAATGGGTAAGTATGGAAACTTAGTGAATTATACCTGAGGGGTCAACCTTGAACATGCACAACTTCTACTACACTTTGATAGATGACCTAAGACTTAACGTGTAACAACTAAGGACTAAGCTAATCAAACCCATATGATTAATTTTTCTTGAGACTACCAAATGTGTGAGATATGGCCTAATCAATATGATCACTTAGATTTATTTGATCTTTTTCAAAAATGGCCAAGTATGGAAACTTAGTGGGTTTTTCCTAAGAGGCCAACTTTTGGTCTTCGTATCTTTTGATGCACTTTGGTGGATGATCATAAACTTGTCACATATGTTCTTGGGACTAATGTAAATAAACCCATATGACCAATTCTCCCTAACTCATCCACATGTGATAATTGTGATGTAAGAAAAGTGCCTACTTATAATTTTTGCCACTAGACTCAAGATGTCTAGATAAACATACTGAATAACCAGATGAAAACCATGCACTACCATACTCATTCCAAGCACTCTTGACATTATTAAGGGTATTTATAACCTATCCATCTAATCATCCATTATCAACCTATTTCATAGGGGTACAAGCTTGGTATGTGGGCCAAAAATGGCCAATATATTTGGTAAATCATAGGGAAGCATGCCTACTATGCTTTGAGAACCCACACCATTGGCCTTATCTAGTTCATTGGGCATGGAGTCATTATCTTCTATAACTAAAAAAATAAAATAAAATTCCTAAGGTACTTTGGAAAAGGAAACAACACAAAATAAAATAAATGTGCATAAGGCACTTAGAGGAAAACATAAAATTTACTCTAACATATATAATATGTTACAATGGATGCAATGATATTCAATAATAGGAATTTAAATTAATTTCATTGACTAGGATGGGTAATACCTCTCCATCCAATTGGACAATCTAAAAAGCATCGTGTTCCTTGCATCCATGGATCAAATAAGGACCACTCTACAAGCTATCAAACTTGGTTTTGTTACCTAGTTTGGTCTTATTTGAGTCCCATTTGAGGACTAGGTCCCCTTACTTGAAAATCCTTACTGTAACTCTCTTATCAAAAGCCTTTTTGACCTGAGCTTGATGTGACTCTAATTTTTTCATAGTAAGGTACTTAGTTTCTTCTAGCTCCATGAGCTCTATCATCCTCATAATTATGGGCTCATCCTCCATCAACTCAAGCTAATGGGATAACTCTATTGTAGGTATATCAAGGGAGATAGTCAATTTGGATTCCCTTCCATACATAAGAACATATGGAGAATTTCCAATGGCAGTTTTATGAGTCACCCTATTAGCCCATAAGGTTGTCTTTAGCTTGGTATGCCATGTTCTCTTATTCTCTTTCATGGTCCTCCTAATAATCCTCAAAAAATTCTTGTTTATGAACTCTACCAATCCATTTCCTTGAGGATAGTAGTTCAAAAAGGTGATGAGGTAGTTGCCTAGCTTTATATCCTACTCACTTCTCTTCATACTAGGGAATGGCAATTCATTATAAAAAAATATGATGGTCAAGACACCAAACCTAGTCACAAGGCCATCATAGATATCCAAGACTACACCTTCACTAGCCTCCTTCAAAGCAATGGCTTCCAACCACTTGGTGAAGTAGTTAGTTGTAGTGATCACCCATTTATGCCTTATACTTGATGGTGGATTGATCATCCCTATAAATTCTAACCCCCATTACATAAAGGGTTACTCCACTTGAATATGATTGAGTGAAAGGGATGATAGTTTTTTCTTTCTTGCAAAGCTAACACACTTTTGGCATTTTCTAATCCATGCATGAGCATAATTTAAAATATTGGGATAGTAATAACCAAACCTCATTACCTTTGATATGGTGGTTTTATGTGAAAAATGACCTCTTATAGGTCCATCATGGAACTGCTCCAAGAGTTTGGTCACTTGGTCATCATCTATACATCTAAGGAGTACTCCATTGTTGTCATTTCTAAAAAAACACCATTAACTAATGCATAAGGTATATATTGAAGCCTAAAATACTTTATTTTGGATCTATCCAAACTTTGGAGGCATTCTCATATTTTAAATAAGTGAGCCATATCTTGAATCCATCTCTTTTGAAGTGGAGGTGTACCTACTTGTGAGTTGTCTTGGGTTACCAAAATAACTTCCTTATCTTTTTGGAGGTCATTCACCATATGTTCACACAAGCCCTTACCAATGAATATCTTGGTGACCTTGATCTCTATGTCATATTCCATGACCTTTGTGATCCAACCTATTCTCTTCTCATTCAAATACTTATTAAGGAGGAAATACCTAACTCTAAGATGAGACAACATAAGATGGATCTTTCTATTGGAGAGCATGGGCCTAAACTTATCGAGGATTCTCAAAGATAAAATAACTTGATTCTTGATTAAAGTTTACCTCACCTCATATCCTTCTATCCCTTAATTAAAAAGGCAATTGGCTGCTCCATTACTTCACCATTCTTCTACATCAACATAGATGATATGTTGCCAATGTTAGCAAAGTTGTACAAGATGAATTCCTTGGAGAAATCAAGATTTAAGAGTGAGGATTCTTAGTTAATGGTATATTTTATGGCTTTAAAATATTCGTTGATTTCATCTAACCAAGTAAACACTTGGCTCTTCTTCAGCATGATGGTGATAGGCTTGACTAGGTTTGCAAAACTAGGTATGAACCTTCTCACAAAGTTGATCTTCCCAAGGAATCTTTGGATCCCCTTCTTGTGCTTTAGAAAGGATAAGGCTAAGATAACACTTAATTTATTAAGGTCAATGGATAATCCCTCTTTTAAAAATATGATGCAATAGTTTTCCTTCATGCACAAAGAACACACATTTTTTGGGATTTAAAGAGATCCCATACTCTCTGCATCTCTAGAGTATCAGCCTCAAATGGTCTATGTACTCACTAGCATAATTGGAGAATACTTTGATGTCATCTAAGTAGACCAACACCATTTGATTTAGTAGTCCTTGAAAGGCTATGCCCATCACTCCTTAAAATGTTGCTACAACATTGGATAATCCAAAAGGTATCCTTTTATAAGCAAATGTCCCCCACTTGGTGGTGAAGGTAGTCTTGTACTGGTCCTCTTCTCTCATTAGCACTTGGTTATAACTTAGATATCCCTCTAAGAGAGAGAAGCATTCTAAAACAACAAATACTTAAAAGAGTTATTTCATGGATGGTAGAGGGTAATGATCCTTCAAAGAGACCCTATTAAGATCCCTAAAGTCCACACATAGTTTGATCTCCCCACTCTTCTTTCTGATAGGTATTAGATTAACTACCCATGAGGAATTCTTGATTGGGAAGATGATCCTAGATTCAACAAGCTTGGTCAATTCATTTCTTATGAGATCTTCAATATTGGGATTTATGGGCCTCTACTTTTTCTTGATAGGCTTGGCATTAGCCTCTAGTTATATAGCGTGCTAGGCCAAATTAGGATCAAATCCCCTTAGGTCACTATATTACCAAGAAAATATGTCTGTATATTCCTTATAGAGCTATATTAAAGTATGACTTTTAGATTTAGTGCTTACCTTTCCAAGCTTGAGGAGCTTGTTCTCAAATATAAGAACTCTCTCATAATTCTCTTCATTAGTTTACATCACTACTATATCCTTATTCATATGGTACCCTTTATGAAATAGGTCTTCTAGGGTGACTATCCCTTTAAGAGGATTATTGGACCTTAATTAAACAATCTTCTCCCCATACTAATGCTCAAATTTTTCTTGGTTGAGGGAGGAGAACTCTACTTCTTGTTGTAATAAACATGCAATCTATTTGTCATTTATGAAGACCTACCAATGGACTTTATTATCTGGCACTGATTGTTTTATTACCACTTTGACAAGTGTTTTAACCTTGGTCATTTTAAATTTTTTGGGGATGTCAAAATTATCCCCCATAGATGCTAGCCTATTAACATGTTGATTATGTCTCCTTAGGATTGATCGAATGTTGAAGGCCTAAAATCCCTCAATTAGGTCCCACACTCTATGTTTTTAGGACTTAATTAAGGGGTTCTTAGTGGCATCTTAACCTCTAACTTGGTGTACAACCAATTCACTATCCCATAAACTTGTGATTTCTTGATCCTTATTTTATTAGCTCATTGAAGTCCATGGATGAGACCCTCATATTCTTTTGCATTATAGGAGCAACTAAATTAAAACCTATATGAAGAGAAGTACTTATCATTTGAAGGGAATATCAGCCTGACACCTACACCCAATCCATGCTTGCTCTTGGAACCATAAAATAATAAATTATATAGACCACTAGGATCTTCTTGAGGTCTCATGAGAGATGGCATGGGCTAGTTTTCTTCATGCAAAAAATGGACACCCAAGTCATTTTATTTAACACCTTTTAAGGGGTCCACCAACTAGCTATCATTCCATACCTCATCTAAGAGCATGTTTGGTACCTCTTCTAGATGAGTGTTTAGCTCTTACCCCATTAAAAATTCATCCTCATCAATGATGGTACAATTGATTTTGACATTATCTAGTCCATAAGGATCTATATGGAATAGAGAAATGGGATCAATTTTGATTGACACTTTGGCCCCATACCTTGTCCTAAATTCCATATAGGACCAATTTGATACAAGATTGCCCTTATCTTTACTATGAACTCTCTAGATAAACATAGTGTAAAATGAGGAAGCACATCCAAGATAAATACCTCTTGAGCCATCAAGATACTAGGACAAACTTGTAGGGTCATATTGAGGCCCCTGATTATACTAGATGGTTTGGGATAAGAACCATCAAGTTATAGCACTCCTTTGGACTATGGCTCATATTTTAGACCAATCTGATTAGCTATGGACTTTGGCATCATTGAGGTACTATCCCCATTATCCACCAAACAATTGTGCACCTAAGAGTTACCAATGATTACTAAGATGTAGAAGGGGGAGGCTTGATTGCTTTACCTGATTGTCCTTGACTAGACCCTTTGGCTATATTGGTGAGAACTTAATTCATCTTGATTGGTGGCTTGTCTGTACTATTGATCTTTGATAGTCCTTCTTGAAGGATGTCTACCTAAATAGGCATGGAGAACATATCCCACATGGGCACACTCATATTTGAATTTTTCATTTGTTTAACAATGTTTCTAGGTGAACCACCAACACTTGCTTGTGCTTTGGGAGCCAACAATATTGTTTGTTGAACTTGTGAGCCTTGAGGCACAAAAATATTCCCTTGGCTATGATTTTTGGGATGTACTCGAACCTTTAGAGTGACATCAATTTATTTGGATTTTTCAATAAAGGAGTAATGGTAGGAAGCTTTTTAACTACTTCCTAGTTACCATCCAAGTTCATTCTTTTAAATCTTATGTTTAATACCATTAGAATATAGGCCTGGCTAGAACTAGCCTACTGGTCAGATGCATAACACTCTTCTTTTTCATATTTTGTCATTATAGCATTTGGCTAATTTGGTCCTTGATTAGACCCTTGACCTTGTGGATGCTCTCTAGCTTGGTAATCATAGGTACCTTTTCATTTTGGTCCATGGGAGATTGGTTATATCCAAAATTAATAGCTTGTTGCCATTGATCATTGAAGGCTTGGTTAAGGTCAATATTTGGGATAATATGTTGACTAAAGGACTAATTTCAAGGCATGGTACCCTTTACTTATTGAGCCACATTATTTTAAACTAGGACCAAAGAGTTAGAAGTACTAGAAACATTAGGATTGTAGTTATTCTTCCTATTATAGCCATGTTACCCTTGTCCTTGGTTTTGACCTTGGCCCTAGCTTTGGTAGTTCCCTTTGTGTGGTGGCCTATTTACTTGAAAGGCCTGCTACTAGGGTTGAGGTGAAATTTTATAAGGCCTATTAAAGTCCTATTACCTTTTGACATTTACTAGCTCATTCCCTAAAGATTGGAACATGCTTTTGAGCTCTTGAAAGTTCTGCTCTAATAAATCACTAGATCCACTAGTGGAAGTTTTCTCTGATTTTGGTGTAGGGATTGCAGAAATTATTGGTGTAGAAGGAATGACATATAGTGGGGGAATAACAATAAGATGTGGTATAATTTCAATAAATAAGATCATTAGTGGTTTGGGTGTAAGTTTTACATCTTAAACTAGACAATTTCTTGCATTGATGGCCAGCTCATAAGTATCTATAAGTATATTTCCTTCTATGGATTGGCTCATCATGGCTATGTCACTATTTAAAGCCTTTAAATAATATTGAAAGGAAAATTTAGGGGTTGGTCTAACTAAAAATGGGATTCTGTCCCAAGTTTTTTGGAACCTTGTGTTGATGTTTTGCATGACTTCATGAGGATCTCTCTTAATGGTAGTTAGTTTCTCTACAAGTGACAAATGGTCATTTTTGTCCTCAAATATTTTACATAAATCTCCTCCTAATTGGTCCTATGTTTGAATGGAGTTAGTAACAAGGCCTCTATACCAATCTAGGGCCTTTACTTTGAAATAAGTATCTAAAAACCTAATATCTATATTATCCTCAGTGACATTATAGATATTGCAAAAGTTGGCTATGTCCATGAGGTGCTCAAAGGGTGTTGTATCTTGGTCTCCAATGTAATAGGGAATAATTTTAAGGGCTGAAAATGGGTTATGATCATATTGAGTAAGGGATAGAGAGATTTGGCCATTTAAATCCATGAAAGCTTTAGGGACTTCCATGGCTATGAGAGGCTTTAATGAAGGTTTCCTTGTAGGGGTAGGCCTTGGAAATGTCCTAAGAGCAAAGTTTCCCTGATATGGATGTGTATTGGCAAACCTTAATATTTTTGATGAATTTAAAGGTAGTTTAAAAAATTCAAAAGGAATACCTCTTAAATATGACTTTATTATCACCTTTATCATGAGATGAAGCTACTTCTCTACACTAGAGTGTTGATTCTTTCTTTTGGAGTCATTAGATGCTATTGTTTGGGAGCTTAACTATTGTAAATTTGATCAAATCAACATAAAATTTGACCAATATTATTTTTAAAATAAGTGTGTCCCACCTACCATGCCATAATCTATTATAGAATTAATTTTCAACCTTGTATATGGTTCTTTAATCTCTCTCAAACTAAGCTACATAATGGGAATAAACCCAGGCTATGGGTATCCTGTGATGGGGTTGGACCTTTAGAGAAGGTTGGATTCCTCTTGATGCTCACCTAAAACTAATGCTTCATAGGGAAAAGGGTTAGAAAGATGGTTAAAGGCTCCTTATAAATCTAAAATGGTGATGTACCAAAGTTAAATAGACACTAATATAAGTTTGAACATGCACTGAATCAGTAAAATACAACTATGGCTTACTCACTCTCACAATCTCACTAGCTGCATAAATATATCATAGAAGAGGTTCTAAGTAGAACACTAGTTTAGACTTGCAAGTTAGTTTGAAAACACTTTAAAAGAGGCAAGAAGAAGGAAAAAGAATTAAGAAGAATCTCCTTCACAAATCTACCATACACAAGCATACTAAGCACTGATTAAAGACAAGAGATAGGCAAAGAGTTGTTTCTATTACTTCAAAAGGTAGTTCTTACAATATTTTGATAGGGTTTAACCATATCAAACCAACACACTTTTTCAATATCCTCGATGAGTATCCTTGTCCCAAAAAATAAAATGCTAAATTCTTAGAGTTGAGAACCCAATCAATGGGAATGAGGGTAGAATATATAGGGGAAGAGAGAAAGAAAGAAAGGATGTGGGAGCACACCATCACAAAAAGAACACTTTATCTTGGGTCATTAATTAAACTTGAGCCGCCACCTTTTTCTCCTTAGCCAATGAAATACTTGCCACCTTTTTGATCAATTAAGACACTACCTATTACTTGTTGAGTGAGAAAGTCCCCAAAGGCTTTGAGGACACATTGAATGCTCCTAGTTTTAGTTCCCAACACTAGACCTTTTCTTTGATCCTTCATGACATCTCTCACTTGATGACAAACCTCATGCTCATATATTTAAATCTGATCAGATCATGGCTTTGTGCTTTTTAGGTGGCTACTTATCAAGACTATGGCTATGCTAAAGGATGAAGACCCTTTGCATTAATCACATCTCTACTTTATCTTCATGTTTGGGTCATAGGTCTATCAATAGGTGGAAAACTAATCTAAGATTATTGGTTTTCTTATAGTTTCCATATCAATATAGACCTATAGACTATATAACACTTTATTGTATTATAATATGTCCAAATAGACCCAACTTATCTCTTTAGGAACCAAAAGACTGTATATACATACATGGATCCTTCTTAAAATGGTGAATATTATTGTAAAAACAACCCTACCTAAGCAAAAATATGAATTGGAGGTCCATATCTAGCCTTAATGGTGATCCATATATGTTCTTTATCTTGACTGCATCATCATGTCTCTTTAATGGCATTTAGCTAAGCTTTACTGGTGATAGGATGACCCTACAAAACATTTTTTTTCCATTATAAAAAATAACTTCTCAACCTTTATTAAAAATCTTGGGATCACCTTTATTATAATTGGTTATTGATATCTAACTTGGCACATTGACATATCAACTTATCTTGCTCCATCGATTTTAATTTGTATGAATGTCTATGAGTTATTGATCCTCTACTAGTTGAACACACTATTGACACTTGTCATGCATGCATTTGATATTGAGATTAGCTGACCCCTTTGACCTCTACTTGCCATTATATCTGAATGCTTGATCAAATTCCAACCATTGATCTACTGGGACCCACTATTTAAAATCTAATGACTAGTTTATGATCTTAAAATTGACATCCTTTCTCCCATCAAATGACATTTTCATGATAGTTATTGATGTCTCATGAACCATCAAATTTAAGATTATATGGATTTATGTAGTGGCTTTAACTTGACATTAGCATGAACATCTTATGCTTTTGACCAAGTCTAAAGGCTTAGATCTTGAAGTGCAAAAGTCATGGAGACACCAATTTTTTAAGAGATGTTCTTGAGGCCAAAAGGAATGAACCCATTTAATCTATTAGTATTGAGAGAATTCTAAGTGAATATATTAAATACACAAGTTGGCTAGTCCATTTGATCCTGTGTGATGTCCTCGTTAAAAAATGGCTAAGTATGGAAACTTAGCAAATTTTACCTAGAGGAGCTAAATTTAAACATGCATAACTTTTAATACTCTTCAGTGGATGACCTAAAACTTAATCCATAAAAACTAGGGAATAAGCTGAGTAAACCCATATGATAAATTTTTATTGAGACTACCACATGTGTGAGTTATGGCCTCATCAATATGCTCACTTGGCTTTATTTGAGCTTCTTTGAAAATGGCTAAGTATGGAGACTTAGTGGGTTTTACCTAAGAGGACAACTTTGGTTCTTCATATATTTTGATGCATTTCAATAGATGAAAAAAACTTGGCACATATGTTCATGGGGAATATTTTGAACAAACCCATATGACCAATTCTAACTAACTCATCCACACGTGACAATTGTGATTTCAGCAAAGTGCCTACTCAAAATTTCTACCATTAGACTCAAGATGTCTAGATGAACAAAATTAAGAACCAGATGAAAACCATGCACTTCCATACTCATTCCAAGCATTATTTAAAATTTTAAGGTTATATATAACCTATCCATCTAATCATTTATTAGCAACCTAATCCATAAAGGTACAAGCTTGGTATGTGGGCCAAACATGGACAATATGTTCAATTGTGTTCTGCAAGTAACTTGAGAAGTGTAATTGAGATCATTCTAATATTATTTTGATTTTTAATGATGAATTAACTATTATATCATGTTATAGACTCCATGAGGATGATATATGTGCATTATAAAGGTTTGACAACTATATGTAGTATGAACAAAGGTTTACAAGTCAACTGTGTATTCATTCATGGTGACTGTATGCATAAAATGTTGTTTGAGCAAATTTTGCTTAAGTAAAAGGGTATTATGATGGTTATTTGAACTTAATGAGGGTATATAGATCATGTGGAATTGTTCCATTCATTTTGAAAGTGTTCATGTGTTTCTTAGTTTTCTTAGAGAAGTGTCAAAGATCTGAATGGGTCTCCATAGGACTTAAAAGTGACTTAGGCCTATTTAAAAGTAGATTGTGCTTAAGTGTGAGCCATGTGAGATGCCTTAAGGGTGAAGGCATGTATTTTGGATTATAAGGAAATAATGTTAAATTGATAATTCATGAATTATCTATATATAGTGAAACCAAATGTGTTGGTTTCTAGACTTGTGAGAGAGACTAGTGTAAGGTGTATGTGAGAATTATGGATTGAAGGAGAGGTATAGTGCCTAGTTGATGAGTTGATGAGCAAAGAAGATTTTTGAATATGTGTATGACATATAGGTCATATTTATTATGTCAAAATAATGATCTTATAGTTTAAGGATATGGGAAGAGATCTGAGTGTGCATATGAAGATAGTTTGAGTGAAGGAGAGAGATTGTGACATGCCTATGTGAGAAGCCTATATGGGATAGAGGGAATTTATGTAAGGGTTAGATAATTAGAGATATATCATTAGGTGTTGAAGACATTAATTTTAAATTGGAGGTTTTCACTTCAAAGGAGGGTCTAAAGGACTTGATCTTCCTTAGGGGTATTTCTCCTTGTGAAACAAGTGTTTCACTAAAGGCCTTTGGTCAGGAGGATATGATCAAGGTTTTCTAGTCTAAAAGAGTTAACCAGTCTCTTATTTGTAATTTATATTTAAGACAAGTAGTCCATGTGTTTCAATATTGAGAGTGGGTTTTATTCCCCATGAGGGTATCCCACAAGAACTATGTATTATGTATTTGATCTTGTGTATGCATTTAATGAATGAGCTCTCTTGTTAATGTTTCTTGATCAGGTTGATATATGCTGATTGCTTAAATAGTTTGAAAGGATTGGAATAAAGATTAAAATATATAGGTTCATTGATTCACCCCTCCCTTTCAATGATTATAAATTTAAAAATTGGTATCAGAGTACGTCCTTTGGTAAAGGCTTGATATCTTAAAGGTGATCTAAGGTACAATATGGGTAGTCATCAAGGAGATTTCTCTACTAAGCAAGAACTAATGTTCAATGGATCCAATTATGATTTTTAGAGTACAAGGATGATGAATCACATTATTTACCTTGGGTTTTATGTATGTAAATATATTTTGGATGGTTATGTTACTCCTACTACTCCATCTAGTAATGTAGACAAGAAGCTATTTGAAAATAATTCTACGACAATGAATGCTATCACTTATGGTCTTTCAAATATTGAGTACACCAAGGTAATATATTATAAATATGATAAAGAGCTATGGGAGAAAATGTAGATCATTTATAAATGAGATTAAAAGGTTAATCTTGCTAAGTTTTAGACTCACATAAGGCAATTTAAAGTATCAAGATGAATGAAGAAGATTCTATGGCATCCTTTCTGTAGAGAGTTGATGAGATTATGAACATTATCAAAAGTCTTGGAGAGAACCTTGAAGAAGCTAATGTAGTTCAAAAGGTATTAAGGTTTCTATCCCTCAAGTTTAATCCAAAATTATGTACTATAGAAGAAATCCATGATCTTACTCAGTTGAGGATGGATCAATTACATGACACTCTTACTACCTATGAGATGAGGAAGAATGATGATATACCACCAAAGAAGGAAGAAAATTTCAAGACTAAATAAAAGACAAAGAAGAATTTCCAAGGTAATAAACCCAAAGAGGATGAATTTTTTTATATAGATGAGGATGAACTAATTGCTTTGATTTCAAGAAAATTGAAAATAGGTTCAGACAAGTATAAGGGTAAACTACCCCTCAAATGCTTAAAATGTGGAGAGGTAGGGCATTTTTATAATAAGTGCCCTCATAAGTATAATAAGAATGATGATGAAGAGAATGATCAAGGTTATAATGATGGAAAGAGATCATTCAGGTTTAATAAAAGCAAAAAAGGACTCAAAAATTTTGACAATAAGAAGTACTTCAAGGACAAGAAGAGTCTCTACACTAAACAAGATTATAGCTCATTAGATGAGAGTGAAGTCAGTGACTCAGAGTATGATCATGAAGATGATGGTCCTATTGAAGATGAAGCCTTATTCATGTCTGAGGAAGGCAATTTTTCACATCAAAAGGAGTCTACTTGGTGTGATTTAGATGATGATGAATATGAGGTAGACTATGAGACTGCATTGATAAATGCTCATGAAAAATTGAAGATTGAGAATAAAATCAATAAAAAGATGAAATATAAAATCAAATAATATGAGGATAAATTTAGTGTATTTGAGGCAAGAATGATGAAGATGCCAAGGAATATGAAGATATAGTCAAGCATCTTAGTTGTCAATTGGAAATCATGTCTAAAAGCTTGGAAGATAAAGAAGATGATTGCTCAAGGTGTGCTTTTGAGATTGTATCTTTGAAATATGAGTTAGACAAGTCTACAAGAAATGTGAAATAATTTTTCAAGTTTGATAAGAGTTCTAATGATCTAGACAATCTCATAAATAGTCAAAATTATGTTAGTAATAGATCTAGATTGGGTTTTAATGAAGAGCCCAAAGTTGCTTCTCAAGTTGACATGAATGTCAATTTGAACAAGGACAATCATAATTTGAATAAAAATTAGATTAGAAGTCAAATTCCATGAGGTATGAAAGTTTTAATGGTTATTAATATACTTATAATCAATTTGGGCATAGATCTATAGAATGTAGAAGACTTGTTAAATATGAATTTGCATGGAACTATGATGGGGGTAATCAGTCAAAAGGTGATATCAAGGTTGAGTGATTCAACTATCATAATCTGGGAAACTTTGAAAAAAATTGTCCAAAAAAGGTAAGAAAAGTTAAGTTTCCATCAAGGAGTATGGTTTAATACAACTATGAATAGAGAGGTCACTTTGCTAGATTCTAAAAGTAAAGTGCATTAAGTTAGAATAGGTTCAATCAGGATCCTAGAGTGCAAGGAAGAAGGAAAGTTAACTCATGGAAGCCAAAGGTGGTAAGTGTGAGTCATGATGAGTCTATAGGTATAAGTAATCTATTTTATATGGTGGAGAATGCTATAGAAGTTGAAGAGTGTCAAGGGCTCTCATTGTCTAGTCATGTTGAGAATGAAAAGACCGAGCTCAAGGAGAAGACCAAGATGATGGTTGGGGCTATTTCTAAGGAGTGTATAGATCCAAATGAGCATCCCACTATTGATAAACATGTATCATGCAAAGAACATCAATTGCCTATGCCTAGTGATGAGGTTCCAAGCTGCAAGTTGATTCTTCAAATGAAAATGTATGTCAAGATTCCATAGTGTCTCCATGTATTGTCAATCCAATCTTAGAAGAGAAGAAGAGTGATTTAGAAAAGGGACCATTTTTCATAGTTCATACTGAGAAGAAGAAGAATAAAATTAAGAAGTCTTATAACTATAATAAGATTCTTATGGTTATTGAAGAGATGTGGGCCACTCTTGGCTTCACTTTGTTTTAGAGCATTATGGTGTAAAAGATGTCTTAATGTCATTATATCTCACATGTGTGAGGGTTATAGGATTATATTTATACATGGTTGGATTATCTTATGTTGGGAGATCATATGGTCCAAATTTTAAAACATGAACTTGAGTGAAGCAAAAGATCTAGAGGTCCCAAGTTGGCCTTCCAGGCAGATAAGCAATGGTCCCCATACTTAGTCATTTTTGTACAATGTTAAAGATCATGACCAAATAGAGATAAAATAGTGTACAAGAGTTCATAAATATAGATCTATAGTGTGTAATAATTTAAAGAGGTCAAAGTGTTTGTTAGTTAACAAAGATAAATATTAAGCTTCTTCTAATATTTAATGGTGCATAGGTGATCGTACAAGATTGATCCAATGGTGCATGCTGAGCGAGATGATAAGAAGTGCAAGATGTTTAATAGTGTAAGAGCTCAAAATGCATGAAAGGGTGCCAAGTGTCATGATCATGATGGTTTTGAGAAATATTTAATGGTGAACACTATAATATAAAGATCTGGCTAATCCATAGAGATTGATGGTGCACATTGAGTCAATATTGCAAGATTGCTTGAGATGAGGTCAACTATTTGAGGCTTAACATTAAAATCACATTATGAGTTAAAGATCAAGATTTATACAATAATATTGATGGTGTGTGATTGATATAAACTAGTGAGGGTACAATATGTGAGCATAGTGTTTGATGTTTAACTATGACCATTTGAATTCAAATATTTGAATTTAACAAAGGAAAGATGAGTATCTGGTTTTTGAGCCATAACTTTTGATCTATGCAAAATTTGACCATGGTGTAAAAAAAATGTATAGGATTATAAGGCACATATAATAATATATATTTTAAGATATATAAGTGTGTATAGTTAGAGTTATTAAGGTTTAAAGTTGACTGTGTGTTTGACTTTATTTTGCAAGTAACTCGAGAAGGGTAATTGAGCTCATTATGATGTTGTTTCAATGATTGATGATGAATTAGCTATTGAAACATGTTTTATACTCCATGAGGATTATATATGTGCATTAATAAGGTTTTATCAATTGTATTTAGTATGAAAAAGGCTTAAAATATGAATTTGTATTCATTCATGGTGATTGATGCACATAAAGTTGTTTGAGCAAATTGTGCTTAAGCAAAAAGGTACTATGATGGTTGTTATAATTTAAGGAGGACCTATAACTAATTTAGAATGGATTCATGCATTTGGAAATCATTCTTATGTTTTTTAGTTTTCTTGGAGAAGTGTCAAAGAGTTGAATGGGTCTCCATAGGACCTAAAAATGACTTAGACCTATTTAAAAGTGGATTATGCTTAAGTGTGACCCATGTGAGGTGACTTAAGGGTGAAGGCATGTATTATGGATAAATAAATATTATGGAATTGATAATTCATGAATTATATATATATATATATATATGTATGTATATATATATATATATATATGTATATATATATATGTATATATATATATATATATATATATATATATATATATATAGTGAAACTAAATGTGTTGGTTTATATACTTGTGAATGAGACTAGTGTAAGGTGTATGTGAGAGTTGTGGAACAAAGGAGAGGTAGAGTGCCTAGTTGATGAGTTGATGAGTAGAGAAGATTGTTGATTATGTGTATGAATTGTAGGTCATATTTTTGATTTTATAATAATGCTATTATATTTTTAGGATATGTGAAGAGATCTGAGTGTGCATATGAAGATAATTTGAGTGAAGGAGAGAGTTTATGGTATGCCTATGTGAGAGGCCTATATGAGATAGAGAGGGAGTTTATGTAGGGGATAGATAGTTAGAGATTCATCATCAGGTGTTAAAGAACATCAGTTATAAGGTGGAGTTGTTAATTTTAGATGAAAGTCTAAAGTAATTGATCTTCCTTAGGGGTAGTTACTCCTTTTCAAACATGTGTTTCACTAAAGGACTTTGGTCAGGAGGATATGCTCAAGGTTTGTTGGTTTAAAGGAGTTGACCAATCTCTTGTTTGTAATTTATTATAGGATAAGTAGTCTAGATGTTTAAAACTTGAGAGTGGCTTTTATTCCCCATGAGGGTTTCCCATAGGAACTATGTGTTATGTGTTTGATCTTATGTATGCATTGAATGAATGAGCTTTCTTGTTAATGTTTCTTGATCTAGTTGATATATGCTAATTGTTTAAATAGTTTGAAAGGATTGGAATTAAGATTGAAATATCTAGGATAATTTATTAACCTTCCTCTTAGTTATTATACTTATAACACATATGAAATCATCCTCTTAGTCTGGAAATAGGGGAAGGAGAGGTTTATTTCAAGGCAACACACGATCCACAATCAGGACCCTACACATAGTGACATTTTCCACATGTATGTCTTGGATTTTTGAACATATAATGTGATAATGGCATGATAATATGTTGGTAATTGGTGGATATGGTACCCACCACCTGAGATAACCCATCACATCATCATTTTACATAATACAATAGGGTAAGTACCCTCTATTTTATCTCAAACAGAGGATACTCCCCAATGATACAAATATGTAGGTTTAGAGTTTAAATGCTATGCATATGAGTTGGGAACTTGTTGAACCTTAAAAGAGGATTTAGAAGGATGTGATAGACATGAAATAACATGGATAACCAATTCACATAGTTTGAGAACTAACATGATGATCCAAACTTACAATGATGTAGTTAGGTTTTTAAGGTCAAAATTAGGTCTAAAGCCCAATTGGAGGGTTAACTTCATTTATAGTGCTAAGAGGACATAAAAAATACTTGGAATAAGATTTTATGAGGATATAAAGAGTGTTAAAGCTATTAGAGTGCTAAATAAACCACAAGGAAACTTCATTTTGGCTCAAAGCCAATTTAGGCCTACATAAAATGAAGAAAAGAGATTGAGTAGGCAAGTTTGAGAGCTCACATATAATTGTAGACGTTGCATGGAAGTTTAAGAGGTTTATAGATGTTAGAGGAGGTCCCTAGTAATGTTTTATTGAAATTTTTGGAGGGATTGAATGTCACATCTTCATGAACAATCCTTAGAGGGAAAAATGGCCTAAACCCCTCTCAAACCCTTACTAAAGACCCTACTAGGAAAGTGATGAAGAAGAGGAATCCAATGAGCTATTTTTGATAGGAAATGACTTGGAACTTGTAGAGGACTCTCTAGATCACCTTCTTATCATATTGAGTTATACCCTACTTGTATGGACATGGCATAAAATTGGTTTCTTTGATAATTTTGTGTGTTGTGTAGGTATGGAATATTTTCAAGAGATGAAAATCACTTGGGAAAGTATATTGGGACCTATTATATCCTATAATACATATTTAATTCTTTATAAAAAATCAAAAATTCTTCTATAAGTACCTCCACTTTAGCCAATCCAAAATGACATAGTGAACAAGCTAGTGAAAGGATATAAACTTCAAGTGGAAGGATTTTTAAGGACTGATTGAGGAATATAAGTCCATGAAGAGTCCTAAAAAGTGTTATACACTCATCTTTATGGATCATATTGGAAAACTAAAGACAAGATTTGGTGCCAAGTGTGGAGCGTGAGTGAGAGATGAGTTATTTGGATTACATATAGTGATAACTCATCTATAGAAGAATATTTATGATTATGCATGAAAATAATGCATGTTAGATAATGTATACAACCCCTAACTCTTAATTAAATCATCATATCTATCCATAGTGATTTTTGGGATGGTCTAACAGGACCAAATGATGAATACAATTTTGAGCAAGAAAAAGGAATTATATGCCACATTTCAAGAATTTCATGCCTTTGAGGGCCATGTGTGCTATCAAGCCTAGAATTATATATCTCAAACTTCATCCTAATGAATGTGTAACTCCTTTTATTAACATGACACATGCCCTAGTGATGTTTAGACTTCATTATCTTCTCCTCTCTCTCCAATTCTATAAGTATCCACCATTTTGGCTCTTATAGACGTATAACACACCATGTATGGTGAAGCCCTACTAGTTTTGAAATTGTACTTTGCCTTAGAATAGTAAATGTAATATGGTTTGATTATATTAAATAGATGTATAGATATTTATAGTGAATAGTTAAGAGATATCTACCTATCCTTGCTTTCTCTCAATCCTTCCATGTTTGATGCAAATGACTTCACTCTAGTAGGTCATATGAAGTGTTGTTAAGTGTATGGATCTATCCTAAAGTGTAAAATGAGCCCTTAGTATGTACAATTGATATATGGATTCACTTATCTTGGATAGTCTTTATGCACATCACCTTCATATTGAACTACTAATGCTAGAGCATTCTAAGACTTTAAACTAGTGTTGTAGTTCTTGTCTCTTTGTGAAATAAGTAGGATAGTATTGTGGAAATACTTTTGGTGTATCATCCCATTATAATATATTATTTTCATGAAATTTTTTATCCCTTTTCCCACAAGCAAATATTTATTTAGGTGACAAGCACTTCAAGGTATATTCAAGGAGCTAGCACTTAAACCTAGAGGCCTACTTCTGCTATAGGTACAACAACATACCTATAAGTATTCCCATGTTACTAAAATTTGGAGGAGACTGGAACACCCTCCTCTAGGGTGAAATATTTTGTGACAATAACTCCCTTACATAGGTCAAAATAGGTCAATGATTTTTTGTTAGTACAATCAGGAGAAGAAAAGTTGGATTAAATGCACTTAGTGGATTTTAATAGCATTTATAGCTTTCCATTTAATATTCATGGTGTTTATATTAGTTTTATATACTTCATAAACAATTACTAATATTTTTAGCACCTCCAAGCTTATTACATATCCTTGACACTTTAATTTTCTCATTTGATTGCATTCGTCTATATGAACTAGGTGATGTATGTGGTATTGCAAAGCATGTTCTTCCTTTTCATGTTAGATTCAACTCATTTGGTACATGTGGTCATATGAGGAAAGGTAGGATCACTCTCTTGTGCTTGAATTGAACACTATCATGGTATACAAATAGTGTTTGATAATTACAGAGTTTCATCCTCTTGTGAATGGATTTAGGTAAAGGCTAACACATGTATGTTCAATTCCTTAGAGCATGGTGATTAGGTTTTATACTAAAAGTTTGAATCAATAGGATCATTGATGGAAGGTAGGTATAAGATACTTGATGAAGTCAAGTATCCCTAAAAAGGCCTTTTATAGGCTTGTCTGAAGACCATTCCAATGTTAACCTAAAGAAAGGAAACATAGTGGTGTTTGAAGGTTTTGAACCTAACTAAGATATCAAATAAAGTTCATGAACCTAATTAATGGTTATTAGGGTGATGATGAGGTTCTAAACTAGTACATAGTCCTATATCTAATGACACCTATACACAGTCTTAAATAATGGTCAAAAGTCAATGAAAAAGGAGGTAGAGTAGTGTTGAAAGGGCTTTGGAGGTGTTTGGATCCAATAGAGACCTTCAAGTAGGTCTAAAAGTGTAGAGAAGATCATTGTGATAGTGGTGATGCCATTAGCTATAGTTATACCTAGATACATTTTCAAATGTTGAATAAAGTTTCAAAAGAGATGACTTACCTTAACTTCTCTGAAAAGGAACCCTGCCTCATAAAACTCCATCTATTGGAAGACATTCATGGGGTCTATATAAGACTGATGGATTATTTCTTACATACCTAAGCCTATAGGTAGTACTCTAACATAAGATAATATTACCAAGTCAAGGGAGATGATGGTTGAGATGAATTTAAAACTAGTAAAGTTTTTAATAAGGACACTCAAAAAATACAGCACTATTGAAGCCAAAATAAACTTGGAGTAACTTGTAGACCTATATGGTGTATTGATGATAGTGGGATGATGTATGATCTCAAGCTAGAGACAAGTATATTCAGGTGTGATGTGGTCCTAATTACCTAAGGAGGAACCAAAGGGTGTGAAATACAATGCTCAAACTTATATCACCACCTGAAAAACCTATTGGCTTCCTTAATTGTCACCCATAGTCTAACTGAGGAAACAAACTAACTCATGCTAATGAAAGGTACAAGATTGGTTAGTTTAATAGAGGTGTAGGGTGGTATAAAAAATTAAAATAACTCTAAAATTGATGATATCACATTTTCATGTAATTATTATAGGTAAAGATTGAAATAAATTAGGTTTTCAAAACCTCACACTCAGCCTTTTGAAACCCTGCACACAGT